>BLIW01000001.1:6877500-7502500 GCA_016586305.1 Ophiorrhiza pumila | reverse complement strand
TTATATTGTCCTTAATGTGCATCAATGCAAGAAATCCCAGGAAAGTTTTTGAACTGTGAGCAACTAAATTCCAAGAACTTGTCACAATATCTGAGATTCACAGAAAATGCACAGGCATAAAAATGAAAATACAACCATAAACTCACCCACAAAGTGACCTCGAAGCTCTTCCGTCGGAGACTCCCAACCTCCATATGGCTCACCAATATTAGGCAAACCAGCAGTCTTCCTAAAACTCCATAAAAGTCTATCAACATCCAAAATCAGCAGATACTCCAAAGCAGTCTTCTGACCTAATCCATGCATTGAGTTGGGGTCCAACCTCACATGATTCAAAGGCACTTCCTTCAAAAATTCTCTATTCTCATTAGTCCATTTATGATTCTTTATTTGCCTATTCAGCTTCATCCAATTAGTTTGATCCTCCTGCTTCATCATCCTTCTTGGAAGCAAATATGACTCATGATCAGTGGAAATCAAATGGCGGCGACTGCGTGAAAATATCTCAGTTTTCAATGTCTGATTTTTTGATGACAGCAATGCATGTCGATAAATGTGTGATGTCCACTGAGGAATTGCGTTGTTGCACTCTCTACCCACAACACATCCAATTGCCAGAGACAAAATGAACAAAGTTAGTACCAACTTTGGAAGCATTAAAAATCCCATCTTCATCAAACTTTTGAATCCCCCAGAAGAAGTTACTTCAAAGCAAAATATTTATAGAAACAGAATGATTAAATTCACGACAAATATTTGAGCCCACTTTTACTAACAATCTTGTGAAAGGCAAGTATGGTTTCTTGTGTAGTTTATACGAAAACAAAAAGTAAACCGATGAAACAACTCAGTGAAGAAGAAAGTGTGCAAATTTAAGGAATGTGAAACGACCCCTTTTTGCCATTTCCTATAAAACTGTAAACAAAACTATATTTTGATCTGCTGCCATTGCTGCCTTGTAAAACAAATCCTAAACACACATATATAGGCAAAAGAGAACCTTCAATGCACAAACCAAGTATGAAGATAAATGCGAAAATGTAAGAGCAGATATCCACAATAAAGAATCGCCGATTTTTTTCTGAGTTTGTTGAGTTTGGAGTTGAAAACAGTACTGCTTCCCTGGTAGTTTGCAACTCATTCAGGGAGCGTAACAACGTATGATTTTTTAGTGTATTACAAAAGAGAACTAATAGGGATTACCATAACTAACTCATACGTAAAACAAACATAATCTACAACTACAAGTAGATGAAACTACAGGTTGTTTTCTTAGTACAAGAATTTGATTTTGTTAATTTGTATACTTCATTATAAGTAAACTGTTAACTGGGCACATCAATGGAAGAAAACAGAAAAGAGAAATGAGAACATGAAAGTGGAAATTAAAAGAAAGATCACAATGAATAAGCCAATTTGATTCTTGAACTTTCTCACAGAAAACGAATGCATTAACAAAGCTTTATATTCACAGTACAAAGATTCCAGACGTTCCTTTAAAACATTATTGGTTATGTAATCTTCGATTTTTTTTTCTCTCAAAGAATTTGCAAGAAAATTTTAGAGGAGACCAGTTTGGAAATATTTGGAAAATTCGCTGTATCAAATCATTATATTATTAAATACGGTTATTAAAATAACGTTATTATTTTAATATAATTAGTGAAGGATTTTGTTATTTATGCTACTCTATACACATTATGGTCCAACATTATTTTCGTGACTTCAATTTTTGTAATGCGTGTGAAATGGGTTAATATATGCTACTTGTGTATTAATCCAAAAATTAATTAACCTATTATTAGCCTATCACGTATTAATTTTTTATCCAAAATATCAATAATTCAAAAATTAGCGTATTAAGTATAAAAGATTATCGGATCAATTTTCACTTTAGCATATTAAAATTTTAGTTTATTATCAGATTTTCACTTTAACGTATTAATTTTCAATTTAACGTATCAAATTTTCACTTTAACTTATCAAATTTTCAATTTATCGTATCAAAATTTTAAATTAGATTATCAAATAATTACTTTAACATATGAAGTACAAAAGATTAGCAGCTCAATTTTCACTTTAGCGGATCAAGTATACAAAAATTAAGATATCAAATATAATATTAGGGTATTTGCATATCAATCTTCACTTTACCGTATTAAATATAAAAAAATTAACGTATCAAGTATACAAAAATTAGTATATCAAATATAATATTAGCGTATCAAGTATAATAAAATTCTTGTATCACGTTTCATATATAAACCCGTTTCACAAGAATTTTGTGTTTTTGTAATGAGGTTCTCCTATAAAATGGGTACATATATATATATATGAAACTAACACGTGCGAGTATTTTTTTTTTTTTTAATTTTCCGCATAACACTTTAAAGTACAAATGTATCAATCTAAATTACAATGAAGTATTAATGTTCTCATAACACTTTTTACAAAGAAGCAAAAAACTTTTGCAACGAAGCGTAAGTGTATAAATTTTAATCGTAACAATTTTCAATTTTCGTGTAACGCTTTTCAATTTTCGCGTAACACTTTTCATATGAGTGTAATAATTTTAAATTTTCTGAGTAACACTTTTTACAGTGGAGCGGAATTAAACGTAATATTTTTAGTAGAAATGTATCAATCTAAAACTTTTATAATCAATTATCATTTTTTTTTGCGTAACACTTTCATGTTGAAGAGTATTAATCTAATACTTGTACAATGAAATATCAAAATTTTAATTTTACATTGAAAAGTATCAATTTAATACAAAATTCGCGAATCAATTTTTTGTTAAATAGTATCAATCCAATACAAAATTCGTGTATCAATTTTATGTTAAAAAATATCAATCTAATACTTCTACAATGAAGTATCAAAATTTGTGTATCAATTTTATGTTGAAAAGTATTAATCTAATACAAAATTTGCATATCAATTTTGTGTAATGTGTAAAAATATGTGTAGTTATCATCTCTACCATAATTAATAAAGGGGTTAATCAAAATTGATAATAAGTAAATAAGTAGGTAATCAAAATTGGGTAGTTAGGAGTTTTAATTAATAAAGGGTTTAATCAAAATTGATAGTAAGCAAATAAGTAGGTAATCAAAATTGGGTAGTTAGGAGTTTATCAAAATAATTGAGTGATAGCCTATTGAGTTAACCAAACAATATTTATGGTATTAAAGGCAATGAAATCAGTTACAAGAAATTTTGAGAAATTGACTGATTGTACAACCTAAGAAATTGACTGATCGTACTACCCATATTCATACAACGTAATTTTAATTTTAGTTTCACTTATGGTTATAGAGAAACAACATCGTTTTGAGTATTGAACAATATATGGTATAAATAGAGTTTAACATTATTTTGGTGAAACACTAAAAAATGTCACTAAATGATTGGTATATGATAGGTTTATCCCAATAAACTTTAACCTGTTCATACAGAATGGACAATATGTTTGGATAGCATATTACCAAGTCAAAAATTTCCAATAGTCAGGACTCAGGAGGCAATCAGGTAAGGAGTAACTGTTTGCACATGCCAACCTATCATAACACCAAAAAAGAACAAACTGGTTTTCCAATTGAGTTGTATGTATATGCACAGGGGCAGTTTCTATCAGAATTCAATGAAAACAGCTCCAAATCAATCAAATGTCAAACATATTTACAGTCACAAGCCAAGCCTCTTAGGCCTGAGATATGTAGTGGAACCTTTTTTCAATCCTGGCATTGAAATCTGTTGTTGTTCCTTTGCCCTCTTCTTCCTCTCTTTCTCTTTGTTATCTCTATCTGCTTCTGCTTGGACGTTACGCAACTTCTCCATCTCTTCCTCCATGGCTGTTTTCTCTTCCTTCTGTCTCTTTTTATGTTCTAGCATTGATACATCTGAATCCTTAACTGAGAAAAACATAGGTCCCAACTCAGCCAACCACTGAGGTTCTACTGCTGTCACACATTGCATGTACTCCTTCGTCGTCAAAATTAACTCGTGATAAACCACATAATCTGGAGTGTAACCCAAACCATAAAGGGCACTGCTTGGATGCAAGTGGCAGGGCATCCCATTCCTAGAATTGACATATTCCCCAACTCCCTTCAACCTTGCCGCATTATGAAAGTAAGCCGAACAAATGGCCTTTCTTACAACGTCCCAGTCAGGACCACAGGTAGTGAGAGGAATTTTCAATGTCTTGAGGATGTCCAGCAATTGGGATCTTACCTCTCTTGCCTTGCGTAGCCCCTTGACATGCAAGAAATGGTCATTGCACCAGTCGCCTCGGTATTGGTTTGATTTCCACTGCTGGTAGACATTTAGAAGAGTAAGGTGATCTGATTCTGGAACAAAAAACTTTTCCCTTGCAGCATCACTCTCCTCTGCCCTATCTTTAGGTCTAAAGAAAACTGAGGGCACTGAAAGCATTGACACAATAGTGAGAACCTCGTTTATACATCCAAGTTGTTCACCGATCAACAGCATCTTTGCAAGGGGAGGATCTAGTGGGAACTCCACCATTTTCCATCCAAGATCGGTAAGGTTGCCCACATTATCAAGTGCACCTAAAACCCACAGTTGGTACATGGAATTAAGAATATTGTCTTGGGGAGGTGGGTCCATGAAATCAAAGTCCAACAAGTTCTCGATTTTGAGAGACTTGAGTAACAATACAACATTCCCAAGATTGGTCCTTTGAATTTCGGGCACAGGACTAGGCAACATTTCGTTTTGGTACGCATTCTCCGTATAAAGTCGATAACAAGTGCCAGGCCCAGTTCTACCAGCACGTCCAGCACGCTGGTCAGCAGCAGCACGACTAGCAGGAAAGACTTGTAGAGCATCCATACCCATACGAGGGTTGTATACCTTCATTTTACCATAGCCCGTGTCTATGACATAGAATATCCCATCCACAGTCAGAGAAGTTTCTGCAATATTCGTAGCAACGATGCATTTCCGTGCCCCGTCTTCAGCTTTCTGAAATATTTTTGCTTGTAAGTCAGCTGGCAGCTGAGAGTATATAGGAAGAATTAATAGCTTTGGGACAGCTTGCTTTGTTGAAGAGGTAAGCTGTTCCATTCGTTCTGAAAGTGCATAACAGGTTGCCTCAATCTCATCCTGACCAGTCATGAAGATGAGAATGTCACCGGGTGCACTTGTGATGTGGATGGTCATAGCCTGCTTTACTGCAGCTTCAACATAATCTTCACATGGGGATTTGCTGTACAAGATTTGGACAGGAAATGTCCTCCCAGGAATGTGAAATATTGGAACACTACAGAAAGAAAAAAACAATAACTAATTATGGTAGATGTGAGAGAGAAAGAGAGGAAAAAGCATTGACCTAACCAAGTTGCTGACAGAATAATGATTACCTCCCAAAGAAATTTGAGAACTTTTGAGCATTAAGAGTGGCTGATGTCACAATAAGCTTAAAATCTCGACGCCGTGCAACAACTTTTTTAAGGATCCCAAAAAGTACATCAGTACTCAGTGATCTCTCATGCGCTTCATCCATCACAACAACACTACAGAACCAAAATGCACATAAATGATTCAGAAACTAACCAAAAACTGGTGGCAGATGCGTAGCTGATAAAGCATGCTAATCCTCAATTTCACAATCTAACATGTAAAGATATGTACCGATATTTGTCAAGATCAGAATCTTTCAGCGTCTCCCGGAGAAGCACACCATCAGTCATATACTGAGTCACAAAAATAAAACCCAATAATTAAGCGTATAGCAACATGATGGTCAAAATCCGATGATGTTTAATCGAATAGGATTAAATATAGAAAAAAGCACTAATAAAAGCACAAGGAAAGAACACAGGTATTCTATTACTATATGACAACATAGTATCCCATACAGAGATCAAAAACATTCGTTAACTTGCATGTCTGCCCATACTTGCCACTACATTTGTCAACAAGCATAAGAAAAACAATGATTTAGGAAGACAGAACTACATACAACCACATTAGAACTATTTAGGACCTAATAATAACTTAAAAGCAGTTCTAAAATAACAAATGAAAGAAGAAAGTAACCCAAAGACGCCAAATCCTCATTTGGTAAAATGTTCAATATGTACTAATAGGAGAATCCAGCTGGCAATTAACGAGCAAAGCTAACACATTAAACAACAGTCATAATTTCCTCTAAGACGAAGACTACGTCATTCAAAAATAGAGTACCTTAATAACAGTGTTCGGCCCAGTCACATCTTCAAAACGAATTGCATATCCAACTTTATCACCAAGCTCAGTTTCCATTTCTTCACTCACTCTTTTGGCTACACTCATAGCTGCAACACGTCTGGGCTGGGTGCATCCAACAATGCCCTTGACTGTGGTGTATCCATCCTCATGCAGATACTGTCCACATTTGAACAAACAATTTACATGTTAAAGATTCAAACAAGAAGTTTAAAAGTAATAATGATCATTAGGTTAGAACGAACCTGGGTCAGTTGTGTTGTCTTTCCAGATCCAGTTTCTCCAACAACCACCACCACTTGATTCTCACGGATGACCTAACAAAAAAGTTACATTAAATAACTGAAGTTTCATGATAAGTTTAGCTTGTTTCTTCCCATTCTCCTAGTTTTGAGATGGAAAAGGCAGCAGTTGATGAGAGGAAATGATGTGAGTTCGGGGCTGGGGGCAAAAGGGTAGCATTGGAAAGAAGAAAGTCATAAAAGAGAGGAAATTTTAGCAATTCAAGTGTTTACTAATAACCGATGAGACTTCAGTGTGCATGAATTTCAAGAACGTACAACTCCCAAATTGTCACATGCTCCATAAACTACTAGATCTCAATTGGATAAGTTCCCCAAATCCTTCACAACCCTCCATGCAGATCTTAATTTTTGGAGAACAGGTGGCAGAAAGGGGTATTAGATAGATAAAACAATACCAAAATAAACCAGACCACATGACATGCATTTCTTTCTTTATATGCAACTCTAAGGAGCATATGGCAGATTTCTCAAGTTGAGATTGCTTAATGACCTTCATATAAAACCAAAAAACAACCCAATTCTTATAATCAGTGAAAGCAAAGAGGTAACAATGTTCCATCGTGCTATCATGGGCATGTACTATAACAAATCTGATGAATAGTCACTAAGAAGATAAGCAATACATACAAGGACAGAGGTTAAACCTGAAGAAGGTCGTCTCGTACAGAAAATATAGGCAAATACTGCCTTTGCTGTGTCATTGTTTTGGATTTTGCAAACTCGCTTACAGCTTCCCCCTTTTTCATGTGCTGTGCAAATCTCGCATCTTCCTTGAAATCAACTTCACCTTCTTCCCCAACTACAGCTGTATCTGCATCAATCTAGAAGTAGATTTTCCATACGAGAATCAGACCCACATCTTTTCTATACAAGAATCTTCAATTAAATTGCACACAGAATCCAATTGTTTAAGGCCAAGGACACAGCTTGCTAAGCATCATACCTGTTCTGCTGTCTTTTCAACACCAAGGATGTCCCCAAGTTTTGAACCAGCAAGTTCCCAAAAACGTTGGCGTGATTTATTCATGCTTTGCTTTTCATGAATTTCACGTACCAGGGCTGATCCTTTGCGTGATATTATAGCCATATCTGATGTAGGGTCTTTTATGGGCATTATTGGTTCAGCTTGCTTCGTGAAAACAATCCTCCCATCAAGAAAGGGGGGTTTTGTATCTGTAGAAATGATTATTAAAATAGATAAAGTCAAAGGAATTATTTAACCAAGTCCATCATTTACATTTCATTTGGCAACAAAAGGCTATAACAATTGAGATATCATACCATGGACTAGAAGAATAACCTTCCGTTCGTCCTCATCATCAAATTCAGTTTGCACTTCTGTACTTCTAACAGCTCCAGATCTTAAAAGTTGCCGGTCCTCCCACTGGGCATTATCTGCGGCACGTTGGGATAACTTTTTGCTCTGAGCAAGTGTCATCTGGCTTCCATCTCTTCGAACCTACAATGAAGTGGTAAAATGACAGTTAATTGTCGATTCTACATAAAAAGTGCCTAATAATCTTTAACCAACTTGAGAATAATAAACACGTACATGTAATCACGTTGGAACAAAATTACACAGAAGAAGAAAACTTCAGAAGGTACCATAACCGAAAGGACTACTATTTTTTTTTTTTTTTTTTTTTTGGGACTACTATCATCCGAGAAAAAAGTGGACGTGAATGTGGATATGCATCAGCTTTCTCATGTCAAAAGCAGCTTAAACAAACAAAAATTTAAGAATAGACACAGATCATAGTCACGAATATCCTGCTTCAAGGTCTACACCATGCATTCAACATCCGAAGCGCCAAGTTTTATATGTTAAAGAGGAAAAAAAACATTTCCATCGGATCGACAAAGATTTCACCAAATGCAATTAAACAACCAAACCAGCAAAGAGGATTGATATATTTTTTTAGTACTTCATTAATTTTTTGTGACTGAATGGAGAAATTGCTAAACAAACAGTTTTAGTGAATAAGAACAAAATAAAAACTGAATTCTTTCATCTCTTAAACCTTAGCTGCTCAACAATTTGATAACATTGAGACAGCAAAATCAATGCAGGAGATATGAACTCTTGTGAAAACAGAACAGCGCTTTCAATATCATGAAATTAAATTTTCCTAAACTACCTGGGACATAGGTGTGCTATCACATTGATCGATCTCCACAAGGATCTTGTAAGATTAGGATGCAGATGGTTTAAAAATGATGAATAATGTGCATTGCTTAGAAATTAAATTCCTAAATGCAAGTATATAACTACTAAATTTTGGGCTACTACATTATGTGCTTCTCACCATAATGCATGTGGGAGTGAAATGAACTTAATGCACTTAGTATATCTCTCACTGGGAAACATTTGCATAGAACTGCCAATATATTTTTACAAATAATTGATCCAACATCAAGAAGCAAGTTGGGATTACAAGGATTTTCATTTCTAATTCTAGAAACTTTAGGATTCAGAAGATATGAAAGGGCAGAATAAGAACTTTAGGAGGGAGAAACGAAAAAGAAAGAAGAGGTCAAGGTCCTCAAGGAGAAGTTGCAATTCTTGGAATTCTACCAATTGAGGCTGCATTAAATTCTCAAAATAAGCACAAACATCACAAAATCAACTCAACAACACAGTTTCATCAATTCTAATAGTGGCCTAATATTTGATAATACAACACATTAGAGAGAGCTACTCTTGGAGACTAAGACTTCTCGAGGATTAAAAACACTTAAAAGCTAGGAAACTTACTAAAAACAGAAAAATGTAATAAGCCAAATTGGATATGTCTACCTAAAAGTTAGTGAAGGCAACCAACTGAATTTAGATACTGAACGTTTTCTTTTAAGCAAAAACCTCAATTTGGATACCACCCTGGATGATTTCATGTGCCTGGAGCACAGCCCTAATTCAACACCTATTGAAACCACAAAAGATCCACAAACTAAAGTCCTAAAATCATACAATGTTGCGGTTACATTGAAATGAGGTAAAATACATAGTAAAGACCACCTAGAATCCAGAGTTCTACTTTTCCGGGAATGTCCAAAAGGCCTGGTCATAACTATGAATTATGTACGAATAATATGTTTGGTGTTAAGCTTACTTAGTTCAATAAATGTGTCTTCATAGTGTGTTCCTGATCCTTCTTATGTGATCTCTTTGAAAAACCAGATCCAACTCAAGATTGATATCAAGCTACTCAATGTTCAGAACTACTGCTACTAGTTTCATGTCCAACAGATACTGGAGAAAATGCAAGATGTGTCCCGTCACTGTCTCTGTCCTCACTGCTACATCACATTTTATTATATAAGATCATGTTCCAGGGTGGAACATTTCTTAGTCCTTTTAACTGTGGCCCAAGCAATTTTGAGCAAGCACAATTTGGAAAGATCATGGTCCTAATTGTAAAGAATTTGCAGACTAACCAGTCGTTTGGACAACTCTGCCTCTTTTTTCTGGAAAGACGCCTCATCGCCAAGAAAATATGAGGAGCTATCACCATCAAGCATGGTACTGCCTTCTTCTCTATCATACCTACACAATGACGACAATAACCATACATTTTAGTAGAAAAAGACGATCAAACCAGAAAAAAAAAAGAAAAGAAAAGAAAAACTCCTTTTTCTGATTATAGTTTGGTTTAGTAAAGTTTATTTCTCTATATTCACAAAACAATGATATTTTGTGTCTGTGGATCCTGGTTAATGAAACGAGGTACCAACAAGAAGCAACACGAAAGGAAGTAATTGCTGGACCAGGAAAGGAAGAGAAAAGGTAAATTCTAGCAGCATTGATTTGCAATTGAAGTGCATATTTAATCCAGAAAGAAGCTTCCCATGCTGCGTCAATGGAATGACTCACATAAACCCATGCATCAGACAATGTCAACTATGCCAATGAGTAGTAAATAACACGATACAAACTAAGTTTCAAAATTCCCATAGAAGAAAAAAACTACCAACACCATTTCAATTTCTAATTTTTCACTTTAATAATAAGTTCTGATCTAATAATTTTTAATCACTCAAAACGCTGTATGAGAAGGGTTACTCTAAGTTTGCAGAATTGCTTTTCTATAGCAATCTTGAGGAAGGGGAGAAAAAAAGAGAGGACATAGCAGGACCAGGAAGAAACAAGATCCACCCCCAAACAATTCCAGTGGTGTTAATAGAAGGTAACTATAAAGTTGATTTGATTTTTCCTCAGTTTTCTAATGCGATTTTCTATTGTGTTCTTTTGACTTTTTGGCCAAGCAACAAGAGTTCAAAGAACACTAAAGGTTTCTGGAACTCAGTAGTTTGGCAGAAATTGAAAGATAACAAGATTATCTAGGAGCTAGAGTAAGTCATTTTATGTCAGTACTTAACAATGTTTTGGTCGGGACTAATCTTTCATTGGGTTTTATAATGAGGTGTGACTCAATAAATTAGTGTTATTCTCGGTCCTAACTGCAAGTTGTTGTCAAGCTAAGAAAAGGGTCAACAATCTCTATATAAGGTTATTCTCTTCTTGTATATCGTTACATTACATACATGTGTCTGTATTGTGTTTGTGGAGACACGCACGCACACACACACACACACACACACACACACAGATTTAAGCTAAAAAATCCATGTGAATATTTTTAGCTTTTAGTAAATCATGTAATGCAATCTGGCGTTACATTAATGCCCATAATTTTAAAAGAGTAATTCCTAGAGCCTCTTCACTCCCTCTTCTTCTTCATTTGAAGTTACAGTTTTCCCAACTTTCAGCACCTAACTGCTGCCTAATTGTTATATTCTGTATATCCTGATCCTTGAAGAGTTATCAACAACTAACTGGGGCTCAATGCGGCATCATTCTGTGGGATTAATGAATGAATTTGAGTTATCTTATATTTAAACTGCCCCGCATGATTTAAAAACTAATAAAAGGCTAGAAACAACACATAAACTGACATTATACTGGATAGGCATTTAATGCCAGCTTTATATTGGCCCGTTTACAAAAAACAATTCCAAATAAATTTCCTGCATTATCAGGATGAAATTACCAGGCACGATCACTATTGTACTCCATCTCCAGTCGCATGCTTTCAGTAGTATCTTGATCGGTATCTTCAGTCAAATAATTGGTGTCATCTGGCCCATCCTAGGGACAAAAAAATACATATTATTTCAATCCTCTATTAGGATGATTTCAGAATCAACAATATCTAGAGAAGTGATGAAACATGTACATCTAATGCAATTTTGAGAGAACAAAAAACTGCAAGATACGAGGATAATCAAGTACCTCCAGCAATTGCGCATTGTTGGTAGATGAAGTAAGTGGTTTGGGCTTTCTACTATTTCGAGAAATTGAGGATGACCCAGCAGCTCGTATAGGAGTGGGTGAAGGAGCCACAGTGTCCCAGGGAGAAGCAGAAGATCCTGATAACATTTACATTTGCTCAAAAAAATCTTTTAGAAACAGAAACTTAATTATGAACTTAAAAATCTTCATACTAGAAACACAGCATACCAGTAGGAGTTTGTCCCCCCAACCATGGTGAAACAAGCCGTGCATCAGGAGAGGCTCCAACAAACATTGGGGAAGGTGAAGGTTGATGACGTTTGCTAATACTAGAGCGACTGTCCCGCTGAGGTGTATCCGCCCATTCCCATCTACCATCATCCCAGTCAGATCTGCCTGCAATATTTAGAAGGTTTCCCATTTAAAAGACATCCAGTGACCACAAACAATAACACAATGGATAAAAATCAGAGTAAAGAATCCCTTGTGAATAACTAATCAGAAAAAGTTATTATTGCAAATGGTAAAGGAATACTATATGTTGGCATACACTTAGAATACTCAGAATTAATAGCAGTTCTAAATATTAATGCCTCAAAAACAGATGCCAATATAAATAACAATTGGATATAATGAATGCACAACATACCAGGTGTCTCCCTGGAACCTTCATGTCTACTGCGTTTTCTTCCATATCTGTCAGAATACTCCCTATCATGACCACGGGATGAGTCTCCACGACTGCGCTCTTCCCCCTCAGTGCTGTATCTCCTACTCACCTCTCTGCCTTTGCTTGCATAGTCATCCCTGGATCTGCTGCTTCTCCTACTATGGTCACCCATGTCATGCTGAGGGGTTGAAGACTGGGATCTTCCAGAATATGTGGCTGGAGACTTCAATTAAATGGAAGATAGATGAGAAACATCAAATGCTACTGGTCTCTAACAATGAACAATCCAGAAATAGTAAAAAAACAAGAGTTGAAGCATCAATGCACTATCTAGTTCAAAAGAAAACCTAAGTGACAAGTAGATTAACACTGCAAATAGATATCAAATCATTGTTCTTCAGGTAAAGTCCGATAGAAGCTTGAAAACTGCAGGAGAGATGGAGAATATTAACATAGAATAGATGCACAAGTAGATTACTCATCACAGATAAATTGACACTGAAGTACATATGCAGATAATAATACTCAGGGAACCTCCATATGGTGAAGAAATAGGTCATGCCATTTTCAATTGAACACCTTAGATATCCAGAGCATTACTTAAACCATTTAGAATGACTTCCCATGAACTAAGCTCTACAAACGGCCAGTCAAACAATTAATAGCTCCAACTTTGAACCATGAGCTGACAACAAAAGTATCACACCATAGATGAGAATTAATGTATATATTAAATACCATCTGGAAGAAGTTAATGTGAAATTCGCATCAATTTTATACGCTAAAACAGTCTTCTTAACTTTTTGTTAACTCTTAAGATCTCCAATAGCTCTTTACCATGAAAGTGTAAATCTACAGTTCAAGAAACCTGTTCTCATACAAAATCATGCTTTCCCCATAAATTTCTGAACCTAAAAAAATCTTCCCAAATTTGCACCCCAAGTTTCAGAACCAAGTACAAATAGGAGTAAAGCGAAAAACAGAATTGACTTTTTTAACTTTAGGAAACCCAACTATGTTAAGGACAGCAAAGTAAGACAGACACATCACACAACCAAGATAATCCAACCATTTTCATTATATCCAGCCAGAAAAATTCCTTGTGTCTTCTACTATTCATCTTAAGACCATTTTTCCCTTTTACCTGCCTTTGAAGCCTAAGATTGTGCCACATGTGTTGATCATGCAACAAATTCACGTGATGATAACACAACAAAGAAACGAGTTTACATTTTCGCCAATTGCTGTCACTTACGAAACAGAAAATTGTTTTTGTCTTAGAACTAAGATCGGTTACTTTGCTTTCTCCACATAAAAATAGCTGTTCTGAATTCATTTTTCTTTTATACTGCTCCTTCCTTTTTTCTAATTAATACTTGTTGCTGTGAGCATTCTGTTATATACTGGAGTATACTAAGAGATATGCATTTATGCAAGCAAATTTAATCTGTTAAGTCTATTTAAAGAGACAGCAAGTATTAGCAACAATGAGAAGAAAAATCTATCTCAAAAGGCAAATGTCTTGATATTTTGGAAAGCCACCCTAGTAGCATGTGTATCTCATGTTTCATAAAACTATACAAATAAATGAATGAAGAAAATATTGCATACTTGATTATATTCATTTGAGTGACGTCTTGAGGATGAGTCACGAACATGTCCTTCAGTTACAGTACTTTCTGCAAAATTTGGTAAACAAGATCAAGAAAGAGAAAAACAACAGAAACAAAATGGAAAAGAGTCGACAAATACAATTTGTATGATCCTTCTATAGATTTTCTTATATTTCTTATTTTTTACTTCCAATTCTAAGGTTGCTTTTCATGTGTATTAAAGAGAACCTTGAAATAATTTCATTCACAATAGTAAACTAAGCAAACCAACTTGAACTTCATGATACAGTGACATAAAGCTGCACTAAACCTGTTTCAGATGTCTTGCTCGTGACAGATTCACGATAGCGCCTGCTAGTGAAATTTCTTTGAGTCTCTTTGATATCATTTCGTACTTCATCAATTTCTGAGACTGTAGACATCTCCTCTTCTTCATTCAAAGAAGCCACAACAGACGCAACTCTTTCTCTCGGTATCTTAAATAAACCATCTTCATCGGATCCTGCTCTTTTTGCTTTGGCGAGCACATCCAACCCTGTCACAAGAATAAAAATGACATTGTAACAAGTAACAAGAAAGTAAATTATGTACATTGTGTGCGCAATAATATTTGTAACATCTGCCAAAAAAACTTATAATAACTATATAAGAAGGAAGAGTTCCATGGAGATGATATCAATACCGTTATTATTGATGGAAAACATCTTAGCTATACAGCTATGCAGTTAGGGAAGGCTTAACAAAACTTTCAGATAAAATTAATGTGATTATTAGGCAAAAGATAAGCCAGCAAATTCTTAAATGCAGCAAATCCAACTCTTCTGCAATTATGCTTCTTCATGCATGGTAACAATTTGATTTAGAATCAGTCGAATGTGTCTCTAGTTCCACAAACTCATATAATAAGTAACCTGTTAAGTTGTTCTACAATGTAGATTCTCAGCCAATATAGCTGAATGTAAACAACAGCCTTCTCAAACTATCACTTAGAAACAACTAGGTGCCCAAATAGACACCCTTCTCGATCCATCAAATATGAAACAAACAGCAGACCACATAGAGAAAATAATAACTAAGCTCTGACAACTGCATGCATTGCCAATTGATACATACCTAAAAGTGATTTCCTCTCGGGCTGCCTGAACACTACTCTTTCTTTTCCTAGAACGGTTAATCCCCCACCAGTAGTCTTTTCAGGTTCTAATGTTGCGGTAGTCTTGTCCAGGTCAATAGGACCACCATTCCCCTATTTTGAAGGCAAACAAAAGTTTTTTAAAAAAAAAAAAGAAATATAATTATCTCCAAATATCCATATTAAAAAACAGATAAAGCATCAACTATGTCAATCCACTCATTGTCAAAACACACATGTACAGAGTTGACACTAACCTCCATAATGCTTCAGTGAAGACCGAATAAAGCAGCAATTTTTAATGTGTAAGCCTGCAAACAGGATGCCCAATCAGCATAGCCAATTCCAGAAATAAACAGACCAGGAGGAAGAACAAAGTAACAAATCCGCATTTTTTGCATGCTAACCAAAGCTATATCTTGCATCAGCAGAAATAAATTCTCATCAGTATATCCACACAAGAACAAAGAAAACAAGCATGGGGAACAAAACATCACATTTTTTGGCCATCATTACTAGGCGAATCTTCAAATTTCATTATACTTCTACTCAAAAGATTACACACCAACGATTGCCATTCCTTTTCTCCTTCAAAACGTACATAGAAAACCAAGAGTGCATCCATGGCTAACCAGTTCCCCAAACGGACATAGACTCAAGGAACCAATGGTTCAGGCCAGTGCACAAACATTTGGACTGCATTCCTAAAACCCATCAAAGCAATACAACTGGCTCTAATGCCGGCCCCTTAATAACACAAAAAACAACAATCTTCTTCACTAATGAAGCATTCTAGAGCTAACCATACAAAAGTCACACACCCCACCTCTCCCAACATACCCTACCATTGCAGAACTAAAAACAAGTCCCTACATTGTCAATGTAATCATCAAAATGCACAAACCCAACTAATCTTTTTAACTTTTCCCAGCAATTTAACTTTTCTAGAGGATTAAGAAAGCTGAATCACAAAATTAGATTCACAAAAACCCCTAAAAATTCAGCCCAAATGAAATTATTCAAAAACAATCCCTTACAATTGAAAACTACAGTAACCCAATCAAGTTGTAATCTTTATGAATTCAAATTTAACAACATGAACTAATTAAATTAAACAAGAAGAAGAACAGATGGAATACCTTAGATTAACGGAATGAAAATTGAAAACCCGAAATGATTGATTTCGAAGTTTTTGATTTATATATAATGGTTGAAGGAAAAGGGACACTATGGCGGTGCTGCAGTCGGAGTTGGATTTCGGAAAATGGAGTGACGGCGGATTGTTGGGTCTATATTCTTTTCGGACTTTTTTAAGCCCAATTAAAAAGCCCAACAAAGGTAATTCTAAATAGATATGAGATAATTGGATCTGAATGGGTTTTTTACTACGCTGTTGGGCCTGACTGTGGAAGTGTGCAACACGGATACTGTCCTTATTTCCACTAATAAAAATTTGAGAAAAATATAATTTTGATTCTCAATGTTTTAAAACATTGAAATTTTTAGTTTCCAATGATTTCAAACGACCCAATTTGATCGTTTTAATTTTTGACTAATATATAATAGTTGACGGATTTTTTTTATTGGTTAACAAAAGTTATCATGTGTTTAACATATGTATGTTAGTGGTCAACTTTCTATCATTTTCTCTAAGAAAACACAAGAAGTCTTTTTCTTATATGATAAAAAATAAATTTTTGTAATGGTAAATTAATTCATGCGATTAGAAATTAGTATCAAGAAACTTTTGTGTTACTCAATATTTGCTAAACACGTAAAAACTTATGTTAGTCAACAAAGAAAATTAAGATCAGCAATGCTATTATTTAAAACTTTCGGGGGAACAAACTTGTCTTTTTCCTTAAAAATTTTAGGGTGAATTACATCTACCTCCCCTGAGGTAAAGCAATATTACGAATCGATCCCTATAGTTTATCCATATTACGGTCACCTTCCTTGGCTTAAATTTTATTAATGGATCGAATTAAATTACCAAAGACTCATAACTTGTGATTTTGAAAACTAAAACAAAAAGAATCCAATCACTTTATTCACTTAAATTTAAAAAAAAAATAAAAAGAACCAAATTTAATTCTATTTTAATCTTATGAACGATATTAATGATATTTTTGACTAATTTTTTTAATTATATTAGTTTATATTTAATATGGTGGAAATTTAAAGTGAAAAGAATATAATTACTTATTTACTTAAAATAAAAAAAAAATTAAAATAATCCTCATTTAATCTGGGGGTTAATAGCGTTAATGATGCCTTTGACCAAAAATTTTTAATTTTATTAGTTTGTATTTAGTGTAATAGAAAAATAAAATAAAAATAACACACTTACATATTTACTTAAAATAAAAAATAATAATTCAAATTAATTCAAATTCAATCTAGTGAGGTAATGGTGTTAATAGTGCCTTTGTCAAAAAAATTTAATTTTATTAATTTATATTTAATCTAATAGAATGAATAATTTTATGTTAACACTTATCCATTTAGAATAAGGGTAAAATTAGAAATTCAGTCATTTTTTTTTTTTTTCACTTGCTAACAGTAAGGGGTTTTTGTTAAATAGTGGCTAGGTCAAGGGAGGTGACCGTAATATAGTGGTTAGATCACGGGGGTTGATCGTAATATAATCAAACTACAAGAACCAATTTATAATATGGCTTTACCTCAAAGGAGATAAATGTAATTCACCCAAAATATGGCTTTAAGATTGGAAAGTTGCCTGCATAGATTTGGCATGCAGCCATATTATAATATATTAATTTTAATCTTAGCTTTAAGATTGGAAAGTTGATGAACGGTAATTGAGAGCGTGAATTATCTTACTTTTGGCATGCAGGCAATTTTTGTGTTATTCATTTACGAAAATTAGTTTCAAATTGTAATAGATTTAATTGAAAACTAGTTTCAATTTGTACTTTACACAACTAATATTCATTAGGGTTGATTCCATTTTTTAACAGTACAATTTTTATTAAAATATACTACAAAAAAATTAATTGTTGATAGTAATAAAATATTAAAATTAAAAGTTTAAGAAATATATTGCGATCGGATATAATTCAAGAGTGTTTTTTTTTAAAAAATTAATTATTAATTATAATCTTATACTCAATTGGAATTTTGCTGGTGCTTGACATCATGTGTACTGACTCAACATCGCCCATCATATCATGCAATAATTTACAAAACTTAAATTACTTTCATTTGATATATGACAAGCATGATTGCCATGAATGGTTGATCCTCTATGCATTTGTCAGTTCCATATTAATCCTTTGCATATTTTATGTTATCTCTAAAGACTCTAATTGAACAACTCAAAATGATATAAAAAATAATAAATGATGATTTCCACTTAAGTGGGAGATTCCAATTTGTTGCTTAATTAGTTGTTAATCCTTTTTATGCCTAATCCTCTAATGATAAATCAATGACAACAGCCCAACTACTCGATTAAGATCATAATGTACTTCGATTTTGGTATTCTTTCCCTGATTTTTGAATAAACGTACAACAACAATAATTAAGTCTTTAGTATATTCACGTTTCACCATCCACCATCATACTCGGTTTTTTGAATAAACATACTAAAGGGTAAAATTCATTTTCATTAATTCTTGTAAAATATTTTTATGAATTTTGGTCTATCAAATAAGTGTAGATTTCTCAATGGAGTCCAATTAATAGCCAAAAAGAAATTAGCAGTCATCAACTTGAGATCTATGCATATAGCTTTAGGTTTTAACCAAATAATTAAGGGTTGTGTTAGGAATCTTGTTAGAATTGGAATAAAAAATGATATTCTATGGAAAGAATGTGACATTTTCTATGAAATATAATTTCAATTGCAATTTTCACAAACAATCAAACGTAGCCCGAGAATAAATCCCTTATACCCTAAGATATACTTTTGCTTTTACTTGCATATTTAGGAGTGTTGCAAATTTTTTTTAAAGTTTCATGTTAGTTAAATCATCGTTTGGAACACAAGTAGCACTAGTAGCAATAGCATGAATGATATATCAATCGGTCCTTTTCCCTCATAGCAAGTTAGGAACCGCCAAAATTCATAAATATCACATACAAAAATGAGATTAAAAAAAAATTCTTGACTGTTTTAAGCAACGATAAAAAAAATATATAATATATTTAAATATAAATAAAAATATATGTGCAAATATAATATGATAACAAATTGTAATTTATATGATTGACTCTATCTAATGAAATACGGATTTTGTCATTCTCGTTGTTTTAAGAAATTTCACTCTTTTTTTTTTAGTGTCCCTAATGGCCCTTTGATTAGAAAAAAATTCACAAGACTTGCCTCATCTCTTAAATTTTGATAGTGATGGTAGTGGTTGATTTATGGTCACATTAGTTGACTAATTCAAGAAAAATAAAAATGTCCCATTGAAATTATTTATGTTTATCATACATGATACACCTGTACGTTTGGTGGCCAGCAAAAATCATATTATTAGCATTTTCTATCATGCATACATAATCAGCCAGTTCAATTCTATGTTATGGTTGATAAGGCAAGAATATGCACAAAACAGCTCACAAATCACAAGGCAACAAACCACGAAAAAAAATTTCTAATTCCGAATCTGAAAATGAAAATTTGTTCAATCCTTTTGAGCCCTCTACTGTTCAAGAATTCAAAGCCAAAAGTTGCAAAATCTCAACACTCAAGAAATCGATCACTTTGGTCAATAGATTCTCTCGCATGGCTTTGAATATTGAATGACAATCGTTTATTCTTCTTTGCCTCAATAATTCATGAGTTATTGAAGAATTTTAGGGTATGCAAATTTTTTTAAGTGTGACATTCTAATTTCACTAACAAGTGAATCTTATCATATCTTAACAAATAAAATTTATTGTGAATAAATGGAAAACAGAATAATATAGAATTTTATATCAATAGAATTATAATGTTGGAAACAAAACTTGTGTTGCGAGTTTTTTTTTTTCGGTCAAAAGGAGACTATCACCTAGTATGCTACTGAACTACTTCCTCTTATCCCTTTTTAATTGTCTTTTTAACCAAATTTTTTTGTTTTCAAATAAATGTCCTTTTATACATATCAATACAAAAAAATTTAAAAGTTTCAATTTTATCCTTTACTCTATTATCTAAAATCAATGATATTAATTGTTGTTATTCATTTTCTAATTAAAAATTAAGGATAAATAAGACAATTTATTTATTTTCTTAATTAGTGTACATTGGATCAAAACATCACTTAAAAGTGATCCGAGGGAATAATACATATTTCCTTTGAATTACGTCTCTATTATCTGCCACGCAATAAGATTTGACAATATCAAGAGAATAAGGGAATAAGGCAATTTATACTTATAAATTTAGACCTAACTTTGCAAGAGACAGTTATATTACAGTATTAAAGCTCCATCCTTTCAAACAAAAAAGAAAGAATCTTAAGGTCTAGTCTTAGAAATTTGTTATCTTTACCAACCCACTATTGTGCAAAAAGAGTTTAGGTTATTTTTCTCATATATATGTAATTTTTTTCATAAGAAACATCCTTAATATACTAGTCAAACTTGGAAAGAGAATTTGTTGACCTTAAAAAATCAAATAGCAAGGGCTAATTAATTAACCCTAATGATTAATATTGTAACATGCCATTTTAGGGTCATGATCTTTTTTGTTTTAGGAAGAATCATTTGCCATAAGTAAAAGAAAAGGCTTATAAATTAATTACACATATGCAATAAATCATGATAGATTACATGATTGATTGTAGTGTAAAAGTACCTTTTTATAGGTTTTGTGTAATCAAATATAAGCAATCATTGAATTTGTACTTTAAGTTGGTTTTTTTCAATCATTAACTTTGAACACATTTTTGTGCTCATACTTGCTGGTTTTTTTTTTTTTTTTTTTGGGGGGGGGGGGGGGGGGGGGGGGGGGGTGTGGAAATCTACATTAAAAATTAAGTGCACTTTATAGTCTTTGTTTATTCCATATGCCATAAGTTAAAGGGAATTTGTTGCAATTCATTGCAAGGCCAAGATCTGTCACATACTTGAGGGAGTTTACCCTCCACGGCAAGCATAAAAATGTTTTGAATAGTTTTTAGTTTTGAATTTTGATGTTAACTAGTGGATTAATGGACAAATTTAGGGTCTAAAGAAGAATGAGAATAGTGAATTAAGAAAACATTTTTATTGTTTAGCAATATGCAATATATATCTTTAAAAATATTCCTAAAATTTTCTTTTAAAACTTTGCCTAGCCAGTACTTCAAGTTAGGGGAAGTAAATATGAGCCAACAATTAATTATATATATCTTTAGTGTACTTAAAGAGAATCTAAATTTGATAACTTTGGCACTTATTTATATGGATAAGATATAGTACTAATTCAGAAGTGTTTTAAAGAAAAATTATCATCAAATCATGTTGTTCATATGAAGACTTTTAAGTATTCTTACAACTTTATGTATACAAACTTGTACCGAATTATCATCACTCGTAAAATAATAAATAATAACAACTAAACTTTTATCTCAATATATAGAATTAATTATACAAATCATAATTCATCATCATATTTTTTCTACACTCATAAATTAAAAATAAAAAAGGTACATGATTAAAAAGTTAAAACTTATTTTACAAGTTCTCATCATGCATCTAGCAATGATGAATGAAATAATAAATCTAAAAAAGAACCAATGAAACCATATTTTACTTGTTACATAAAAAAAAAAATCACTTAAATTCTTTACCAAACTCTAAGTTGAGCTGTCCAAACTTAAAATATGCATGTACAATAGAGAGTTAGAAAGGGTTAAAAAGAAAAACGTATGAGAAATTAAATCTTGAAGAGATCTAGCTTGATTCAAAGAAATTAATTTAGTGCGGCCTAACTGTTTTATGGACTTTTTTTTATGAGTTGCTTCTTCATTTGACTTAAAACTATCATCAAGAGTAAGAGCTCATAACTGCTAAAGGTCAAGAATCATCTTATGGCGTTTGATTAAAGAACTGCCATCCCAAGCAAGAAGTGGGATATTGAAGTCATAGCCTTATTTAAAAATGTTGAATATGAGCCGCCTTGTGTGACTTGGAATTACCATCTTTATGGGTACTAACCCCTAAATGATGCTAATAGCTGAGATGGTGTGTTGATATATATGAAATAGTAGGTAATCAAAATTTCAATATACAATAAAAGTGATATATAAGAAATTAAAATTATAATTTCAATGGACATTAATTGTTTGTTTTATATATGAACCATGTCTCATATATGAATCGATTTCATATAAGTTTTTATATTTTTTAAATAATTTCAATAGTTTCGCAATTTGAGGGTAAGTATCATTTTAATCCTCAATCTTGAAAGATATGCTCCCTCAACTTAAATTTTGTATCATAAATGATTCATAATTCATTTTTTATCAATTTGATAAGTAACCCATTGGTCATATGATACAAAACAAAATCATTTTGAATATGAACATTGTCATGCATGTCACGTGAATAGCGATACTAATAATGTTATTTGTCACATGACTAGAAAATGAGCACGTTGGGGACTATTTATGCAACAAAATTTAAGTTTTTTTTTTTTTGTCAAAAAGCGATATCTTTGTATTGGCATTTACTAAATTATTATATATTAATATAACTTTTTGAGGGCCAAAACAATACTTTTGTTTAACCATTTGAACTATATCTTCAATACTAAAACACGACACTTACCTTCAAATTAAAAAATTATTAAAATCATTTACCCTTTTCTTTTTCTTACACACTAACCGTATATATACTTTGTATATAAATATTAAAGATTCAAACTCTCGAACCTCATAGTCAACAACAATATTTCGACCTCACAATGAACACTACCTTTGAGTGATCGAGTGACTGTTCATGATCAATGTATCTTCACCAACTTGTTGATCATGGTGTGCTGATAATCAATAGTGTCACTATGTGTATGTGGCTAGGGTTGATCGATTACCGGAGGGAGGCAATCAACAGTGGGGGGAAAAGGGTTCTGCTCATAAGCCCTACATGTTTGGGGCAAAGGGCATTCAAAACTATTGCTTTTTAATATTTTTATTTAGATAGTGCATGGTAATAATAATGTACATTGTACAATATCACTATATCGAAGAAATGAAAAAATAAAAGTTAAAAAGAATCCCATCCCACGCCATGAATTTATCATCCGAAAAAAGAAATCTCATGACATGACAAAATAATTAATCAGCCTCACATGACAAGCTTTGCAGTAGTAGTGCTCCCAATTATTTTTGTTTATTTATTCAAGAAAATTTTCGTAAGCATGATATAAAGTCATAGACTTTCGTGCATGCCCCATGCATCATTGACGTAATATCCAGCCACAGAGGTTTTTTTTTTTTTTTTTCAAAATTTTAAAACAAAAAGAATGCAGTCATTAACTCATTACCAAGTTATATAGTAGTATTTATGTTAACACTTGATTTCATTAAAAAAAACAAGGCCAACAAATTATAAGTACTATTTAATTGTCGCATATATGAACATTATAGCATTTCTCTTGAGAAAACAATCTTATAAGTTATAACATATACCCTACTGTTAGTGTAGGTCAATAAGTTTTTGTTTTGAAATTCTTAACTATGATCACCAAAGTAAATGTAATTTTACAAAACATCAACTTAATTAAATATTTTTTTTTGTTAGGAAATTTAACCAAGAGGGCAAATTGTATTATAGAGAAATTGTTTTAGAATTTGACTTAACCACAAAAAAAAAAAGTAAATATGATTAATCCAAAGAAAGAAAAAAAAAACTCAATGTGATACGGCAACAACAACAACGACAATAACAATTACGACTAAACCTTTATTTCACTAAATATAATCGAATATATGAATCACATTTCGTCACTATATTTGGTCGAAACACATTGAGTTTGTGTTTTTGGTTAATAAAGAAAAATTTTCCATCATTTCATAGTTAAATGCGCTTTTTTTTTTGGTTTATCTATCTTCTAATGCAACTAAAAGCGAAAACCTAACCTAGAAATCTTTACAACATTGTGATATGTAATCTCTGAACTCTAAACATTATAATCTAACCATTTGAAGCCAATATCTAATGATCTAACTTTCTCTAGCCATTCAAAGTTTTACAAAAATTGTTCTAAATTAATTTCACTTTGTGTAAAACAAAAGAAATATTGGAAGTAATCCAAGACTAAAATAATGCTTGTACTGGTAACTGTAAAGTGTCATCTTTAAATCCATACAAGTGAGTAAGTGACTAGTCTGTTTTGTCAACATTAGAGAACAGGATTTGGTTGTGATTTAATAAATGCACAACTTATGCAATGAGCAACAATATTAGTTGTAAAGCAATTAATAAATAATTTATGATCATTTTGACCAAGAAATGATAAGAATAATGTGAATTAATTCAAGAATTCAATACTTTTAAATTTTTTTATTGCCTTAAGATCTCCTAAAATCATGGAAGTCATACTTTAGTAGTTTCTTCACATGGCATGAATTACAATAGGTTTAAGTTTCCTGTTTATCAGTGTTGGGTGGTAGTTTTGGGACCATTAAATTAATTGTTTCAGAGTTAAAATTAATTTTGGTCCATAAATGGTACAATCACAGTTATAAATATAATCTTTTGCAGTCTGCAAGATTGCATGAGTTATATCATGGTTAGAAAATCTTGCAGTCTGCCAGATATATAGGGATTTTTTTTTTTTTTATATTGACCTCCAATTTAGTGCCAAAGTTTTCAAAAAAAAATGTTGAAGAAAAAAACCCAACTAGTAGGGAAAATTAAAATTCTTTATTTGGGTTTTTATGGACAAAAACAAAACAAAAAAAGGTTGGTAATAAAATAAAATTTAAAGGATTAATTACAAAAAACGAACATTATTCTCAATTTTTTTTTAATAAAAACACTAATTTCCTAATGAAAGGAATAAGAAAAAGTAAAAGTCATTTTTTTATGTTAGAATATAGGCAATTTAGTTAAAGTAATTATCAAATAATAAATGTAGAGTAATTGAACTTTTCTCCAAATGCCAAAATCATTATCTACACTTGAACAGCATAACCATTAGTTATAGTCAAACCTCACAGCTATGATCTCAGTTTTTGAGATTAAAGTATGGATGTGTGTTGTGTTTATAAGCCATTATCAAAATTTATTGTGAATTTAAAATTCACTAATTTTTTTCATTCTTCTTGTAACAAGAAAATATGAGTCTCGCTCAAATTTGATCTAAAAGACTAAATTGGAGGACTAGAATTCAAATAGAAACAGCATTTAGATAAGGAAACATCTAATATGCTCAGACTCTATGCATCACATTTTCGAAACCGCACTTATCTAAACTTATTTGTTTATTTATTTGACTGATAAAATTTCACGTTAGCCGCGAATATAATGCAATTATCTTCCTTTTCACGAGTTTGAGACCGGCTATTTATAGGTCAATAAACTACTTATAAATAATCAGAGTTAAAAGGAAACATCTAATACTAAAAATACATAACTCTAAGGTGAGGGATTGAGCTACATTGAGATAATCATGCCATTGGATACTAAAAACATTTTTGACATTAAAAGTTTGTAAAACTATTATGCGATTGCTGAACATTGAGATAAAAACTATGTGAGTTTTATAAAATTGCAAAATTAACAAATTATTAGAAGCAATTATGTCAACTTTAATATCTTTTTCTTGTTATGATAAACAACTACAAGATTCTTTATCTGTTAAAAAACTGATCATAGACACTTTTTTTTTTCAATATAACATAGATAGATTATATAATTCTCCAATTAATACAAAGTTTGGTGGATACATAAATATTTAGAAGTACAGAAAATCCTAGAGTTGATTTTGTTCCCCAAAAATAATAAATAAATAAGGCTTGTGTATAGTGTCATAATCATGCTTGGAAAAACAAACAAACAAAGTTCCTTTATTATACTCTGTATACACTGTGCTGAAATGCCCAGAAAGCCCAAATCTCTGGGCAACCTTAGTTCTCATTGGCTGTAGTAAATTTCAGAATTTACAGTTCTTTTCTTCTCTCTCTCTATATCCCTTTTTCCTTCAGCATCATCTTCAGCTCTACTTCTACCTATAATAATAAAACAGCCCTTTTCTAGAAAGAAACAGAAAGTACAAAATCCCCTGTAATACAGTGTCTGAACTTTGCTGTTTTTGTGTTTTTTTTCTTTCTTTTTGTTTTGTCTTTAAATTCACTTTCTTGGTAACTTTCATTATTATCCCTTTTTTTTCTTTCTTTCTTGGGTTCAGTGATTGAGTTTTTAGTGTTAATATTTGATATAGACAAAAAGTTGGCTTTTTTTTATGCTGAGTAAAGTTTCTTATATATGAAGGTTTCTTGCTGAATTCACTCAAAATATGCATGTATTTGATTTGTACATGTACATTCTCTTGTGGGGTGGTGTAAGATCTGATTATATGCTTTTGGATTCTTCATTCTTGTGTTGAATTTGAGGTGGGATTTTCTTGATTTTTCAGTTAATCTAAGAAAAACAGCAAAAAGGATTCCCTTTCTTGAGTCCTATTCTGTAGGTGTGTTTTGTCTTCTTTCTTTTTAGTACATAGTTGATGGATTTTCAGAGGACTAATCAGCTGCAAAACATGAGTGTGGGCTTGACTCGATATAGGTCGGCCCCAAGTTCATACTTTTCTAGCTTTCTTGATGCTCCTGCTGATACTATTAGCAATAACGGTGGTGGTGGTGGTGGTGGTGGTAGCGGTGGTTATGGAGGAGATGATCTTGATTATTTTCTCAATAGATTTATGCCTAGTAATAGCATTAGAACTCGGGGACAGGACTCAAACTCCAATAATAGTTTCTCCAATAGCATGAGTATGCAATCTCAATCACAATTTGTTGCATCAATGAAGCAAGAACAAGATGCTATGCAGCCACAGCAACTGCAGCAGCAGAGGAATCAGAATGATTATTCTCAGGTTTCGCCAATGATGTATCAAAACCAAGCTCAATCTCAAGCTCAATCACAACAACAGAATATTAATTCAGAGGTATCTAATACTTCTTCAGTGGATAACTCATACAGATTACTGAATTCAGTGACTTCAAACCGATTGCCACCGATGAAGATGGGGAATGGTGGTGGTAATTCCAATCTTACTCGTTATAATAGTTCACCTGCTGGATTATTCGCTAATATTAACATCGAAAATGGTAAGTGTTTCTGGCTCCATTTGCAGATTTCTAGCTTAATTTTTGTTTAGTTGTCTCTTACTTTATTTATGTAAGTTGGTAGAATTATTATTTGTTAAAGTTCTTGCTTCAATTTCTTTTCAATTGTTTTGTGAAAGTCATATTTGATTCTTGATTGAGCAGAAAGCAGACAAAGAAAGATGGCTGTTCCTTTCTCTCAACTGTGTTCTTTTCTTTTTCTTTTTCTCAACAGTTTACATTATGTGGTTAGAAGTTCGATGAAATTGTCGTATCATATTGTTTGGATGCGCCAACAAGATTCCTTCTTGTTCTATTGTTGTATGTTAATTCTCTGAGGATATCATAGATTCAACTATTTAAGAGCCTTAAAAACCATGGAACATATCAGAAATTAAGGACTAAAATAGATATATACGAGCTGAATTACTAGGAGCATTAAAGCCTGACTTTCTGCCATAGAGATGACGGCAATTGCTTGAGGAAACAAGAACTTGATTGATCATAATGTTACATTTCGCTCCTCTCTCTAAACACTGAGGCTTTTTGAGTTGTTTTTGAATCACATTTTGTGCTTGGAATCTTACTGAAATCTTTTAGCGATCACAGAATATGGTGCAATGAGAGGCATGGGGAATTTTGGAGCTGGTAATAATGCTAATGCAGAAGTATCGTTTTCTTCTGCGAGCAGGTTTCGTGGTCATATGGATTTTTCATCAAATCAAGCTACTTCTTCAGGTCTAATGTCTCCCATAGCTGAAATTAGTAGCACAGGCATGGGAGAGACTAATCCTGGAGATACAAGTTTTGGGGAAAATCAGAAAAATGACTCTAGTTATATCACAGGCTTTCCAGTTACTTCTTGGGATGATTCATCTATCTTATCTGACAGTTTCTTGAAAGGGCTTGGAGATGATCATGATGATAGCAAGACATTGTCCAATGTAGGTGCATTACGAAACCGGATATTGTATCTTTAGGCATTGATGCTATTGTTAATTCTACTTAATATCAATCTAAATTACTTCCCAATTTACCGATCAGAATAATGAAGGTCCAAATAGGCCTCCCACTCGTTTGTCCCATCACTTGAGTTTGCCAAAGACTTCAGATGAATTGTCTGCTATGGAAACACTGATGCAAGATTCGGTACTTTGCAAGCTTCGAGCAAAGAGGGGTTGTGCAACTCATCCACGGAGCATTGCTGAAAGGGTAAACCTCTTTAAGTGTGAATTTCTTGAATACCATTACGCATGTTTTGAGTCGTTTTTGGCGTTTGGTATAGCTTGTCATACTTATTTCCATTACTAAATATGCATAAGCTTCTAAACTTGCTGACTCTTCTAATAAAAAAAGTAAACAAGAACTTATTGAAGGATTGCACAAGTGATAATGAACAACATTGCCTAGGCAAGCCTCTGATTAACTCTAAAATGGGAAAGAAAGTGAAACAAAGCATGGTTACAAAATAGGAATTTGTCACAGTTATTGAGCTGATACAAATAATTTCAGGTTAGAAGAACACGGATTAGTGAACGGATGAGAAAGCTGCAAGAGCTTGTTCCCAATATGGACAAGGTAGAATGCCTATTTTTTTCCTCCTCTACTGCATTGATCTATGAAAAATCTTCTTTCTGCTTATGTTTTATGAGTTTTGCAGCAAACAAACACTTCAGATATGTTGGATTTAGCAGTTGACTATATTAAAGAACTTCAAAACCAAGTCCAGGTAACCCCTTAAGGATTTAATCATTTAAGACATAACCTCTACTTATTGAATGATTTGAATTCCAATTCTCAAGTCTAAGTCAATCTAAATATCCCTTCTTTTTTCAACTTTTTTTTTTTTTTGAACCTTTAGGCACTCACAGATAATAGAGCAAAGTGTACTTGCTTGAATCAATAAAGTTGTGGATCAGAAGACTCAATCACTCAATGTAGGACATGCTTCTTTTCTGCACTGATAAGTAGTTGGTGATTGGAGATGGCAGAAGCAAAAGTTAGATTCTCTTTGGATTTAAGTAGAAGAGAAGATTCTGTTTGTGTATTGTGGCAACATTAGAAAAAGAAGCTTTGGTTGTCTTCAAAGCTAACTAACTGTACATAGAATATTTTGTTGAGTCTACTTTTCACTTAGTTTGTGCCTTTTGCTTGATAAAACTGAATCTTACTGAAAAGATTTTAGTATTCATAACAAGAACTATATTGATTACAATTTTATAATGGATAGAAGACTTCAATAGCAAATTGCAGAAGGGATTGTATGATATTGTTGGTTTTTTTCATCTTATTTTGATTGAAGCTTTTACTGTGTGGATTGTAATCAATTGATGAATTGCCTGTGGAGATGTGTACAATTTTGCTGTGCACAAGTCACAAGTGAGCACTCAATTGGTTGGTGGCCAACAAAATGAACTAAGCTAGCTAGATCCAATTGACATTGTACTATAGTGGGCAGCAGAAATTGGAGTGGGTTCAATGTCACTCGTGATATCATCCTCCTCTCATATATTTATGACTTTTTGCTAAAAATGTTGATGAGAAAAAAAATACTATTTATGGAAAAAGAATGAGGGAGAAGGGATGGGTCTTGATTGTATTTTGCTATATATTATGGCGTTAAAAACATTTTATTGGTATTGAAAATCAAGTTTTGAATTTGACAGTGTTTTTTATAAGCAACCTATACGTGTATAAATAACCGGTTTTAAGTTCGAAAAAAAAGATGAATGTTACGACATGGTGGCAACCTATTAAATTCTGTGATATGGATCACATTATAAATCATATAAAGATTAAAATACTTTCTGTATAAATGAGCAAATGAGTTTAGATCAAATACATATCAAATATTGTGGTGAAATGTCTCGAATTGTATAAGGTATATTATTAGTTAAAAGATGCTTTTATTAGGGTTACAGTCAGAGTTTTACATCTTTTAGTGTAATTTATAACTTACGTTATATTTACATCATACATACCACATTATTACATCATCCAATCTTGATTGTATAGAAGAAGATTGAATAGTTGTTGAAGAAAATCCAACATGAGGCATAAATGTAATCTAAGGATACACAAAACATAAAAGTTTCTGTGTAGCCTAGCAGAAAGGGAATTGTTGTATATGTGGGGGACCTCCATTCTTGCTTTAGTGTTAGATTGGAAAATTTCAAAATTGGAGAATGCTTTTGATGTGTGCATTATTGAGCCACATAGATTAAAAACTTTTTTTTTTTTTTTTTTTGTTTGGAGATTTATTCCAATGTGGAACGTGGAAAGTGGAAAGTGGAAAGTGGAAAGTTGTAAAAGGGACATTATTAATGGGTATGGCTTTGGGGATTGGGATAAAATCAAGGTAGGACTATGTGGGTATAACCAATATTTGTCTGGCTCAAATTTATTTGCTTTCTTGTTATGGGAAAGAAATGGCCTCCTATTTGGAAATTTCTTTTATGGATATGGGCCCTTTTTTTTAATAGTTGTTGTAAGATGTTCATTAAATGTTTTGGGGACTTTTTTTTTTTTTTTTGTTTTTTTGTTTTTTTGGGTTATGATGTAGAAATGTTTTGGTATCTAGAAGTTCCCCTCTCTATTTCCCAATAGTTATCCAAAATATGATAAACAAACACAGGATGGTTGAGTAGCTAAGAGGCAAGCTTAGAGAAAGATGTGCAAAGTTATCTCAATCAAAAAAATGGATCATCAATCAATCATCAATAATAGTACTAATAATAATAATAATAATAGGATCATTCTCCTAAAACCATTTTATAAGACTTGCATATGAATTTCACTTTAGCATACAAAGTATAAAAAATTAGCATATAAAGTATAAAAAATTAGCTTATTACGTATAAAAAATTAGCGTATAAAAAATATCAAATATTAGCATATAATGTATAAAAAGTTAGCGTATTAGCATATAAATTATAATTTACTTATCATGCACTCCCCCCAATCAATCTTCTAGTTCATTTTGGGCTCATTTGGTTGGCAGGAAAGTAATGTTTAATAAAGTTTTAAATTTTGAGAAAAATGAATATTTTTCTTAGTCATCTGATTTTGAGAATTTAATTTTGAGAAATCTGAATACTTAGTCTGTGTTTGGATAGATTGTCAGAAAAGTTAGTAGATTCTTATTTTATTATTTAATTTTAATTATTGAACCAAATAATATTATTTGAATTCGATTTGTATGTTATACTTATATATCACCATTTATATAGTTTTATTCTAAATCATATTATGAAATTTGATTATATCTTTTTACCTAATGATAAAATAAAAATTTTGTTTATTTATTAATATTACTAAAAAAAAGAATAGTTGATTAAATAAATAGAAAATAAATTTACAAATTAATGTAAATCAAAATAGCCAAAATTGATTAAACAAGAACCACTGAAGATATACAATGTATGAAAATTAATTAAGCAAAAAGATGAAAGAAAAAGTTAAAAGCAACAGAAATAAAATTATGAATTTTTTAAACAAAATAATAAAACACTTACTATGTTAATAATTTTAATTAAAAAAAAGTAAAAAAAACATTTATCTATTTAACTCTTTTTACATTGATTTACCTTAAAAGTCAATATAAAGAAATTTAAAAACTACTAAAATTTCAACTTTAGTTAGATAGGAAATTCAATAAAAAAAGTATCAAACTAAAAAAAAATATGAAAAATGAATTATAATTTACCATAAGAAACATATAAACTCAAAATATAAATAATAAGCATAAAAAGAGTCACATAGTTAAAATCCTCAGGAAAGTAATCACAATACCAACTTTTAAAAAGAATTCATAATCCTAAAATCTTACAGTTATTTTCCTTGATTCAGAATTCTTTTACTTTCCGTGGATGAAACAAACGCAAAAATTTAATAGTTAGGAAAATGATTACTTTTCCAATTTAAATCAAACACAGGAATATGATAATTAGGAAAAAGATTACTTTCCCAACCCAGATTCCCTACCAACCAAACGAGCCCCATTTTGTCATTCTATGTATACACACTATATATATTTAATGAGCAATGATAGGGGGAGTGAAATTCTAGAGTAAAATTCTGGAGTGACTGGCGTGGCAGTGATAAAAAGACAAACTAATACCCTAACCAAATGATGAGTGAACCCTAATGGGTAAGGGATAAGTTTGTCTTTTTATCACTGTCACGTCAGTCACTCCAGAATTTCACTCCAGAATTTCACTCCCCCTATCATTAATCACTTAATAGGGTTTGAGTTAAACATGCGCGGCATATACTTATAAAATAAAACACAATATCCAAAGTGTTTGCACTCCTATTTGAGAGATTAAAATTGATGTTGAAAGTGAAATTTTGATTTGAATAGAGTTTTATCTCGTGTTTTAGCTTTGACTTTGGTAGTTTCATTCAAGCTAAGAGACTAATAATAAGTATGCTGATGGAAAATTTGAGTTTAGGTTGACGAAAAATTTAAGTTCAAACTACTTGAATTCAAACTCGATTGGGATTTTGTGTTATATTTACTGTGTTTAGTATATAGATACACGACACGTATTTTTAACTAAAATCTTATCAAATTATTAGCAAATTCAAGAGATATTATAAAACAAAAAATGAAACACTAATAGAAAATTCATTAAAATTCCAAGTTGATCTAATTTTCAATTCAAAGTATTTTCCCTTAAGGAGATCGCGTCTACTCGAGTAGATTTATTATTATTATTATATATTTACTCGTATCTATTTTTTAATTCGTAATATTTTAATAAATTATAATTTAATCTTAATTTATAGTAAATTATCACTTCACATGATCAAATATTAAAAATTTATGAAAATCCTATAAAAATTGAAAAGAAAAAAAAAAGAAAATCAAAATTATTTGAGCATTTTGATTAGTTTGCTATAGTAAATTAGTTTGCTACTCGTAGTCGATATTGAGTTCAAGGTAAGAAAAAAGTAGTTGATGGAATTCGAGAAATGTCTTTAATGAAGTTGAGCATTTTGATTAGAGGTGAACTTGAATTCAAATTGATTCAATTACACATCTATTCGAGTTGTAGAGAAATCAAGATGGAAGACAATGGAAATGAAAGAATAATCAAGATAACATTGAATTAATTTCATTTTTTTCTCACAATCTGCCGTGAAATGAAGTGTTTGCATGATAGTCCCTTACTTTTGGTTTGTGTATATATATATATTTTAAATTTACCTATTTTGATTATTTTCTTAATATTTTTTGTTTTCTATTTTATCCCTTAAAATAGTGATACATGAGGCATTTTCTGTTAAAAAAGGGGGCGACATTGGGTTAAGAAACTAATTTTGTAACATTTTTTTAATATGATTGTTTAATTTACGTCATTTTAGGTATGAGTGAAAAAATATATTAATATGAGGAATGTTTTTTGCATTTTTTTCCAAAGAAAAATTGCAAAAAGCATTTTGTCTCAAAATTCTCTCAAAACTTTCAACTCCAAATCTTTTTCTCTCTTCAACTTCTAGATTAATTTAAAGGTTTAAAATTCTTTCGACATTTGGATTGAACATCGATATTTATTTCAAGAAAAAGACAAATTTTTTTTTTTGTGAAAATTCCATAGATTTTATTATGAATTATCAAAAAAAAAAAGACTATAAAAAAATTGATAGTTTTTGGTAGCTTTGATTGGTATTATTTGAAGGCAATCAATTTATTTCCATTTGGCATTTGATAATACAAATTTAATTTTTGTCTTTCATTGCCGAATCCCCAACATTTATTTCTTACCAATTTTGTTATCCAACGGCTACCAAAAATCCAAAAAAAATTAAAAATGTTCAAATCTTAATAAATCATTAAATCCCAACCGGCCAACACTCAACTCTCAACTCAAACGTTCAAATACCCCAACGTCCCCAGCCCTATTCCCTCCCAATTAAAAATTTGAAACGCAAAAAAAAAAAAAAAAAAAAAAAAAAAAAAAATCAAAAATCGCATAAATCTTCAGATTACTTCAATCACGCTTTCTATTTCACCTCATTCTCCGCCATGGAAGCCGACGAACTGGAACCCATCTCGGCTTCCAAATATCATCCACCGAATTTCGTAACGCTTTCTCCATTTTCTCCGATAGTTTCTCCCTCTCCCCGCCGTCTTTCCAGCTGCTTTACTGAGCCGAGTCGGCCTATAAGAGCTGCAAGACAGCTTGCTTGGGTGTCCCTTCAAGGCCGGCTTGTTGGAGCTGAAGAAGCTAGCTCGGCTAAGACTGTAGCCAGGGAAAATGGGTTGGCGTTAAGCTCTGAAGAAGTTCTTTCTTGGGAACTCTTTACTCCCATTCATAGAATTCTTATTGTGGCTGTTATTGCGGTGGCAGCGGCGAATTCGAAGAGAAATAAACAGATTTTTCAGTTGAAAAAAGCTGTTGAATTAAGGGTCAGTTATTATAAAGATCAAATCTTTTTGTTTCCTTAAGTAATGGGTCTTTCATTAAATTAGTCAATTTTAATGTTTAGAACCTCTGATCATTTGGGCTGGAAATGAATTAATTTCTTTGAAGAATTGCATTGTTGGCATTGATGTTTTATGTTGTTATGTTTATTTATTAATAATCAAACTATCAAAGTTTGAGTCTTTATGGGTGTAATATTAATGGGTTTTTATTTTTGAAATCAATGGGTATTGAATTCATGTTATTTAAGGTTTGCATTAAAGATACATAGGTCTGTTCTGTAAATTAATGGGTTTCATTTGAAAATTGGGAGTTATTGATGAGTTTGAGCTTAATTAAATTTGATTAACCTGTGAGGAATTTTGGGTTTGAATTGACAGATTTTACTCCAGGAGAAAAGTTTTGAAAAAGATTTTTATTTTATAAACTTATTCAGTGGGTGGCTTGATTTAAAGTTTCTAGAATCTGCATCCTTTAAAGTGTCAATTAATGCTTTATGTACTAATTGCGTTATAATGAGTCAATAAGAATTTTTTTTTTTTTTTTTTTTTAATGGGGTGTCAATTTTTTGTTATGCTAATGGTTTTGCATCTGATTTTCCTTTAATAGAGCAGGACAATCTATGAAGTAATGCAAAGTTCTCTGATTTTTGCACTTTCTATCATTTTTAGTAGGTTCGCATTGGTAGCTGCTTTGTTTGGTGTCACTTTTTTTCCTTCTCTTCTCTAAGAGTTGATTTAACTATGCAAATAATGTTCAGGATCAAGTGCTTGTGCCAATGCAAGAGAAGCTAGACAATCTATGTGAACAGATTAACTGTTTCAAGGATCAGCCTGAGCCTGCCATGGAGAAGTATGATTGTCAACTTTGCCTGAAATACAAGGATGCGCCTAGGAATTTGTTGGTAATACTTTGAGAACACTAATAAGTTTTGAATTCGGTTCATAGAGAATGACATCAAGTGAGATTGCCACATATTGTAATTGTAGAAGCTGTTAATGGTGTTCATTTGACCAGGGTAATTCAGTATTCAAGACATCCACTGGTGATGAAGTGTTAAAGTTTAGACTGCCACCTACAAGTGAGACAGAACCAGAGGAGCGGCGCATGTCTGATTTGTCTGATTGGGCTTCTAGTGTTACTTCCTCTGTGGATTTTCAGGTAATTACATTTTGCGGAGTTCTTATCTCCTTGTTCAAACTGGTCATCTTTGGAGTGCAAGATGAATACAGAAAATTGAGCTTTTGAATGGTAAAATCCATATTGAACATCAAGAGATTATCTTAAAACCGCCGATGACTAAAAGATTAATGATATGTGGAAGAATATTTTCTATACTCCAACAGTTTAGCTCTTTGGATTTTTAGCCAGCTTATTCTGCAATGCCACCTTGGGTGTAAGATTTATATGCCTAAACATAATCTGGTTTCTAAATGGGTGTTGTCAGGATATGCCTTCCTAGATCAGGATGTTTCTCCCTAAATTTCTGGTTACCCTTTGTGATATAAAGTTTCTATTTGGAGGAACTGCACAAGACGCTAAAAGGACAGAAATGCCTGATCAAACCTTAAGTTACATAAGGTGGAATGGAAAAGATTTTAAGAAAATGTTGTGGAATATGATTTTCCTTTCATTTGCTCACTTAAAGTTCAAATTTGGATTACTATGTTTAAGTTTTTTTCTGGAATGAAGATGGTAGTGTGAAGACTTACAAACTCCATCAATGTCTTTTTTATGATAATTTATTTTCGTACTGTATTCGTAATTTCTACTACAACCTTCTAAGTTTAACTTGCAAATCCATGCTGGTTTCGAAGATCATCAGTCAGCTTGAAACCTAACATACATATGCATCGGTTTGACCTAAAAATTACCTGTAATTTACTAAGTTGCACACTAGGCAACAATTTCCCTTCTTATTCTTGTTTCAAGAACTATTTCAATCCAGGAGTAAGCCACAGTCTAGGCTTTCTTCAAGTGAATCTATGTTTTCAAGCACATCTGCAGTGAGAGACATGTCACTACATTTATAGAACTGTGCATTCTGTTTCTCACAGATGTGCGTAAAATTTGTTAGTTCGATATTGAAGGAGATCTTCTGCTTTGAATTTTTCTGCAATCAAATTATGAACATATATCAGTGCACAAGTTTTTGTGAATAACTGCAGAATTTAATAACTTGAAAGTAATATTTGAATCTGGATGCTAGTAAATTGGACATATATTGAATACCCAATTGAGGTTTTGCCAATATCATCTAATGTTTTCCTTACAGTTGAACTCCTTAGCATTTGATCAAGATATCTACAACCTCAGAAGGGAATGTGAGGAGAAGGATGCCACCATAAAGGAGCTGTCTACTTTTATCCGCTCATCAGAAGTTTTTGGTTCCAAGGCAAGGCTGCTTCTAGTATTGACTGCAACAGTAAATTACAAGCATTGTTTCTGTATCATACTGATTGTTACCTTTCTTACAGAGAATTGGGGAGTTGGAAGATATTATACGCAGGAAGAATATGATCATTACCAAACTTAAGAAGGACATGCAGGTTCTTGAGCAGAAGGTGAGAATTCTTTGTTCTAAATGCAAAATGTGACCTTCACATACAAATCCAGGTCGATTAGGGGTTGCTTCTGCTCCTATTTTCCAATTCTGTACAAGAAATGTCCTCCTCAAAGGACGGATCAGATTTATCACAATAAAGAGAACATTAGTTGAATGGTAGTATGTGCATCATTAATGATTATATTGCGATATAATGGTGGTACTTAGTTTACTACCGTTTAATGATCTATATGCATGACAAGAAACATCAGTAGTAGAAGTCAATTGGTTGCCATTTTCTATCTCTGTTATGAAAGTTAATGTTTTTCAGGTAGTAAACCTAACAAGATCTCGTCGGCCCTCTTTATCTACTGCAATGTCAAATGAGAGGGAGCTTCCAACCATGGCAGATAACCTCCTCTACTATATGGACAGCAGTACTAGTCCTTCGTCCTCAGATTCAGATAGCTCCCTTGGAAGTCTACCTCAAGTTCCTAGTGCTAAAACTCGAGAAATCCCTCTCCACAACGGTCAAAGCTCTTTAAGAGTAAAAAAATTGGGACAGGTTAAAGGCTCTAGCCACTTGGTGAAGCCAACAAACGACCTCCAAAAGACTCAGCCTCCAAGTCCTTTGAAGGAAAAATCATTGAACCAGATAGCCAATGCAGATTTCAGTTCTAGAAGAACTGTGCCTTCATCTTCCAGTGAACATCCTAAGAGTAGGAGACGAGCTCTGGCCAGACCTAGGGATGCCTGTACACAAAAGAGATGGATGTAGTAAGTATTATTTCTGTGATTTCAAAAGAATGCATCCCCCACTTTCCCTTAGTTTTATCTTTAATCATTATCCTGTATCTCTTTAATAGTCCAAGTGATATTTTCAAAAGGATTTCTGAGCAGTTAAAGTACATTTAATTGCTTGAAAAAATTTCCACTTACTCAAGAATCCTAGCATTTCTGTGCTGGAACAGCTCCATTTTCAAAGTTTTAGCTAGTTAATCCTTTATAACTTCAATACAAGAAAATAGCATATAACTTTACATGCCATTAATGTGTGAAATTTCTAAAAGTTGGCTCTTTGTAGGTATATGGTTGGGATATGTAATGTCTAGAGGTGTTTCAGTGTAAGAATTTCTGAAGATGGATAGCAGTTCCTCCTCAAGTTGTTGAAGGTTGTCTTTTTTTGAAGGAGCTTCAATGGCAAAGCTAAAAGCTGCTTAACCACTAGAGGAATTGTCACCTAATGTAGTTCATATACTAGTTTTAGAACATATGTAAGATTACTTCATTATCAGTGGTTTTGTTTAAGGACTAGGGATATCATGATATTCTCCTTACTAGTTTATTTATTGCACCTTTTTCTAACCAATTACCACCCTCCTATAACGAGATCGGATCCTTTGTTTAAATTATCTTGTCCAATGTTTAAAACGATGCGGTTTCATTGAAATCCCACTTTGAGTTAATCCTACCACATTGTTTTATTCATGCATTGCACATCTCATTTTCCTATAATTAAATGCATTGCACATCTCATGTATTGAACGCCAAAATTGAAACTCAAATGGTCAATTCACCCAACACGCATATTGGTGATATTTTAAGCCCCCAATTTCAGGTTTCCATGAAATTTGTGTATGTTTATGCTGCAATTTATTTCTCCCAAAACAGGCAAACATCTTGGCGTAATAACATGGACTAGTTTTCTAAATGCATAATGAGTCATTTATCTCACAAGTTCAAGTAAACTTCTATACTTCCATATATCTTTTTCAAGTACTCCCACTAATAACTCTACGAATCATTTTGGATGAGTCTGTATTTCATTAGGATGGATGGTGGATTTAATTAGCAAAAGTCCTCTATACACTAAACCAAATGGGGAACATATGAACAGGGCTATACACTTTCAGATGAACTGAGCAAAGGCGTGAACCATCGAAGTCGAAATGTTGGTGTAGTGGGAGTGAGGAAACAATTTTGCGGATGGATTACATCAGATGAATTGCAGTCATTCTTCATCTTTCTCATCATCCTCCTCTAGCAAACAAACTGCAGCCGGGATTCCCCTTAAACGCCATGCCCATCAAGGCATCCACCATCCATGCACCTTAATAAACAGGACATGAACAACACCACCTGTTTATGTCTTATGAATCTGTGATGGTGAAATAGTTAAATCAAAATCAGAATATAGAGACTGCTCACCCAACAGTAACTAGAAAAAGAAAACACACACACACACACACACAAAAAGATGTCTACGCATATTATAGGAAAGAAATTTGGTTAAGAAACATTTGAAGTTATGACACTTAAATGGAAACAATATTGAAATTTTCTCTTTGCTTCATTATTTCATGCACAATATGTTAGGCTGCAGGAACTTTTTTCTTCTACTGGCAGACCAAGTCGGCCATAGCTTTTGTGGATGAACCATCTTCAGTACTCATGGCCATTGCTGCTGCATCTTTCAAATCTCTAGTTTTAATGCGGATCTTCGTTCCTTGCTCACTTTCCATCAAATTCTTCACAATATTTGCAATCTCAACTCGTCCAACCAATCCATCTACACTATTAGCTTCTAGCCTCAATGCCATTTTAAGATTCTCACATAACATTGCAGCATTCATGTGCTGTTCTGCATACAGTGGCCAAGCAATCATTGGCACATTATTCACAATGCTTTCCATGATTGAATTCCATCCACAGTGAGTCAAAAACCCGCCTGTCGATCCATGGCTAAGTAATTTCACTTGTTGTGCCCAATTGGAAACCAACAAACCCCGGCCTTTTGTTCTCTCCACGAAACCACTGGGAAGAAAATTGAAAGGATCATCATGATCAGTAGTGGCATTTTCAAAATCTTTTGGACTTCGAACCACCCAGATAAATCCTTGTTCACTCATTTCAATCCCGTATGCTAGCTCAGTCAACTGATCATGTGAAAGTATCCCGCGACTTCCAAAACAGATGAACAAGACAGACGCAGGCGGCTGATCATCCAACCATTTCAATATATATCTTGAATCTTCACCATCCTCAGTGTTGATCATGGAGTCCGTAATTTGCAGGAGTGGTCCAACTGGATAAATGGGCGGGTACTGGAATTCTTTTTCCTGCAAGCCCTTTATTGTTTCCGTCTCCATATCACTGAAGGTGTTCACAATGATTCCCTCTGCCATTCTATACCTTTTGACATTGTTAACGTACCATTGGTACGCAATGCTTTGCCGATCCTGCACTACGTCGATGATATCTTTGCCTTGTAAAGGGATGCAGCCTGGAATTTGAACTGGTTCAGTAAGCTCTCTGTATTCGCATGAAACTGTCGCGTCAAGCGTGGGCAAATACAACGCCAATGACAAGGTCATGGCATTAGACGGGAACAACATATAAGGGGAGATGTTAAATTCGTTTGCCACATCAAATGCAGGTGTGCCAAAAAAATCAACCACTAATGCGATTAAATTCGTACTCGAGGCTAACGATCTAACTAAAGAGAGCGAGAAATTGAAGCGGACATAATGAAAACTTCAGGTTCGGAATCATCAAAGTTAGGAATGGAAACAAGGATATATTTCATGCCTAAAGGAAGTGCTTCAAGAAATGCGTTTTGTTGGTTTCGGTAGAGCCCGGAATCCAGGATGATTAGTGTAGCAGAGATGTTGTGTTGAAGGACGAGTCTCTTGGCAAGCTCAAACATTGGAATAAAGTGACCGATCCCAGGTGATGGCAGAAGAGCTACATGAGGCGTTTGCATCATTTTTGTACTCTGAATATATGTATATAAAGCTCACTGAATGAGCTAGCTTCCCGATCGAAAGGATTAATGGTGGTTTATATATAGGAATGAGTTTCGCAATACCACGAACTCGAAATTGTACATTCAAAACTTGTCGTACATTAGCACGTCCATGAGTAGTTGGAGTTTGGTGAAAGTTATTATCATTCCATTTGAGGATGAGCTAGCTTCCCGATCGAAAGGATTAATGGTGGTTTATATATAGTAATGAGTTTCGCAATACCACGAACTCGAAATTGTACATTCAAAACTTGTCGTACATATTAGCACATCCATGAGTAGTTGGAGTTTGGTGAAAGTTATTATCATTCCATTTGAGGATGCATATACTGTCCAGATTTGTAGTATATTTAGCACATCCATGGAACTTGTCTAGTATATATTTATTAAGCTAGCACAATTAGTTTAAGACAAAACTCACCTTAAACATAGTTATATATGAGACGTGTTTATAATTAATAACCATTAAAATCGTGATTATAATTTTTTATCATTTTTATTGTATATTAAAATCGTGATTAACTCCCATTTTATATATGAACTCGCTTCACATAGGACTAGCTATTAGTTTAATTAAGATATGTGCTTTTCATATAATTGGTAAATGAATGATTATGAACAATAAATTGCGAGCCATTTAGTGGAATAAATATTATACAAACTATAAAATGAGTGCGATAACGAATTGTGATTCATATAACGGAGACTTAATGGTTGCTGTTACTTTATTTGCAAGCCATTTGCCCAAATTATAGGCAAATTCAATTTGCGTGTCCCTCTAGATAAGATAATGAGCATTATTTTTCCAAATGCAGTGCTAATTTTATTGATGGAATCGATGTATGAACAGCAGAGCTGGTAAACAGCCCTTTAAAGTTTAAAGACCGCTAAAAAAAAAAACTAAAACAGCTATCAGCTTACAAAGACTACAAGCTAATAGAAAATTACCAATTATGCTCAATCAATGGATCTTTCTAAGCATTTCTTGATCAAAGCCCCATCCCACATGATATCCTAATTAAACTCCCAATTTTTCTTACTAATTCTAATATTCTTCCTTGTCTCAATGCAACTTCTCACTTTTGTTTTCATCACATGAATAAGTTCATGTGCAGGTGAGCAACTACTATATTCAAAAACCACGTGATTCCTCCATTTTTTGACTCATTTTTTTAGAGTGGAAGATCTTCAATGATAATCATGCATAATTGGTATAGATTATGGGGTTAAAGCCAGTTGTTTTTGTTGGTTTATATTGAAGAAGTCAAGATACGTGGGATCTTTAGGAGATTTAAGTTACAACTTAGTTACCAATATTCTAGGTATTAGCTATAACAAATTGATAAGTTTTCATTATTGTTGTAACAAATTATTTGTTCTTATTCTCGTGAATTCTCTAATGTATATATGCCTATATATATGTGAAGCAAGTAAACACAATAATATAATTTTCAATTCACAAATTCTTTCCTACTCTTATATTTCCTGTTTTTATATGGTATCAGAGCTACTTTTCCCACTATTACATCACTAGTCTATTGAAAATTCTCCTACCATGTCTATTGAAAATTCACCTCCTTCACCCCAGACCACAACAGACGCATATGCAATTCATTACTCAGATACTCCTGCAGCTATCCTTGTCACGCCATTACTGTCAGGAGATAACTATGGCTCTTGGCATCGCGCTATAACAATGGCACTTCGTGCTAAAAGCAAATTTGGTTTTGTTGATGGAACTATTCCAATTCCAAAGGAGAAATCTGATATTTCCAATTGGGAACGATGCAATGACTTGGTTTCAAGTTGGATTTTAAACTCTATTTCATCTGAAATTCGTCCAAGTATATTATATGCTGACACTGCAGCTCAAATATGGACAGATCTCAAGGAACGTTTTTCTCTATCAAATGCTCCTAAAATCTATCAGTTGAAGCAATCAATCTCTTTTCTTAAACAAGAGGGTATGTCCGTTTCTCAATATTTTACACAATTGAAATCTCTATGGGACGAACTCAGTTCCATTATTTGCGTGAGTCCCTGCATTTGTGGCAATGCTAAAGGTCTTATCGATCAACAAAATCAAGATCGTTCTATGGAATTTCTTCAAGGACTGCATGATCATTTTTTGGCTATTCGTAGTCAAATCCTCTTGATGGAGCCTTTTCCCTCAATTCAACGTATCTATAATTTAGTTCGCCAAGAAGAAAAATAACAGGAAATTCACATTGGTTCTACTCCTGCTGTTGAATTTGCTGAGCTCAAAGTATCTCAATCATCAAATCGGGCTTATGGAAAGCGACAACATCCCTACTGTGAACATTGTAACAAACATGGTCATACACTAGCTACATGTTACCAGATTCATGGATTTCCAGACAAACAAGCAAAAAGATCAGAGCAATCTTCATCGAATCACTCAACTCCACCAAATCAATTGACTGCTGCACAATACAACAAGCTTCTTGAAATCCTTGCTAAAGAAGAATCTGGTGGATCATTTGTGCATTTAGCAGGTATAGTCCTTACTTGTTCACCTTCTTATTGGATTATTGATTCAGGTGCTTCTAGTCACATATGTTCATCTCTTTCCTTGCTTAGCTTATATATTGCTGTTGATAAAAATATATCAGTTCAATTACCTGATGGTTCTCAATTGCTTGTGACACACATAGGCACTGTTCGTTGCTCTTCCACAATTATTCTAACGAATGTTTTCTATATTCTATCATTTAAATTCAATCTCTTATCCATTTCGCAACTAACAAAATCCACAAATTGTGATGTCCATTTTTCTTCCTCTGAATGTATCTTTCAGGACCGGTCAACGAAGATGATGATTGGTTGGGGTAGTATTCGCAATGGCCTTTTTCATCTAGATACAGATTCAGTTTTTTCTGCTTTTTCTTTCAAGCAATGTAATAAATTTGATCTTTGACATGCACGTCTTGGTCATCCATCTAGGTCCCGTTTTGATTTCTTAGTTAAAACTTTTCCAAGTATTGTTGAAAATACTAATTTCACTTATGATGTATGCCCGCGAGCTAAACAACCACGACTTTCTTTTCCTCAACGTACATCTAGTTCCTCTCATTGTTTTGAATTAATTCATGTTGATATTTGGGGTCCCTTTTCACTACCTTCAAAAAATGGATCACGTTTTTTTTAACAATTGTTGATGACTTTTCAAGATGTACTTGGGCTTATATCATGAAGCATAAATCTGAAACGTTTACTATGCTAACTCAGTTTTTCAATCAAATAAATCGGCAATTCAACACTAAAGTCTCTCACATCAATTCAAGAAATGGGGATATTTTTCTCCCTCAACTTCAAACAATACGTTCTGATAATGGTTCAGAATTTCTTTCTAAAGACATTCAAAAATGGTTTCGTGATAATGGCATTACTCATCAACGAAGTTGCATTGGGACTCCCCAACAAAATGGAATTGTCTAGCGTAAGCATCGACATTTGCTTGATGTTGCTAGAGCTTTACGTTTCCAAGCAAATTTGCCTCTATCTTTTTGGGGAGAATGTATCCTCACTGCTGCATTCCTTATTAATAAACTACCAACCCCAATCCTTAAACACAAATCTCCTCATCAAATCTTTGTTAGGGAAAAAACGTATCTCACGGTGTATCTAATAGCCCAAAATAATAGATGATAGTAACGAAAAAAATAAATAGGACAATGGACACAAATATTTACGTGATTCAGTTAATGTGACCTACGTCCACGGCCGGAGACGGTTCCAAAATTTCACTAATATGTGGAAATAAATTTACAAATGTGGAACACTAATATCCACAAGGCTTTTAGAAACAAAAGAGAACAAAGAAAGGAGAATGGCAGAGGGAAAAGTTTTGAAGCTTTGTTTTGGGGTGCTTCTAAAGGCCTCAGCATTTGCCTATTTATAGGCAAAAAATCTTAATGTGAATTGCTGTGCAGAAAGTCATGGCCGAACAAATTTCATGCTGCCTAACTTCTTGTTTCCTTTCACAAAGCATTTGTCAACAAAATCCCAAGTCAAGACAAATGGGCGTGGTAGGTTGCTGACCATTCCTTACAAATCTCCACCTTGGTCTGGAACCCGAACAATAGTGCTTTAATAAAACACGCCTCCGTCATAGCCCCAATGGGCTGAATCACAAATTATGAACACCAATCGAGTCCAAGCACTGCTTGAACTTGTATACTGGAAGAGCTTTCGTAAACATATCGGCAGGATTGTCCTTAGTATTAATCTTCTGAATAAGGACCTTCTTCTCAGCAATGGTATCTCGAATGAAATGATATTTGATATCAATATGCTTCGTCCGCTCATGATACATCTGGTCTTTAGTCAAATGAATTGCACTTTGACTATCACAGTAAATGGTAGTAATCTCTTCTTGTAGAGTTAATTCGCCGAATAAACCTTTCAACCATAAAGCTTCTTTGATAGCCTCAATGACTGCCATATATTCTGCTTCAGTAGTGGATAAAGCCACTACATGTTGTAGAGTAGCTTTCCAGCTAATTGCACAACCTCCAATGCAAAATACATAACCTGTAAGAGACCTGTGCTTATCAAGGTCACCGGCGTAGTCTGAATCTACAAAACCAACCAAAGTATTGTTGGTTCTACCAAACTCCAAACAAGAGTTTGAAGTACCCTTTAAGTATCTGAGTATCCATTTCACAGCCTGCCAGTGTTCTTTGTCTGGATTTGCCATATACCTGCTAACAATACTAACTGCTTGTGAAATATCTGGACGAGTACAAACCATTGCATACATGATACTGCCAAAGACACTAGAGTAAGGAACAAGTGCCATATAACTTTCCTCTTCCTTTGATTTTGGTGATTGAGCAGCAGATAGCCTAAAATGGCTAGCGAGAGGAGTACTGATTGGTTTGGCATCCAACATGCCAAATCTCTCCAAAATCTTTTTAAGGTAACCTTCTTGGGTCAGATATAATTTTCCAACTCCTCTATCTCGTCTTATCTCTATACCAAGAATCTTCTTAGCTGCTCCCAAGTCTTTCATTTCAAATTCACCATTTAATAAGGTCTTCAACTGGTGAATTTCTGCAAGATTCTTAGCCGCAATAAGCATGTCATCAACATATAGCAAAAGATAAATGAATGAATTATCTTTTAACTTCCGGAAGTAAACACAACTATCATACATGCTCCTAGAGAAATCATGACCCAACATAAATGAATCAAACATTTTATACCACTATCTTGGAGATTGCTTCAATCCATACAAGGATTTCTTCAACAAACAAACGTGGTCTTCCTTACCTTCAAATTAGAAGCCTTCAGGTTGTTTCATATAGATCTGTTCATCTAATTCACCATGTAAGAACGCTGTCTTAACATCACGCTGTTCCAATTCCAAGTAAAACATGGCTACTAATGCAAGCAATACACGAATAGAGCTATGTTTTACAACAGGTGAGAAAACATCATTAAAATCAACACCTTGTACCTGACTATAGCCCTTTGCAACTAATCGTGCCTTATACCTTGCATCGTCAACACCTGAATTACCTTCTTTTCTTTTGAAGACCCATTTGCAACTAACAACTTTCTTTCCTTTTGGCGGCGATACAAGATCCCAAGTACCATTCTTGTGTAGAGATTTCATTTCTTCATTCATGGCCACCACCCACTTATCTGAATCAGCACCTGAAACCGCCTCTGTATATGTGGAAGGTTCTCCGTCTCCACCTGTTTTCTGTGCTGTTGATAAAGTATATGTAACTAAATTTGCCAAATTTGCATACCTCTGTGGTGGTCGAATCTCTCGTCTTGGTCTATCTCTGGCTATGGAACATTCTTCTTCTACTGGTTCATCTTCAACAAGGTCTAAAGCTGGTTCATCACCTTGGTCCGCAGAAGATCTTTGAGAAGGATTGAAATTTATGATCTCTAACTCCACCTGTTTCTGTGTACTATCTTATTTTTCTAAATTACAAGGATCACAAGACTCTTTTCTAGGATTTAACATAAATGATTCATCAAAAGTACAAATTTAGGTGATTTGGGATCAGGACAAAATAATCTGTATCCTTTCACCCCTGAAGCATAACCGAGGAAAATACATTTTCTAGCCCTAGGCTCTAACTTTCCCTCACTTACATGCATATATGCTGAACACCCAAATATTCTTAAATTGGAGTAATTAGCAGGAGTACCTGACCACACTTCCTATAGAGTCTTGAAATCAAGAGGAGCACACAGAACACGGTTGACAATATAACAAGCTGTAGAGATGGCTTCCGCCCAAAAGTCTGAAGTCAACCCAACATTTGAGATCATACACCGAGCTCTTTCCAAAAGAGTCCGGTTCATACGCTCCAACACACCGTTCTGTTGAGGCATCATTCTAACGGTACGATGTCGAGCAATTCCTTCATTTTTACAGAATTCATTGAATTCTGTTCCACAAAATTCCAAGCCATTATCTGTTCGCAGCCGCTTTATATGTTTTCCTGTATGCTTTTCAATTAAAGCCTTTCATTGTTTAAATATTAGGAAAACATCATTTTTATTTTTCAAGAAATACACCCAAACTTTTCTTGAAAAATCATCAATAAAGCTTAACATATACCTTGCACCACCCTTAGAAGGAACACAAGAAGGCCCCCAAAGATCAGAGTGGATATAATCCAAAGTACTTTTTGTTTTATGGACTGCAGGTGAACTGAAACTGACTCTTTTCTGTTTCCCAAAAATACAATGTTCACAAAAGTCCATCTTACCAGTACGTTGTCCACAAAGTAGGCCCCTGTTGCTTAACAATGTTAAGCCCTTCTCACTCAAGTGTCCCAAACGCATATGCCACAATTTGGTGATGTCGGTATCTGATGATACGGAGACTGCTGCAGCACCTGAAATTGTAGATCCCTGCGAGATATACAAACTACCAGACTTGCAAGCTTTCATCAATACAAGAGCACCTCGTAAAACTTTTAAAACTCCACATTCAGCCGAATAACTGTACCCGAGAGAATCAAGGATACCTAACGAGATGAGATTTTTCTTCAAATCTGGAACATGTCTAACATTTGCGAGTGTTCTAATAATGCCATCATACATATTTATCTGAACTGTTCCCCTACCAACAATTTTACATGGAGCATTATTGCCTATCAAAACAACCCCACCATCATATTTTTTATATGTGGAGAAATATTCATTTTCAGGACTCATGTGGTAAGAACAATCAGAATCTAGAATCCACTCATCTTTAGACCTAACTTTATTTGTTGTTGCTACAAACAAAGTTCCATCATTCTCATCTGCAACTACACTGGTTTCGGCAGTGCTGCTGTTATTCTGCTCATTTTTACATTTTTTTTTGTTTTTCAATTTGTAACAGTCAGCCTTAATGTGCCCCTTTTTCTTGCAATAATTATAAACTTTATTTTTATGTCTCGATTTAGACATGCCGTTGGATCTACTACTATCAAAATTTCTGTTTTCAGGTCTCCCCCGTATCACTAATCTCTCTGCCTGACTTTCACTAGTTTCTTCCGTGATATCCCTATCAATCTACTCTTTAAACTTTAATGCAGATTTTACATGACTATATGAGACAGAATCTTTCCCATATATCATTGTATCACGAAAATGTTTAAATGACTGTGGAAGAGAGCATAACAACAAAATGGCTTGATCCTCATCTTCCATCTTAACATCTACATTCTCCAAATCCAAAATAATGAAATCAAATTTATCAAGATGTAAGATAATAGATGTACCTTCAGTCATTTTTAACATGTACAACTTTTGCTTTAAGTAAAGCCGATTCTCCACCGTCTTTTATATATAAATGGACTTTAACATGTCCCACATTCCTTTGGCTGTCTTTTTACCGGCAACTTCCTGCAAAACCTCGTTAGAGAGATTTAATATAATATCTGATCTAGCCTTTTTATCTAAATTCAAGAAACTTTGTGTCGACATTTCTGGTGACTTTTTCTCTACTCCTTCAAGAGCTAACTCACACCCATCCTGAATTAGAATGGCTTCCATTCTGAGTTGCCATGTACCGAAGTTGACACTTCGATCAAACTTTTCAATAGAGGTCTTAGTTACTGTTATCGTGGCTAAAAGATCTAAAATGAGATATGGCTCTGATACCAATTTGTTAGGGAAAAAATGAATCTTACGGTGTATCTAATAGCCCAAAATAATAGATGATAGTAACAAGAAAAATAAATAGGACAATGGACACAAATATTTACTTGGTTCGGTCAATGTGATCTACGTCCACGGCCGGAGACGGTGCCAAAATTTCACTAATATGTGGAGACAAATTTACAAATGTGGATCACTAATTTCCACAAGGCTTTTAGAAACAAAAGAGAACAAAGAAAGGAGAATGGCAGAGGGAAAAACTTTGAAGCTTTGTTTTGGGGTGCTTCTAAAGGCCTCAGCATTTGCCTATTTATAGGCAAAAAATCTTAATGTGAATTGCTGTGCAGAAAGTCATGGCCGAACAAATTTCATGCTGCCTAACTTCTTGTTTCCTTTCACAAAGCATTTGTCAACAAAATCCCAAGTCAAGACAAATGGGCGTGGTAGGTTGCTGACCATTCCTTACAATCTTACTTGGGAAAGTCCCAACATATTTATCTCTTCAGGTTTTTTTATGCTTATGTTTTGCTAAGAATATGAATATCAAACATAAATTTGATGATCGAACCAAACCCAGAATTTTCATTGGTTACCCGTAAGGTCAAAAGGGGTATCGAGTTTATGATTTCACGACTCGTCAAATTTATGTCTCCCGCGATGTCATTTTTCATGAATCAATTTTTCCATTTCATGATCTCGCTCTCTCATCGCTATCCAAATCCATCACTATCACTCCAATTGATGATATTGATATTTCTACCTCTCCCATGCCTCCACCAATTATCTCCAATGATTTCTTTCCAAATAATACCACCTCACATCATCAAGGTGATATCCTTGCTTCTCCATCATCTAATTCATCTCTTTCTCCAATTGCTAGTTCTTCTCAATCTCAAATTGATCCAGTGGATACGTCATCCACTCCTTCTCCATCCACACCACTTACGCTAATCACCTATAATTACCCTCCTCGACGTCGTAATCCACCAACTCATCTCAAAGATTATATTTGCAATCATGTTTCTTTTTCCACTGATTTTTCACTAGCGAATTATTTTTCATTATCTCATCTTAGTCCTTCTCATCATGTTTTTATGACTAAGATCATTGAAAATCAAGAACCCACCTCCTATTCACAAGCCATCAAATCTACTGCATGGCGTGAAGCTATGGCTAAAAAAATCCAAGCTCTTGAATCCAACAACACTTGGTCATTGACTCCTCTTCCAGCAGGAAAAACATCCATTGGATGTACATGGGTATACAAAATCAAATATCGATCCGATGGTTCTATTGAGCGATATAAAGCTCGTCTAGTTGCCAAAGGATATAATCAAATTGAAGGTTTGATTATCACGACACCTTTGCGCCTGTAGCAAAACTTGTCACAGTTCGTCTCCTTCTCTCTATTGCTGCTATTAAAAATTGGTCTTTGCATCAACTCGATGTTAATAATGCTTTTCTCTAAGGTGATCTTAATGAGGAGGTTTATATGAAACTTCCTCCCGGTTTCTCTCGAAAGGGGGAGACTCGAGTATGCAAATTACATAAATCCCTTTATGGTCTTAAGCAAGATTCTAGTCAATGGTTTTCTAAATTTTCCACTACTCTCATTGGCCGCGGTTTTCATCAATTCACATCTGACCATAGTCTTTTTACTTATATCCGTGGTCCAGTGTCTATTTTTATCCTTGTTCATGTTGATGATATTATCATCACTGGTAATAAAGATAATGTTATTTCTAAAATAAAAAAAATTCCTTGCTCACTCTTTCTCTGTGAAAGATCTTGGCACTCTTCGATATTTTTTGGGAATTGAAATATCTCGCTCTAATTAAGGCATTTGTCTATGTCAACGAAAATATACTTCGATATTTTATCCGATTCAGGTATGACTGGTTCCCGGCCTTCTGATTTTCCAATAGAACAAAATCTTCGTCTCCGACCAAACGATGGAAACCCACTTCATGATTCGGCTATCTATCGTCGCCTCGTTGGTGTTCTTTTATATCTAATCGTTACACTACCTGATATTCAATATGCTGTTAATACACTTAACCAATTCATGCAATCTCCACATTCTTCACACCTCGATGCTGCGTATCGTGTCCTTCGCTATCTTAAAGGTTCTGTTGGCAATGGTTTATTTCTCTCTGCGTCTAGCTCCGTTACTCTAGTTGGTTATGCTGACTCTGATTGGGTTAGTTGTCCAACTACTCGCCGCTCAACCACTGGTTATTTCACCATGTTAAGTTCTAGTCCTATTTCTTGGAAAACTAAGAAACTAACAACTGTCTCTCGCTCTTCTGCGGAAGCCGAATACTGTTCTCTTGCAGCATTAACTTCTGAGTTGCAATGGTTGAAATATATTCTCTCCGATCTTGGCTTGCCTCATCCAGACCCAGTACAGGTTCACTGTGATAACCAAGCAGCCATACATATCGCTGAAAACCCGATTTTTCATGAACGAACTAAACATATTGAAATTGATTGTCATTTTGTTCGTGAAAAGATCAAAGCAGGTCTTATTACCCCAACTTATCTACGCTCTTGTGACCAATTGGCGGACATTTTTACCAAACCACTCGGCGGTGATGCCTATTGTCGTTTCCTACGCAAGTTGGGTGTTCTAGATATTGGCATCTCACCTTCAACTTGAGGGGGAGTATTGAAGAAGTCAAGATACGTGGGATCTTTAGGAGATTTAAGTTACAACTTAGTTACCAATATTCTAGGTATTAGCTATAACAAACTGATAAATTTTCATTATTGTTGTAACAAATTATTTGTTCTTATTCTCGTGGATTCTCTAATGTATATATGCCTATATATATGTGAAGCAAGTAAACACAATAATATAATTTTCAGTTCACAAATTCTTTCCTACTCTTATATTTCCTGTTTTTATAGTTTATTGTTTTAGTCTTTTTTGTGATACACAAACTTCATTGGGTCGTTCTTCTCAGCTTTAGAGTCTGGCCTCATTCATACGAGAATTATGCATACCTAATGTGGAGAATAAAGTTTCAACTTATTTGTAACCTTCTCTTTTGAAATTAATATAGTGATTAGGGGCATACTCTGGCCGTCTAAACGGATTCATATATGCAATCAATTCAAAAATTAATATATCAAATATTAATTTTCAATCCAAATTATCAATTCAAAAAATGATAGTATCAAGTATAAAAGATTAGTGTAACAAATTTTCACTTTAGTGTAACAAATCTTCACTTTAACGTAGTAAAATTTTATTTTAGCATAACAAAATTTCACTTTACCATAAAAAATTTTCACTTTAGCATAACAAAATTTCATTTTAGCAAAACAAATTTTCATTTTAGCAAAACAAATTTTCATTTTAGCATGACAAGTTTTCAATTTAGCGTAACAAATTTTCACTTTAATATAACAAATTTTTAGTTTAGCGTATGAAATTTTCACTTTAACGTATTAATTTTAAGTCCAGATGTATCAATTCAATACAAAAAAAATTAGCGTATCAAATATAGAAAAGTTAGCATATCAAGTTTAACAAAATTTGCGTATCACGCCGCATATATAAATTCGTTTTGTAGGAATTTTGTGTAGTGATTATAGCGAGGGAAGAATATAATTTTGGTCTTCAAAATTTTAATTAGTGTCACTTAATTTGATTTTTTAATAATTTTGAACGACCATTATAAGACAATTAACAGATTTTTTTTCCTTTTAAAAGCGATTATTTCATTAATTAATGAAAACAAAATACTAAATTTGATCCATTATAAAACTCGTTCTAGATTTTTACTCCTTTATAGAATACTCCATATGATCCATTATAAATCTCGTTCTAGATTTTTACTCCTTTTGCAAATTAAATGCCATTTTAACATAAGAATACAATTTAACTCCATTTATCAGTATTAATTACACGTATTTTAGCCACGAGTATTAATTACAGGCTTGGATGTTTATCAACATTTATTACAAGGTTTTTTAGTTATTTTACCTATTTCTAATAAGTGTAAAAATGTTTAAAATGACATTTATAATAGATTAAAGGGAGCACAATACATCCTAGCTAACTAGGTGATAATAGATGCATTGAGTTAAATTCGTTAAAGTTACATATTCAATGCATTTCAAGCAATTAAGCAAATGATCTAAATCCATATTGATTTGAATGGTACAAAAATTAATATTATTCTTTTTTATTTAAAAGCGATAATTCCATTACTTAATCAACTTAAATTATACACTATATTATAGCTGATAATATCTGCACTGCGATGAGTTATAAAAAAAATCACTTGGTTATTCAATAGCTAAAACTGGAGTCTCTTTTCATCTCTTGCAAAAATAAAATTGGAGTGATTTTTTCTCTAGTGATGGAATAGGAGTTTTCTTTATCTCTAATAGTTGACCAACCAGAAGTTTAATTTCCAGTAAAAATACTTAAAAATAAAGATTTCTCCTATCGGCAACTACAACTTTGTTGATCCATCATATCTTTAACTTCATAACTTGGACCAAGTTTCAAAATTCATGAATCTCTAATGATAAAGTGGAGATTTGAAGAAGAATGTTATAATGGACAAGCAGATTGAAGAATCTACTCAAAGACGGACTTTTTTTCGTTAATTGACATAAGTTGTCACATATTTAATACGTGTACGTTATTGAGTAACCTCTCTGACGAGTCTCAGAAAACTCACGTTGTCTTCGGGATCGTCTGGTCGTCTGAACACTCCGTACATTCCGAAGACCTGCACAAAATCCCCGGGATTGGTCCCAGGGAGTAAACTCCGATGCCTAAGTCAGTTACGAGCCTTAAGCAAATATCGATAAGCAATTGAGAACACTTGAATCGAATCCCCTTCCTTAGTGAGGGAGGGGTTGTATTTATAGAATACATACATGAATTAGAGTTGTAATGAAACTCTAACAACATACCTTGAAGAAGTGTTTTCTGTAATGTAAGAGTTGTAATAGAATTGTAGCTCTTTTCACATATGGAATAGGAATATGATCTGAGAAGGAGTTGGACTTCTATGAGCTGAAGAATACTTGTTATATTGGAAGTCTATTTATGAGGTATTATACTTGTAGTAAAATTCAACCCTCATCAATAGCCCCTCAGGTCGGATTGCATTTATTCATTCCGATTTGAACAACTTTTGTATAATACCGAACTGCCACACACATGTCTATCACTTCAAATATCGTGCCCGAAAAATAAGACTACACGTTTTCACGTTTTTATCCACGACTTCTCTGACAGACGCTTTGGGCGGCACGTTCTCCCATTACAGCTGTCGTGTCTTTTCATATTCTCACACTATTTAGTATAAATATGGCGTTTCAGAATTCATTTGCTACTTCGATCATCCAGAGCTTTCATCTTCCAGTTCGGATTTTCAGAAAAACTCAAGCGTTCTACTCTCATCCTCTTTCCCTTTCACTTCGGCTTTCTTATCAACAAGTAAGTAAATGTCCAATTCAGAACATTCTAATTCGTCTTCTGAAATTCGTTCTGAAAGTAACGTAGGATCTGAACACGATTCTGCACACACTTCCAGTGATTATTCTGATTCTTCTTCTAGTTCATCTGATAATTATCTCAATCTAGATAAAACATTGAAAACTACTAAAAAGTTTAGTTTAGTTCGTTTAGGGAAAGAGGATATGGAAAGTGCCTCAAAAGCTGTTGATTCCGGTAATCAGACCAAACTGAAGTTTTAGATGACCTAGAAAAATTAGTTACTCATGCTATTCCCTTATCGATAGAATTTCCTGAGGATCAGCCTTCATCTAGCCGATCTCAACCTGAAAACCTTAAATCATCTGACCCGACCAGAAAATCTGCTACCAGTAAATTAGAAACCCCGAACTCCACCACTGACGCTTCCGCCCTTGTACAAATACTTGAAAATTTTTATATAAGCCCTTCTCTTGAAGTTAGGGCTCCCTTAGAAGGAGAAGTTGCCAGTCGACCTCCTGAGGGCTTCGTTAGCATTTTTGTAGAGCAACTCAGGTCTGGGCTGAGATTTCCTTTATCTCAGTTCATCAAGGACGTCCTTGCTGACTACATGATTAGCTTGACTCAACTTACCCCAAATGCGATCAGAATTCTGGTCGGATTTGAATTGTTTTTCAAACATCTAAAATACAAATGTTCTGTTCCATACTTTAGATATTTCTTTTGTCTCAAATCCTCTGGAAAGGACCCGGGTTGGTATTATTTTACCCGGCGAGCTAAAAAATAACAGCTCGTCAGTGGAAAATCGAGTTCCATTCACGAATGGAAAGATAAATTTTTCTTTCTTAGTCTTAAGTCGGTAGGGTGTGAATGGTATTGGAAAGAAGCTGGTCGTGTTACTGACCCAATTTCTATGAAAAAACTTCCAAAAGAGCTTTCTAAGAAACTCGAAACTGAAAAACGAGTTCTCAACACTAACTTCTTCCCTGAGAGGGTATTAGTGAAAGCTGAGTTGAGTCCTACCATCCTCCCTGCCAACCACAGGATTATGAGAAAAATGGGAAGAAGGGTACTTTGTTTGACCTCCTCTTTTTTCCTTACTAAAATTGTTATCCCTGTTCGTTACATATATTTTATCTGCTTCTCTTTTCAGTGACAAGCATTGGAGATCTGTTCGAAGATATTCCCGACCCTGTGGCAGCAGAAGAGACGCAGACCACAGAAGCCCCTGCTCACGTCTCCACTGAAATCCCCACAGACAAGGGGAGCTTGGAGACGCAAAAATCCAAACCTCCTCCCATATCATCCAAAGGGAAGGGAAAAAAACCTCTTCATGGGGTTGGAAAGTCCCTGAAGGTCCTAAATGAGGTCCTTCTGAAACAAAAAACTGAAGACCCCGAAGTTGGGGGCTCGAAAAAGCCACGGATTACGGAGCCTGAAGTTTCTGAAGATGAGGACATCGGTCCATCATTGCTTGAAGATCTCCCTGCTCCATTGTTTAGAGAATTAGAAGGCGAAGCCACTTATTCTCTGAACAATTTCCGTCCTGATCTGCAGATGACAATTAATGACAGGCTGACTGTTGAGACAACGCCGAATTTCATCTACCGTGCATGTCCACGTCGGGACAAGAAAGCGACGAGGAGGACGATGACCTCTACACTTCATGAACGTCTCGCCCTTGGCGTTGCTCAGGTATTAAACCTGTGTGTTTTTTTTTAACTCTGTTATTTCCAACTATTCTTCAGGTCATGGTTCTTGCTTCTGAGGTTATCGATCGCAGCGAGGGTGTATCTGAGGGGCTGGATAAACTTTCAACTGAAAAGGATGCCAACGCAGAGCAAATCAAAACTCTCACCTCGTATTTAGATGCCGAGAAGGAAAAGACAGTTGAGATGAAGCGAGAGGTCGAGCTGCTACAAGATGACCTGAATGCCGTTAGAGCCTCTAATAAGAAGCTATCTGCTCAGTTATCCTCAGCGGAGGCTAAGCTTAGCTCAGCGGAAGCCCAGCTGGCATATTTGGAAGGAGAGGGCTCTTCTCAGCTGATTTCAAACTTCTTGGCATCTGATGAGGGGAAGAAAACTCTTGTTAAGCTCTGCACTCCAGCTCGTAACTATGGCTATCACATGGCTCTGGTCGCTCTTAAGAAGAAGGTTCCTGACTTGGACATCACATCCGAGAAAGGTTATAACGTCAAATCCTTATAAGCCTTGGATCGAGCCTTTGCCGACTTAAAGCTTGTTCGAGTGGATGGCAGGCAATACATTCCTCAACCCTCTCAAGAAGATACAGAGACTAAGACCTGAGCCTGCGAGCTCATATATATATTGTAATAGCTGTAGGTTATTTACATATTTCCTGAACAGCAGTTGACCAGTTCTTGGTCTTTTTTGGATATCCATTTTTATTTTTCAAATGTTTAATCATATCTTGTGTTTGTGCAGCTCAATTTTGTTTTTGAGTTATATCTTATTGATAAATGATTTGAACTAAATCTGTTCAAACTAAACTTGATTTAACTCCTTAACATATGAACCGCACATTTTCGCTTTGTAACAACGTTCGAGCAGAATCAAACTTGTTTCACTGTATCCGATTGATAAGCAATTCGGACTGAATCAATTTTTTGAATAGTCCAAACTGAATCAAACTTTAATATTTGTATAATCCGAACTAAATCGGACTTCATTCACATGTTTTCCTTTTTGGTGGAAAATCAATCGTGATGTGAAATCGCAATCAGTTAACCCGAACTGAATTGAACGATATGTTTCCTTTTTTGGCGGAAAGCAGTAATTCGACCTGAAAACCGTTAATTTGAACTGAATCAAATTGATTTGTATTTGGTCCAGATATTATCCTTTTTGTCGGAAAATCCATAAAATGCTGTCGTAGAATCCATTTAAGAGAGGAGTTTCGCAAATACGACATAATTAGACTAACAAACTCAAGTTATAAGAATAAACTCATAAAGAGTTGTTTTATTAATGTGTAGCCTTTAGGCTGAATTACACTTATTGACACATTATCATGTTTAAAATGAACTGAAGAATAACTTGAAACTACTGGTAATATCTTCGCAAGTTGGTGATGTTCCACATCTTCGGGACTGTTTGTCCATTGAGAGTTTCCAACTTGTAACTCCCTGCGTTGCCGACCTGGGCAACCTTGTAAGTCCTTCCCAGTTTGGATCAAGCTTTTTGAGTCCTTCAACTCGGCTTGCCTCATTCTTGCGTAAAACCAAGTCTCCGGGTTGAAATTGAATTTTTCAGACTCGCCGATCATAATATCAGGCCATCTTAGCCTTGTACTTAGCTTCTGCAAGGTGCGCCATCTCACGCTTTTCTTCCAATAAATCCAAACTTAGCTGCAGCTCTTCAGAGTTAGCCTCTGAGGTGAAGTAGATAGTCCTTGGACTTGGGAGCCCAATTTCAGCTGGTATTATAGCTTCAGAACCGTAAACCAAGCTAAACGGTGTTTCTCGAGTAGCTGTCCTTGGGGTGGTTCTGTAAGCCCATAGAATATTTGGCAGTTCTTCTACCCAATCTCCTTTAGCTCTTCCCAATCTTGTCTTCAAACCATGAATAATTATTCGATTGGTGACTTTAGTTTGTCCATTTACTTATGGATGTGCTACCGAGGTGAAATGTTGTTTGATATTCAGCTCTTCGCACCAGCTTTTGAACGGATCATGAGCGAATTGGGTACCATTATCCGACACAATAGTGTTTGGTATTCCAAATCGGCATACAATCTGCCTACAAACGAACTTAACTATACTTCTCCCAGAAATTTGCACAAGTGGTTCGGCTTCTACCCATTTTGTGAAGTAGTCGATAGCCACTACCAAGTGCTTAAGCCGTCCAGGGGCTTCGGGAAAAGTTCCAGCGATGTCAATTCCCTATTGAGCGAATGACCATGTACTTTGGATTGTAGTCATCTTAGTTTGTGGGATATGTCTGATGACGACATGGATTTGACATTTGGGGCATTTTCGCACTAAGTCATGTGAATCCTAACTCATCGTAGGCCAGTAATATCCCAGCTGCATTGCCTTTTTTGCCAATGTACGTGCTCCGACATGATTTCCGCACGATCCAAGATGTATTTCTTTCACAACATACAACGCCTGCTCAGGTCCTATACAACGCAACCAAGGCATTAAATAACCTTTTTTAAACAAAACTCCATTTTGGATAATGTACCTGGCTGATTGCATAGTCAATCTCCGAGCTGAATGCTTGTCTTGTGGTAGTTCTCCTTTGTCAAATAATTGATAATTGGAGTCATCCAAGTATCCCCCACATCTTCAACCGCTAAAACTTGTAGCTCATCAATACTCCTTGTTGGCAGGACCTCGACCAAGACCTTTTTGGTGAGATGAACATGTGCTGAAGATGCTAATTTACTGAGCGCATCTGCTCGTTTGTTCTGAGCTCGGGGCACTCACTCTATTATGAACTCCTGAAAATTTTTCTTCAAGCCTTCAGTTTTATCCAAATATTTCTTCATATTCGGATCTCGGGCCTCATATCCTCCAGTTACTTGGTTGACTATGAGCTGCGAATCACTATAAACCTGTAACTTTTTAACTCCCATATGAGAAGCTAACTTCATTCCAGTTATTAACGCTTCATATTCTGCCTCATTGTTTGTTGTTTTGAATTCGAAACGTAAAGCATACGTGAATTCTTGTCCATTAGGGTTGGTTAATATTAGCCCAGCACCTGAACCATCTTCACTTGATGCACCGTCCACATATAAAACCCAAAAAACTTCCATTTTCTTACAGGGGTTCCGCAGGTCATCCTCTTTCACAAGATCTTCCTCCGAGACGGAAATTTCTGCTATGAAGTCAGCAAGCACTTGACCCTTTACTGCTGTCCGAGGTGAAAATGTGATTGCATATTCCCCCAACTCAATCGCCCATTTCATGGGCCTTCCCGAAGATTCGGGCTTTTGGAGGACCTACCTTAGTGGCTTATCAGTTAAAACATGAATTTCATGTGCTTGGAAGTACGGTTTCAGCCTTCTTGAAGCATTAATAAGTGTTAATGCCAATTTTTCCATGGTCGGATATCGTTGTTCTGCTCCTTGCAAAGCTCTACTCGTATAGTACACTGGTTTCTGTACTCCCTGGTCGTCCCTGACCAGAACTGCACTAATTGCTGCATCGGTAGCTGCTAAATAGACATACAGAATTTCTCCGTGGACGGGGGTGGATGACACTTGTACATTTGCCAGATACGCTTTCAGATCTTCAAACGCCTTGCTGCAGTTCGCATCCCACTCAAAGTTTTTTGCTTTCCTCAAAGCTTTAAAGAAAGGCAAAATACGATCAGCCGATCTAGACAAGAATCTATTCAACGCAGCTAGGCGACCAGGAAGCCTCTGAACATCATTCACGTTTTGGGGAGGTTTCATATCTAAAATTGCCTTTATCTTTTCCGGGTTAACTGTAATCCCTTGGTATGAGACCATATGACCAAGGAATTTCCCTGAACCGACACCAAACGTACATTTCTTCGGATTCAATTTCAACCCTGTTTCTCGTAACTTTATCAAAGTTTCTTTCACGTCATTTAAAAAGGTTGCTATTCTTTTGCTTTTAATAAGCATGTCATCTACATAAATTTCCATATTCCGTTCGTTCTGATCAGAAAAAATCTTGTCTACCAATCGCTGGTATGTAACACCAGCGTTTTTCAATCCAAATGGCATCTTGGTATAGCAATAAGTGCCTTTTTCAGTAATGAACGCTGTTTTCTCCGCATCGTCTTCATCCATCTGAATTTGGTGATAGCTTTTGTAGACATCTAGAAAATATAGGACCTCGAAACCGGAGGTCGCGTCTACCTTTTGATCAATTATAGGCAGTGTATAACAATCTTTTGGGCAAGCCTTATTCAGATCGGTGTAGTCTATGCACATTCGAAGTGAAGCATCTGGCTTTGGAACCATAACTGGATTGGCGAGCCAGGTCGGGTAAAACACCTCCTTTATTATCTTTGCCTTCAATAATTTTTCGACTTCTTCGGATTTAGCCTTGTTCCGATCTGGCGCATACTTCCTTTTCTTCTGTTTGATCACTTGAGCTGATCTATCAATGTTCAGCTTATGAACCATTAGGTCGGAAGAAACTCCTTTCATGTCATCTGAACTCCAAGCAAAAACGTCTTTGAAATCCGACAAGAGGTTTATCAGTGATCTTTTTATCTTCGTCGGCAATGATGATCCAATAAGAACAGTTTTTTCTGATACAGATTCGTCCAGATGTACAGCTTCTACCTGATCTGTAAACATCACTGGTTCAGCTCGACTTTCTTCCTCTACATAATTCACGTTTTCAATTTGCTGCTTTTTACTTCCTTTTAGAGCAATCATGTGACATTCTCTTGCCAACTTCTGATCACCTCGGATAGTAGCAATTCCTGCTGTAGTAGGGAACTTCATGACTAGATGATATGGAGACTAGATAGCCTTAAGTTGCACCATGGCAGGTTGTCCCAGAATAACATTATATGGAGAGCTGACATTAAGAACTGTGAACTCAATATATATGAGCCTTTCCTTGGGATATTCTCCCAATGTCACTGGCAGGTTTATAGTTCCAATAGGCATTGACGTTTCTCCTGAAAAGACGATGAGGTGTGAATGACAAGGTTTTAATTGTTTCTTGTCAATACCCATCTTTTGGCAAGTTTCGTAATAGAGAATGTCAGTCGAACTGCCATTATCCAAGTATATTCTGCGAACTTCCTTATTGGCGATGATTACTTTAATCAGCAATGCGTCGGCATGTGGGAATCTGGACGGTACAACATCTTCTTCTGAAAAGGTGATGGTATCTGTTGATTTGAACCGTTTATGAACTGGTTCCTGTTCTGGAATTCCCCTGTTCTTCGATTTCTTAGAGGTCATAGAATCACCATTATATGGTCCCCCAATAATGGTGTGAATTACTTCTGTGATGTTCTTATTCACTCCAGGATTTCTATCATCACCATTCTCTCTTCTTCTTTTCTCATCCGGAAGATCTGGATCTTTCTTGTCTTCAGGTCTGTTTGAAGGATTTCTCAAAACAAACTCCTTTAGATTGCCGTTCTGAATCAGTTCTTCTGTATACTTCCTGAGGTCTTTACAATGCTCAGTGTCATGACCATGCTGATTGTGAAACTTACAAAAGAACTTCTTACTTCTTTTGTTGTCGGGAGCTGTCATTTTTTGAGGATATCTTACACTTCCTCTATTTTCCAAAATTGCTAGCACATCGGTTTGTCGTTTATTCAACAAAGTGTAATTTCTATCCTCACCAACTGTGGTCGAGTTGTTGTGCACTTTGTCAAATTTACCAAACTTTTGTTTGCGATTTCCGTTACCAGATGTCTTGTTCTTGTCTTCTTTCTTCTTTTCAGGTCTGTCATTGTCTCATTTTTTCTTATCTGCGTCTTCACCTTTTGCAAATTTACGAGCTCGTTTCATCATCTCTTCAGTATTAGCAGGAGGATCTATGACAAAATCTTTGTATAATCTTCCTGGTCGTAAACCATTGGTGAAGGCTCCAATGACTACCTCTTCCGACCTGTGCCCGATTTCTAAGCTTTCGTTTATAAATCTGTCAATGTACTGAGTCAATGATTCAGAATCTCCCTGCTTTACATTGAGTAATTCAACGCTTGTCTTCACAAATTTTTGTCTTTGTACGAATCTGCTTGTAAAAGCTGTATTCATTTCACTAAATTTTTTGAATGACCTGGGTGGGAGATTATCATACCACAATCGGGCAGTTCCCATCATAGTTACACCAAAATACTTGCACAATATCTGGTATGCGTAATTGTAAATTCTCATGCTTTGCACATAGTGATGCATATGTTCTGTCGGGTCTCCTTCCCCATTATAATATAATAGAGTTGGCATTTTAAACTTATGCGGAAGAGGATAATTATCCACATCGGTCACAAAAGGAGAATTTACCCCCAGATCATCGTCGTTACGTCGTTGCTGGTTACGCGGTAGGTCGGACTGACCTATATCTCCGAACCGCAAATCTTGATTCCTTTGTTGGTCGTTCCTCGCGTACATATTATCACCGACATGATCTTCTGCTCTTGTACGCTGACGATAATGTGTACGTCTTTCGTTTCTGTTTGGTGATCGTGAGTCTCTTCGGCGAGATGAGACTGAAATATGATCTCGGTTATTCCTGTTAACACGCTCTTCAGCTCGCAATCTGAGCTCATGTTCTTTCTGTAGCTCTTGTCGAAGATTTCGTTCACGATTTAAGTAACTATCACGAATTGCTTGTTCCCGATCTCGCTGTCTTGCATCGCGAGCTTGTTGGTCAGTTAGGTTATTACCTGGAGCATTACCTGCTATCATAGCTTGAATTCGCTGTCCATTATCGAGTAGAAATTTGACCACATCAGGTGAATCCAAATTGACGATAGGAATTGAACTTCCTTCTTGATTCAGAGGAACAGAACCTTGTCCGTCCTGAAGAGGAGTTCCTGTAGGCGAACTCGTAGGATTCTCCCTTATGGGAGGATTGTTCTCCGCCTGTTGATCAGGATTGGAAGCATTATGAGGTTGTTGATTGTCACGTCTTGACGTTTGCAAACGAGTAGTAGGCATATTGTTTTCTGCCCCACGGTGGGCGCCAATTGATGAGTCTCAGAAAACTCACGTCGTCTTCTGGATCGTCTGGTCGTCTGAACACTCCGTACGTTCCGAAGACCTGCACAAAATCCCCGGGATTGGTCCCAGGGAGTAAACTCCGATGCCTAAGTCAGTTACGAGCCTTAAGCAAATATCGATAAGCAATTGAGAACACTTGAATCGAATCCCCTTCCTTTGTGAGGGAGGGGTTGTATTTATAGAATACATACCTGAATTAGAGTTGTAATGAAACTCTAACAACATACCTTGAAGAAGGGTTTTCTGTAATGTAAGAGTTGTAATAGAATTGTAACTCTTTTCACATATGGAATAGGAATATGATCTGAGAAGGAGTTGGACTTCTATGAGCTGAAGAATACTTGTTATATTGGAAGTCTATTTCTGAGGTATTATACTTGTAGTAAAATTCAATCCTCATAACTCTCCTACATACTATTTTCTATATAGATAGAAAAAAAGAATTCTTCCTTTTATACAATAAAAAGTAAAATCTTGCAATAATGGATTAATCAACAAAGAAGATTTATTAATCAGAGTGATGGTTTTATTTTTTTATTGTGTAAAAATGGAAGATTTTTATTTTTTTATTAGAGAAAATGTAAAAGGTTGATTACTAATGTACATGTTCTATGTACATAATAACTTATATTAATCAACAAAGAAAATCTATCTATTGTTTTATATTGACATTAAGCTAAAACTTTACAGATCCGATTGGACCATTCGAAATTAAGAACGCAAAGTGTTATTCATTAAAACTTTGCGAATTGAAATTCAAATTAATTCAATAATGCATGAGTCTTGATGTTATACTTATAAAAATAAAATATAACATAAAAAGATTCACAAGTCAAACAAATAGAGTAAAGCTCAATAGTACAAATAGACATTTACACATTGTTGAATCTGAAATTGTATGTTTTATATTATCCAAGGAATCAAGTGATTAACAGTGGGGGTGAACTTATTGGCCATGCCGAATCATCAACGTACAGAAACACACTATTATTCTTTTCTGTTATCGTACAACATTTAAACTTTTAAACGCACACAAAATAAGACTGAAATTTGCCTAACTATGACTCTGATATCTTCTGTATGCATGTGGACCTACGGGGCTTGAATTTAGTGTATTATTATGGTAGACAATGAGTCAACTCCCGCTACTCCCTACAAAGAAGTGTTAGAAGTAAGTGCGACGTGGGACTAAATGCTATGTTTACTTAAGAGAGGGAGCACTATTTAGAGTAAGATATCATTGGGAGTTTAACGTACAAATTTGACTTGAAATATCTATTTTAACATAATAAAGACGAGTCAAGTAAAATTAAGCTTGTATGCGACATATTCTAGTTGACTCACGAATTTGCATACGCATGTGAGCCTACTTTAGTTGTGTCACGGAATCGTGTACACATGTGAGTCTACGAGTTCACGGTGACAATCTTAAATGAAGTAAACTTAAATTCATTGATTTTCTGACTTTTTATTTCCAAATAATTTGTGGGATTCGAAAGAATGTAAATCTTCGTCAATCTAATTACACAATAAAATGTTTTCACCGAAAATAACTTAGGCTCCGTTTGGATGAATTATTTTTGAATGATATCATGAAATTTTTTTTCTTGGAATTTGTTATGAGAAGGAACATTTTGAAAGTGTTTGGAGTGAATGATTTTATTTTGTTGGGATTTGTATTGAAGTTTTTTTAATAATAAAAGTTTGAAATTTAAATTTGAATTAGTATTTTATTAGTTTGTTTTGGTGGGAATTGTGTTAGGAAGAATTGTTTATTATTAAAATTTAAAATTCAAATTCAATATTTTATTTATAAAAAATATTGTAACAAAAATAATTACTGTAGCATTATTTTTTGTTTTAAAAATTTTGATGAAAAAGTTGAATAAAACAAACAACTCATTTTGCATTTGTGAAATAAATCAAAAAAATGAGAGCTTCCAAACAGACCCTTACTAAATTATAGACATGTAATACAATTGCTGTATATTCTTGAGCATTTGCAAAATACAAGAAGTACGAGGAGTGGTAATAACACAAAATTGGTGTCAATATGCAGAACAAATTCTTCATTCTTGATAAATCCTACGTTTTTTCTTCTGCCAATCAATCAAGAAATTGTAAGTCAAACTTGATATATAATTAATGCAGTTTACTAGTCCACAAGGGAATCTTGCAATTAAGAAACTTCAATTAATTAAGCTCCTCCTTCAAGTAAGGTCACTAAAAAAAAAAAAAACTCTCTTGTTTGTTCTTAGGAATTTTATAGTGTATATATACACGTAATATATTTAATGACTTCAATCCAAGTCAATATTTTTTCGAAGCTTCCATGAAAAACAAAGGAAAAGAAAAAGAAATTTATTCATCCAAAGAATTAGGAGAAAATAGTTGAAAATAACTAGGAAAAGAAATGGAAGGAACCCTTTTGAAATTTATTCAATGTAGAAGAAATTAAGCCGCCTTTTGTATGAAGGAAAAGAAAGAATATGACATTTTCTAGATGGATGCAATTCATTCATTGAGCATTTAGATATAAACAAATTCAAGTGGGAAATAGACTAAAAAATTAACGAGGTTTTCATGTTTTTCTTGGGTCTACCATTCTGTACTGACTCATCAACTTGGCAAAACAACAAATGAAACTATTTTAATGTCGGCATTCTTTTTCTTATTTATTGTTATTACATTCGTTTGACAATAAATGAAGGTGGAAAAAAAATACAAGACATCCTTTTTAATTTCTTTTATCACTCACATAATTTGAAATAATAACATTAATTTCATCACTCATACTAAAATATACACTAAATTAATTAATTAATTAATTAATTAATTAATTAATTAATTTTATTTATTTATTTTACCAAAATATATGCACGTTTAATAGTCAAATGATGTACAACTTATTTTTTTTTCTTGTGGTTAAAAATTTAGATAGAATTAGATGGAAGAATGAATTAGTGCAAATTTTTAATATGAGCGATGAATCTTTTTTTTTTCAATTATTATGAAGGATTGCTTTTGCAATTTTCCTTTTAATAAACGAAAAAAAAGAAAGGAAAGGGAACTATAAAGCAAGAAGGGCAATAAGATTAAGTGGACAACACAAAAAGATATTAAGTGAGAATAAAACTAGGGTTTTCAAATGAGGAATAAAAACCATTTAGCGTATCTGATTTTCATTACATCAGAGTTTATATATAATTGAAAATTTCATCCTAAAATTCAATAGAATGTAATTAATTTTGATTCAAATCATATTTGAATAACTATAATTGTGAAAACAAAGTACTCAGCTTTCCTATGACAGTTTACATAAAAAATTTCTGTAAGAAAAAAAATTATAGATTTGTGATAAGCATATAATTATAAGTGCACATTTTATATATAAATCAAAGAGAGAATCTCTCATATGACTATCTTTGATCTCGTGATATCATCTTTGGTGTGTGAAGCTTCACTTTCATTTCTTTTTTAACTTTTTAAAATATCAATTAATATATGCATCTAAATTGTACAAATTCTTAAAAATTAAGGAGTCACAATGTCATTATCTCCTTAGAAAGCCATCCTTCGTATTAAAAATAAATCAACAAGAGCTAGTTAAATTTCAACATATTTCTAAACATTTCTATGCTATATATAGGCCGTTCTTGCAAAATTTATATGACTTGTAATTTTTGTTGCCTAATAGTAGCTTAAACAATTTTTAATATGAACCATTATAGGACTTGTAATTTTTGTTGCCTAATAGTAGTTCAAACAATTTTTAATATGATTTATGTCATTATAATTATGAAGTTTTACGTTTATTGCCAATTTAATGCAATTTTTTTAAGGGTTGGAATCGACTACTTATATGCACCTAGACAAACTATTGGTAGACGGCTAGAGTTACTTTAAACACTTTCTATTTAAAAATTTCCTTTTCCCTTAGCATTCTATGTAATGTAACCATTTCATTTCCTTTCCATCTCAATGCCTAGCTTACCAAACTAATCTTCTAGAAAGTATAAATTTTCCTCATGAACACAACTCTAACAAATGTTGATGAATACTTGTGCTCCAACTTAGAATTGTGAAATTCCTTTTAATTCATTAATTATATCCTAAACAAAGAGAGAATTTAAATTGAAAATTCCTTTTAATTCATTCATTATATCCTAATCAAAGAGAGAATTTAAAATTGAAAATTATAGTACAAAAGAAGCTTCTTTGAAAGCTACAAACCACTCTTCTACATGATCCAACATTTTTCCATCCAAAGTCATCCAACTCACCCCACCACACACATGTATATATGTTACATAAATGTAAAATTAATTAAACTCTTCAAAATCCAAGGAACACAATTCATAGGAAATGATCAGTAGTCCTTGAAAATGAAACTAAATTGATCCAACTACCTGTAAATCAATCATTACAACATTCCTCACTGTGTGGGTGTGTGTTGTTTTCCTTTTGACTTTTCATACACATCTTCATCTTTAACCTCCACCCCTGGCCCTCCTCCAAACAACCCACAAGAGTACCAGGAAAAGGACTGCCTCATTTCCCACCTCCATATTCCAATTTAGTGGCTGCATTATTTTTTTTTTCTTCCCCTGCTAAGTATCCCTGAATATCTCTAGATGCATACATACCGATCCTTTCTTTTCTTTCCCTATAGAAAAAGGTTGGAAACTAATATTCATCAGGCCCATCGCTAGTGAGTTCATCACACCCTGAGTCGCGCCCCTTTATCCCCACCTTGGACAACATATATATTCTCAGGATTAAGTTTTTGTGCTTAAAAAAACAGCCATAAAAACTCTTCAGCGTGTCCCTCAAAATTTCTCATGTACTGATCAATCCTATCATCATACAAAACAACAAATGAACAACTTTTTGTTCCAATAAAAAACCCTTTTGAATCTTCCGAAAAAACTCTTAAGATCTTCACCCAAAAAATGCCCATGGATCGTTCTAACTCATTAGATTTCCAGTCTTCTTCAGGCAATACCAGGTCGTCATCTTCATCATCATCAGGCTCTTTTGTGCTCTCAATACAATGCATAAAGGGAAGTTCAAGAGCTGATGAATGGACAGGAAACCTTTTACAAACAGGGGATATTGTAGAAGAGATTACAATTGGAAACTTAACAATCCGGGCACCATTCAAGAATGGAAAAGCTGGAGTGCAGAAACTTCTTCATAATTCATTCAAGTCTAAAGAAACATCCATTCAGGTTATAGTTCGGAGGGGCTCCGATGAGATTGCTGAGCTTCAAGCTTGTATTGTCCCTAATGATATTGCCGGAAAGAGACAGTATATGTTGAGGGCCATTGATGATCCAAATTATGCTGTGGGATTTTGTGATCGGACGGAGAGTGAATGTTTACAGCTTCAAGGTACGTTTATTTTTTTGTTGGGATGACTTTTCTTGGAATTGACTTCATTATTAATTATTATGTTTAGGTACGTTTGTTTTATTTTATTTAATTTTTATTAATTATTTTAGGTTGTATATGTTCACACGTTAGAAGACTTTTATTAGTCTAATAATAATAATGACCATTATTACTGTGGCGTTGAAATTAAGGTATATATTGTGATTATGCAATTATTTATTTAATTTAGTGAATTACACCAAATTAAAGTTGAAGAAAATAGAATTTTTATTTACTTCAATTGTGCTTCAATCATATACATTTCCATCTTTTAAAGCTTACTATTGAATGGGGAGTACTTTTTCACATGGGATGTTTGTTTTAAACTTATAGGAGCATTTATTTCAAATGTAAGAAGAAAGAACAAGAAAATTAAATAGGGAACTTAAAAAAGGAAGAGAAATTTTCTTTTGCATATCTATGCAGTTTAGTGATAGTAATTAATTAATTGAATTTAAGCTAAAATATTTTGGAAGATTTTTTTCCCTTTTGGACTGGTAATAATTTGAAAGAACAAACATAAGAGAAATTAATTTAATTCTAGGTTTTTATTTTAATCCAAATAAAATGTGATCATGATTTTGAATGGTGGCATGTTTAATTAATTAATTCCAGGTTTTTTTTTAATCAATACAAATAAATTTTTGTAGCATGCATTCAAGATAGTTTCTTATTTAGTAGAGTTTGTTGATAAAGACATTAATCTTTCTTGATTCTTTTGATAAGAGATCTGTAGTTGACTTGAATAATTATGAAGTACACAGTATTGGACTGAAATTAAACCCCAAAAAAAGTGAACTATGTTGCCATTGCCACTACATTGTGTTCCAATAATTTCTCACTATTTCCCTTCTAGTTGACCTAGTTATAATTTTCTCCCTTCTAAATTCAATGTCTGAAATTAATTTTGGCCCATATCTTTTTTCGTTTAATCAATTTAAAAAAAAAAAATTAAAGATCTAGGGAGCAAGACATGTGGTTTGTGGAATATAGGGAGTTTATAATTTGATTAAAATCCAAATGATTTTGGTATTCAATTTCCAGAGAAAAATATAATTTTGATCTCTAAAGTTTTAATTGACACTTTTCGTTATTAATGATTTCATGACTCAATTTGATCTCTAAAATTTTAATTTATGATCGATATAAGATAATTTACAGATTTTCTTTACTAATTGATAGAAAATATTACAGATTTAGCACATTTTCGTTAGTGGTTAATCTCTTACCATTTTCTCTAATAAAAAAAAATATTTTTTTATAAAATATAAATAATAAAACCATTAATCTGAAAGTAATTTTCAACATTATGGACTTATCCATACTTGTAAGGTTTTGATTTTAATTGTATATAAAGAAGATTTTTGTTTTTTTATTAGAGAAACTAGTAAGAGTTTGACCACTAAATGTACATGTGTTAAACAGATGATAATTTCTGTGGTCTAAAATCATATTAATAATGAAAAGTTCCACTACGGGGCTGAAAACGAAAATTTTCTCAATATAATTAAGGAAAGTTTGAAATATGTTAGGATGGACCAAATTTTGTGATTTATTTCACAATTACAAGATGAGGTGTTTGTTGTGTTCAATTTTTTCATCAAAATTTTTAAAACACAAAACAATGTTACAGTAATTATTTTTGCTACAGTAATTTTTATAAATAAAATATTGAATTTGAATTTGAATTTTAAATTTTAATAATAAACAATTTTTCTTAACACAATTCCCACCAAAATAAACTAATAAAATACTAATCCAAATTTAAATTTCAAACTTTTATTAATAAAAAAATCTTTAATACGTACAAGTCCCAACAAAATAAAATCATTCATTCCAAACACTCCCAAAATATTCTTTTCTCATAACAAATCTCAAAGAAAAAAATTTCATAATATAATCCAAAAATAGCTCATCTAAACGTAGTCTTAGTACTCCTAAGATAATCTAAATCAAGCAGTGTGAACTCAATTGAGTTGATAGTGTCTCTCAATTATGTAACTAGAGCTGTCAGTCATCTTATTTTGGAAGAGACTTCTCCATTGACTAAGAGAGATGCTAATTGCTAAGCTAAGCAATATTCTCATTCATTAGCAGTATTGAAGTCGGTCAGAAATATTCTCAGTCCACTTACCTTTCTATTGGCTTAGCTGCTTAAGCATGTTAGCCTTGTTTACTTGCATAGTGCTTCAATTTCTTAGACATTTTCCTCCCATTTGATGTAAATATTTAGTATGTTTCTATTGCTATAAATGAGTAGATATTGAAAAGCTGCTAGTTGTGTTTGTCAACGACCAAGTATAAATCCAAAATTGTGTTTTCAATAGTTTCAAATTGTTAGAGTTTTCACGGATGTTCTGTTTCAATCCCCGTTTCACTTTATAAATACACGTTACGTATATTCAACTAAATTCTATTAATTGATTAGTGAACACTAAGAGATTAATATTAAAAACGCGGCGTATATTTATAAGAATGAAACATGGATTGAAATAGGAAATGTAATACAAGATGCTATGGGGTTTTCACCCCAATAACTTACAGTTTTTGGAAAAACAATGGTGTCCATCTTGCTGTTTAATACGTATATTTTGTAAATGTTTAATCAATTTAGTACACTGCCTTGAAGAAGGTATATTTATCAAGGGATGTGGATTGTGCATTTTCAAGTGAGTATGATTCAAATCAATTCGAAACATCAACTGTTTGAAACGGTTGAAAACACAACTAGCCCATTCATACTAGAACTTGGACTTGTATTGTGTCAATGTGTGAAACCATTTAGCAATAAAGTGAAACTCATCTTAATTTTGTGCTGATTTGATCACATTTCCAAGCCAAAATCTCCAAAAATTTTGCCTAATGGCACGGGTGGCACTTGTGATTGACATTAGCAAGAATAGCCTTTAGTTACAATTACATCATTTAGCTTCATTGTTGAGTAATCTGATCTGTTTCATTGTTCTTGAACTTGACAAGAAAAGTCATAACTAAAATGAATGTGTACTGAACATCTTCCTGGCTTCATCTTTAGCAATAACTTCGTTTCATATCAATATCATAATGAACCAAGCTCTTGAAATGCTTGCAGCTTCAAGGATTGATATGATGGTGGAAGAAATAGTCAGAACACCACTTCAAGATGGATATGTTTCATATCCCTGGGTGAGTAGAATGCAGGAGATGCTGTCTGTTCCCAATTCTAGCAGTTTTTACTCTATGCTTCTCTTGCCAAAAGCCTCGGACAAAGTGGCTTCTCGTTACAATGATCTGGAGGATACTCTTGCCAGAGCAAATGCATGGCTCAATGCATCTCAAGCATCAGGCGTACCTATTGTATTCATGAATATCCAGACTGAATCCCTCCTTACCAAGGTAAATGATAGAAGAACACAATGCACCGTGTAAAAATTGGAAGTTTTTATCCACGATTAATCAGATGGTTAGACAGAATAATGCATTGCCTATTGAGTAGCTTTAATTGTAGCATGAACCAAATCAGTTAACTGATGAAAATGGTTACTCTTACCTAACATTCTCTGTGTGTGTGTGTGTGTGTTTCAGTTTCATTGTTAACAATCTCAATTTGTGGTAATTATTTGGTTCAGATATCAGGGGAGACTGCATCGTCTACTGTCAGTGCTGGATCACTTTCTGATCTATCAAATCTTGCTGGTACAAGTTTATACGGTTTCGAGGATTATCATGGGGTGGATATAGGCGTAGTTCGTGCTGTACGGCTATGGTTTTCCCCTCTGGGTGGAGAGATTCCAATTGAGATCAAAATAAAAGACAATGACACAAAGCTAGGCTTTGCCATCAGCAGAACTGAGGAGGTTAGAAACTTCATTCTCAACTTTAATTAACTTTTCTCGTATTAGTGTGCAATGTAGACAAATCTCCTGGCATAGAATCACCAATTTTAAGAGAATCCCATGTTTTCGTTGGCATTCTTTTCATTAGCTTAATGGAGGTAATTCTTAGTATCAATCTTTTTGAAAATTGACAGGGATTTATATACATATCCTCCGTTATTGAAGGCGATGATGAAGCTCCCTCATTGCGATCAGGATTAAGCAATATATACAAAGAAGCAGCCAGAGAATATAAGCTATTGGTAGTTTCAAGAATAGCTAATATGAAAGTCCTTCCATGGATGGTTTCTCCATCGGGAGCTGTCCGTTGCTTCGACACTGTTTCTCTCAGCCAGAAGCTCTCATTGCACAGGCATGCCAAGGTGCCTATCATTCTACATGTGTTCTTATGGGATAGATCAGCAGGCATTGCAAATGTTGGTAGCATCAGGGCTAGAACAATTTCTCCTCCTGTGCAACCAATGCCCCCTGAAGTTCATTTTGTAGAACGTCCTAATCAGAATCAGGTTCTTCCTTTGCCATCTGAAACTCCAATTCAAAGCAGAATAGTCAGTGATGGTTCTGAAATTAGGCTTGAGAGGGATACTGCAGGAGAGTCTTCTTTTAGATTTCATGAATTTTCAATTTCAAGCAATTGGGTGTAGTTGTTGTCTTGTTTGTACTTTGTAGATGTCCTTAATTTGGTTGTATAGAGGAGGCACATTTTTGTATGCAATTATCTATACCAATTACTAAACAAGGTCATATGTATGTAATCTTGCTGTCATAGATGACTTGTCAGAGTAATTTTCCTTCCTCTACTGATATGAAAAAACTAACAAGAAAGTTGCATCAGTATGTTTGATCTGGTTTTCCATTTTAAGGTGATATCTTGTGAAGCCTGTTAATATATATAACAGCGAGTTAATCGCGATTTTAATACGCGATAAAAGTGATAGAAAGTTAGAATCACGATTTCAACGGCGATTAATTGTTCGTTTTAACACACGATAAAAATGATAGAAAGTTAGAATCACGATTTTAACGGTGATTAATTGTCCTTTTTATATATGTATGAATTACGTTATATATATATATATATATATATATATATATGAATCAATTCACAATATTTTTTGTATTTTCCATTGTCTGAGCACAAAATTAAAAATTTATGGAGTAAATAAATTAGATCAAATTGGGCTAAATGTCAGCTGGACTTAATTGGGTTTGTCAAGAGATCTTTTGGAAAGCATTAGATAAGCCACCAAATTCTGCACACTAGGCATGTACAGACGGCACAAATTTTTGAGTCAGTACACGCATTCAAGCCATTAATCCAATTTCATTTTGGTCCAACTTCACTATGTTATATCCAAATCTATCAGGTCTAACGTCTAAGTGGCCAAGTTTGGACCATTAAAACACAACCCAATTGAGTACTGATGCAATAACACACAATCCTTACTGAACTTTGTTTACAGCATCTAGGCAACAACAGTGTTTTAAAAAAACAAAAGGTCTTAAGATTCAGCTGCAAATTGCCCGTGGTTATATTTAACACGTGACATATAAATGAAAGACATACTCGTAAAGAAACAAAATGATGTTATGAACAATTGTAAACGTGCATTCATATATCCCATGTTATACTCTATTATTTTACATTATTCCATATAACTTATGTAACATTATTCTTCATCATAATCACCCACTACTTATGCAACCTATGTAATTTATATTTAGGGCATTGTAACTTACAATGTAGATGTGTGAAATTCAAACCTATAAATAGGGGTTTATGTGAAAGAAATGAGATGGTTGAATACTTACTACATTAGTTATACTTTTCTCTCCATCTTTATAATATACTTATTTCATATTTGTTAATTAGTTATAGAATGATAAAACTAATATTTTACATTTATTTGTTATAATTTCATTCCTTTAATTAGCATTTATGTATTGGAAATCATGGTTTTTGTTATGTTTTCAGGAATTATGTGGAAAATGAGTAGAATGTTGAAAAAGTGGTGAAATGATGCAAGATAGGATAAGAAGTGCAGAAGAGATTTTACTGGAAGGTTACAAATATTTTTACTGGAAGGAGAAGAGATTTTATTGGAAGGTTGAGGATATTTTGGACGGTGATTAACATTTTCTACAATGTAAAGGAATATTTGTTGCAATTCAAATCTCCTAATATTTTGGAATTTGTGATTTGGGAGTTTGTTAGGGATTATCTATTGTAGGATTTTTAAGAGTTAGTTGTTAGGTGAAGTCTTTAAATAGTGGGTCTTGGATTGATAGAAGAAGGTAGAAAAGTAGCATATTAGTTGTTTTAGAATTCTTAAGTTTATTTTGTTTTCACGTAATTTTAAGTATTCAAGTTTAACTTTTGGAATTCAATAAAGTTCTCATTATTTAATTAAGAGTATTTAATTTTCAGTAAAAGTAGTTAAGACAATTGAGTTGATAAGCTTATTAGACAATCATTATCTCATTCCTTATCTATTTGGATTGGATTATCTACAACCGCAACTCTTATTAAGAAGTCATCAATTCAAGGTTATCTTTTCTTGATTTTATTTCTTTATCTATTCAATGTACGTTTATCTTTTATAACATTCAATTTTAATTTGATAAGTTTATTTTCAATTATGATGAGTAGCTAATTACTTAATTTCAGTTAAAGTAATGATTAACATTAATATCTTGTGAGATCAAATTAGACTTAAATATCTTATTAATTAAGTTCCTATTTGTGTTCTGCGATATAAAGAATTAAGGCTATTCTATGGTAATTAAATAGTGTACAATGTTTAATTAAACATAGAATATTCTAATACGAATTAAAAGGGTGGATCCGTAATTGTCTATTTACTTTTAATTAGTGGTAAAACTGTCATTCATCGACAGTGGGCATAAGGGGTTGATGTGGGCATATAGGTTCATATGGGCATATCAGAATCAGGTTACTTTTAAACATTAATGCAATCAATAATTTAAATCTAATGAGGGTTCTCTTAGGTTAATTATTAGTTAGGAAGTAATTAATAAGGATTCTTTTAATTACTAATAATTAAGAAGGAATAAGGTTAACTAATTGATTTAATTAATCAGGTACATAATTGCATCAATGATCAAGAATAATATTAATTTTGATTCAAAGCTTTAACCAAAATTTATTTTACTTCATTTTTCTTTGAATTTTATTGTTTGTTGGAAACTAATTCTCAACATTTGATTTGTGACAATTTGTGTGAAAGAAAAGAAATACTACCGTTTCCTTGGGAGATGACCTTACTCATCATTATACTAGATTTATTATAGTTAAAGAGTAGGATAATTATTTTGGTTGCAAATGATACGGCCAAATTTTGGCGCCGCTGCTGGGGAGCGGTTTTAGTTATTATTTTTTTTCATAGATATTCTTTTGCTTTTCTGATGTATGGCCCATTTTAATCCTGCAGGACCATTGTTATTCGACCCTGAAATCGAAAAATCTGCAAGGAGGAGAAAGAAGAAACCCAAGGAGAAAAACAAGTTCTTGAAACACATAAAAAATAAATCATGGCAGAACGTGAACGCACTCTTAGGGAGTTAGCTAATCCTGATATTAATGTGCAACCCTTGGGCATAACACTCCTTACCAAATCTGAACAATTTGAGTTAAAATATAGTTTGATTCAAATTCTCCCTAAATTTCATGATCTACTTCGAGATGACCCCCAAAGAAGGAAACCCAAAGAGAAAAACAAGTTCTTGAAACACATCAAAAAGAAATATATCAGAACGTGAACGCACTCTCAGGGAGTTAGCTAATCCTGATATTAATGTGCAACCCTTGGGCATAACACTCCCTACCATAACTGAACAATTTGAGTTAAAATCTAGTTTGATTCAAATTCTCCCTAAATTTCATGATCTACCTCGAGATGACCCCCATAAACATTTGCAAGATTTTCAACTTGTTTGTTCAACTGTGAGACATACTGGAGCTGTTGCTGAATATGTTAAGTTGTTGGCTTTTCCTTTTTCATTGCATGATGATGCTAGAGATTGGTTATTTAATTTGCCAGTTGGATCAATAACCACTTGGAATGAACTTAAAAGAAAATTTTTAGAAATTTTTTTCTCTGCATCAAAAGCTGCAAATTTAAGAAAAGAAATATGCGGGATTAAGCAAAATATTGGATAACCTTTTCATAAGTATTGGGGAAGATTTAAAAAATTTTGTGCTAAATGCCTACAACATCAAATTTCTCAACAGTTACTAATTCAGTACTTTTTTGAAGGATTTCTGCCCACAGCCAGAGACACAATTGATGCAGCAAGTGGAGGAAGTCTGATAAACAAAACAGCCATGGAAGCTCAAGATTTAATATCCAACATGGCCGGTAACGGTTAACAATTTGGCATTGATGAATCTTGGCATATGATTGAGGTAGGAATGGTTAAAGATCCTCGTGTTGATAATTTAATCAAGTCTGTTGAAAAACTTGTTTCAGGTTTGGCGCAAGTGCAACAAGTTAGAACTTGTGGAATATGCAATAATGAGTATCCCACTGATTTATGTCCAACCATGCAAGAAGAAGAACCAGAACAAGCAAATGTTATAAGCCAGCCACAAAGACAATATAATAATCAACAAAATGCCGGCTGGCAGTATAGACAACCTCCTTGATTCCAAAATGCTCAATCTAACCAATTTCGACCCACTAGTTCTCAACAGCAATCTAATATGACTTTGTCATCACCTCCACCACTTAAAACAGGCCCAAGTCTGAAAGAAATTGTCAAAATGATGGCCCAAGATCATCTCAAATTTCAACATGAAACCAAAATATTCCAACAAGAGACATGGCAGGTTTTACCAATATGGGAACACAAATTACTCAATTGGTCAATGCAATAGCAAGGTTAGAAGTAAATCAAGGAAAATTACCTTCCCAAGTAGAAGTGAAACCCAAGGAAAATGTAAGTTCCATAACTCTCCGCAGTGGTAAGAAAATTAATTCCGTTCCAACTCAAGTGCCCGTTTCAAACTTTGAAAAGCAAGAATCCAACCATGTGCCCATATCGGAATCGACAAAAAAATTCTGAGGTAATTATTGAGCATAAAATTTTTAAACCAACGGTTGAATTAACACCACCTTTTCTTGGCATGTTTGCTAAGGAGAAAAAGGAGAAAGAGACACATGATCTTTTGAATATTTTTCGAAAGGTAGAAATAAACATACTACTTTTTGAGGCTATTCGTCAAGTACATAAATATGCTAAGTTCTTAAAAGAACTTTGCACAAAGAAGGTGAGACATGAAGAATATGCGAAGGTAATTGTGGGTGAAAATGTTTTTTCCATAATACAAAAATAATTGCCTGAGAAATGCAAGGATCCTGGTATGTTCTCTATTCGTTGCTTGATTGGAAACAGAAAAATTGAGAGGGCAATGCTTGATTTAGGGGCGTCAATTAATGTCATGCCATTGTCAATTTACAAAGAATTGAATTTGGGACCTCTTAAGGAAACTCGTGTTATAATTCAATTGGCTGATCAATCAATTGCTTACCCTACAGAAATACTGGAGGATGTGCTGGTAAAAGTTAATGAACTCATTTTTTTTGGCAGATTTCTATATTCTGGATATGGGCATATCTAGTTCTACTAATAGTTCTGTTGTTTTATTAGGCAGTCCCTTTATGAAAATAGAAAAAACAAAAATAGATGTGGACAAAGGAACTCTAACGTGTGAATTTGATGTAGAAATGGTTACATTTAACATTTTTTATGCAATGAAACACCCATATGATCAAGAATCTGTTTGTACTCTAGACATTTTTAAACCAATGGTTAATGAGTTTATTAAAAAACTTTTGTGCAGGATTCCTTGGACTGGGTTTTGAAAGAAGAAAAAATAGATAGAGATGCCAAGAAGAAGTTAATGAAGAACTAAGGGATACGATAATGAGTCTTTATTCTTTGAAAGAAATTTCAAAAGATGCAAAATCATTTCATATGCCCGATTCTACAACTATTGAGAAAATTCTACCTTCTATTTTGCAGGCACCAAAGTTGGAATTGAAATCCCTTCCGGATCACTTGAAATATGCCTACTTAGGTGATGGAGAAACACTTCCAGTAATTATCAATAAGGATCTTACATTGGCGCAAGAAGAAAAATTTCTAAGGTTGTTAAAGGTAAATAAATTAGCAATTGGATGGACTTTAGCAGACATAAATGGCATAAGCCCAACTGTATGTATGCATCGCATTTTTCTTGAAAATGATTCAAAGCATGTTCGTGATCCTCAAAGAAAATTAAATCCACCAATGAAGGAAGTAGTTTTGAAAGAAATTTTAAAATTACTAGAACTTGGAATTATTTACCCAATATCTAATAGTAAATGGGTTAGTCCCATTCATGTTGTACCAAAGAAATCTGGTGTCCAAGTTGTTAAAAATGAAAAAAATGAGCTTGTACCCATGAGATTCCAAACAGGATGGCGAGTATGCATTGATTATAGAAAACTAAACTCTGCCACTAGAAAAGATCATTTCCCCTTGCCCTTTATTAATCAAATGCTAGAACGTTTAGCTAGAAAATTATTCTTTTGTTTTCTTGATGGATACTCAGGATATTTTCAGATTTTTGTGGCACAGGAAGATCAAGAGAAAACAACTTTCACATGTCTATTTGGGACCTTCGCATATCGTCGTATGCCATTCGGACTTTGCACTACCCCCGGAACATTCCAGCGATGCATGATTAGCATTTTTACAGATCTTATTGAACAATGCATTGGGATATTCATGGACTATTTTACGGTTTATGGGAATTTATTTGATCAATGCATTTGTCATTTAGAGCTGGTTTTAAAATGTTGCATTGAACATAATGTTGTGCTTAATTATGAAAAATGTCATTTCATGGTTAAAGAAGGAATTGTTTTAGGGTATATAATTTCTGAAAGAGGGATAGAAATTGATAAAGCAAAGATAAATCTTATTGATAAATTGCCATATCCTTCAACTGTTAAAAACATTCGTGGTTTTCTTGGCCATGCAAGTTTTTACAGGCAGTTTATGAAGGATTTTGCAAAAATCGCTCAGCCTATCACTTCATTACTGCAGAATGATGTGCCATTTGAATTTGAATACAAATGCAAGGCGGCATTTGATTTGCTTAAACAAAAATTGATCAGCGCCCCGATCGTCCAACCGCCAAATTAGAGTTTTTCTTTTGAGTTAATGTGTGATGCTAGTCAATATGCGTTGGGTGCTGTATTTGGACAGAAAATTGGAAGAGAAAGTCATGTCATTTATTACGCCTCAAAAACACTCAATGCAGCACAGTGCAACTACACCACAACGGAAAAAGAACTTCGTTTTATAGTATTTGCTTTTGAAAAATTTCGTTCATATTTACTTGGTTCTAAAGTAGTTATATTTTCTGACCATGCAGCATTGCGTTATTTATTGGCAAAGAAGGTATACAAACCACGACTTATCAGATGGATCCTTTTGCTCCAGGAATTTGATTGGGAAATCAAAGATAAAAAAGGAGCTGAGAACTACGTTGCCGATCATTTGAGTCGTCTCCTCACTAAAGCCACTGTCGAAATACCCATTACAGAGATATTCCCTGATGCAAATTTATATTCTTTAGCACTCAATGAACCATGGTGTGCAGATATAGTTAATTATTTAGCCAAGGGTATATTTCCAAAATGATTTAGCACTCATCAAAAAAATAAGATTAAAAATGATTGTAAGTATTTTATTTGGGATGAACCATACTTATGGAAATTTTGTTTCAACCAAGTCATAAGGGGATGTATCCCTGATAATGAAATGTATTCAATCATGTCTTATTATCACTCTCATGCTTGTGGTGGACATTTTAGACCTAAGCAAACAGGAAGAAAAATATTAGATTGCAGGTTTTATTGGCCAACTATGTTTAAATATTCTTATATGCTTTGTAAGAATTGCTCTCGCTGTCAACAGGTTGGGAATATATCAAGAAGAGATGAGGAATGGACTTTATGGGACCTTTTCCAAGCTCTTGTAGTAATCTTTATATTTTACTTGCAGTTGATTATGTTTCTAAGTGGGTGGAGACAAAAGCCACCCGTACTAACGATGCTAAAATTGTTGCAGGATTTCTTAAGTCTAACATTTTTAGTAGGTTTTGTGTTCCATGTGCTATCATTAGTGATCAAGGCACGCATTTCTGTAATAAGACTATACAAGCCATTATGAAGAAGTATGGTGTGCACCACCGCGTAGCCACTGCTTACCACCCGCAAACCAATGGTCAGGCGGAAGTTTTTAACAAAGAAATAAAAGGAATTTTGGAGAAAATAGTGAATCCAAGGAGAAAAGATTGGAGTTTGTACTTAGATGATGCGTTATGGGCATATCGAACTGCCTATAAAACCTCTATTGGATTGTCACCATACAGGTTAGTCTTTGGAAAATTTTGTCATTTGCCTGTTAAACTCTAACACAGGGCATATTGGGCAGTGAGAGCATGCAATATGGATAATACCTTGGCTGGACATGAGAGGAAACTCCAACTTCAAGAGTTGGAAGAAATTCGACTGGAGGCATATGATAATTCAATGAATTACAAAGAACGAACAAAATACCTTCATGACAAGCAATTAAGGTGCAAATAATTTTTTGAAGGACAAAAGATATTATTGTTCAATTATTGTTTAAAAATCATGGTAGGGAAATTGAAATCAAAGTGGACTGGACCATTTGAAATTAAATTTATATACCCTTTTAGTGTAATTGAAATAATGAGTCCAACAATGGGAAAATTGTTTAAAGTGAATGGACACCGATTGAAAATATTTTATGAGAATTTCAATCAAGGTGCAATGGAGGAAATCATTTGGTGTCTCCACCAAATTCTTAAATTCCAAGAAATTTGGTCTGGCCTAGGACTTTAAATTTAAGCGCTTATGGGGGGCAAACCATTTTATTTTCTTTTTAGTTTTGAAATTAATATTTTCTTTAATAACTAACTTCATTTTTTTATCTTTTGCAGGTAAGAAAGAAGTTAAGATTATTTTTAAGTTTGAAGAAAGATCTGATAATAGGGGCATATCTACTCCACATCGTGACGTCAGGTTCCTGTGTCACGACGTGGGTGGATGTCGCGACGTGCGACCGTGCACGTCATGACGTGGAAAAATGGAATTTTTTTTGGAAAATTTTTGGTATTTTTGGCGAATTTTTGAGAAAAGTGGCAGTGAGCCACATCGCGACGTAGGGACCCCTCCCACGTCGCGACGTGGGTGGATGTCACGATGTGCGACCGTGCATGTCGCGACGTCGGTAATCGCGTTAAAAAAAAGAGTCATTTAAATAATTTTTTAAGTCAAGTAGAATTCATGTGTGCTGTTTTGTTCAGATTTTGTTTAAGTCATAGTCAAATATCAGGAATTCTTTTTGTCCTGATATAAGTCGAATTTGTAGGGTTAGTTTTATATTTGATTCGAAATACCTAACTGTGGGTTATTCTCTCATATTCCATTCTTTATTTTCTGACAGGAGATCGTACAGCAGCTCCATCTTTGGTCAAATAAGTTTTGATCATGGTAAGAACAAGATCTAAACTTTGAAATAAAATTTCACAGGGTACTCGAATCGTCATATCAAATGAAGAAATTGACTCAGGGAGTGAAAACTTGCAGTCGAGTTCTCCAAGCCACTCTGATTTGCCATCACCCACCACCACCGCTCCACAATCAATTTACCATGATCCAGGACCCCATTATTCCAATCTAAAACCTCGACCCTCTGATAAGCCACAACTAGGCCGCATTAAACAGATGGCAACCAAATCAGTTCCATATCCCAAAACAGAATTGATTGCTAAATTGCGGAAGTTCTCTAAATCTACTACCCAACATGATAGAGAAATTATACCATTTCCGCCACAGCAAGATAAGGTTCAATCTCCTCCGTCGGTATGTTGCTTGTTTCCAGCGACGTCTCGTGTGCGGTAAATTTTTCGATTGGCCTTTGCTTTCTGGTTTAAATGCTGAAAATAAAGTACGTGAGTATTTTGCAAATATTGGTTGGTCCATGTTTTTAAATAAACCCCCGCCAGCTTATAGGGAATTATGTGCTGAATTTTTTGCAACTTATAATGCTGATAAGCTTCCGAATTTGAGGACTCCTAATTGTGCTAAATTAAATATTCCTAGAGCTGTTTGTTTTGAACTTAAAGGTAGGAATCTTGGGTTTTCTGTGAATAATTTTAGTGTGTTGTTGGAATTTATTTTACCAGCTGATTTAGTGTCTCATGATTATATAAATTCCTTATGTGCAAAACTTGAATCATTTAATATTGAACAAGCGTGGGAGTTGTTATCAATTGGGAATGATTATGAAATTGGGATGTCTAAAGCTATAGAACTAAAAGATCCTGCACTGCGATTGTGTCATCGGATATTAGCATATAATTTTTTGGCAGAAATGATTCGACTAATATTGTTCAACAATTTGAGTTGTTCATTTTATGGTGCATGGTTTTTTTTTTTACACTCACACACCCTCACATGCATCCCCCAGGAATCGAACACTAAACCTGGAGGTCGGGACACTAACTCCCTAACCACTGGGCTAGCCCCAGTGGCTTTATGGTGCATGGTTAATAGAACGTATTTAAATTTTGGTGCAATACTTGCACATCAATTGAAAACTGTTGCGAATGATTCTAGTCGACTCTTGTGTTTAGGATCTTTGGTTACTCATATTGTAATACAATTGAAAATTTTTCATCCTAATTCAACTCATTTAACTGATTTTAAAACTCCACAGTGTTTAGATCCTCCTTCCTTAGTTAAAATGAATCTTATTTTTATTGATTCTGCGGGTGTTATCCAATTTTGTGAATCGTTGGTTAATCCACCGAGTAGTTCTATTCCTCCTTCCATAGGTACTAGACGTAATGTTCCTGATTCCTCATCATTTTCTCCAGCTTCATCTGCTCAAAGGGCCACACTCCAGGATTCTATGAATAAGATGCATAAACGAATGACGATCTTAGAGCAAATCATTAAAGCATATTTCAAATTTCAATTAATTACCCCAATCCATGAGTTTTCTTCCACTCTTCTCATTTTTTCTTTCACAATATGTTATCCTTTTATTTTTGAATTTTGTGCCTTCATTTATTTTTTCTTTTATACATGAAGGATCATGTATTGTGTAAGTATGGGGGAGCTTAAGTTTAAGTTTTTGTTTCATTTAAATTTAAATTTTAATTTCTGTTTTTGAATGATTTGGATAGTTCATGTTGGTCTTGATTTTGAAAAAAAATAAAAAAAAATATTAATAAATCATAATGCCCTTAAACTTTATGAACAACTTTGATATAGACTAGAGCATTGTTTGGGCAGTTAGGGGGATATCTTTGTTTTGGGAATGTAACTGTCCCATATGTATTTTAGAATGATGAATTGCAAGAATTCATTTCTTTACCTACTAAAGTGAGTTTTTCGAGCTTAAGGTACACAAGAACCACTTTCTTGGTACCTTTTTAATTTTATTGTGAGAGTATGTTACAAATGCATTTGGTATTATAGAGCTTGCTTTGAAGTACACATTGAGACCATATATGATTATATGCATAGAAATGATAAATGTAAATTAGGAATTAACCTTGTCAGCTTTCTAAAAAATTGCCTATCATTCTAACATGACCCCTAGTAAACCATTTTTGAGCATAGACCTTTTCTTTGTTGGACCAAGAAAAAAATTAGCCATTAAGCCTTGTTTTTAGCTTTCTTTTTTCAACGTATTTATCAAAGAATATGTTAAATTAGTGAAATACTTCTTGAGTATAATTTGAAAAAATATAGCCAAGTTGTTATTTGTACAGAATTTTGAGCTTTCAAGTCATTATTTAAAAAAAAAGAGAAAATATTTAGAAAAAGAAAAATGAAGCATTGTTTTGCAGGCATCAGTATTGTTGATTGAAAGAAGTTGTTAAAGGTATGGCTATACAAGAAGTATTTTGTGAAATTAAATTGCACTTTAACATTTTTCTTTGATAAATTTTAGCTCATGTTTATCCTTTATCCTACCTCTCGCCTTAGCCCCATTACAACCTAAAAAGACCTTCTTGATTTATGTATATGATTATTATTATTATGGTGGGGATGCGACTGATTTGCAAGTTTGTGATAATACCTTTGCTTGAATGATGTACAGTTCCTACTATTTAGTGTGCCCTTATTGAGTGGAAATTGTGAGCTTAGATTTATTCTTGCAATTTTTAACTGAAATGAAGGGGCATGTTTGCATTACCTGGTGCAAGGATTGGTTAGTGGTAAAATGGTTGAGCTAAAGTTTATATCTCGTTGGTTATTTAGTTGAGGACATTATGATATTGAGTCCAAGTATTTTGAATTTTAGTGTCTTTTTGGAGTAAACCATACTTGGGGCAAGCATGGTCCAAGTATGGGGGAGTTGATAGAACTAATATTTTACACTTATTTGTTATAATTTCATTCCTTTAATTAGCATTTATATATTGGAAATCATGGTTTTTGTTATGTTTTCAGGATTTATGTAGAAAATGAGTGGAATGTTGAAAAAGTGTTGACATGATGCAAAATAGGATAAGAAGTGGAGAAGAGATTTTACTGGAAGGTTGAAAATATTTTTACTGGAAGGAGAAGAGATTTTATTGGAAGGTTGAGGATATTTTGGACGGTGATTAGCATTTTCTATAATGTAAAGGAATATTTGTTGCAATTCAAATCTCCTAATATTTTGAAATTTGTGATTTGGGAGTTTGTTAGGGATTATCTATTGTAGGATTTTTAGGAGTTAGTTGTTGGGTGAAGTCTTTAAATAGTGGGCCTTGGATTAAGAAGAAGGTAGAAAAGTAGCAGATTAGTTGTTTTAGAATTCTTAAGTTTATTTTGTTTTCACATAATTTTAAGTATTCAAGTTTAACTTTTGGAATTCAATGCAGTTCTCATTATTTAATTAAGTGTATTTAATTTTCAGTAAAAGTAGTTAAGACAATTGAGTTGATAAGCTTATTAAACAATCATTATCTCATTCCTTATCTATTGGGATTGGATTATCTACAACCACAACTCTTATCAAGAAGTCATCAACTCAAGGTTATCTTTTCTTGATTTTATTTCTTTATCTATTCAATGTACGTTTATCTTTTATGACATTCAATTTTAATTTGATAAGTTTATTTTTAGTTATGATGAGTAGCTAATTACTTAATTTTGATTAAAGTAATGATTAACATTAATATCTTGTGAGATCAAATAAATACCTTATTAATTAAGTTCCTATTTGTGTTCTGTGATATAAAGAATTAAGGCTATTCTATGGTAATTAAATAGTGTACAGTGTTTAATTAAACATAGAATATTCTAATACTAATTAAAAGGGTGGATCAGTAATTGTCCATTTACTTTTAATTAGTGGTAAAATCGTCATTCATCGACAGTGGGCATAAGGGGTTGATGTGGGCATATGGGTTCATATGGGCATATCAGAATCAATTTCCTTTTAAACATTAATGCAATCAATAATTTAAATCTAATGAGGGTTCTCTTAGGTTAATTATTGGTTAGGAAGTAATTAATAAAGATTCTTTTAATTACTAATAATTAAGAAGGAATAAGGTTATGTCAGTGGATTCCGGTAACTATAACTGATTGATTTAATTAATCAGGTACATAATTGCATCAATGATTAAGAATAATATTAATGTTGATTCAAAGCTTTAACCGAAATTTATTTTACTTAATTTTTCTTTGAATTTTATTATTTGTTGGAAACTAATTCTCAACATTTGATTTTTGACAATTTGTGTGAAAGAAAAGAAATACTACCGTTCCCTTGGGAGACGACCTTACTCATCATTATACTAAAATTTATTCTAGTTAAAGAGTAGGATAATTATTTTGGTTGCAAATGACATGGCCAAAGACTTAATGAAAAATTGGATGGTCAGACAGAAAATTCAAAAATAGTGATTGTAATCAGAGATTTTATCTTTGATGAACAAAGAGTTTCGAATTGGTCTTTTAAAGAGCAAATGGTATTAATTGGGCAAACACAATTGTCTTTTTATATTTAGGAAGAAAACGATGGTCACCAAAGTGAGCAAATTCAACAATCAAGTATTGAATTCACTTTTTTTTTTGATGACAAAATATGATCTATGTAACCGAGCTTACATAGTGGGATAAAGGCTCGGAATATGATGATAAAATATGATCTATGTAACTGAACTCACATAGTGGGATAAAAGCTTAATTGTTGTCGTTGCTCAACTCCTTTTATTAACAGGAAAAACTAAACGAGTATTACATATTCAGTATTGAATCCACTTTAAAAAAGAAAATCTCAACGAAGGAGATTGTGTTAATCATCATGATGATGTTATGGAAGTGGTGGATGAAAGAAGTGTTGATCCAATTGAGGAAGAGGAAGAGATAATTTGTTTGGTGGAACAAGAATAAGAAATTCAAGTTAATGAGTATATGGAGAAAAGAGAAATTGACAATGTAATTGTTGAAGGGATTAATGTTGAATTGAACAAATACAAGAAAGATGATGATATAATGAAACTTCACATTTGTGAAGATGTGGATGAATTTTTTGTTCTTGTGAATAAATAAGAAAAGGAAATTGGTGATTTCACTAACAAAAACAAGGTAGATATCATCAATTTTATCAATTTTGAAGAGGAAAAAGAAATCATATACATGGTTGAATGTGATAAAAATATCTCTGATGATAGTATTGTTGAGGTAAATAGTATTGAAAAGATTGTTCAAGTTGAACAATATGATTTTTTTTATTCTTCGAAATTACATTGGCCATACTCTATTAGAAGATAATATTGGTATATGGGAGTTTTGTGATAAAGTAAAGAAACTGAAAACATATTTGAAGAATTCAAGATCTAGAACTATAAAATACGTCTCAAGACGACGATGAAAATAAAGAAGAAAATCAAATACAAAATTCAAACTGCAAAAAAAATCTCAAAAGAAATTAAAGCACGTGAACTTGAAGGTATTGATCATATATAGAAAGTTTAGTTTAAAGGGAGATTTGTTGAAAAATTAAACTAAACTTTTATTAATTTATTGTTTCCTTATATATTTTGTTTCTTAAGTTTAGTTTGTTTCCTATTAGTATTTGTTTCTTAATTAGTTATTGGTAGGAATTAAGAAAGTGTAGAATTAATAAACCTCTTACACTATAGAGAGTATTAGGGATCTTTGTAATAGAGGAGTTGGAAGAGAGAAACATCAAAGAGGTGTGGGAGAAAAAGCCCTTTTGGTTGAAGAAATTCCGTAGATCAGCGGATATTATTGTTGTGTAGCGGTTGTGTCATACGTGTGATTTGTGATTGTAATCCTCTCTTCTTAAATATATTTTTGATATAAATAAATATCGTTTCGGTTGTGTTATCAAATTGGTATTAGAACTATTTTCTAGTTCTACAAGTTTCAATTTTGGAACTTGAGAAACAACAATTAAAATTCAACTAAACAGCTAGAGAAGAAAGAATAAAGGAAAAAAAATTAGGTAGGAAACTTGACTATTGATTCCAAATTTATCTTTTCCCATTATTGTAATTGAGTAAACTAAACAAACCAAATTGCATGAATAAAGTATATCTATGGAAACTAGAAAAAGAAAGAATAAAGAAAAAAAAATAGTTAAGGAAACATGAAATTTTATCAAGAGAATAAAACTGTCAACTTTGTCTTTCCATTATTGTAATTGAGTAAACTAAATAAAACAAAATGCATGAATAAAGTACATCTAAGGAAAATAGAAAAGAAAGAATAAGGAAAAAAATAATTGGGGGAACTTGAAATTTTATCAAAGAGAATAAAACTGAAAAATTTGTCTTTCCCATTATTGTAATTGAGTAAACTAAATAAAACAAATTGCATGAATGAAGTGGCATCTAAGGAAACTTGAAATTTTATTAAGGAAATAAATTGACAACCCCAGTAATTGGGTAAACTAAATAAAACAAATTGCATGAATGAATAAAATTGACAAATTTGGCTTTCCCAATTATTGGGATAGGTAAAGCCCATTATTGTAATAGGGTAAACTAAATAAAACAAATTAATTGAATAAAGTACCATCTCTATCAATCTTTAAATATATGTAAGTATATCTTTGGAATCCAAATCAGATTATACTATCTATGATCTTAAAATATCAAATGCAGTAAGAGTATGTGGATCAAGATTAACTCCCAAATTCTTCCCAAGATTCATGACAGAATCAAATGGCACCACCTACATTTTGACAAAAAAAAAAAAAAAAAAAAAAACAATAAATTACCTAAATATTTGACCAAAAATATATATAGACAAAAATTTAAAAAGAAAACAACAATCCATACCTTTGTTGGATATTCGAAAGAGTTCTCATCTCTTACATTTTCTGATCTCAACACTTTTACTTTTGTGCTTGATTGCAAATCATGTCCATCAATAATAATCCTAAAATTCACTATTTCATCCCCAAAGTTAACAACCTGAACAAGACAAAATTTAATTATTTAAAATGGAGGAATGATTAAATCAATCTTACAAAGTAATCCAAAAAAATTAAATTTTAGTATATTTTTGAGTCACAAGGAAAAATAGTCATACCTTTACTCTCAAATATTCTTGCTTGTCATTAGGATTATACCATAAAATTGCGCTTGATGTAATATTATCTGATTTATATATGAGCTCGGAATTAAGATATGTTGCACCATTTGACTCTATAAAGAATGTTTGCATCCAGTAACTTGGAGTTCCATAACATCTATAAGAGTCAAAAGGAATTGCATCTGGCAGCCACCTGAATGAATAATTTTATTTTGTTTTAGACAAACATACAAATAAAAAATCAAAAATCGAACTTTTGTTGAACTTTAAGAAACAAATAAAATAAATCTTACTTCTTATCCTCCCAATTCACGAACAGAGGAGCGTAACTAGCGAATTCGACTGTGTCACTACATCCACAATATTCAAAGTTATATGAGGGAATTGAAATAAAGTTTAACAAAGATAATGAAAAATTTTATATAAAAAATTGTAAAATATACTTATTAAGTTTAATAAAAAATAAAAAATAAAAAATAAAAAAAAGGAAAAGTTTATAATTTTTTAACCAAAAGGCAAAATACCTATTTCTTTCCAATCCCATTAAGAATGCGGATTCAGCCAATGCACCCAAAAGAGTACCAAGACCTCCATCTTCTTGCCATACAGCATATTCACTCACAAAAGCCTTCATAACATTAAAACAATTAAACTTTATAAATTAATCTTTTAAGAACTAAAATAGTTCATTACTAAAAATCAAAATTTACAAACCTTGATTCCATTGCGGGCAGTTTTATCGAACTGATGTGATCGAACTTTATACATGTTTTCTGCAGTTTCGTATGTCTAAATATGGAATATGGATACAAATTATACAAATTAGTTGTGTAATTTATATGTTAAAAACAAGAATATTTCTTTGTAAGGAATAAAAAAAAAAATAAAATTCGATACTCACATGAAAATCATAGATATCAGCTGGATGATTTGGAGGAAAAGGATAAGTTGATCCATCACACTTAGAAATTATTTTGATATTTGGATAAGCTTTTCGTATAGCATCGTAGAATAGCCGATATTGTTCTGAATCGTAAGAAAAATATGATGCACATAAAAATATAGTTTAAATAATTCAATAAAAAAAATACTGCGATTACTCTAACAATTCAAGATCATTCAGGCAATCTTTATGAAAAAAATATAAATTTTATTTTATAGTTCAATAAAAACATACCATAATATCTTTCCTCAGTTCCTGGCCAACAATTCTCATTTCCAGGAGAAACATATCTTAAATCAAAAGGATTTGGATGCCCCATTTTGGCCCTAATTGCACCCCATTTGGTGGAATTAGCGTCACCAATTGCAAATTCTATACCATCCAAAGCATCCTACAAGAAAACAAAAAAGAGTTAAAAAAGTTTTAAAACAAATATAAACTATTTACTAATAAATGCAATTTAATTATTTTCACATACTACTATTTTATTGGCTATAACAAAAAATAATATCACTTTTGACTGTGAATATATATTCACATCTATAATTAAATTTGTATTTTCATAAACTATTGATCCATTTATAAAACCATCACACAAATATCAAGAAAGCCAACCTGAACGAGAAACCCAACATCATCAGGCTTAATATAATCTCCTTCGGCGGGAATTCCTGAAAATTTCTAAAAGATTATCATCTATAAAACTAAATAACTACAAAAGAGTTTCATTCTTGTTTAATTATTTTTTATTGACAATATGAATGTGTTAAAAGTGAAATGTAGAAATGGAGTGGTTTGTTTATTTCAAGCCAAAAAAATAAAAATAAAAAATCTTTACTTAATCTACTCTGAATTGAGGATGTATATTCCATTAAAAAAAATTACTCATAACGGAGAAAAATTAAGTTTTATAAATTACCAATATTAAACACCCATATTGGCAATGCACCAAGATCCTCAGCAAGCTGGAAAAAAAAAAAAAAAAAAAGAAGAAGATGAGGGAATATTCATAAATTATGAAAATCAAGGTAAACTAAAAATGCTTCTTCAATTTTTTTTCAATTAATTAAACAAATCAGTAATAAATGCTAAGCAATCAAAAAATTTCTTACTTGCAAATAATCAAGTTGCCCCATTGCATTATCTGTCCAATAATTCCAAATATCATTGAAGTGTGGAGGCCTCTCTTCCCATGGTCCAATGGTGTCTTTCCAGTTAAGCATATTGGCCAAATCTTTTCCTTGAACATAAGTGCCACCTGCCAATACATATTGAATTATAACATAATTATTCACTACAATTAATGTAAATAGCTAATTATAAAATTACAGTATGTATACTAATATAATATTTTAATTAAAACACAAACAAAATGTAAAAAATTAGCAAATTTGTGCAGTCTAGGTAACAAAAGATTGATAAAATTCATAAAAGAATTTCAGAATGTTAATTTCATTCTACATTGTTTTCATAATCTACAATTAGAATTTATAACCACCTGGAAATCTCAGGAATTTGGGTTGCAGATTTTGGACCATGTTGAAAAGATCCTCTCTAAAACCATGTCCCTATACAAAATAAAAAAAATAAATAAAAAAAAATTATCAAAGACAACAAAATAATGTAATACAACTCAAAATATATATTCCTGAAAATCTCACCTTGTGTGTATCCTCAGGCATAACAGACAATTGATCAAACCATATGATGCCTTTCTTTGAAGTTGTGATTTGAAACCTTGCATGATGATCAGTTTTTTTTGCCTCCAAAACAAATTGAATCTTTTTCCATCCAAAAACATTTTGGAGACTAAAGTACAAAGACAAGAAAAAAAATCAGTTATAATAATAAATAGTATCATCTAATAATATTGGCTCAGTGATGATGCTTACCTAATATTTCGATAAGCAAGTGTGTCAAATCCTGTGGAATCCGTCAATGACACATCTAAATCGATGGAACTAAGAGATCGTACATAAAAAATCACCTTATAATTCTTTCCCTTCACAATATTCTACAAGAAAACAACATTAATCATAAGTGGAAATTAAGAAATACATAAAATGAAGAGCAACTAATATATAAAAGTTTAAGAGTATTAGTAAAATTCGTTGATTGTAATAGAAAATAATTTGATCATGTAATAGATTTGGATATTGGCACAAAAAAAAAAAAAAAAAAGTTACGCAAAAACCTTTGTAAAACCGATTAATATATAAATGATAGTTCATATATGATCAAATGGATAATTAATGACTATAAAATTGTGATTCTAATATTCTACTATTTTTATTATATGCTAAAATTGCGATTAACTCAAATTTCATATTTGAATTTGCTTCATAGGAAATTATATGAAAAAGTTAAAATTCAGTAAAATGTGTCTGTTGTAATGTCAAATCCAAACCATCGGTAGGCTCTAACTTATATTTTATTCATAATTCTAACATACATATATTTTAGTCACAATTCTCTTATTTGGGATTTGGATCCCATTCAAAATTATAAAGAGAAAAATAATGAAAATTCTTACCATGCCCCAATATCCAGGATTATAAATGCCAACTCCATGTTCAGGGCACTTATTGTCACCATTTATGTCACAAAGAACATCCAACCTTAGTGCAATTTTATTTTGGAGAAACATTGATGAATTGTCTGTCGAAACTTTCACAAATGATTCATCCCCAATGACAGTCCAAGGATCGATAGTTGGATTATTTTGGTAATCCTTAGTTTCAAAGCCTGACATTAAATTTTCACAACAAATAATTAAATTAAAAACAAAATTCTTAACTAATTTGACTAAACTATTTTTCTTAAGATTTAAGAACAAGTATCAAGAAATCCTGAAACACACCTCGGTTCTGGACAAGCTCTGCCCACAATCCGCCAGCACCGGCATGATTGATTTCCTGCATGTATATCATTTTTCAAATTTAAATAAATGAAACTGACATTAATTCGAGAGAGAAAATTTTTTATTTTCTTTTGCTTTAAATTTCAAGTTCATGTTCTGTAATATAAATCTGATGAAAATTTCAATCAATATTGTTACAAAGATTGAAAAAAAAGGGTAAGGAATATTAATTGTTTGTTTTCAAACATGAAGATGCATATATTATTCACCTCAAAAAATACACCAAAGATATGGTCGGGGATTTTTGTTCCTGATGAATCTGTAGCATTTACATGAAGAACCGCTGTATCGACTTCAGGAGATTCAGTCGCCATTGCAGAACGAGTAATCCATGAACCAACGAGCAAGAAAAACAGAATTGCATATTTTGCATGATTTGAACCCATCTCCTTGCCGCCTCTGTTTGTTTAATTATGTATGTTTAACAATAATAATATTTAATAACAAAACAAAAAAAAGTGAAATTGTAAAGTTCACTTGAGAATTTTACAAAAGAAAAAAATGTTATAAATTCATTAAAATAAAATGGTCTAAATGAATATAAATGTTGAAATTAAAGATTCTTTAAATACACAGATATAGAGGAAATAGCCATTCAAATTTACTTTCATGGTTTGTCAACATATATACTAGGAAAATATGAACACTTAAACTGTTAATTAATATGTATAATGCATAATCAACATTGATGATACTCCACTGAATTGCTATTTAATTAATTTGACAGTTCGGATTGTGAGAGAGGATTGTGCTCCACCTTGGAAACTCATTAAGTTAATAGTAAACATTCGTGGTTTTTCTTGCATGGCGAGTATTACGCATATCTATCGTGAAGCGACGGATAGACTGGCTAATATAGGATGTGAGGTGCACCAAGACATTCGCTATAACTCATTCTGTGAGCTACCGAAGGAGGTGAGAGGCTGGGTTAATATAGACAGGTTGAAAGTCCCAAATTTTCGCATTCGGAAGTGTTTATGAATTTTGATGTTTAGGTTCAATTTGCATGTTTTTTAGATGGATAATGGTTATTATATTTTGTAAGGAGCTTTTTGCCATACATGATTATTTAATAAAATGAGGGGCTGGCATCCCCAACCCGTGGGACGTTGCCTTAAAAAAAAATTAAGATTTTTAACATTCAAAATGAAAAAATATTTATATATACTTGACAAAAGTGCTATTTAATTAAAATTTTTAACAATCAAAATGAAAAACAAATTAAAAAAAATGTTTATACGTGACAAAAGTTTGATATGGCCTATTTCACGCATGCATAGATTGTGGGCATGGTTAGAAAAATGTTATTGAATTGCTACCTAAGTTTGATATTTCCAAAATTGCAATTTAAGTTTTTAAATAGTCAAAATTTGATGAATATCTTAACTAATACAATTTATTTCAAATTTATTTCAAAACTATTTGAAATAAATTAATTAATACATGACAAAATTTCTAACAGTTTTATATCCCAAAACTAACTTCATAATAATTCTAAATTAATCATTATTTTTGGTCTTTTAATCTTTAAATAGACAATAAAATAGAATAAAAGTAAACTTCTGAACCATGTAAAATCGTGTTTTTTTTAATCTTTAAATAGACAATAAAATAGAATAAAAATAAAATTGTGAACCATGTGAAGAATGAAACATAAAAAGATCTTCAAAAGTATGTGAAGAATGAAACAGGAAAAGATCTTCAAAAGTTCAATTTAAATCAATATATAGAAGATCTTAAAAAAAAATTTGTCTTACAGAATTCTGCTGAACAAAAGTTGATTAAAGATAAGAGTGTTAAAGAATACATGTGCATCCAACTCAAAACCAATTGGCTATGAGCGGAGTGGCCCATATACCTTATATATTAGTTCAAGAGCTCTTACTTAACTGAGGTGTCCTTTAACACTAGTACGAACAATTCTAAACTAAACCAAATGCTCTTACTTAACCGATGTGGGATATTATCCTTTAACACTAGTACGAACAATTCTAAACTAAACCAAATGCTCTTACTTAACCGAGGTGGGATATTATCCTTTAACACTAGTACGAACAATTCTAATTAAACTAAACCAAATGCTAGCCCACAAACATGACTAGAACGAATAATTCTAAACTAAACTAAACCAAATGCTAGCACAAATTCAATACTGATATGCTTTGATACCATGTTAAAGAATACATGTGCATCCAACTCAAAACGAATTGGCAATGAGTGGAGTGGCCCATATACCTTATATATTAGTTCAAGAACTCTTACTTAACCGATGTAGGATATTATCCTTTAACACAGCTCACATCAGCACTCTCACACCACCCTCTGTCTGCAAACCCTCCATTGAAGGTTTGTTTTCCTCAAAATGGTTTGATTTCTTTTTAATTTCTTTTCCATGTAAAGGATCAAATTAAGAAGAATGACAGATGATGTAAACTTCAGCACACAATTGTACATCTTGTTTGGATTTGTTGGATTGAGCAAATTTGAACCTCATTTTTTGAAAATAGAATGATCAAGAAATTGAACTTTTAATGTGGGAGCTAACTTTGCTGAATTTTGAATAAATAAAAAGACCAAATTAGAAGAATTATGAGGTGGTATGGATTGTTTCTGGATGAATTTGCACTAAGTCTTAGAATTGAGCATAAACATTGGTATCATAAAACGGCACTAGAGGGAGGCAAAATATAACCGGTGTAAATAGTATACCTTTTACACCGGTTATTATATAACCGGTGTAAATATTTTTTTTTGGTAAAAAGTGACTTTTTACACCGATTTTCTTATAACCGGTGTAAAAAGTGTAATTAATTTGGAACACGTAATCAAGATATTCGTTTCTCCAGGTAATTTTTGGATTTGAATTTTTAATTCTGTATTATCAGATTATAATAAAACTTTCAATTTCAATATATAATTATTATAACTTATCAACTTCACTGTTCTTGATGATGATAGAGTTATAAAATACGGAGAAATTTTTTAAAATAATAAATCATGATATGTGAATTATATTTTATACAGTAATACTTTAATATTTGATACACTAATTTAGTGTCCTCGTACTTCCGGGAAGCCTGAACCTTAGCTAACGACTATTTTCTGTTTTATAATATTATCTCTCCTTGGATAAAACTAATCTAACTTTCTCAACATGGATTACGATGAGTTATTATTTTATTAAATTACTTAGACTTAGTGTGGTTAACTTTTCAAGTTTGTTTTCGCTACTTTAATCTATATATATACTAGGTGAGTGCATGCGCTGTGCGCAAAGTAGTACCCGTGAGTAATAGGGGGAGGAGAAGAGATGGTTACAGGTGTTTGCTAGTTGTATACGTGTTTTCTGTAAGTTTAGTTGTTTATTCTTATTACACGTGGATTTCTTCAGTCTGAATTAATACAGAAAAGAAGGATCAAAGAATTCAAAAAATTATATAATGAATAGTCCAAAAGCTAGACACATATATATTTAAATTTTCACAGAAGCTCCATGCATGCCTACAGAAGATAATGACACTGATGATGAATTCCATCTATCAAAACCATTTTCGTCATTGTCCATATAAAATTTTGTCGCAAGCCTTGTGGGATTAATCTTAAATGGAACCGTTGGAGGAGTTTCATACTGAAAAGCAGGAATTGCTGTGGATGTTGAGAAATTAGATGCTATTCGTTTATCATCAACTGATACAGCACGAAGATATTTTTGTAGTTGTTCAATTTGTGTATTCAGCTGTGAAAGATCTAGGTTAGTATCCCAGTGGGTGAGTGACACTGGGTGTGACACCGATTATAAAATGCAAATGGACAGTATTAAAAATGCGGAAAATAAATGGACAGGAGATTGGTAACGCAATTCTACAATTGCCTACGTCTGCGGGGCCACGCCCAGAAAGAACAATCCACTATATTCACAAGTTACAAGACATTCAGTATGACACAAGGTAAGACACCATCTTATCTTAAATACTGCTGCTTCCTAACTTCTGCAGTGAACGGATTGTGTGAGCTCCCCTCGACTTATGTTGATTCCTTCCGAAATCCGTGTTAAGCAAGATCCCCTTGCCCACGTTTGAACTCCTCCCGAGCTCTATGCTTGAATCAAGAACACAAGGATTGCACCTTTATGAATGTTGAATTAAGATGCTTCAAACCAACACACTTTTAACTAAACTCTCCAACAAAAGAAGTGTGTATACAGTCTTCAAGAAGACCGAATGAATAATCAAAAAACTCACACATGAAAACCGTGTGATGGAAAGCTTCATATAGGCACTCAAAAATCCTTCCATGTTTATCCCAAGATTATTTCCAAATAATTCAAATGGAAAGATCATAGAGACGGTCCAAGTTTTCATGTTTATCTTCAAGATTGTTTTCAAAATAATTTAAATGAGAAGATGGAAACTCTTGTGCCTTCAAGACTTATCTTTTCCAAAGATGGATAACTTCCAAGATAAGTTCCATAATTATCCATATGGAATCATCAAATCAATCTTCCTTGCATAGATTGATTTTATTTGATTTTGCCTTCAATAAAAGCTTTCCTTATCTTTGCCAAAAAATTAATGCCAATTAAAATAAATGCCAACTCACGTGTGCATTAACAATCTCCCCCTTTGGCATTTTTTGGCAAAATCCAATTTTCCCCTGTATGCTGAATCGGATGCGCTTGAAACAAACTCCCCCTGAATAATCACTTGGTAAAGAACATCTGCATAAAACATTATGCGAGACACAGCAAGAGACACCAAGTTTCCCAGCATACATAGGTTTAGGAATTACTAACCAAATATCCAAAATCCAAAATTACTCCCCTTTTTTGCCATAAAAGGACAAAAGGGCCACAAAAGCAATAATAAAATCATAATAAACTGTCTTGAAAAATCAGCATAAATAAAATATCAGAGTAATCAATCAGAATTCTCCTCATCATGAGTCACAAGACCAACTGAATCAGTCAGCAGTTGAACACCAGCAGTAGCATCTGGAACTCTTACATCTGAACCAGCATCAAACCCACCAAATTGGGCGCTGGAAGGGACACGAACGTCAGGGACATCAGATATGACACTGGCCGGGACATCATCAGATACAGTAGTAGAATTAACAGGAACAGAAAGATCCTCCATAATGATGTTCTCATCAACAATCTCCTCAACAATAGGCTGTTATGGTTCCAATACAGATTCTGCAAAAATAGGAGCTAAAGTTTGAGGGATACCTTCTGTGACATCCGGATTGACATCATGTGGAACATCAGAAGATTCAGCAACATCTGCTGCAATAGTTTCAGCTTCAACATTTGCATTTGCATTCTTCCTCCTGGCAGCAACCTCAGCAGCAGCTTCTTTTGCCAGCTTGATAGCAACAAGATCATCAAGTATTGCAGAGACCTCATTTCTCCTTTTCTCAATCTCAGTCTGCTGAGCCATCAATGTGTTCAATTCATCCTCAAGCACTTTTATAGTGCGTGACAGCAAAACCAGATTTCCAAATTCTTCATTCTGAGAGTCAGAGACATCTGCAGAGACAGCCTCCATATCATTCACATAGCTGCCTGTCAAGAGCTTGTAAATGATCCTTATTTCTTCTTTATTAGTCTCCAAGATCTCTCTTGCTCGAATCAGAGAGTGTTATGAGGATAAAATTGCATAAATTAAACAGGGAAATGGATAAGCAAGCCTCTCATTCTTACAATCTGCATGTCTCACAATCTGATCAAATATAAACTGCCCAACATCAAATTCCACAAAATTTCCAATCTTGTACAGCAGGGTAGCCATTCCCTTATTCACTCCAGTTCCATGGGAGGTTGGCAGCCAATTCCTTATAGCAATCTTATGCAAGATTGCATACTTCACAGATAGTTGGGAAGCTGGAAAATCTTTCCCCCTTGGCCAAACACGTCTAACACCTTCTGTGACATCGGTAATGATCTTACTGAAATCAGGAATGAATTTTTCCAAATTGGCCCAATGACATACGAGATATGTATTTATAACATCTGGGGAAAAATTATACACATGGTTCCTCACAAATACTTGGCCACCATCAGGATCATCAAAGTCCTTCACCTTGGAATCTAAATTGTAATAGAATTCCTGCACTACCCTCATCACATAGGGTTTGATTCCTTTGATTGTGCGCCCTAAACCTTGGCTAACTAACTGATCAACTAATTTTTGACAGTCTTTAAAATCCCCCTCATGAATGTTCCTTTCATTCCAGATATTCCTTCTAGAGACTCGACTCCATAAACCAACATTGTACTCAAATTTAAAATCATCAAGATTCACTGCAAAAATAGAGGACTTACTTGAGGCTGCAGGGGACTTGCCCTTTGACATTGACTTGGAGCGTGTCATCCTCTGTGATACAGGAGCAGGGGTTGCTTTCTGGCGCTTCATCACAGGAGACCTTACTGGTTCTGTGTCAAAAAGGTCATGAACTTCAGCATTCTCTGAGTGACCATCACCATCATCAAGAGAGCCATCCTCATCAGAAAAAACCTTTTCATCAGCAGAAGATTCTTCATCTTCATCATCGTCTGAGTCACCACCATCATTAGGAGCAAAATCACCTTTAACCTCTTCTTGCTCAGTCCAATCCTTATCTGAATCTTCATCTCTCAGTTGGAATCGCTTTCTTTTTGGTTCAGCAGAAACCTTAGAGCCTCTCGGTGCTTTGGGGGGTACAGCACTCGTCTGATATGGACCACTATTCGCCTGTTCAAATTGTGTCCTTACTCCTGTGGTGTCAATAGATTGAATTGGAGTGGCGTTGATAGGCCTTATATCTAAATCAGCTTCAAATTCTGGAGTGGCAGCAGTAATCACCACATGAACCTCATCATCATCTAGGGTTTCAGTAACCTTACTGGTAGAAGACTTGTTCTGAGACATTGTCGAAATTGAGTAGTACTTGGCTCAATTGAACTTGCACAAATTCTGACTATGATTAGTAGAGATGAAACGGTGCACTCTGAAAAATCAAGAAGTGAACAATGACTCAAGAAGGCTAAAACCCTTGAACTTTCCAAATAGGGAATAGAGTCCGAAATTATTGCCGTCAGAAATGGCGAAATTGATGCCAACTCTTCAATTCCAAATAATCAGCCGAGAAATCCCCAATAATCCACATGTCATGCGGAGTGTTGAACCACAGAATTTCCCAAAAACCACAAAACACAAAATCTGCTACTACAAGCTTCCCAAAAACATTAGGCGGGAAAGCAGAAAAAGACAAAATAGCTATTTACTATCTTTTTGTGTTTTTCATGTATATTTTATAAATATTGCTGTACATAAAAATACAATACAAAAGAACTTACACTTTTAAAGAGCTTCTTCACATAACACAAAGGCCTAGAGAAGACCTTAGTTCTTCAAATCTTGCCCCATCCAATGCTTTGGTGAAAATATCAGCAATTTGGTTTTCTGTCACCATGTGTTCTAAAGCAATGATTTTATCCTCCACAAGAGATCGAATAAAATGATGTCGAATATCAATGTGTTTTGTCCTTGAATGCTGAACAGGATTATTTGAAATATTGATTGCACTCATATTATCACAGTAGAGTGTCATGACATCCTGTGTGACACCATAATCTTTCAGCATTTGCTTCATCCAGAGGAGCTGAGTACAACAACTACCAGCTGTAATATATTCTGCCTCAGCGGTAGACAGAGAGATAGAGTTCTGCTTCTTGCTGAACCATGACACAAAATTATTTTCCAAATAGAAACATCCATCAGAAGTGTTTTTCCGATCATCTGAACTTCCAGCCCAGTCAGCATCACAATAACCAACTAAGTTGGTGTTTGTATCAAAGGAGTACCAAATTCCATAATCAGTTGTACCACAAATATATTTGAGAATCCTTTTGACTAACACCAGATATCAGGACATAATCCAAATATATTTGACTGACACCACAAATATATTCTGCCTGAAATCGAGCACATAATCCAACACTGAAGCAGATATCAGGACGACTAGCAGTTAGGTACAAGAGGCTGCCAATCATACTTCTGTAAAGACTTGCATCAATAGGGATTCCCTTCTCATCTTTGGAGATCTTCTCGTGAGTTCCCATAGGTGTTCTCCTTGGGCGAGCATTTTCCAATTCAAATTTCTTCAATAAATTCTTTGCATATTTGCTTTGAGAAATGAAGATACCATCATGTCGTTGCTAAATTTGAAATCCAAGAAAGTAAGTAAGCTCACCAACCATGCTCATTTCAAATTCTCCAGTCATTTGAGCAACAAACTCATCCACCATTGCCTGTGACACTGAGCCAAACACGATATCATCAACATAAATTTGAGCAAGTAAAAACTGACCTTTCACTTGGCGAATGAAAAGGGTTTTATCTACTCCCCCTCGCTCATATCCTTTGGCTAACAAGTATTGAGTCAGTCTCTCATACCATGCCCTAGGAGCTTGTTTGAGCCCATATAATGCCTTCTTCAATTTGTAGACAAACTCGGGATGATGAGGGTCTTCAAAACCTTTTGGTTGAGCAACATACACCTCCTTATTAAGAAAACCATTGAGGAAAGCACTCTTTACATCCATTTGATACAACTTGAATCGCAATACACATGCAATTGCGAGCAAGAACCGGATAGACTCAAGGCGAGCAACTGGAGCAAATGTCTCATCAAAGTCAACTCCTTCAATTTGCATATACCCCTGAGAAACTAATCGAGCCTTGTTGCGAGTGATATTGCCATGCTCATCACTCTTGTTCTTGTATATCCATTTGGTGCCAATAACATTCACATTAGGAGGACATGGAACTAGATCCCAAACTTGATTGCGAGTGAATTGATCAAGTTCTTCTTGCATTCCACCAATCCAATATTCATCTTCCATAGCTTCTTTCACATTCTTTGGCTCAATAAAGGAAGTGTAGCAAGCCATTTGAATCATATCTCTATAATTTACTCTCGACTTTTCTCTTGTACGAACACCTTCAGTCAAACTTCCAATAACTTCAGCAGTAGGATGATTCTTCTGTACACGAGTAGAGGGCTGTCTGTGGGGTAAAGTGACCTCATTCACATTATCATTTTCTGCATTCTGATCAGTGACACCACCTATGACACTAGGTGAAACGCTGTCTGGAACACTGGAACTTACTTCAGGTAGAGAATCTGTAATTTATTCATTAGAAGCAGCACTTACTTCCAGAGAGTCATCAACTTGAACATTCACAGATTTTATAACAGTTCGAGTCCTTTTGTTGTAAACTCGATAAGCTCGACTATTGATAGCATATCCAAGAAAAATAGCTTCATCACTCTTGCGATCAAGCTTCCCTTTATATTCCCTGTCATTCAACACATAACAAGTACTACCAAAAGGATGAAAATAGTTAACATTTGGAGTTCTACCTTTCCATATTTCATAGGGCATCCTCTCAATTCCTCCACAAAGATATACATGATTTATAGTGTAGCATGCTGTGTTCATTGCTTCAGCCCAGAATTTCTGTGAAATATTTTTCTCGTGTAACATGACGCGTGACATCTATGCTATAGTTCGATTTTTCCTTTCTACGACCCCGTTTTGCTGAGGAGTTTTAGGTGCAAAGAACTCATGACCTATTCCATGCTGATTACAGAAGTCTTAGAAATCTGAGTTTTCAAACTCTCTCCCATGATCACTACGAATCCGTACAATCTTCAGAATAGCACATCCCTTTTCACGCTGAAGGCGTAGACACAATGCTTTAAAGGCATTAAATGTGTCAGATTTTTCACGAAGAAATTCAATCTATATATAGCGAGAAAAATCATCAACAGTTACATATGCATATCGTTTTCCTCTAATACTTTCTACTGACATATGGTCCATCAAATCCATATGAAGCAGCTCTAGCACACGAGTTGTTCCTGGTGTCTGTGACTTAGAATGTGACACCTTTGTTTGTTTACCAATCTGACATGGTCCGCATATTCTGCTTTCATCAAATTGCTGTTGAGGAATCCCACGGACAGCTCCATTAGTAACTATGTTCTGCAGCATCTGTATATTCATATGACCTAATTTTTGATGCCATAGAATTGAATACTTGATCGAAGACATGTTGATGTGGCAGAGATGAGATAGCAATTATCCCTTGATCTTACTCCTTCCATGATACATTGTTTGTTTTGATCAATCATCCTTGCAATTTTTCTTCGTGAAATTTACATTCAAGTCTTGGTCGGCACAGTGACTAATTCTGAGCAAATTTACCTTGAGGTCATCTACCAGCAGTACATCATCTAACTTTGGTAACCAAGGCACATTTAGAGTACCTTTTCTAATGACACGAGTTGTGACACCATTGCCAAAAGTCACTTTTCCCATACATCCAGACACCACATCCTTCAAAACATTATTTTCACCAGTCATATGCCTGGAACATCCACTGTCAAAATACCACTCATCTGTTATGGCAGCCTTTAGTGACGTGTATGTGAAATTGCACCGGTAATTAGGCTTCACCACCCAGCTCTGTTGTGTATTTTTGCGAAAAGTAAAGTTTGTAGCAGTACTTTGTCTTAGCTCAGCAAGATAGATAAAACATCTAGGACGAATATGACCACGACGATTGCAGTAATGACAAACAGGTATAAATCTATTATCTCTTTCGTTATGAGCATGATAGTAATAAGAATGTGACCTGTTCACAGCACCCTACACCCCTTTGGATTTATTCTCTGACAGTGATACTGACTGTGACATCATTTGTGACATGGGCTGTGACACTGAGCTTTCTACTTTGTACCCCAGTCCTGTGTAGTCACCACTCGATTGACCAACCTTAAGAATTTTATCCAGCTTGGAAGCACCTGAATTTAGCATCTTAACTCCTTTCTTTAAGTGATTTAACTCGTTGGTCAATGTCTTTACTTCCTCTTGGCTTACTCTCAGTTTGATAACCAGATCAGTGTGAGATTGTTGAAGATTGTCCCTTTCGTTTTGCAGATTTCCAACCTGTGTATGAAGTTGCTGATTCACTCTAGAAAGTTTAGTCCACTTGTCACGAAGATTCTTGAATTTCACCAGAATATCTTCTTTTGTAATATAATCTTCATCTTCATCTAGATAGGTTGACATATTTCCAGTGACACTCTATGTAACATCCGTTTTCTTGTCATGATCAGATTGTTCTGTCTTAGTGGTAAGAGCCACATGGTTGTTCTGAAAATCATCTACTTTGTCTGAATCAACTTCACTCCAAGTTGTGTTGAGTGAGTTCCTCTTTCTTCTCAGTGTATTAGCACAATCTGCCTGAACATGCCCATAACCTTCACATTCTCTGCACTTAATTCCTTTAAGTTTGAACGATTGATTAGACATATGATTTTCTTCCCTGTTCTTTCTATTATTTGCCACCTCATTCTTGGTGTTACTGACAGTGCCTCTGACACCAGGATTACTTCTGGCATATCTTTTCAGTATTTTGCTGAAGTTTTTAGATATTAAAGCCAAGGAGTCCCCAAGGTCATCATCTCCAGAATTGTCCAACTTCTGCATTTCTGCTTTTAAGGCAAGCTCCTTATTTTTTCTTTGCTTCCATGTCTACTCCCAGATTCATCTCAAATGTTTATAAGGGAATCCCATCATTTCTTCCAACTTCATCTTTGAGATATCTTTTGCTTCCTCAATGGCAGTAACTTTATGAGCAAAGCATTGAGGTAAAGATCGTAAGGTTTTCCTCACAAGCTTTTCTTCTTAAAAACTTTCACCAAGGGCAAATGCTTCGTTGGTAATATCACACAGCTTGACATTGAATTCTGTAATGCTTTCATCTTCAAGCATCCTCAAGTTTTCAAATCTTGTAGTCAGAATTTGCATCTTTGATAACTTTACACTTGAGGTTCCTTCATGAGTAGTTTGCAGAATTTCCCATGCCTTTTTAGCAATCACACATGTGGAAATAAGTCTGAACTGTGCTGGATCTACTCCATTAAATATGACATTAAGCGTCTTTGAGTACTGTTTGCCAAGGCATCCTTCAGTAGGCGACCAGCTTTCTTTCAGGCTTGAGTGATTTGACACCATTTGCATCAGTAGTCGTTGGAGGATCCCATCCAACCAGAATTGATTTCCAAACATTCTCATCAATAGCTTTAATAAAGGCTCTCATTCTTGCCTTCCAATATGCATAGTTTCTTCCATCCAAGAGAGGTGGACGCATTGTTGAACCTCCTTCTTTCATAGAGTCCATTGCACCAAACAACCAAGATCAAGTCCTGCGGATACCGCCTAAGAAACAAAGAAGACCTTCTCTGATACCAATTGAAAGATCTAGGTTAGTAGCGCGGTGTCCCAGTGGGTGAGTGACACTGGGTGTGACACCGATTATAAAATGCAAATGGACAGTATTAAAAATGCGAAAAATAAATGGACAGGAGATTGGTAACGCAGTTCGACAATTGCCTACGTCTGCGGGGCCACGCCCAGAAAGAACAATCCACTATATTCACAAGTTACAAGACATTCAGTATGACACAAGGTAAGACACCATCTTATCTTAAATACTGCTGCTTCCTAACTTCTGCAGTGAACGGATTGTGAGAGCTCCCCTCGACTTATGTTGATTTCTCCCGAAATCCGTAGTTAAGCAAGATCCCCTCGCCCACGTTTGAACTCCTCCCGAGCTCTATGTTTGAATCAAGAACACAAGGATTGCACCTTTATGAATGTTGCATTAAGATGCTTCAAACCAACACACTTTTAACTAAACTCTCCAACAAAAGAAGTATGTATACAGTCTTCAAGAAGACCGAATGAATAATCAAAAAACTCACACATGAAAACCATGTGATGGAAAGCTTCATATAGGCACTCAAAAATCCTTCCATGTTTATCCCAAGATTATTTCCAAATAATTCAAATAGAAAGATCATAGAGACGTTCCAAGTCTTTACATTTATCTTTAAGATTGTTTCCAAAATAATTTAAATGAGAAGATGGAAACTCTTGTGCCTTCAAGACTTATCTTTTCCAAAGATGGATAACTTCCAAGAATACCAAGATAAGTTCCATAATTATCCATATGGCATTAATCATCAAATCAATCTTCCTTGCATAGATTGATTTTATTTGATTTTGCCTTCAATAAAAGCTTTCCTTATCTTTGCCAAAAAATCAATGCCAATTAAAATAAATGCCAACTCACGTGTGCATTAACAAACTGCATCCTAACATCAGACAAGCGAAGAATCATTTTCTTGCATATTCTCCTCAATCCACAAAAAGAAGAAACGTAGACATTGCATGGAACATATAGTTTTATGAACGGGAAAAAAGTAACCCATGTGATAATCTGGTAGTGTTCCATACCTATTTGGTCAGGATCGATATTCTAAAACAGATTATCGACAAATGAAAAAATGAGTTAACTAAAAAAGCATTTATCATCAAAGACGAATTTTGTGTAACCCATGAAAATATGATACCTCAAGTATGTTACCATCTTCAGTGCCATCTGGATATGTGTTTGCAAATCTTCCCATGTCATTGATTCGCACTGCGTGATTGCTAGCTACTCCATTTACAGACTGTGGATCAGAGTTATTACTAACGGATGTGTACATACCAGTCTGCCTGTCCAAGGACTTCCTGTATTCTTCTACACCATTTGCAGATGATGTAACAGAAGCTCCCCCGTAGCTTCTGCAGTCACCACCTCTGATACTACTTTCACTAAATATTTTATGTGTTTCTACCCTTGCTTGGTATGTGCTTTTGTTCTCAGATGTGGGATTTTGAATAGTTTGTCCAGAAACTCGAGATGTAGAAGCACTAAAACCTTTTGGTAATGGTAGAATTTTTTCTGGCTTTACATATTTCTTAGAAAAAAGCTGAAGCCTTGAAAAAACTTGCCAAACCTGCCAAAGTGTTAAAATCCAATAAAATGCTACAGTTGTTAGGTATGGTGAATTGAAATAAAGATAAAACTGATTTCAAAGCACTGAAAAATAAGGTTCTAACAAAAAGCTGCTATTTAAGAACTTGATGTACACAATGAATGTAGGGTTTTTGTTGTTCATTTCCCAACTCATGGAAACTTCTTTTCATTTTGGAGTGCACCAAAATTGTTACAAGCTCATCCAGACACTTTGATGATGAGGAATGTATTTCATGCTCTTCAAATATGAGAAACAAGTTTAAAGATAGAAGAAAAAAAGGAACAGAAAGCAAAAGAGCGAAAATTGATTTGAGGAAACACTGCACCAGAAATACATTAAATTGCTATACCTTGTGCCAAGGATGAGCCTTGATTTGAGCCTTGATTTGAGGAAATCTGAAATGTGTATAATTGGGATTCATGCATCGAATTTCTTCTCGAGTTGGAGTACCAAGTACCTGTGAGAACAGTGCTGAATTAATACACTTAAACCTTGCAAACCCTCAACATTAGTACGACAATGAAAATCAGTAATCAGGACATACTTTGATAATCTCTACAAGTTGGCCTACCGCATTTTCTCCAGGAAACAGTGGCTGCTTGCAAATATAGAGTAATTTTCAGTAAGCAAATGTTATGAGCTATAAAACAGACCATGTAAAAGAAAGGACAATGACCAACAGAATCTGAAAGAAAGTAAACATAACAAACCTGGCCCAGCAGCAGCTCAGCAAGCACACAACCAACTGACCAAATATCAATGGATGTTGTGTACTCTGTAGCTCCAAATATAAGCTCTAGTGCCTGGTAGTAACGAGAGCAGATGTATGATATATTTGCTTCGCCCCTTATCTGATCACAACAGATTTACTTAATGGAAATTTTTTTTTACATAGCTAACAATACAAGGCAAAATTATTGAGATCTTATACACAATAATTAAAAAGACAACATCTATATCAATGTTTATTTCATTCAACTGTGTATCTGAACCAGAATTTATATAGGCAGGTTAATGTCATACCAAAACTTTTGCACTTCCAAAGTCACAAAGCTTGACCTGGTGGATTACAGGATCAACCTGCAGGAAAACACAAAAGGTAAGTTCAGATTAATGCTGTATTGAAATCACAATAAAGCAATTAGAATAAGTCATACCAAAAGATTTTGAGGTTTCACATCTCTGTGACAAACTCCAGAAACAGCATGGATATAAGCAAGCCCCCTGAATATGTGATAATTATTCATTAGCTCATTAGACATCATGAACATGGAAATATAAAGTTCTACAAACGAGAAAGAACAAAATACAAGGGTATAACCTGATATGTGTAAAGTTTGACATATATGAGTGGCATCCTTTGATTTGAGTTGCTATAATACTTTAAAACCTTGTACAGTGCCTGAGGAACATATTCCATGACCAAATTGAGAAAACGTTCATCTCTAGTTGTTGTAGAGAAGAAATAGTGCTTGAGAGAAATCACATTCGGGTGATCCATCAACCGCATCAATTGCAGCTCACGGTTTTTATACCTTCTGTCCTGCAAAACCTTCTTGATTGCCACAGTCTCTCCAGTTTCCAAGCATTTAGCCTGTATTTGTGACGTCATCTCATTAATTTGGAATCCGATGGAAGCAAGACAAAGTTATCAATCAAACAAGGTAAGTATGCATACTTGGAAAACAATTCCAAATGATTCTGTTCCGACAACTCGTTCGGCCATATGACTGATGGTCTGTTAAAGAAACATTACAAACATATAACTTACGTTTCTTTAAACAGCTCGCTGTCGAAAAGTATCAGTTACAATTGTATAAAAGATAAAAAAATTTGTCAATATTCAAGAGTTTTAAAACAATTTTTGACGAACGGAAAGAAGGAAAGCATCCCACGACAAGTTTCAATGTATGCTCAAACCTTTCGAAGAGAATTACATGCATCTCATAAAAATTACATTAACCTAACTGTTAGAAACATCAAATATAAAAAGCTAAAAATCGGGTACCAACCCTTTTTGGTTCCCCATTTTTGCCTCCAATTGTAGTTGAAATAATGTGGCCAGTGATTGCATCATTCCCGTCAACAACAGGCTCAGACATTTCCTACCATCCAAACCCGCGCGAGGTAAGAAAGCAAGCGCTCAGTATCTATCAAATAATTGGGAAAAAAAATAAATAAAGGAGTTCATCCTATACTTGAGATTTCATTTGTTGGATACTTAAAGTGATTTGCACATTATAATATGACACTGTACAGCACCAAATCAAAATGACAAGAAAAGGCTATCATACAATAGCCTTATTTAAAACATCAATAGTGAATAATTTTCTACAAGTGTACCTGGGCTGCATCCTTCGAAAAGTAGCGGCCATCACTAGAAACAACAAGTGTAGCACTTGCAAAACGAGGTTGTATGAAAAAAATATGAAGATGACTGAATGAAAAACAAATATCAAGGGTGATAAGGAATGTAAGAATTCAGTAGGAGGGGGGCAGGGGCCGTTAGTGGTATGTTTGCTTGATTAATTAACATCTCTTCGACGCATTTAAGTGCTTTCTGTATTCTCAAGATTTTCACATTCTCCATCACTAAAAAACTATTGATCAAGATTATGTTCCTTTGCTTTTACTGACCAAAAAGAACTCAAATGTTATGAATGCCAAAATGATTATGTCATGGAAACATTTTCGAGTGAATAGAAAATCTCAAAATGTCACTACGTGACAGTGCTATTGGAATCCCCAAAACATCAAAATCCATTCCACCGAAAGTCCACTTAAACATCTGCACACTTAAGATCTATATCTAATGCTGTCATAGTTCAAACTTATGTATTAGCAAACATCAAGCAAATTAAATGGTGAACCTCTCAGCTCAGAACCTCAAAATGTAATTCTTTACAGACATCTCACTGACCAAAAGTATCTCACTGTTGCTTCCAAAGAATGAAGTTAGAAAAAATGCTCAAGTAGTGGCCTTTTACATTTCCTTGAAAGTTCAATTAAGAAAAGAATTGAGAGATTCAGAATACGTGGGAAATAGGACGTGTACAATCTCCATATGGCAAAATGGTTAGATTATCTCAAACAAAATATACCAAAAACCCATGTGAACCAACCTATTATTAAATGACATTTTTCACCACAATAGTATAGTTAAAAAGATAAACTCACCTCTAACTTTATCAGCTCCGAGGCCATTAAATGTTGACTGGACAAAGTTATGCAAGTAATGAGGTTGTGTAAAGACCTTCACCTGCAACAATGAAGCAGCGTTTATACTCAATCACAACAATCCAAAACAATTTGCATCTCCCAACTGACAAATTAACAGCCAAAACTATAAAACCGATCATGAAAGGCTGTATTTTGATCATATACAGAAACAATCAAGATGATTCCAATACATGAGAGCTGAATTCCTAAGCATATTACATCAACTCAAGCTAACAAAATCAACTTCTTTCTCAATACAACATTCATTAATGCACATATCGATACAAAAAATGCACAATCTTGAAAATTCAAAAATGTGAGAACTGCACTCCTCAAAACATTTACACCATTCTAGCTAACAAATTCAAAATTTTCTCATATCAACATTCCGTTAGTATACCAATTGATTCAAAAAATACTAAACTTGAAATTTTGACAATGCCAGAACTGCATTTCTCAACACATTACATCAATTCAAGCTAACAAACTGAATTCCTCAACACATTTACATCAATTCGAGCTAACAAAATCAACTATTCGCGTCATAACACTCCCAGTATTCCAAAAATGCACGATCTTGATAATTCAAAAATGTGACAACTGACAATTGAAGACTCTAAAATTTATTTGCTATTTATACTACTTAACAGTCAAAAAATGATCATTAAAAGTGACAATAAACAAGATTAGAAAAATTAAATCAAACTCTATTTTTTCAGTTCTTCTCCAAAATCCTATTTAATTTAGGATTTCCTCCCAAAACATCCTTCAAATTCGTCAGGTTTTAATCTAAGATCAATAGGAGGCATCCGTTTGTGGGAAACCTAAACCAGAAAAGCTTATTATCCAGCTTTGAACTCTAATGTCTTAGATAGACCATAAGAAGAGAAACACTGCACCAGAAACACATTAAAATGCTATACCTTGTGCCAAGGATAAGCCTTGATTTAAGGAAATCTGAAATGTGTATAATTGGGATTCATGCATCGAATTTCTTCTCGAGTTGGAGTACCAAGTACCTGTGAGAATAGTGCTGAATTAATACACTTAAACCTTGCAAACCCCTCAATATTAGTACGACAATGAAAATCAGTAATCAGGACATACTTTGATAATCTCTACAAGTTGGTCTACCGCATTTTCTCCAGGAAACAGTGGCTGCTTGCAAATAAAGAGTAATAAGAATCTAATTTGTTACCATGAGAATGAAGGACAATTTAAAAGGACAAAGGACTGCCTAAGGCAATGTGAAAATTGTAAAACAAAAAACCAGAAGGATCTTAAGAGATATGTAGAGAAAACCAGAAAGCTATGCCTGAAATAGCATAAAAGTCATAGCTTTGAAGAAAGCTTCACACGGCAAGCAAACTTGAAACAATAAAAATCATAAACTACTCACACTAATAACACAGCAAGTTGTACACTGAGCAGCAGAGCAGGACGAATGGGGAACCAAGCAATGGAAAGCAATAAAAGCACAGTAAGAAATTCATGAGAGAGAACAGAGAAGCTGAGCAAGGGTGAGGTGAAAGAATTGTGAAAAGTGAAACAATAAATAACTTGATGGAGGAGAGACATTGAGAGTTGAACACCTGTCAAACTTTCAGATTTACAGCACAAGTTCGATGTCCTAAACAGACAGCTCCCTCAAGCTCATCGGAAGAGGAGGGAGAAAGGAAGAAAAAATTATGTTGTTCAAGCGAGCGAAAAGACAACTTTACCCCCATAAGCAAGCATGTTGAATTAAAGGTATCTTCACATGATATATATTTTCTGGAAAAGTGACGAGGTTCTGGGTTTTGAATTAAAGTATGTTTTGAGTTCAAAAGTTTTGAATAAAAGATTTCTTCAATTAAAGTATGTTTTGAGTTCAAAAGTTTTGTTCTTTCAAGCAAGATTCAGTAATTTAGATTGCAATCAAAAGTTAGTTTGCTACAACTTAATTTTGTCTTTCATCTTCAAAACCTCAAGCATAATGGCTAATCTTACCTACGCTCTTTACCAACTTTTTCAGTTTCTAAAGGATGCCACCTTCTTCTCCTCACTTGTTTGTGGAATTTAGATTTTGATGGACTTCCAAAGAAGAGTTATGTCGGATTTAGCATTGGCAACATTCTACTTGATTTTCTTGGGGGTGTGACAATCTGATACTCAAATGGCTGTACAATCTATGGATTAAAGTGAGTATATTATTTTTTCAAGCATCAAAAGTCCTCTGATTCAGTACTCACTGATGTTTCAACTTTTTCTCTAGGACTAAATATAAGAAATGCAAAGTGGAATTTGTGCGACGCAAATGAAATCCAGCAAACTTGCATCACTTTGACAGGTTAATCTATCTTATCCTGCATATCCTAAAAACTATCAACATACATTATGAATGTTTGATCCTTTAAAAATTTTCAAGGCAGAAATTATGCACGGTATACTTGTTTTATCCTGTAGCACTTTTCCTTTACCTTGATTACAGTTTTAATTTCAGCAGGTACTGCGTCGGCAGTTTCAGTTGCTAGAGCTTTTGGGATCGGAGCTGGCTTATAGTACTTGAGAAAAGTGAGGGCCAAAGCACCGGTAACGATTGGAGTTGTAATCTATGAGAATAGACTCTTTTGATATCTTCCAATATAATCAGTTTCAAACTCCATTTGCTGCAGATTTTCCTTTTCTCTGTTGTCCATTTACTTTCCCTCAGAATATACTACACGTTATTCTTAAGTAATGGAGATCCTCTGCCTATGTAATTTTGAGTATAATAGGCTTGCTTCAAGCATTTGCAGAAAAGGAGAGATGCCCATGTTGATTCATACCGACCACAATACCTAAGAATTTCACCTGTTGGTAGGTTAAATCTTCATTATACATACTTTTAATGATTCATTGTTTGTTTATATATTTCATGGAATTGATTGTTATCTATGCCCAACTACCTCTCTTATTTCTATATGTATTTTTCAATTATTATTATTTGTCTCATATATAATCAATAACTACTAATTAATCTGAGGACCAACTAAGAGCAAAAAGAAGTAACTCAAATCAATGAAACATTCATCACAAGAATCAAGGAAAATATAAAACAGAGGGATAGGCAATAAGATGTAATAAAGAAAGCCAACCAGATCTTCAATTTTTTATAGACAATCAAGTGAAGGAAGACTTCCCAAAATGCATGAAAAAGGTCAATATATAGCTCTTGATATTAGCCTTAGCAGGTCGAGCAAATTTACGCATCCATGATACATGAGCTTTGGACAACTTGTAGTTTGGTCAAGAGAGTGATAATGAAGCCTAAACAAAAAAACTGCTACATTGATACCTCAGTTATCTAAGGTGACTAAATGATATTGTCACCTTGCACGAATGATAACTCTAATATTTAAAACAACATAAAACAGCTTCTCCCTTCATAACTACCTAATGCTCTGGCAAGACAGAAATTATGGCTATTGCTACAGATGCCATCAGCTAATACAATACATTATCTTCACAGCAGAAAGATATGAAACTAAAGTGAAACTTCAGCGATATCTTCACACATATAAGTTCATTCCCAAAAAGTAAACAAATAATTCATTTATTGGATATAAACTACCGATTGGAGGTTTTGTACTTTCACCCTTCAAATTCTAGGACCCAGACTTTACAGCAAAAATGTTTAAAAAAAATTGAAGTGGTAGAAGCACCAAAAGTTAATGTTAGAAGGCTTATGATCATTTAACAATTACTTCTGCAAGTGGCATACATGATTTTGGACAAGTAATTAAGTTAACATAGGTTTAATCTCAATAAAAGGTTAAAGGGATATTTGAGGGATTCTTGTTAACTCACTTCACGAATGATTTGCTTCAAAGATTTCGTGAAAGGAACAACCAGATCAACACGTTGTCTTTCAGGAGTGTCTTGCAGGAAGTCCTCATCATCCTCCTCTTCCAAACTTGCATGTGAAACCTTCATTAAAAGAGGACATTACAGATTGCATCAGCAATTCCTAGATTACAATTTCATGAATTTAAACTTACACTATCTATAATGTACTTATTTAGAAATTTAAGTGTCTTGCTAAGAACTTTTAACATAATGTAAAAATATTTTGTATTTACCTTCGATAACATTCTCAGCGGAGACACACACAAGCATATACTGTTATTACGTTTTACATCATACCCGCAGGATTAGACTGAGAATTCTCCAGACAAGGCCTGAGCTTCAGTGCATCACAAACTTCCCTTCACTGTCATAGTTGAGAGCCTTATTTTCTAAAATCTTTATCAATAAGCTCTGAATGCTGCTTTGGGAAAAAATTCTCTGAAACTGTGGTGTAAATATTAGAAAATAATGCTTCAACGGCCAACAATCCAATTAGAGCCCTCTCCTGAATATCTCCTACCTACAAGATCTCTAAACCGCAAGTTTCCTTGATCAGACATTAATGAATATATGACTCCGTTCATGTGACCCTTTCCAATTACTCCCACAACTTGTTTGCTTCTATTTACAGCTTTGCTCCTCTTCAGAGACCACGCCAGATACTGAAACCACAAGTTTACAATGACAAATCATCTCATCCAAGTACATTCAGGAAAGAGGGGTTAATAAAGAAAGAAAAAGAAAAATCATCATCATTTTTCCTTATATTTCAAGCAGAAAAATAATTTAATTTTGTTTCTTGGAAGAAGCTACTTACGGTGTCACGTTCATGTATTAGGGGCAGCAACAGAGATGGATATGAAATGCTCAACTGCTCATAAAGCTGGGAATTGCAGTCAGGAGCACTTGATTCCTGGTGTACAATAGGAAAAGGAAATTACAAAGAGTTACTAAAAGAAGTTGAGACAAAAACGCCAGGAAAACCTGTATTAGAGTCTTCCTGTATTGGTTGGCCTTGGACGATTGTGTTACTCCCCCAAATCCAATAACAGAGTTCAACAGACTCAGCTTCTCCTTCCATTTCAGAGAATTCCATACCCGTTGAAGCTGAAACAGGGCAATTACAAATAAAAACCATACTTATCAAAGAAATCCATCCCTATAAACCCAGACGATAGCTAGATTGAAGACAGAAAACCAAAGTAATGACATATTATCGCTGCTAGAAAACAACCAATGATCAAGATATGAATGATTATTGTGCTGATTGCAAAATGAGCTAATGTACATACAGTGATCTCAATGAGTCAATCTCCCAGTACCTCTGGGCACCAATTTCTTCAGCAGACTTTCGTGCAGCGCGAGACTGTAAATAAGTAAATTTAAGCAATTTAGTTCCATTTCATCAGGAGGAAATAAAGAGAGAGTCAAAATTCAAGAGTTTCTTTTCTCCAGGGGAGTGTACTTCATCTCCAAAAGGCCTCTTGACTTCTAAGGATAATTTGGATGAGAATGCTGCCAGTAATAGAGGCAATGCTAATACAGTTTGACCACCTACCAAAGAAAAAGTACAATTAACTTGGCTATGATCCCAGTTTAGGGAGATATATTCAGACAGAGATATGGACCTACCCAATTCTATGCTGCGGCCAACAGCACCAAAGAATCCAGTCCCGCTTAAAGAAAACATGCTTGACCTCAACTGCTCAACATGAGTTGACGACTACATTATCCCAACTCTGAAAATGGACTCTGCAAGATGTGAAGTCAAGTGATGGATTGACGATAAAATATTATATCTACATAAGCTTCACAACCCATTTCTTGAGTCATCTATTCGATGTAGCTTAAGCATTTAACTCTTCTAATACTAATACGCTAAAGAACTTGTATTTTTCCTCTTTGCACTTAAATTTCTCCTCTTTTACTCTTTATTTTCAATGAGTTTTGTAATTCATCCATGATCCATCAATTAACTCCATACAAAAATAACAGAGGAATAAAGGCCATTGCAAAATTACAATCGCGTAAAGGAAATTCAGGCCCCTTAATAACATTTGCAATGTCAAAATCGTATGCATAGATTGAGCTGAACGAAAAACCAAGACAGTGCAATGCAAGACGCCAAGACTTGCCTGCTTCTGCAAAGTTCCACAACAAACTATATCATAGGTTGTAACCGCAGGATTTACATGTTTGCAAGCATTCTACACTAATAATCAATTGGGGAATCAAATAAACTTATAAACTGATGTGATTTAAACCTCAAAGTAAAGTGCTAGTGAGTGCTTCATCTGTCCAGATCTAAAAAAATAGCACTAATTTGTGAGCCTTAATATGTCTATTTATAAGCTCCAAAATTAGTTTTGGTACTAATGATGTTAAAGAGAACCCATGATTATCCAGCATTACAACCATAATCCAGTATTGTAATTAGATTTTGGTAGCTACATTTGGTAAGTCCAGCTACAACAGGATAGAATAGTGAACCTCCAAAACTACTTGAGGGTTCATGATTTGCAGCCAACAAGGAATAGGAACATAGCAAGAAAGAATTAACTGTATGTACAATTTATCTTTTTATGAGAAGGAAATAGTACCACAAAGAACACAATCAGATAACATAAAAACATATTTGTGAAGAATAGCACCTTTTATGTGAAAAGAATAACATTTTAGAGGGAAATCGAAGGAAGTAGACCAGACATATGAATAAAGTACTCATCCCTCCACATCAATTTTTTGTTATAGATTCAAAATATCAACAATTGAACATGGAGAAGTAATTATCTTTTCTTGTTCTCTCTATACAGAATATAGGGGAAGCAATCTTTTCAAATATTTCCATATTGAATCTTAACATGTCACTAAGAAGCTTTACTTACATCATTATGAAGAGACATGAAACATGAAACTAACAATCCACGCATCGAGTGTGAAATTATATTGAGTTTTCTTCCTCCAGAAGGTTCATAAGCAGCTTCCAGTTTAGCTTTGAGGCCATCCATTTGTGTGTCAATTCTGCAGCAGATAAAGCAACCAATAGAGTGTCCACTAATAAACAAAATATTTTAGAAGAACAAAGTTAAAACTCAACACATTTGATCATGATTTTGGTGCTTACATTACTTTCTTTAAACGAAAAACAAAATTTTAAGAACTTTAGCTGCTATAACTAATATTACTTCTGCAAGTTTATATAAGATACCTATTGCTTTGTGGGAAGTCGTAACCATATCCAAACAATGTCACTCCTTTCTTATATCCACATCCAACAAGCATATCAATCATATCATGAAAATGGTATACATGAGTCATACGTAGAAGCTTTACCCACTGCAACATTAAATAAATTACACATAAGTTTCCATTTGTAAAATTGAAAAAGAACATGAACCAAAAGCTTGTCATATTAATAGCTGATCCCCAAAAAATATTCAAACACAGATACAAAAATAAATCTGATAGGTCGGACAAAACTCCTGTACTTATGCAACATATGCTAATGGTAAGGACAAAGCTTCTCATTTTTCTACTTTGTCACCCTTTGCCAACAAAAATCATTAGTTTGCAAAACAACTCTCTGCTTTGTCTTCCCTTGCTTCTATGATTTTTAGGAAAAAATCTGTTCTAACATCCATGCTTCAGTACCTCTAAGAACCCAAGATTAAAAGTAATCACAAACTAAGTTTCGAGCCTCTTTACAATTGATTCTCTAATAATTAACAAATTTGGAAAATGGGGTAATAAAAATGTTTTAATAATTCACATATAGAAATGTGGGTTCACATTTTTCATGTATCCATTAAAGCTTTGGCACAACAAAACAACTTCAGGAACTTCTTTTCTTTAATTCCCATAACCCAAATGAAAGGTATATACAGCAGACAGAAGAATCCACGCTATACTAAAAAGCTGAAAATCGGGTAGCAACCCTTTTCGGTTCCCTATTTTTGCCTCCAATTTTAGTTGAAATAATGTGGCCAGTGACTGCATCATTCCCGTCAACAACACGCTCGGACATTTCCTAAAATGTAAATTGAAGGAAATCATTTAGGAACTCAAAGCTATAAAAGGCATCTCGAACCAGAAAAAATAATCTAATTTGTTACCAAGACCATGAAGGACAATTTAAAAGGACAAAGGACTGCCTGAGGCAATGTCAAAATTGTAAAACAAAAAACCAGAAGGATCTTAAGAGATATGCAGAGAAAACCAGAAAGCTATGCCTGAAATAGCATAAAAGTCATAGCTTTAAAGAAAGCTTGACACGCCAAGCAAACTTGAAACAATAGGCTACTCAAACATTGGAGGAGAATTAAACTTAGCTAGCTACATGAAGCAAACCCCTTCAATAAATTGAGAAACAATTTACCTAAAGATCAAGAAAGGAAGCTAAAATTGATAATCCTAAGAATCAACACAGAAAGGCAGCAAATCTGGAATTACCGAAGCATTCAAACCCAAAAAGATTCCCAAATACATACAACAATGAAGAATCTGAAAACCAGTTTAAAAAAAGTAGAAAGTAACCAGAAATTTATGAAGATCTAAAAATAGCACTTGAAGTTAATATTAAACTAAATTTACAGTATTCCTTCAGTCACCACAACTTCTTTCAGGCTCAAATATCTTTTTTACATTAATCAAAAGTCAAATTGGAAAACATTTTCTGTACATATACTAATGAAATTACTTATTTCCTACTTCAGCACCCTTAACTGTATGAGCCAAATAAGAAGAACAGTAGAAAATTAAAAAGAAAGAAACATGAAATAATATATGAAGTTTTTATTTTTTTTTGCAGCTAAATAAATTCAAATTAGATTACCTCATTATTCCTCAATGCTTCGCTAAACAGATTCACAGTGTCACTTCGACCGTAAGATTCCAGCACAACAGATTTTATTGCATCATCCCCTTACCTCCAAGCTATATGTCTTTCCAGCTCCTGTCTGGCATGGCTTATGTAGAAAAAGTACCCCCCCCCAGTAAATTAGAAAAGAATTTATAATTATTCCAGGAAAGAAATTTAGTGATCTAAAACATGCAAGAGTTTAATCTTCATCCCTTGGGACTATGATGGTTAAGATAAGCATGCAAAATAGAAAATAGCACTTGAAGTTGATATGGTATTACATAAGCTGTTCCATTCAGCTAGCCAAAGATTGTGTATAAAAATGCATACCATAGATATGTGATTATTGTAAATGTCAATGTTTTTCCAGTATCTAACTTGGAGCAGCACAAAAGATGTCAGAAAACAAAAACCTGATACGACCCAAGCTGCCAATATTATTTCATATAAATGTAACTGATTTGGCGATGGATGTGACTAATTACAATCCCTGGCACAAAACAGTTAAGTCGTATGTACATGTAAGTAAAGAGTGAATTTCAACAGTTAAGTCACCATTATAGCTCCTCAATTCAAATCAGTAGGATATACATTGCACACCATGTAATAACTGAAAATTTTAAAGAACAAAAAGGATAGTCAGGTGGTTTGACAAAGCACAGAAGATAAAATGTCTTTTCAATTTATAATCAATTTCAAATACTGATTAAACTGAATCATTCACTTCTTATTGGCATCTATACCAAACTATGGATAGGCATAAAGGAAGCATGATACCAGCAATTCAACAAATTTACCACTAATTATGCCAGTTTTATGTACAGCTACAAGGCAACGATGCAGAGACACACATGACACAAACTAAATTAAGACTACCTATCCATATGTGATAATTGCCCCATTTATTCCATTAAGAGCTCCTGTTTGACAAGAAGGAGAAAAAGAGTTAAAATGGAGATCAAAGTCCTGACAAATCATAATTAAGGAGCACAATAGGAAATCAAATATCCAATTACATAACCTGTTTCAACCATACAAAAACATCTACTAGTAATTGCTGCCTTTTCACCTTCTTCTACCACTTGGGTTTCCCCTCCTGAGGGCGGAATTTCTTCTTTAGTGGCCTCCTTTTGGGGTAACAACCCAGCAGTTGTCAAAGTATTGCTCTTGATACCTTCTTGAACAAAAGATTTGAGCTCTTTAAGTGCTTTTCTTTCGAAATCAGTGAGATCTGCAACTATATTACTCTCTTCTTTAAAAGAAGCCCGCGATTGAGGACCCTTTCTTGCTTCCACTGTACTTAATTTTTCAGCTCCTCCCTCTACACCTGGTGGAGGCACAGGCTGAGGGATTAACTCAGACTCCATCAAAGCAGTTCCCTCAATCTCATCGTAAGAGGAGAAAAGAAAAAGGAAAAAATTCTACTGTTCAAAGCGGTGAAGAAACGAGAGAAGAAGAGAAAGTGAGATGGTGAGATGGTGAAGACACACGTGTTTAGTTTTGCTTTACAACAGGCAGCACATTTTTCCCCCTACAAGCATCCATGTTGAAGTCCATCTTGCTTCCATTTTCCAACTCCATGTGTAAGAGGAGCTTCCTGACAAATTTCCCCAAGCTGTGTATGTGTATGCGTGTATGTGTCGCGAAAAGACAACTTTACCCCTCCCAAGCAAGCATGTTGAAGAGGAGCCTGCTCACAACTTAACCAACTCCCCCTTATAAGACATGTATAGATATAATAAAACATCTCATAATTCCAAAAGTTTCCACCAAAATTTACATTCCTGATCAGAGTGATTGCTAATAAGTGTTTCTTTCATTCATGTAAGCATCCAAATCAGTGATTATCACCGAGAAGTCTGCGTCGTTTTAACTCTTTATTCAATGGTTGATTAATAATCCTAGAAGAAAATTCAACCAAGAAAACTTCAAAATGGCAACAGCAGTCATCAAACAAATACACCGCTCAGGTTCCTCATTTTCCAAATGCAACGCCACTATTTCTTGAAAAAAGGAAAGAAACTAACAGGGATAATTAATACACAACTGATAACAATACCTTTTACACCGGTTATTATATAACCGGTGTAAGTAGTTTTTTTTTATTTGTAAAAAGTGACTTTTTACACCGGTTTTCTTATAACTGGTGTAAAAAGTGTACCTTTTACACCGGTTATATAATAACTGGTGTAAATATATATATTATTTTTTTTTGTAAAAAGTGTACCTTTTACACCGGTTATATAATAACCGGTGTAAATATTTTTTATTAATTTTTATTTTTTGGAAAAAAGTGACTTTCTACACCGGTTATCTTACAACCGGTGTAAATAAGTTTCAATTGTTTTTAAAAGCCCTGGCAAGATCGATCCTACCAAAACTCTTTCTCTCCCGCGCTATCAAGTTCAAATCCAAGAATAGCTCAAATGACGATACCACTGAGGTGGAGAAATTTTCGGGTTTGAGAATTAGGTAAGTCTATCAATCGTCAGACTAAATATTTTTTTCTTCCCTTTCATTCATTGTTTTCCTGAAAGGAATGTTTTTCTTTGAGGAGGACTCGTTCTTGTTTTGGGTTTTAATTATCTTATTACAAATATCTTGCTTGTCAAATATTTACTGGTGAGTTCGATACAGAAATCGAGAGTTGATAACATAGACGAGCTTAGGAGCGTTGGAATAGTGAGGCTACAAAAGGCCATGAGAGTTGATAACTATGCGCTCAAGTTCCACACCGGCGCACTCAAATTCAGGACTGTTATTAGAATTCCAAAATTCATGGACACCATTTCTTTATTTGAATCGAAGTTGATAAGTTATTCCTTTTTGGTAAATTTCGATAATGTTGTAATTGTTCTATTTTGTTCTTAGAGAAACTAATATCTGATAAAGAATGCTATTTGCTTGCTGTCTTTACTGTTTTGTGAAGGAGACAACTTATCGACCCAACTAATACTACTTAAACATTTCACAAGGCTCAGATCTGCCAAACGTGTGCTCCGACCTGCCCATCAAACGTGTGCTTCCATATTCGAGCCCCCTATCCCGATGGTAAGCAGCAGTTTTTTTGGAGTTGCGGGATACCCTCCTTGATGATGGATGGATGTTGTTCAGCTATGGATGAATTCAGTAACCGTGAAAGGAATTTGTGCTTTAGTTGATTGGATTCTGGTGGCTGGATGCATTTCTATAATTTCTGTTTTTGATCCTGATGAATGTTTATAGTTAATTATTCACATATCTTGGCTGCTGTGTGATGCTCATTTTTTTGGGATGTTTTTGTTTTTTACACCGGTTATATAACCGGTGTAAAATAAACGTTTTTACTCCGGGTTTATAAACTCGGTGTAACAAAGACATTTTATACCGGTTTATAAAATCGGTGTAAAAAATATACACATTTTACCCCGCCTATATATACACCGGTTCATTTTCAAAACAACCGGTGTAAATATCCAGATTTAACCGGTTTAATATGCTATTTTTGTACTAATGATTGTCACCCACTGATGTTTTGATGGATTTCTATTTGGTTGTGGCCAAGACAACAATGGAACTTTTGGCAGATTCCACCAGAATATCTTCTTCTGTAACATAATCTTCATCTTCATCTAGATAGGTCGACCTATTACCAGTGACACTCTGTGTAACATCCATTTTCTTGTTATAATCTGATTGTTCCGTCTTAGTGGTGAGAGCCACATGGTTGTTCTGAAAATCATCTTCTTTGTCTGTATCATCTTCACTCCAAGTTGTGTTGAGTGAATTCCTCTTTCTTCTCAATGTATTAGCACAATCTGCCTGAACATGCCCATAACATTCACATTCTCTGCACTTAATTCCTTTATGTTTGAATAATTGATCAGACATCTAATTTTCTTCCCTGTACTTTTTATTGTTTGCCACCTCATTCTTGGTGTTACTGACACTGCCCCTGACACCCGGATTACTTCTGCCATATCTTTTCAGTATTTTGCTGAAGTTCTTAGATATTAATGCCAAGGAGTCCTCAAGGTCATCATCTCCAGAATTGTCCAACTTCTGCATTTCTGCTTTCAAGGCAAACTCTTTATTTTTCTTTACTTCCATGTCTACTCCTAGATTCATCTCAAATGTTATAAGGGATCCCATCAATTCTTCCAGCTTCATCTTTGAGATGTCTTTTGCTTCCTCAATTGCAGTAACTTTATGAGCAAAGCGTTGAGGCAAAGATCGTAAGGTTTTCCTCACAAGTTTTTCTTCTGAAAAATTTTCACCAAGGGCAAATGCTTCGTTGGCAATATCACACAGTTTGACATTGAATTCTGTAATACTTTCGTCTTCAAGCATCCTCAAGTTTTCAAATCTTGTAGTCAGAATCTGCATCTTTGATAACTTTACACTTGAGGTTCCTTCATGAGTAGTTTGCAGAATTTCCCATGCCTTTTTAGCAATCACACATGTGAAAATAAGTCTGAACTGTGCTGGATCTACTCCGTTAAATATGGCATTAAGTGCTTTTGAGTTACTGTTTGCCAAGGCATCTTCAGTAGCCGACCAGCTTTCTTCGGGCTTGAGAGATTTGACACCATTAGCATCAGTAGTCGTTGAAGGATCCCATCCAACCAGAATTGATTTCCAAGCCTTTTCGTCAATGGCTTTGATAAAGGCTCTCATTCTGGCCTTCCAATATGCATAGTTGCTTCCATCCAAGAGAGGTGGAGGCATTGTTGAACCTCCTTCCTTCATAGAGTCCATCTCACCAAACAACCAAGATCAAGTCCTGCGGATCCCGTCTAAGAAACAAAGACGATCCGCTCTGATACCAATTGAAAGATCTAGGTTAAATACGAGGTATCCTAGTGGGTGAGTGACACTAGATATGACACCGATAATAAAATGATAATGGACAATATTAAAAATGCAGAAATTAAAAAGACAGGAGGTTGGTAACACAATTCGGCAATTGCCTACGTCTGCAGGTCCACACCCAGAAAGAACAATCCACTAAGTTCACAAGTTACAAGACATTCAGTATGACACAAGGTAAGACACCATCTTATCTTTGTTACTGTTTCTTCCTAACTTCCACAGTGAACGAATTGTGCGAGCTCCCCTCGTCTTGTGTTGATTCCTCCCGGAATCCGTGGTTACGCAAGATCCCCTTGCCCACGTTTGAACTCCTCCCGAGCTCTATGCTTGAATCAAGAATACAAGGATTGCATCTTCATTAATGTTGCTTTAAGATGCTTCAAGCCAACACACTTTTAACTAAACTCTCCAACAAAGAAGTGTGTATACAGTCTTGTAAAAGACCGAATGAAATAATCAAAAACCCACACATGAAAACCGTGTGATGGAAAGCTCATATATGCGCACAAAAATCCTTCCATGTTTATCCCAAGATTATTTCCAAATAATTCAAATGGAAAGATTATAAAGGCGCTCCAAGTCTTCCATGTTTATCCCAAGATTATTTCCAAATAATTCAAATGGAAAGATGGAAACACCATGTGCCTTTAATGCTTATCTTTTCCAAAGATAGCTTCTTCCAAGAATGCCAAGATAAGTTCCATAATTATCCACATGGCATTAATCTTCAAATCAATCTTCCTTGCATAGATTGATTTTATTTGATTTTGCCTTCTATAAAAGCTCTCCTTATCTTTGCCAAAAAATCAATGCCAATTAAAATAAATGCCAACTCACGTGTGCATTAACAATTTATTTCTCCAATGTACTCAATGGAAGAAAAAGTAAAACAACGGAAACAACAACGACTAAACTTTTATCTCACTAAATATGATTAAACTTTTATCCCACTAAATGTGATCGACTATATTATAAAATTTAATAAAATTTTACGTGAATTACATCATAAGGTTTGACAAAGTTTTATATGCCAACGTAATAGAAAAAAATCTCTAGACATTCTTGTACAACTTTAATCACTTTATGGTAAAATAAAGTTTATTAGACTGCTGCCTAATTACATGACTTGTTTGTAATGAACAAAAGATTAGAGGATGTTGTACAGTTAATGGACTATTATATTCAACACAATTAACATTTATTTCACTTTGAATATCCTTCAATCCTAAATAGTAGTACACTTTTCAACGAATATAGTAAAACAAGAATAAGCTAATTTCCTGATAAATAGGATATATACGCAATAATGAGATAATCGCGATTATGCAGATGCTGGTGATTCTCATCATGCTCATTCACAAATGGGTTATGTGTTTACATGTGATGGTTCAACTATTTCTTAGTGTTCTATAAAACAAACTATAGTTGCTACTTCTTCAAATCATACTGAAATATTGGCAATTCATAAAACAAGTCGGGAGTGTTTTTAGTTGAGATCGGTGATCTGTCATATTCGAGAAACATGTGATTTACATTTGGATAAGAAAGTTCCCACTGTTTTATTCGAAGATAATGTTGCATGCATTGCTCAATTGAAGGATGGATACATCAAAGGCGATAGAACAAAGCATATCTCACCAAAATTGTTTTTCACTCGTGATCTTCAAAAGAATGGTGAAATTCGTGCACAACAAATTCACTCAAGTGACAATTTGACAGATATGTTCACTAAATCACTACCGACTTCAATATTTGAAAAGTTGGTTTATAATATTGGAATGCGTTGATTGAAATATGTCAAATGATATGCTTAAAAAGGAAACTTATTATATATTGTACTCTTTTTCCGTTAACCAAGGTTTTTTTTCCCATTAGAATTTTTTCTAGTAAGGTTTTTAACGAGGCAATGTTATGTATGGAAAATGTACTTTTTTTTCCTTAACTAGATTTTTATCATATTGGATTTTTTCTAATAAAGTTTTAACGAGGCATTTATCATAAAGATAGACATTCAATGGGGAGTGTTATGAACAATTGTGAATGTCCATTCATATACCCCATGTTCTACCCCATTATTTTACATTATTTCATATAACTCATATAATACCATTCTTCATCATAATCACCCACTAGCTATGTAACTTATATTTAGGACATTGTAACCTACAAGGTAGAGGTGTGAAACTCAAACCTATAAATAAAGGCTTATATGAAAGAAATGAGATGGTTGAATACTTCCTACATAACTATATTTTTCTCTCCATCTTTCTAATATATTTGTTAGTTGTAGCCTACTAATCTTATAGGAATAGTAACAACATTATATCTCTACTTTCTAGTAAATGGTATAATAATTTGTTACATAATATAATACTACAAGTTTGTAGTATTTTTATAACAAAACACTAGTATTTTTATAACAAAACACAAAATTTAGAGAATCTGAAAGACTTTATTCAATGATAATATTGTAGTAAAAATGAGCTGCCTATATGTGTTTATATAATATTAACAAACCTTAATTCAAATTAAGAAAGAAAATAAAAATAATTACGAAAACTTAAATAAGTTTAAAAGTGGTCGAATTTTGCCAAAAAGGCACACGTCATTGTGTTTTATTCAATAAGTTTTGTAGATCTCTTTGAAAGTTTTGAAATCATATTATAATAAAAATAATTTTGAATCCAAACTAAAAAATTACGCATTTAAGGATATCGATAGCGACTCAAATTCGTCTTTTAAATTTTTGGTTAAATTCTACGAAGTTTAAAATTGGCTAAATTCTACAAAGTTCAAAATTCATCCTCTTTTCAATTTTTGGCTAAATTCTACGAAGTTTAAAATTGGCTAAATTCTACAAAGTTCAAAATTCATCCTCATTCCTATTCACATCAATACTTTATATCATGCCCTTGTTCGATAATTTTGATGTAGACCATGGTATCATTAGAAAACACTCAAAATGCACATACCTCGTGTATTGAAATTTGTCTTTTCTAAAAGGGTGCAAACATTCAGAGCTATAATGGACCATGGTTTATAACAAAATTTTCCATTGTTGTATAATGTTGTTCCAAAGTGCATGCAGACACTATCATACACTTTATTTACCACAGCAGTGAAAGAACTATTCAGTTCTCCAAATGTCCTGAACAGGATAAAATATTAGAATGTCTTCCTACTATACCATCTTTCCACTTGATTCAGTAAATGAATGAAACAAGAAGTGCAGGCTGAATGGATGATGAAAATATCAGAGATGCCTCTTCAGTAAGATTCTTAACTTAATTCAGCAACATATATGAAACTATTAACTTAACTTTATTGGTTTGAAAGTATTGCACAAACTTTTTCCTTCCACATAATAATTTCCAGCCTTATAACGTGCTCAAGAGCATGCGCAGAAACAAATAATCATTATCACAGAACATCTTTTTTGTCTCCTTATTTGGTTTCCATTAGTTGATCCCATGTTAGATTTTTGCTTTTGAAACTTGATTTCTGCTGCAAATAATCTTTTGTTGTTCTGTGATTAGAAGTGCAGACATTGTCCTGTTTTTACTGTAGTTTTTACTAATGGCAGTAGGAAAGGAACCTAGTTATAAACAGTCTATATGTTGATAAGTAGTAGGTGTTAAATTTGAAAAAAAGGAAGAAGGATGTGACAAGTTGGCAATTCGCATAAAATTTTGTCAAACTTAATGATATGCATCATATTAGAAAATCGTGTAAAAGTTAGAACGTTCTTTACTTTATAGAGCGCGTTGCAAATGAGCAAATGAATTTAGATAGAGTATAATGACGAAATGTGATCCATATAACTGACTCCATTTAATGGAATAAAAATGTTGTTGTTGTGGCAGTAGGAAAGGAAAACTACATAGGCAAAGAAGAGCTAAAATTTGATAGTCAATTTCACATACACAAACTATATATATATAGTAGCTCATAATTAATTATGTGTTTAAATTTACAATATGGTTAATTATGGTCATCAATCATAAATCATAATTCAGGGTCTTATAGAGATGTGCCTATAAAATAAAGTGTAAAAAAGCAGCAGACAATAAAGAAAAAGACCAATGATGATAGCAATATATAAGAAAGCCAAAACCAGGCATGACTAGCTAGTTATACCATTAATTTTCTAACATGACCATAAGGACTCTCCCAAATTGCCCTGATGATCTATTATCATCCCCATTGTGAAAAGGGACCTATCATGATGGGATTGTGTATGCCTGAATGATGAAGGAGATGTATTATTGTGATCAGGGGAATTTGTTGAGCCTGAAATTGAAGAGAATTGTCTCATTCTCATCTGCACTACTTCAGCTTGTGCAAGTGCCAGTTGAGTTTGGAGAACATCAATTTGCTGCTGTAAAGATGATATTGCTCCAACACAACCATACACTGGATCTCTCACTCTTGCATTTGCTTCATAAACCATCGAACTCACGGCATCGCCTCGCTGATGCTCAGGCAGTTCCTGCAACATAATGTATGACAATTATTATCTTTCACTTTTACATTTAGAACATAGAGATTAGAGAAAGTAAACATTATTTTCCGACGATACGAAATATAATTTATGTAGTCGACTCCAAATAATAATATAAATGGTTAATTATTATAAATTGAATACAATAGTGAATTATGATTTATATAAACATGGTAAATAATGGTATAAAGGGTTAGTTGTATTGAAAAAGAGAGATTATACTTTGGTTAAAACATAGAGATTCTAGTGCATTGGACAATAGTCATTAAAGTGTGTCCCCCAATATTTGACAAAATCAATAACTTTATTCTAATGTCATGATTACATACCATTGAATCTCATTAGAATTTTAAGGAATAATATAAACTTTGACTTGGGATTTGCATCCATATAGACTTTTTATGTTGTAGTAGTGTGAACTTGTTTTGCCCATAAAGAGAAAAAGGATCTCTAATGATATGATCTGAGGTTGCACTTTTTCAAATAAACTCAGCAAATGAGAAATCTTTGACCAGCCACTGGGCTAGCCCAGTGGTTAGGGAGTTAGCGTTCCGACCCCCAAGTCTAGTGTTCGATTCCTGGGGAATGCATGTGAGAGTGTGTGAGTAAAAAAAAAAAAAAAAAAAAGAGAAATCTTTGACCAAAAGCTCAAGCTTATTATGTACTATGAAAATAAAGGATAACATGGATTTGTGCACTAAAAGAATTAATGGTGGTCTAAAGAAAGAAATGCATGCCTTCTTTATGTGGACATTTATACTGGAATATTAATAGCTTTATTCTTCATGAATTGCATGATAATATTCATAGTCCTAAAGATGATTGAAAACCTTAAATATTCATTCTTTTACCAATTATTCCAAGGATCAATTCGTATGACATTATTGACTACTAAAAAGAAGTAGAAGTAAGTATTTAGAAATTTGTTATCATAATTAGTCAAATATGCTCCTACTCCACTATCACATAACCATCTGCTTAAGAATTTTGCACCAATGCTCTTCCACATCACTATTATTTTTTTTATCAAGTCCCATCCGTTTACATTACATACATGCCATAAATATCGAATACCAAACTACTATTTTTTTGTTGAATTCTATTCGATTACATAATATGCATATTTCAAATCTAGAACACTAAATCTTGAATTCACCGAAATTCTAGCCAACCTACATTATTACTAAGTAGGTTGACCTTCTAATCTAGCACATTAAATTTAAGTGAAAAAAATCCGTAAATTATTGCACCAAAATCAAACCAGGCTCTAGGTATGACCATGATAAGATACCATGAAAAAAAAATAACAACAATAAAAATCCCGCAAAAAAAATATACTAAAGTTTGATATCTCAATTCGTGAAAAATTAAATGAAAATTTAGATAAATATGCATATATAAATATATATTTGGTTGAAATAAAGATGCCTATCATGATGTTACATAAAGTTTTTGCGTGGGGTACAATAGGAAAGGAAAAACTGCCTGGAGAATTGGTGAAAAGAAGTATTGTCATTTTCTGTTTTAGTCAGAAGTTTTGTTTTGGCAAATTTGACATTTTATACTTGAAAATCCAAGACAAAACCATGAAAAGTAATTCTTCTTTAGATAGTTTGATACTCAATAATTTTCTTTTCTTGATGAACATAAGATTGCTGCAAGAACACGAGGGTAAATCTATTAATTACAGGAAACAAATGATTATAAATTTCAAATTCTGGCAAACAAAGGTTGCTGCAGGGGTTACTTAATCATTTGAAATAATAAGTGTTTTTGATAAAATTGGAAACTAAACATTATTACTACTAAATGCCAAAATCACCTCCACATGCACACTTTATGCTGTACTTTTTTATTTTTCTTCTTCTAGATGAAGAGAGAAGAGAACAAAAAAAGAAGCTGTTGTGTTGGGGTGCTACAAAACAGTGTAATTAATTTATCTTTATTATGATACAAAAGTAAGAATGTGGAAGAAAGACCTTGTAATCTCTCCTTTAAGAAAAGAGGGGCAACCAAAATATGGATAAAAATAAAGGTATATTATTGTTTATTACTCTTTAACATTGCTACACTATCCAACTATATATTTACTTATAGTTCTTTCATATATCATTACTCATATCATAAAGAAACATTAAAATGACTTACTCCCATGGCACTCTTGCTAACATGGCCCATCATTAGAAAATTGCAATATGGAATCCCAAAGCAACTTCTGTTGATTGGTTAGAACTTAAAACCAAGAAATATGAAAAGAAAAAAAAATGGTCATAACTTATTAAGTCATTCAGAGCACAATCAAACTCCAACAAGAATTGGTCAGCTTCACTGAGGGCATCATCTTATGGCACATTATTAGTCTCTTCTGGTGTCATGTCATGTTTCTCATTGTGAGTTTGTGACATAATTCATATTATTTTTTCTTACCATCCACGTTTACATCAAATGCATACCTCAAATCTCGAATGACCTAACTGATCCCTCTCTAACTAACCCATGCATCCAACATAGGTTCTAAGTAAAGTAGTTTATTAAAGTTTAATTTTAACAAAAGATTAATATTATTAACATGAGTCCATGAGGGAAAAAAAAGAAAAACTTTTGATAAACTTCCACTTAACCCTTCCCTGAAAAGGAAAAATGAAAACATAAAACCATTTAAACATGGCATTATAGTGTAAAACCCTACCAAATGCATGTAGGTAGCTAGAAATTAACAATCTGATGTCAGAAATTAGAGCAATGATAAAAATGGTCAAATCCAGGATGAATGCAAAGGCATTAAAGAGACTGAGAATCCAGTATATGCAAAGAAGATATATAGAAGACAGCAACATCTACACACACAAACACACACTAAAGAGATCAAGAGCAGCAAAGAAACTGAACCTGAAGCATCTTGTTGACATTGCTAGCCCCAAACACCTTATGAACACTGGCAAACTTATGGGGTTCATCAGCTGGAAAGTAAGGAGCAAAAACACAATCCTTTGCACACCTTCTCCTCAGAAGCTTGCATGCAGCACATGGAGAAGCTGCACCTTGTTTTCTACTAGTCTCCTTCATTGTCTAACTATACTACAATCTTTTAAGTGATCAAATACTACTATTGTATCTCTTTGATTCACATCTCCATGAAGTATAACTAACTCTGCCTTTAAACTAACTGCCACTCTTAGATTAAAGTTTTGTTTGCTTTAATAATTGTATTCTTGAAAAAAATAATGATAAGAAAAATTGGAGAATAGAAAAAGATTGCTTAAAAGTGGTAGTTAAGAGGAGTGGGAGAGGAAGGATTGGATGATTTATATAGGAAAAAGTAGGAGGCATAAAATCTTAATGGGACCTATATTAGAAGCAGCTTTAGATTTTGATAGAACCATGTCTATTTGATTTTTTGTCCCATCTCTTTTATTTATTAGGTATTTATTTACTCAATTGATCTCTGTTTCATTCTCCATGTTCCAAGATTTTTTTTAACTTTTTCAGGTAATGTTCTATGAAATATTTATTTCTCCAATGTACTCAATGGAAGAAAAAGTAAAACAACGACATCAACAAATACTAAACTTTTATCCCACTAATGTGATTAAACTTTTATACCACTAAATGTGATCGACTATATTATAAGATTTAATAAAATTTTAGGTAAATTACATCATAAGGTTTGACAGAAGTTTTATATGCCAACGTAACAGAAAAAAAATCTCTAGACATTCTTGTACAACTTTAATCACTTTATGGAAAAATAAAGTTTATTAGACTGCTGCCTACTTAGATGACTTGTTTGTAATGAACAAAAGATTAGAGGATGTTGTACAGTTAATGGACAATTATATTCAACAAAATAAACATTTATTTCACTTTGAATATCCTTCAATCCTTACACTTTTCAAAGAATATAGTAAAACAAGAATAAGCTGGTTTCATGATAAATAGGTTTATATACTAATGATATAATCGCAATTTTAGCGTAAAATAAAAATTGTAAAAAAGTAAAATTATAATTTCAACAGTAAACCAGGTCTTGTATGTGAATTAATTTCACAAAACTTTTTGCAAACAAGAATTACTGCAACACTAGAAATGAGGAATGAAACCTTTCGCTGTTAAACTACAGGTTATTTAAGTTGTGCCATGCAAGGCAAATTTTTAGGTAATCAATATGTTCCATCTTTGCAAATGTCACGGTTAATAGAGCCAATTCAGCCAATCAAACATTGAAAAGGATTATATATTCACTGCCATGGCAAAGTCCACTTGGCAAAACTAGAGTAAGGAGCTTGTCAAAATTGGAGATTGTACGGCACATTGATCAAGATTTATGTATGTAAGAGCAAAAACGACATAAAGGGTTCATGCATTTGGTCAAGAGCATGATAACAAGTTTGATGGGATCCTCATATATAAGGGATGGAACCCGAGATAACAACATGTTACACGCACGGCAAACCTTGACATCTCTCTATTGCTTGCATCCACCAACCTTTACCATGAATGGCTAAATTGCAAAAGAAAATAAAATTACATCACTTGTATTATATTACATTTCTAGTTTAATGGAAAAATGTTGTTACAAAGATATATTAATTAGAGCATTGGTTCATTGACTTTTCACGGTCTTGTTTTTTAAAAGGCGTGTTGCATAAATAAGGTAAGTCTTAATCTTATGAAGTAGACATTTTTTAAATTAGGAAAAATAACTCTAATAGTCTCTCCATTTGAAAATAAGTATGGTCATGATAGTTCTCAAATTGAATTTTATCACATAAATAGTTTTTAACTCATTTTCATTCATTCTAATGGCAATATTGTTAGTCATTTCAATTTTGTCACACAAATAGTTTCTAACTCATTTTCATTCATCTTACAAGTAAAGTTGTTAGTCATGCGATGCAAAACAACGTCGTTAGTCATGCGGTACAAAACTACGTTATTTTGAATAATAAATAGTGTCAAGTGGCATACCACGTTACTTGTTAGATGTAAAAAATAAATTGAAAACCATTTCTTTAACCAAGTACTAACTGAAAGACCGAAATATAACTTTTTAAAATTGAATTTAAAAAAAATACTTATTTCAAAGTTAAAGTTGAGAGATCATTCCGGTCATAATTTACCCTTTTAACTATTATCTCCACATAGGATATTTGTTCTTCCTATTATCTCCTCAATTTCCATTCAAGAATTAGGATTCTACCAATTCATCTTTGGTCAAAGTGGATAAAAATGGAAAAATAAGTACAAAAGTACTTTAGAGACACATTCTCATGTGAGTGTGTCCAGGTAATTAAACTCACGCAACTTGTTGCACTTGTTAGATTCAGTAATTATTGGTTCAACCCTTCATAGTTTTAGGAAAAGAAAAAAGAGCATAGCTCAAATGGTATTCCAAGTAAGATTCAGTAATTATTTGTTACAAGTGGGATTTGAACCATGATTGTCATTGTGGAATCCCACTTGGGATACCATTTGAGTCATGCTCAATTTATGGATAAATGGGTGGAAAATGAGTATTTGTAAAATGCTTCAAGTTCCCCCGGGGTACATACGCAATGGAGAACAATTATGGTGGCTGTGCGCAGGAGTGAGGCCGTGTGGGGTCGGAATTTGCCGGAGGAGCATCGTCAATACTTTGGGCCGGGAGGTGTGTGACTTGGTGACCAATGATTGAAAACTGACTCTGGTACCCAGCTTGGGCTACTACCGTAAGGTTAGTACCCATTACGTGCACATCCTGCGGTTTACATCCTCAGGTGGCTAGGGGACGGTCGACTTGAGGCCCAAGATTAGTCTGATTCAATAGCAGTGAAGTGGCGTACATTTAGTTCTAAAGTTAGGAAACTTAAACATCAAAAAAAAAAAGAGAAAAAAAGAAAAGACTTGTTAATCCTATCTATACATAGACTGGCTCTAGGTTTTGTGCATATATAGGCCTTCAATATTTTATTTTGCATTGCATCTAATCAAAGGCTTCTCATGTAAGATCTTGCTTGAAGCTTTACATACAGCTGGAGACAAGAACACATGACCTGAAGATAAAAAAACGTTCATATGTACAATCTCATTGGTCGAATGAAACAAAGAAAGATCTAAAAAAGATTAAGATTAAAGTTTGAACCAATTAAAACATGAAATTTAATTAATTAAAAATAATTAAACAAACATAGATAAAATAATATTACAACAGATGATTGATTTTCTTATTAGTGGAAAATCCCTTAAAAGATCTCACTTAATCTTGTCGACAGAATTGTTAATTTGTGGCAACAAAAGGAGAAAGGGTTGATGTTATATTGTCACATAACAATAGTAGTGTGATTTGGATACAAGTAACATCATTGAGAATTGAGTGCATTGATTCATTATTGTCCAACAATTAATTAATAAAAGTAATTAATTCCAATAATTATTAATTATCATAATGCAGTACCACTAAAACGCAATATAGTTGACGTCACACAAGATGCATTAAGGGATTATTAAGCAAAGGTCATTAATTAATTAACCAACTGATAAGATTCTCTCAAGACAATGAAAAGTATTCGATAGGGTACCATTTTCGTACGCGTGTTTGAAATATTTATAAGAAGGAGAATTTTATGCAATAATTTCACAACTTAATTATTATTAGCTAGGGGAGGTAATGAAATTAATTAATTTGCAAAACTAGTGAATTAATGTACATTTTGATTACCTTTATTTACATGACTTTATTCAGCATGACCATTAATGAGTCCTATTTTATTAAACTTGAAAAAGAATATTAATTAATAATAACGAGTACAAGATTTTTACACGAGGTTGTAATATTTTTGTTTACATGAAGTTCTATATATATAGTTTCAAACTCATTTTGTATCTATATAACAAGAAATGCTGTTAGACATGTGATGACATTATTTATCGTTCTAAACGATATTGTTTTGTGCTACATGACTAACAACATTACTTGTTAAATAAATTGAATATGAATTTGACACCATTTATGCAAAACAATTCAAGTTGAAAGATGAAAATATAACTTTTTTAATATTAAAGATTAAAACAATACTCACCCAAATTAAAAGATTATAAAAATTATTTACCCCATTATTCACATATATGAATGGGTTAAATAATTAAAAAAAAACATATATACTAATACAAAGTGACATTATTGAAAAATCAAATCCGATCATTCTAATTGCTTGTGTCTTATGTGAAACATCGATCCTACGCTGGGCCAAAGTTCATAGTTTGGTTGCGATCAAAGTTTCGGTGCCGACCATTTCTTTCAAGTAAGGGCCTCTTGCACAGTGAGCACGTTAATAATCCATCAAGCTTCAATAGTGCATAGAGTTGGCGGGTGGGAAAATATTTATGACTATCTTCATTGAAGAAAATGTCACTTTGATCATGACTGATTTTAGTATTTTCTTGAAATCCCTTCAAGTAAAATCTAAATTTACAAACATCAATTGATTCATAAATGGACAATTCATTAGCTCGGATTTCAATATTTTCGAGGGAATTTGGATTTCTTTTAATAATTTTTTTTGCCCAAAAAAATGTAAATATATTTACATGACAAATTTACAAATTTCGCTGGATATGAGAGTGCAGGAATTCTATGCATGGAAATTCTGGACTGCTTATAAGATGATTATGAACTTCTCTTCGTTTTGTAAAGCTAAAAGCTGGTTTCAGTTTTTTTTTTCAGTTGACTATGACTTGTATTTTTAGATTATTTTAAGTTAAAAAAAATTGACTTTGAAAAAAAAGCTCTTGAAATGCTTATAAAAGCAGTTCCCGTACATGCATGAACCAAGAAAACAAACTTTCAATTTTTTAAAGGTAGATCACTCTAATAATCTTTCAATTTGGGGCAAAGTATTATTTTGGTTCTTAATCTTATAAAATGTTACATTTTAATCCTTCAACTTGAATTTTATTGCATAAATAGTTTTCAAATTATTTTTTATTCATTTAACAAGTAACGTCGTTAATCATGTACCACAAAATGGTGTCGTTTTGAATGATGAACAATCTCATCCGATAATTGGGTGGTCGTAGAAACAGGGACATGGGAGGTGGATACCTCTTGAACCAAAGTATCAGATAGAGCTTCATCAGGGTCGGTATCGAAAGGATCAATGCGAACCAGATCTGACTGTGTCATATGATGTGAACTAGCAGGAACAGAGAAGAATGGAATATGCTCTAAAAACACAACATGACGCGAGACATACAATTTTTGACTAACTGGATCGAAACAACGATATCCCTTTTGACCAGCACCATATCCCAAAAAAACACATAAGGCGGACCGAGAAGACAATTTATTACGCTCAGCGTGTGGTCGAAGAACAAAGCAAGTACAACCGAAGACGCGCAACGAGGAATAATCAGGTGAATGACCATACAACTTTTCAAACGGGGACAAACCTGAATTATGAGAAATTGGAATTCTGTTGATCACATGAGCAGCGGTAAGTACTGCTTCCCCCCAAAACACACTAGGAACTTCGGCTGACAACAAAAACGAACGAGCTGTTTCAACAAGATGGCGATGTTTTCTCTCAGCAACACCATTTTGTTGAGGAGTGTCTATACACGAAGTTTGATGGATAGTCCCATCAGAAGCAAGTAACTGAGAAAAAACATTAGAAGTGTATTCACCCCCCAAATCACACCGAAAACATTTAATGACAGATGAGTGTTGGGTTTTCACAAGAGCTCGAAAGTTACTGAATATGGTAAGGAAATCAGACCTGCGTTTCATAAGATAAACTCAAGTATAACGAGTGAAATCATCAACAAAAGATACATAATATCTAGATCCTCCTTTGGTTGATACAGGAGAGGGTCCCCACACATCAGAATGCACAAGATCAAATGGGGCAATGGAAAAAGAAATACTTTTATTAAAAGGCAAGGCTGAAAATTTAGCCAGTTTACAACCACTACAATCAGAAATATCATGACTGTCTAAATGACCTAAAACTGCTGTAGACACCAAAAACTTTAAACGAGACCCAGAAACATGACCTATACGAGAATGCCAAAGATAAAAATCAGAAGACGAACGACTCAAACGAAAAGATGACAAATCCACACTAGAGGCAGCAATATCTGATATTTTTAGCTCATCCAAAACATAGAGTCCCCCTTCCCTATGGCCTATCCCAATCATCTTCTGAGATCGCAGGTCCTGAACAAAACAATTGGTAGAGGTAAAAAAAACTAAGAGGTCAGAATCACACAATTGACCAACAGATGCAAGATTTAAAGTTAGACTAGGAATATGGTATACGTTTGAAAAAGATAAACGAGATGTGTGAACAGAGCCAATTCCTGCCAATGGCATTGGAGTACCATCAGCGGTTATGACAGACAAAGATGGAGCAGAATTAACAGACACAAAAGAATCAATATCAAGAGACATATGATGAGAAGCGCCTGAGTCTAAGATCCATAAAGGAGACGATTTACCAGAATTATCAGACAAACCTTTAGGAGAGGAGGCAGACATGGCATGAGGCTGTGAAGCAAGGAACTGCTTAAACTGCTCCATCATTTGTGGATCCAAGGATGGGGCAGCAACTGCATTATTAGATTGAGGTGGACGATACGTCCATGGAGCAGTCTGTGGTGGGCGTTGTTGATGAGGTGGTCGCTGTTGGTGCTGTTTACCTTTACTCAACAATTTTGGACACTGAGCCTTCCAATGACCCTTCTGTTTGCAGAAAGCACATTCATCCTGAGATAACTTAGGAGCTGGTCTGTTTTGGGTGCCAGGCGGAGACTGTTGTGGAGCAGCAAAGACGGCCGGAGGTGGAGGTAGGACAGACCCCGTATTGGCTTTAGACTTAAGCCGAATCTCCTCTGCTAAAAGTTCATGAAACACAGAATCAACAGACGGAAGAGGAGAACGATGTAGAATTGTGCCACGCAATCCCTCAAAATCATTTCGAAGAGCCATCAAAAACTGTACCAAGCATTGTTCTTCCCTACGAGCCAGATATGGTTCAAATTTTCGCAGCTCTGCAGACTCAGTGAGAGCCAACTGATCCCAGAGATTAGACATGGCAGAATAAAACTCCTGAACGCTCATATCATTCTGCTGAAGTGCGCGAATATCTGCCTCCAACTGATACTGCTTGGCGAAATTAGATTGTGTGTACAATCTAGTCAGATGATCCCAAACCTCTTTAGCCGTCTCATACTTGGCTAACTGAACACCAATAGAGTGGGTAACAGAATTGTTAATCCACGTAATAATTTTCGAATTATCAGACTCCCAAATATCGATCAAGGCTGCATAATCGGTCGCCTTATCGTCTGTAGGTTTAATCCGCACACCTGTAACATAGTTCCACATAGATTTTCCACGCAAGAAATTCTTCATAACGTAGCTCCAATACGTATAGTTTGGACCATCCAATTGAACACTAATCGACTGAAGTGAATCATCCTTACGACTAGCCATGATGACAGAGGCACAAAAAAATAAAACTCCCAAAATCGAAATCAACAGATTCGAAATGCCCAAAATCAACAGAATCCAGACAAACAAACGTAAGCAAAAACACCACTAAACCGAAATCAACAGATTCAAAATACCCAAACAGTACCCGAACAGTATCCCGCTACAGTACCCGAACAGTATCCCGCTACAGTATCCGAACAGTATCCCGCTACAGTACCCGAACAGTATCCCGCTACAGTACCCCGAGCAGTACGGCTACAGTACACCGCCGCTACAGTAACCCTAACTTCAATCAAGTAAAGAGAAGCCATGAATGGTGGCTGTGATACCATGATAACATAGAGAAAAAGATGCTAGGGTTTCTTATTGACGTGCATAAAATAAATCAGAATACAATAAAGAGTATATATAGCTAGGGCTAGGGATTACACTGAAAACTAAATAGACTAAAGGACCATTAAATAAATACAGCTAATAACATGACTAACGTCATTACTTGTTAAATAGATGAAAAATGAGTTGGAAACCATTTGTGCAACAAAATTGAAGTTAGAAACACCAAAATGTAACGTTTTTTAAGATTGAGGACCAAAACAATACTTACCCCCAAAATAAAGAACTTTCGATGTCATTTACCCCTTTTTAAACAAATTTTCAATAATCAGTTGTAGAAAGGCATAATTTTTTTGAGTGTTTTGTTTTTTTTTTCTTTTTTTCAATTCTATAAATGATCTAGAACACGTCTGTAGACTATGAGTTTGTTTGATAAAACTAAAAATTGTCTGAATCTAAAATTTGAAAGTAATAGTTGTTGAATTCATAATTTTATATATTTGATAATCCATCTAATTTTTACATTTGAATCTAAAAATATAATATGTGAAATATGTGATTGGACAAAAATTTATACAGTATATATAAACATATGGTGTGTAAATATGTATACTATGTGAAAATACGTGTAGTGTGTGTACATGCAGTGTATGAAGATGTATATAGTACGTGTAAATATGTGTAGCGGGTGAAAATATGCGTAATATGTGTAAATATGTGGGGAATAAAAATGTCTGTAGTGTGTAAAAAATATGTGTAGTATGTGTAAATATGTATAATGTGTGAAAATATGTGTAGTGTGTATAATTATATGTTAAAAAAAACCTTGTTAATTATGTTATATTAAAAATATTTTAAAACTCCATACTTAACCATTCTCTCAAATTAATCAAATTAAATCAGATTTTATTACAATTTTGCCAGTGTTTTCATATCTTAATTCATTAAGATGTGCAATATCTGATTATCAAACAAGATTAATTGGTTCAATCATAATCAATTAATTTTTAAATTTAAAATGAGTTATAAACATGCCATAAGAAGATAATCATAGTTGGCCAATTTTTAATTCAATTTTTGTTTTGAACTGTTTGTATTTATTTACTTGGTTTTCTAAAGATATGATCATATCATACCAAATCAAGATTGGAAAAATTACTAGATAAAATCTTAAAATTTATATATACAAAAAAAAATCTCAAAAAATCAAGAAGTTTCACAAAGAAAAAGTGACAGAATCAATGGAGTGCAAAGAGTTACATTTTTCACTAATAGATTAATACCTCATTTACTTTTAGATTAATTTAAAACGTAGGTCAATGCATCATTAGAATCTGGATGATCTTTTGAATGGGGTAAAGAGAGTCAAGAATGATTGTTTTTTTTTTCTTCCTTCCTACCTAAACCATAGTGCTTCAATTTTCTATCGCCCTAGACACACTTTTCTCTTATGGTAGTTGCAATAGTAATTAGCAGTTGGTAGTTGATGGTTTTGACCTAGAAAATATTCTCTAAGTTCACTTCATGATATTACATCCCATATGTAATCATTAAAAAAAAATCTTATATATAGGTATGAATTGACAAGCACAAACTTAATTTTATTAATAAATAATATATACTTTCAAATTAAATTCCAAAATAAAAATTATCATGAAAGATATTTATTTAATTTTCTAACATGATAAACAATGCTAGTGTAAACCAATGGTATTGCCTCAAGATAGCAAACAAAAAAAAAAGGTTAAGAGCAGAAGAAATTTTAAATTTTTTTTTTTTTTTTTGAAGAAATGTACCTATATTAGATAGCAGGATGTGAAGAGTATCCAAAAGAGAGCAATGCAAATGTAATTTTTTTTCTAAAATGATATGCAAAACTATCACTTGTTGCTATTTATCAGTTATGAGAGACAAGAAATTTAATGTGTTTCAATATAAATAAAGTATATTCTTTAAAAATAGTGGAGGCTATCGTGGCAGACTTGCTTTCCGGTATTGCATTGTGGAAAGGAATTGAAAAACTAAAGTTAAATTGACAAGTTGTATTAGAGTGGAGTTTTGATACACAAAAATTTTAAAGTATGAATTTAGTACTGTTTGATCAACTACTGTTTTGATAAAAAATAGTTATACTTGATTTTCACTCCATGAAGTTGTATTGAAAAACACTTTGTAAACACTTCAGTGATTTATCTCATTAATGAAATATTACTTCTAAAAAAAAAAAAAATAGAGAGAGAGAGAGGATTGCAGTCAATTTTTCATTTTGTTATTACTATTAAAAAGAAATTAACCAAAAACTTATGAAATGTCAAATTAAAAAGATCTTATGTTTAAAAGATTGTTTGGTATACTTGCATTAATTTTTTTCATAGTAGTTAGTTGTGTTCTAGCTAATTTTGTTGACTATGTTACAAGGAGTAATGAAAATATTCATTGTCGACAAAGTTCCTAAAAACAATTTGAGACAGAGATATAAAGTTGACAATACAAAATTTGGTGAAAAAATTAATAATAATTGTGACTTCTTTAAGATGGTAGGAATTTGGTATTAAATTTTTTTGACAAATTAAGTTACATCAAATAATGATTAAATGAAACATTAAATGCATAACAAGTGAAAACTTAATTTAAGTCTCAAACTGTTATAAACAGGTCAATTACAAGTAGAATTCAATATTTCTTCTTGTTAAGTTTATAGTTGTCAATCAACTTGATTCTTCCTAATCTACAATCAAAAGGAACCCAATAAATTTAACAAACAATTACAGAATAGTTCCGATGAATTTTATGTCTTGTAATATTAAACCTAATAATTAATTCCCTTAGTAATGCAATGAATTTGTTTATTTACCAAGATTCTTATGATTATGTGAATTCATAAATACTAAATATTAGGATGCAAATGATTTCTTCTTAATTCGTAAGGTAAATGACCCAATGGTTTCTCAATTTAAGGGCAAGATTTTTGTACAAATTTTGAAAACTTTTACATTTTGATCCATCAAGTTGGATTTTGTTGTATAAATAATTCTCAACTTATTTTCTATCCATTTGACAAATAATATCGTTTGTTCGGTGATATTGTTTAACATTCAAAATAACATTTGTATTACATGCATGACTAATGACGTTACTCGTGAAATAAATAGAAAATGAGTTAGAAACTATTTGGTTATCAAATCGATATGTACTTCTAAGTTGAGAGAATATTGAGATTATTTATCCTAATACCTGTACCTTCACAAGTTCATTACAAACTTGCACATATAAGATATCTTTATTATGAAACAAAGCCACAATTTAATTCTTTACCATAAACTTTCCTTTGTTAGTAGACTTTAGGCTTTGATATTTGTTCATGGAACCCCATTGTCAAAGTAGGGCACCTGAACTTTTCAATGCTATATAGCTACCTACCCCTTTTGCCTACCCCTTTTCAAATTTCCAAGTAATTCACATATAAATAAATAAGTTAGAAAGCTTTAAAAGATCGATCCCATCATCCCAATATCTTCTTGAAGTTTTTTAAGGAGATTTTTTATGATTCCCAATTTACTGTTCCACAAATTAAAGTTAATTAAATTGACACAAACATGAAAGCATTAATTAAGAGCAAAGGGCCAAGTATGCCCCATTTAAAAAGAAGATAATTAACTATAGTTTTGTCCTAAAAAATTAAATTAGCCATGGCGTCACCACCACTAAGCATATCTTTTTGGATTGTATTATGTATCCCATATGAACTAGACCATATTCTTAATCTTTTTTTTTTTAAATAATATATATGAAGTGCTCCAACATGATGGGGACTTCCGGCAGATTCTACATGAGAATAGGGACCTCATGTCCTACAAATTCATTGAGTTCTTACCTATTTTGTCACAAGAAATGCCCAACATGGCCAACAAAATAGATGACTGAAAAGTTGTTTGTGAAAATTCTCCAAAGTAAAATAGTATTGAGGGACTAAGGGGGTAGTCATATTCTCTTAGAACCTAAGCAAGGTGTTAGATTTGATTGGTTCTATATATTACTAATTATATTCATTTTCATTTTAGGGTGAATGATTCCAATAATCCCTTTAATTTTGAGGCAGGAATCATTTTGATTTTCAATATTCAAAAAATTTATACTTTACTCCCTCAAGTGAAATTTTATTACACAAATGTTCCTTTCGTGACCATCTTTTGAATCCTCAAAACTCCTATCTCTCGAACCTTGCAGGGCAGAGAACTCATCACTATATCAACTATGCTACCGGAGGCTCCTGGAAAGTCAGAATAGAAGAGCAGTCATTTTGGAGTGGGTTTACTACTTAGATCGATACTTTCAACAGTTATTCGGTCTGCAGTTGGTTACCAGCTCATTTTTTGTCCATTTATCAATTAATGTTATTAGTCACGTGACACAAAACATCGTCATTTTGAATGCTTACAGTATCATCTAACAAACGAAATCATTGATTAGATGAATGGAAAAGACTTTAGATCTTTTGTACCACTTGGTATAACACTCTCTATAAATGTGACACGTGTCCTTTTAGTTAGTTATCTAATTTTTAAAAATTAAACTAAAATCATATGAATTGATTAGTAAATCCTAAGGGATAAGTGATTGTACACATGTCAAAATCTAATAAAGTATTACAATAAGTAACACACCAAAGTAATACAGAAGATTGATTGAGGATGGAAAATGAGTTGAGTATCATTTTAATTTATTGCAAAATCCAAGTTAAGATATCAAAATATAACTTTCTCAAAATTGAAAATCAAACCAATACTTACCTCCAAGTTGATGAATCATTGAAATCATTTAGGGTGCATGATTGGCGGGTTTAGGAAAAAGTAAGGATATAGACATTTCTCTAAACAATTTTCTATATACAAGTTTTAGGCTATACTCCATACCCTTATTCTTGGGAAGAATGAATGTGATTATCATTTCTATTAATCACTATTATCATTATCACTGACATTGCTATTCCTCTTTATGAACCAAGTATACCCTAAATCTTTATTTTATATGGAGGCTCATAACCTATAGTGTGGATTGCTGGTGTTAATTTTTCTTATCAAATACTCTTCTTTATTCATATATTATATGTATGTCACATATTTGTTGAAATCGGATTTTATTTAGATGGAGAATAGAGGAAGGATCTTTTAAAGTTAAATTATAGAAACATAAATGATATGAAATACTTTTTAAAATTAGAAGAACAGATTATACCCTAGTCCCAAATTCAGAAATTATTGGAACGAATTACCCAATTTGTGTGCTAATTATAGTGATTTGGCTTTTGATTTATTTCATTTTGGATGTGTAAGATTATGATTGAAAAAATTCTTTATTTCAAAACACTGAGGCAAAACATAACTTTGAAACCGATTAATTTAATAAATGTAACTCTTAAAATTACAGAAAGTACGAAATTCTTTTGTGATAATTATAAAATTGATGGAAACCATTAATTATGGAAGAAATTGAATGACTAATGAATGTAATAAGTTTATGGAATTAATAGTAAAATTACAATAATTATAAAAAAGTATGAGGTCAATTTTCTGCTCCATAATCAAACATGGTAGACATGATTTTGTGGGAGAGGTGACATCATTGTTGATTAGTGCTACTTTTCTTTTTCGTTTTGATGGAAAATTGTGAATGAATTGATGCATAAACCAAATCATTGTGTCATTACAGTACAGTAGCCCATTTTGCGTCAATAAAGAGTGATTAGGACTGAAATTAACCTTAATTAAACAATAAGAAAAAAGAAATAAAATCTCTAATATTTCCAAATTCCAGAGCCAGTGATGATCTATGGCCAATGAATTCTGATTTGGGATTTCTATAAAGTGCATGGGATTCGATTTTTTTAGAGTGTACAAAATCAACAAACAGTAATTAGATGTATATCTAAAAAATTAAGTTGAAATTTAATAAAAATGATAAAATAGAATTCAAAGGTAGAGAATTTAGAAAAGCATGTCCAGGATAAATCACATTTTTTCCATAGTTATATTTATTAGTGTGTGCATGCCATTCATTCCTCAACTGAATTAAGAGATGTAATTCTTTCTTATTATTAGAAGAACAATAATTTCTCCTCAAAAGCGAAATTTTTTAACCCGCATGCCTACTAGTGGCGGAAATAGAGAGAATTATTTGAGGGGGCGAAAACTTATATTTTAATTTTTAAAGGGGGCAGAATCCTATTTTTTTTTAAGAATTCAATTGAAAATTTGTAAATTTTTTAAAAGGAAATAGTATAAATTTTTAAATTTTAGAGGGCGGCCGCACACCCTTGCCCGAGATCGGATCTTCTATCCAAAATTATCCTGTCTTATTCTATCAAATGTACAAAATTTCACTAAAATTAAGTATTAAAAACATAAACATTACTAAAATCACTTTACAATTATTAGATCATAATCAAGATATAAGAGAATCCTACTTTTGGACAGAATAAGATAGAATAATCTTGAAGAGGATCCCATTTCCCCTAGATCGATTCACCAACTCTCGTACTCATTCTTAAAACAAATGCATATCTCAAATGTTGAAATCCAGATATGGGGTCTAGGATCAGGGATTAAGTAATTCATCCTTGGCCAATCCAGCCAACAGTAAAAAATGAATTATACAAGTGTTTATCTTATAAGATTAGAATATGGTTTTAATTTAATTAACGAATACAATTATAAGGTTCAATCAATCAAAATAGACAATACTACCTCGTATAGTTATATAGATAAATCCGTGCTTGAATAATTTCTATAAATGTCACATCTCAAATAGTTAATTTGTAACCTCTTAATTATTATGCCATTCTGATCAAACTGAGAAGAAATGTCGAACAAATTATGTTTTGCAAATATTCCTTTTTCCATTTCTAGTTCTCCTCATAATCATCCATGTCTCATATATCATGAACAACTTTAATTTTATTCAATGTTAAACATGTTTGGTAAATGAAATTGAGTCCAAAAGAGCATCGATTTCTTAAATTAATTACTATAAGTTATTAAAAAGCAAAAAAAAAAAAAAAAGGAAAATCCCATGAGGGACTGTTTTGTTGCAAATCAAGTCAACATAGGTGATCAAAAGAATGTCTACAGAAGGCATGCAAGTTTTTGCTGCATATCAAAAGTCCAAAAAGAGACTGAAAAAAGAAACAATGGAGGGACCATAGTTTCCAACTGAAGACATCATAATATTTATGCAAAAAGCAACCAATGGAACAACGAAACGAGCAAGCATGATCAATTCGGAGGGAAAGAACTTTGGTGGTTGCGCGGGCCTTTCTAATGTCTCAATCCACCGAAAGGCTTTTAGGTAGCCATTAATACTATTGTTTTAATTTTTAGGGTAATTAATTTGTATTCACCTTCACATTTTTTTGAGAATTATTTAATTATATAAATTAGTGACTAATCTAGAGAATAGAATTTGGAAGTAGAGAAAATTATATAGTCTTACTAGTAGAAGTTATATTTTGCTATTGTGCTCTATCTTATGATTTATAGTGTGACGAAATTTATATTGATGATTAACCTATCGAAATATTCTTTTCATTTTATGCAATTAGAACGGACTATCTATAGGTAAATAGATTGCTAAAAAACATGGGGAGATTTTTTGTTTGCATATTCAATTAAATAATTTGGATATTATAATATGTAAAAGTTGATTTTAGATTATAAAAATATAATGACATTCATGATATGATTAAGTAACACAAAATAAAACGTGAAAGAAGATAAATGTTCCAACTCATTTCTCATTCACTTTATAAATAATATAGTTAGTCATGTGATATCGTTTATCATTCAAAATAACATTGTTTTGTGCCACATGACTAACAATATTACTTATCAAATAGACGGAAAATGAGTTGAAAATCATTTGTGCAACAAAATTTAAATTGTGAGACCAAAATATAACTTTTTTGAAATTTGAAGACTAAAACGATATTTATTTCAAGTTGAGGGACTATTGTAATCATTTCATGAAATGTTTAAGGTCATCTTTCTTTCTGTATATGCATCTCAAACTCTATTTTCTTTTCTTGTTTTACACTCCCTCCCCCTCTAGAGATCTCCATCCAAGATTATCTTTATCATATTCTGTCTAATGTCTAAAATGATGGAGTTTAACTAAAACTATAGATTAAAATCATAATTAAATATCACTAAAATCACTTTATAATTATTATACCCTAATCAAGGAATTAATGAGTGAACCTACAACGTAGTTTAATTTTGAATATGATAAGACAGAGATAATCTTGGACAGAAGATCCCAACTCCTCAATATGCATGTTGAGAAGATTGAAAAGAAAAACCAAATAGAAGGTAAATATGTAATTCTTAGTGGGGTTTTTTTTGTAATTATACAAACATTTGGGAATATTAGGTAGTTTAATCACATATTAATTCTTGCTTAGCTAATTCCTAATGATTCCACTGATTTTGTTAATTTATTCGAGCAGCAACAACTAACATGATTAATGATTTATTTTAGTGTTCCTACACTATCCTATATGGTTTGTAGTACGGCTTCAATTCTAATTATATGTTTTGTCATCCCTAATAATATATATTTATATCATTAGGGAACAAAGTTAAAATTGACATAAAATCATATTTAGTGCATACTGCTTGTTAAACCTCGATCTCTAGCTTATTATCATAAAGATTTAGAACAAGATCTTGTCTGGAGCCATATGTTTAAGTAAACAACGATTGATGTGATGAATTTGATACCGAAAGCAGAAAAAAGAATTTAGAGGGGACCAAATAAGTCCACAAGTTAAGAATAGTTTTCATATGAATTATTGGGTAAATTATTTCAATTGTCTCTCAATTTGGAGGATTCATTTCGTTTTTGTTTTTATTCTTTAAAAAGTTTTATTTTCGTCTCTCACGTTATAAGTTAGGTTTCAAATATTTCTTCGTCCATTCTTTTTCCGCACTTAAAATCCTACTTGAATTTGAACACTATTAATTTGACACACACATGATAAATATAAAGACATAAAAATTGATAAAATTGACGTGTCAAATGGCATCGACATTGAATTTTTCTTATAAGAAAAGTGAACAAAAAATTATTAAAATTCAAAATTATAATATGAAAATGAAAATAGGACTTTTTAAAAGAATATGATACAAGCCAAATGAACCCCAATAATTATACTAAAAACAATCAAGGGAGCAATTTTCCATTATTTTTCTTGATTTTTTTTTTTTTTGGTAAGTCTAGTATCTCGAGTCCTTGACTTTTATAGATATGCTTTTAACGAATACCATTTGTTGAGATTAAAAAAAACGAATATGCATTGATTCAAAACAATAATTTAAGTGATTTGAAAAGATAATACAACTTTGAAATATGTATGCCTCGAAAGGGAATTGAAATGATAACTTTCTCTGTCCAATTTGACAAATTTGTTGATACAAGAAATTGACTAGGTGACAAATTTTTATGTCAAATGGAAAAGAAGGGCTTTTCTTTTTCTTGATTAGACTATATCATATAACTTTATTTTATGAAGAAATGATGCAATTCTTTGTTCAAAAGGAATGATGTGCTGTGATCAAAGTACTCCTCACAAGGACATTTTTTCTTCTTCTTTTGTACTACAATGGAACTTGCAATTAAGGAAACTTAACATTAATCCCACAAAAACTTAAACCATAAGCAACAATTGTGGTTTTCACGACCAGCATTGAAGGATTCTTCCAACCAAAAAAAAAAAAAAAAAAAGAAGAAAATGAAGAAGAAGATAATGCATTGCTATTAAAATCTAGAAAATGTACATAAAAAGGTTAAATTTTAAAAATTCCCTTATAGTTTGAGATATTTGTAAATTGCCTCCCTATAATTAGAAAATTTACGAGTTATATTTTTATGGTTTAATTTATTTTTTTTAAAAAAAATTACAGATAAACCAATTGTTAATGTACTAATTCAATGTCATTCTGTTTGCTTCAATCGATAAATATTACTCGTGGTTGTTGTCACGCTCCAAATCCGGACATGGCACGGCCACACTTTTTGAAACCGAATCCAAAAGTGCGAAGCTTCCTATTTACAAGTTTATTATCCCAATAGTGTATGCATATATCTATACATCACACATGACCTAGAAATTAATATACACCATTCCAAAGTTCACATTTCCAACATATAACATTCAAACCTACATCATTATCATATGACATTTATTTCTCCCTTGATGATAGTATATATAGGGGTGTTCAATATTCAAGTTAACTCGAATATCCGACCGAATTCGAATTCACCGAACTCAAATTATTCGAATTCGAATTCGTTTTCGGTAAACCGAATTCGAATTTCGGTTTATGGTTTGATTTTTGAGTTTAGCTTCCAATTCGAAAACCAAACCGAAAACCGAATTCATATATTAAAAATATATATTAATATAAAATATTTTATAAAATATATAATGTTTAACTAAATTATTGTTTTGAATCCTAAATTTGGATGTAATTTGATAATTCAATTTAGGTTAAAACTAAATTCGAGTCCAATTTGTTTGCTTGAATTCGGTTAATTCGAATGAAGAATTGATTTTTAAATTCAAATCTCATCTTCGATTTATTCGAATTCAAACCGAAAACCGAATTCGAATTCAATTCAAATTGGTTTGGTTTTCGAATTTGACTTTAGAGATGTGCAAACCGAACAAATCGATTCGAACAACTCGAAGAACCCGAAAATCGAACCGATGAACACCCCTAAGTATATACAACTTATAATTACATATTTGCCTTACAATCACCAATATACGTTTCCTTACAATCATCATTGAAACTATATATATCAAAATCAAGGTCTAATGCCCCAATGGCGTTTCACCCAAAGTCTCAATTACAATTTCCTATTATCCTTACATAGTTACAACATCCACAAAATAGCTTCCTCCACCTCCAGTCATCCACGTAACCTGTATAGGAAACCTTAGAATCTGCAAAAATAACAACAATTGTGGTATGAGCAAAACTATGCCCAGTAAGTGATCGAGATATTTCTCTATTGGATTGAGCACGTTATATATATAATATATTTTCTCAAATTCCATTATTTACACATGAAAACCAACATTTGAAGAGATTTCCCATCAAAACACACACACATATATATAGCAAGTGGCATCATCATTTATTAAACATTCTCAAGTACGTTGAGTACTTGTCATCATTTAGCTCATGAACAGTTCAAATCACTCTTGGTACAATAATTGGATCCAGTCCTAACTTTTATAACCCGTCAGGTAGGCCATTACAATGAGGTTCCTAGCTACTATAACCCGCTAGGTGGGCCATTATCAATAGGTTGGAACATGTTCCTACCAATCGTTCATTAAACATTCAAGAGCTCAAAACAATTCAATTCATTTAAATTATTCCACAAAATGATTTATGTTACAAAAACCACTGCATACATTTCATAATCATCAAAGTCACAATCTTATTCATGCTCAAGCCACTTTAATGTAGGAACATAACCAAATTCTCAAAATACGTTTCATTAAATATTTATAAAACATAAAGGATATCATAACCACTTACTTGTAGTCACTTTCCACTATTGCTCTTGATCTAAGGTTTCCCCCACTTATTCAAATCACTTTCCTATAAAACATACACATATGACAAAAGAACAATCAAATAGGGCCTAATAACTTTTAGACACCATTCTTAATTTAAGAACCTTTCCTTTTCTTATCATTATAAAACCCATTAATATATGATTCTCATAAACTTCCTTCAATGGAATATCCTCACAATTTGGCTTAAAGCCATCAATTCATATTCTATACTTAATCAAATGAATGCTACAATCCTTATATAGGTGTTCTTGAACTTATGAAATTGAAACCCATTTCATATTTCAACAAAGTTTCAAACTCTCACTAATCTAGGACACTATATAAGGACATTAACATGGATACATAAACTAGATAGGTTTCTTACCTTATCAAGAGTGAGATTGGAGTGAGAATTGGTCCCTTTTCCCTCCTTAATCAACCCTTTCTTCTTGCCCTAGTTAAGAATGCAAATAGGGAAATATGAATAAGGGAAAGTAGGAAAGAAAGTGAGGAAGAGAATGAAGAAAGAATAGAAATTCAAGGCTATAAACGTTTGGTCTTAAGACCAATTTTTAGCAATTTTGCAAAATAACCCCTATAGTTTTACTTATTTATTAAATGGCCCTCAATAAAATTCACAAGTATTACATTCTACCCTCCTTATAGGATGTTTCGACCTCGAAACTTAAAGTACATTGTTCTTCAAACAAGTGTGGATATTTTTTCTTTACTTCCTCTTCCAACTCCCACGTTGCTTCACGAGGGTATTATTGGACCAGTGTACCTCACATAGGGAATTGTTCTCCGTCTCAATACTTGCTCCTTTCGATCCACAATCCGTAGTGGAAATTCTCTATATAACAAATCCTCTTGCACTTCCAATGGTTCCAGTTCTATCTCATGACTGGGATCCGAAACATACCGCCTTAGTTGCGACACGTGGAAAACACTATGAACCCTGGACAAAGATGGTGGCAAGGCAAGTCTATATGCGAGATCTCCAATTCTCTCCAAAATCTCATATGGTCCCACATAATGCGGACTCAACTTTTCACTCTTGCCAAAACGCATCACTCCTTTATTAGGCGATACTCGAAGATACACTTTATCCCCACATTGAAACTCTAAAGGTCTTCTCTTGGTATCCGCTCAACTCCTTTGTCTGTCTTGTGCAATTTTCAAATGATCTCTAATCAGTGGAACCTTTTCAAGTGTCACCTGTACCAAATCTGGTCCCATAATACTTTTCTCACCAATTTCGTCCCAACAAATAGGTGATCTACATTTTCTCCCATACAACGCCTCATATGGTGTCATCCCAATACTAGCATGAAAGCTGTTGTTATAGGCAAATTCAATAAGAGTTAAATAGTCAATCCAACTTCCCTTGAAATCAAGGACACATGCTCTCAGCATGTCCTCAAGTGTTTGAATGGTTCTTTCTGACTGACCATCTGTTTGAGGATGAAAAGCTGTGCTAAGCGTCACTTTAGTCCCCATTGCTTGATTAAAACTCTCCTAAAATCGAGATGCAAAATTTTGGATCCCGATCTGAGACAATGCTGACAGGCACACCATGCAAACGGATAATATTATCTATGTACATACTGACTAATTGATCCATGGTAGTGGTGGATCGCATGGGTAAGAAATGAGCACTGTTAGTCAGTCTGTCCACAATTACCCATATGGTGTCTTGACTCGTCTTTGTTTTCGGCAAACCACAAACAAAGTCCATAGTCACATGTTCCCATTTCCAAACAGGTATTTCTAATGGTTTCAACAGTCACCCATAGCGTTGATGTTCAGCTTTGACTTGTTGGCATACCAAGCATTTGGAGACAAACTCAGCAATTTCTCTCTTCATACCGCTCCACCAAAAATTCCTTTTCATGTCCTTGTACATTTTTGTGCTACCAGGATGAATGGAAAACTTCGAGTTATGTGCTTCTTTTAAGACTTCATTCTTCAAAATCATTGGGTACACATAATCTACCTTGAAACCATAAACTTCCATCATCATGTAATTGAAAATCAGATTGTTGGCCTTCTTTAATATGATCTTTCTTATTCCTCAACTCAACATTATTGACTTGAGCAATTTTAATTCACTCAAGTAGTGAAGGTTGTGTTACTAAAGCTGCTAAAAATCCATTGGTTGAATCAATCACCTCCATTTTCAGTTTCTCAAATTCAGAAATCAAATGATTCTGCTGGGTCAACAATAATGCCAGTGTTCCTGAAGACCTTCTATTCAAAGCATCTGCTACTCTGTTTGCCTTTCCGGGATGGTATTTAATATCCAAATCATAGTCATTCAACAATTCTAACCACCGCCGTTGTCTCATATTCAACTCCTTTTGAGTAAACAAATACTTCAAACTCTTATTATCTGTAAATATCTCACATTTTTCTCCATACAGATAATGTCTCCAAATTTTTAAAACGAACACTACCTCCGCCAATTCAAGATCATGAGTTGGGTAATTTTGTTCATACTTCTTCAGTTGGCGGGATGCATATGCAATAACTCGACCATTTTGCATTAACACACATCCCAAACCATTTTTAGAAGCATTCACTATATACTGTGAATCCTCCTGACCCAAATGGAAGTGTAAGTACCGGTGCAGAGATCAATTTCCTCTTCAACTCCTGAAAACTATCCTCACAAGCTGCTATCCATTCAAACTTTACTCTTTTCTGAGTCAACCGAGTCAAAGGTAGTGCAATAGATGAAAATCCCTCAACAAATTTCCTATAGTAGCCTGCCAACCCTAGAAAACTCCGAACCTCTATTACATTGGTTGGTTTAGGCCAATCCACAATTGCTTCTACCTTTTTCGGATCAACTGTTACACCAGCTTCGGATATTACATGACCCAAGAAAGCAACACTCTTTAGCCAAAATTTACATTTGCTAAACTTGGCAAAAAGTTTCTTCTCCCTTAAAATTTGCAACACTATCCTCAAGTGTTCAACGTGTTCTTCCTCAGTTTGAGAATAGACCAAGATATCATCAATGAACACCACCACAAATTTGTCAAGTTGAGACCTAAAAACCCTGTTCATCAAATCCATGAAAGTGGCAGGGGTATTTGTTAGTCCAAAAGGCATAAAAAAAAATTCATAATGCCCATACCTTGTTCTAAAAGCACTTTTTGAGATATCCTCTGACTTAATTTTCAACTGGTGATACCCTGAGCGCAAATCAATTTTTTGAGAAGACTCGAGCTCCCTTAAGTTGATCAAATAAATCATCTATTCTCGGTAGTGGGTACTTATTCTTGATAGTAATCTTATTTAACTCCCGATAATCAATGCAAAGTCTCAAACTCCCATCCTTCTTCTTCACAAATAACACCGAGGCCCCCCATGGAGACACGCTAGGTCGGATAAACTTAAGGTCTAATAACTCTTGTAGTTGAACTTTAAGCTCTCGTAATTCCGCCGAAGCCATTCGATATGGAGCTTTAGAGATTGGTGCTTCTCCAGGTATCACATTAATTTCAAACTCAATTTCACAATCCGGTGGAAGCCCTGGCAATTCCTCAGGAAACACATCAGGAAATTCTTGAACAACTGGGATGTCGTTCAAGTTCACACCCTCTTTCTTAGTGTCAATCACATTCGCCAAGCAGCCCACACAACCCTTGCGAAAAGCTTTCCAAGCTTGCATAGCAGATATCATTGGGGTTGTACATTTGACTTATTTCTCCATACCCCCTTAAACTGAAAATTCTTCTCTTCTCGGAATACAAAACTTAACCTTCTTACCCCGACAATCCACACAAGCATAATTGTTTGTTAACCAATCCATACCCAAAATTACATGAAAATCCCTCATATTAATTTGAATTAAATTCGCCTTAAGTTCTTGCCCATCAATCCCTACATGACAATTTCTATGTACAAGATTTGAACTAATGACCTTCCCTCCTGGGGTAGCTACACGGTAGGATTCTCTAAGGTATTCAGGCTTAGAGCTCAATTTACTATCACATCTTTTTGATATGAACGAATGAGAAGCCCCACAATCAAATAAAACTACAACAGGTACTGAATTTATCATAATAGTACCTATGACAACCTCCTCTAACGCTTCGGCCTCTGATTGGGTCAAAGCAAAGACACGTTAACAGGTTTGGTTTTGTTTTGTTGAGGAGTGGGACACTCATTAACCTTGTGTCCAAACTTGCCACACCCGAAACATGCTCCAGTCTTAAATCGACATTCTCCTGAATGAACTCGGTGGCAAAAATCACATTCTTTCTTCTTAAACCCTGTATGAATGGGTAGTTGTGATTGTCCACGTCTTTTGTTCATGAATTGACTCCCGCCGGGCTGTTTTGATCCTTGACCTTGGTTTGGCATTGGTCTAGATCTCTTTGCGCAAAATTCGGCATCACCTCTTTTGATGTCCGCCTCAATCCCAATGCATCTCTTGAAGGAGTCCTCATAACTATTTGAGGGGACAGAAGATAATCTGGCTCGAATGCGCCCTTGTAACCCTTCCTCAAACCTAAGTAATTTTAAGCTATCATCCGCCATCACCGTTGGCACATAACGCCCCAATGCATTAAACTTCCCAGCATATTCCACCACAGACATATTTTCTGTTTGTTTCAAGTGGAAGAACTGTCTCTGCTTCTCACTACGTATAGAGTCTGGAAAGTAGTGTTTCAAGAAAACACTTTTGAAGGTTCGCCAATCCAAGGGTTGCCCCTCACTAGTATAAGCTCGGGTAGTTCCTTTCCACCACATTTCTGCATCTCCAACTAGAAAAGGAATGACAACTTTTGGCTTTACATCCTCCGGCACCTTCAGGACATCAAAGTTGGCCTCTAACTCATGAAGCCATTTCTCTGCTTTCTCTGGATCCGGACCACCATCAAAGACAGGCATGTTTGCCTTCTTCAAGTTCTCATAATGAGTTTTACTACTTGTCGATTATTGACGTTGGCGGTTCTCTTGTTCCTGCTGCAACCGTTGTTGATTTTGCATTATCTGAGCCATCATGCTAAAGGCAGCGGTAAACTCTGGAGGCATCACCAAGGTGGTCATACTTGTCGCAGGTGGATCATTAGATGACTCACCCCCAGTAGCCATTCTATTGGTTTTGTGCTGAGGCGTACGAGTCATCAAATGTTCCTCCGTATTTGCTCCTTCACTGTCACCATCAACATGGCTATCTACTATCACAATGTTGGGATTTTCTTCACTTCCACTATTTTGTGCCATAATCCTATCATAAAATATCCACCAATATTCATTTCACACTTGCACAATGTCATACATAATTGCACAAATGATTTGGAAAATGAAAATTGAAAACAAGTTGAGCAAAAAAAATAGGATTGGACGCACTATTCAGACTTTCGGACGTCCGAAAGTTAGGTTCGGACGACCCCCTAGCGTCCGAAATACCGTCTGAAAGTTTGTGCAAAATGAGGTCACTCTGAAGAATAGGTTCGGACGGCTCAGGGGAGTTTCTGCCGTCCGAAACCTAGGATCGGACGACCCCTTAGAAGGTTCGGCCGTCCGAAACTGTCGCGACCAATTTAGCATGCTTCCAGTTAAATGGGTTCGGACTACCCCTAGGGTCCGAACCAGCGTCCGAAACATAGTTTTTAACCTAACGGCTAGTTTTTCCCTTTTTTTGAACCTTCAATGCTTTACAACTAACAACCTTGCATTTCCTCTCTTATATGTACATACTATTATCAACTTAATCTCTGATACCACTAAATGTCACGCCCCAAATCCAGACATGGCACGGCCACACTTTTTGAAACCGAATCCTAAAGTGCGAAGCCTCCTGTTTACAAGTTTATTATCCTAATAGTGTATGCATATATCTATATATCACACATGACCTAGAAATCAATATACACCATTCCAAAGTTCACATTTCCAACATATAACATTCAAACCTACATCATTATCATATGGCATTTATTTCTCCCTTGATAATAGTATATACAACTTATAATTACATATTTGCCTTACAATCACCAATATACGTTTCCTTACAATCATCATTGAAACTATATATATCAAAATCAAAGTCTAATGCCCCAATAGCGTTTAACCCAAAGTCTCCATTACAATTTCCTATTATCCTTACATAGTTACAACATCCACAAAATAGCTTTTTCCACCTCCAGTCATCCACGTAACCTGTATAGGAAACCTTAGAATCTGCAAAAATAACAACATTTGTGGTATGAGCAAAACTATGCCCAGTAAGTGATCGAGATATTCCTCTATTGGATTGAGCACGTTATATATATAATATATTTTATCAAATTCCATTATTTACACATGAAAACCAACATTTGAAGAGATTTCCCATCAAAACACACACACACATATATATATATATAGCAAGTGGCATCATTATTTATCAAACATTCTTAAGTACGTTGAGTACTTGTCATCATTTAGATCATGAACAGTTCAAATCACTCTTGGTACAATAACTGGATCCAGTCCTAACTTTTATAACCCGTCAGGTAGGCCATTACAATGAGGTTCCTAGCTACTATAACCCGCTAGGTGGGCCATTATCAATAGGTTTGAACATGTTCCTACCAATCGTTCATTAAACATTCAAGAGCTCAAAACAATTCAATTCATTTAAATAATTCCACAAAATGATTTATGTTACAAAAACCACTACATACATTTTATAATCATCAAAGTCACAATCTTATTCATGCTCAAGCCAATTTAATGTAGGAACATAACCAAATTCTCAAAATACGTTTCATCAAATGTTTATAAAACATAAAGGATATTATAACCACTTACTTGTAGTCACTTTCCACTATTGCTCTTGATCTAAGGTTTCCCCCACTTATTCAAATCACTTTCCTATAAAACATACACATATGACAAAAGAACAATCAAATAGGGCCTAATAACTTTTAGACACCATTCGTAATTTACGAACCTTTCCTTTTCTTATCAATCTAAAACCCATTAATATATGATTCTCATAAACTTCCTTCAATGGAATATCCTCACAATTTGGTTTAAATCCATCAATTCATATTCTATACTTAATCAAATGAATGCTACAATCCTTATATAGGAGTTCTTGAACTTATGGAATTGAAACCCATTTCATATTTCAACAAAGTTTCAAACTCTCACTAATCTAGGACGCTATATAAGGACATTAACATGGATACATAAACTAGATAGGTTCCTTACCTTATCAAGAGTGAGATTGGAGTGAGAATTGGTCCCTTTTCCCTCCTTAATCAACCCTTTTCTTCTTGCCCTAGTTAAGAATGCAAATAAGGAAATATGAATAACGGAAAGTAGGAAAGAAAGTGAGGAAGAGAATGAAGAAAGAATAAAGGCTATAAACGTTTAGTCTTAAGACCAATTTTTAGCAATTTTGCAAAATAACCCCTATAGTTTTACTTATTAAATAGCCCTCAATAAAATTCACAAGTATTACAGTTGTTGATTTGAAGCGAGTTTTTGTCAAAATTCTCAAGTTTTGATTTATTTCATTAAAAGAAAAAAAACCAAATCACATGAGAGTAACTTCTAAATTTCTAAACCATATGGAATATATTCACTTGAGAATTTGTCAAATCACAAGGGTTTTTTTTTTCACAAAATCTCTTGTTATATGTATAAGATGCGGTTCATATATGAAATGGATAAATAATAATTATCATTAAAATCATGGTTCTAACTACTTTTATCGTAATTAACTCGCCGTTGTATATATGAACCATTTAACAGAAAACTAACTTTTTTTTATATATAATTAATCCATAAAAGAAAGATAAATGATTGTTAATTAGTAATTACTACTTGACTTGTAGAACCACACAAGAAACCATCTTTGGTAAAAGTAAAAGACTAACTGCAGACAAGTAACATCACAAAGACTTGGTGCCTGTATTTTGTAATAAGAATTATTTACATATTTAATGACTATTTCACCTTAGTGAGATATGATTATTAATAAGCATTATGTCTTCTTGGGTTGATTTTTTTTGTTTAAAATATTAGGTTATGATGGGAAGGCATGCATGTGGAAGCATGAAAATCTTTGCTTAATATTTCATTGTCTGTAATCTTCGTTTTTTACTCCAAAGAACCTTATAAAATAACTAATCTTGTCTACATTGATGTTATCAGCATTTTTGTCTTGATCAGTCTAAGCAAAGAATGGGAGATTTTTTTTTTGTTTTCCAAATATGATGTAATTGGAATATTATTCATATCCTAAAACACATAAGACAAAAAATGAATGTTTCAAAAAATATATATGCTTTTGATATAAGAAAGGATCACACCGTGCATGTGGTGGAAGGAATGCGAATTTGAGGGAGTATTTATTCCACCTAATAATACCACTATAATGCTAGTTAACTAGTAGATTTGCTATTCGTACACAGTTGGGTGAATTCCACAAATTGAAATTCAATAATATTACAATTCAAAATAAATTGATTTCCAATTTTTAATAACTATTTCATTATCTATCAAACACATCCATATGCACACACGCTATTTAAGAAAATTATGCACATAACTGTTATATGAGAAGTGATTAATAGAAATTACCAATTACGGATGAGCATGACTTATCCAACCCTTAAAATACTTCTGTGAGAGTTTCCTTTTAATATTTTGACCAGTCATTAATTGTGCAATTAATATCATTCTGTAAACCAACCAATTTGTTTTAGTTAGGCTGCTTAGATGCAAGATGTCATGAAGGGGTGATGTGGATGCAGACTTGCCGTTGTATTTCAATATTGGGCCTATCGTGTAAGACAGATTTTTTTGTTTTAGTTTGTAATCCAACATATACTCAATGAGCTAATGCCATTGGATACAATTTGATAAGCCTAATGACCATTAGATCAATTAGTTAGTTAATGATTGATGGGTTAGATTGATTGGTTAGTTGTAAAAATGGTTAGTTGCTAATCAAGACACTTTTTCTTCGTTGTTAGCTCTTTTTTCACTCATTTTTCCCTCTTTGCATCCTTTATAATACATTTGGTGTAACATTTTATATAACATTATTTATAAATATTTTTTTTCGATGATTTAGATTTAATTATCATGTCATAAGAAACAAAATAAAACTTTTTTTTCGTAAAAACTCTTGTAAGATCGTCGCATATATGCGATGTGAAATGCAAATTTGTTATATTTGATACGCTAATATTATTTTTTGATACGTCAATATTGTATATTTGATATGGTAATATTTGATACTTTATACGTTAATACGCTAATTTTTGATACGCTATATGCTAATTTTTAATACTTTATACGCTAATACGTTAATTTTGTATATGTTATACGCTAATATTTGATACTTTATACATTAATAGGCTAATTTTTTTTATACTTTATATGCTACTCTTTGAGATTGTATCTGCTAAAATAAAAATTGATACGCTAATACGCTAATTTTTTAATACTTAATTTATATGCAAATTTTTTATACTTATATGCTAATTTTTGATACTTTATATCTTAAAGTGAAGATTGATACACTAATTTTTTGAATTTCATATGCAAGTTACATATATGCAACGGTCACACAGGATAATAGCTGAAACTTTTTTCATTGAACACTTTTTATTGCCCATGTTAAAAATGCATTTATTCAATAATACCCCAAATTCGGAAACCATTTTTGCATGATTGGATTTTGGGGCAGTTTGGTAGGGGGAATCAACACCCAATTCCATGAGTTTCATTACCCTTAATGATGTAAATATTGTTTGTTAAACTCCTGTCACTATCATTCAATCACTTTGATTACCCACTAAATTGCCTACTATCGATTTTGATTAACCCCTCTATCATTAAGTTAAATGTGACACCTACATATGTTTTTATGCACTAAATATATTTTACACACGTTACATATATTTTAAATATTTTCACATACTACCTAATATTTTTCACATACTACACACATTTTCACACAATACACATTTTTCACATACTACAAACATTTTTACACAATACACATGTTTTTCACACACTACACACATTTTCACACACCACAAAAAATTTTCACATACTACACACATTTTTCACATAATACATGCATTTTCACACACTACATATATTTTTCACATATTATACACATTTTCACATACTACACACATTTTCACACACTACACACATTTTCACACACTACACACATTTTCACACACTACACACATTTTCACACACGACATATTTTTCACATACTACACATATTTTCACATACCACCCATATTTTACAAACACTACATATATTTTTACACACTATATTTTTTACACATACTACACATATTTTTAGACACACTACACATTTTACACATATAATACACATTTTTATACACTACATATAATACACATATTTTCACATACTAAACATATTTTCATATATTACAAATATTTTTTTACACACTACATACATTTTCACACAGTACACATACACACATTATACATATTTTCACACACTACTCATATTTTACAAATACTACATATATTTTCACAAACTACATATACTTTCAATATTACATATATACAAATTTTCACAAATTACATAAATTTTACATACAACACATATAGTACTCACACTACTTACATTTTCACACAGATAATTAAATATGATAGAAAATACTAAATATAATATGATTAATATGAATTTTCTAAATATAATTACAATTAGAAAATCAAAACATACAATTTACAAAACTAACTAACTTTACCTAAATAAATAACAAATTAAGATTAATTAAATAAATCTCCTAAATAAATTATAAGTAGAAAACACGGTTAAAATATTAAATTATAATTAGCAAACCAAATAATTTAAGAAACTAACTAAAATCTTGATTTTTCTTGACATAATTAAATAAGACACGGTTAATATTAAATTAAGCTGAATAACTCAATAGAAATTTTCTAAATAAGTCATAATTAGAAAATTAAAATATTTAGAAAAAATATGTATAGCATGTGAAAATGTGTATAGTGTGTGTAAGATATATATATATAGAATATGAAAATGTGTGTAGTATATACAAATACATGCATAGTATATATAAAATGTATATTATATGAAAATATGTATAGTATTTGTAAAATATGTGTAATGTGGGTAAAAATGTAGGTAATATGCAAAATTTGTGTAGTGTGTGAAAATATGTGTAATATGTGTAAAATATGTATAGTATGTGAAAATATGTGTATTATGTGTACAATGTGTGTAGTATATATAAAATACGTGTAGTGTGTGTAAAATATTTTTAATGTATGTAAAATATGTGTAGTGTGTGAAAAATATGTATAGTGTGTGTAAAATGTGTGTAGTATGTGTAAAATATGTATAGTATATGAAAACATGTGTATTATATGTACAAGGTGTGTAGTATACATAAAATACTTATAATGTGTGTAAATGCATGTATTTTGTATAAAATGTGTGTAGTATGTGTAAAATATGTATAGTATATGAAAATATATGTATTATGTGTACAATGTTTGCAGTATACGTAAAATACATGTATTGTGTGTAAAATATGTATAGTGTGTGAAAAATATGTATAGTGTGTGTAAATGTGTGCAGTGTGTGCAAAATGTGTGTGTGCGAAAATATTATTACCTTTTACATATTATGAATATTGATTTTTATTTTAAATATTTTGAAAATCAAAATTTGAAACCCATTACCCTCTTCAACCAAACATGATGGGGTTAATGGTATAAACCTATAGTAATAGTGAAGTTAATTATTTTCATTAACATTTTGATCGAGGAATACAAACCAAACGGCTCCTTAATTCATACTATCTATGATCCAACAACAGTTTAGCCAGACATAATGGGAGTGGGCCAAGTGGCAGACAAGGCCTGTCTGGAAACAATGTTACTAACCAAGTTTATGGAATTTATGATGCGAAACTTTTGAAAGTGTTAGAAGTCCCAAAGTTGACAAAAATACAAAGCATTTGTCGTAATTTAAATCAATGTCATCCATCTTATCCATTTCTTGTTTTCTCAAAAATGCCTTGTGCCACTCATCCATTAACGCTTGGATTTCTAATGATCTTGGCAATAATCGGGACCGGTACTCATATAAAATGCTCCCTCTCACACTAAAAGTTTGCTCCATCTCTACGGTTGATGCCAGAATTGCGAGAATATGTTTTGCGATAATAGAAAGGATTGGATAATCCTTATTCTTTCCCTTCCACCATTCTAACATGGGCCACTCGTGAAAATCCCTATCTTCATCACAAACCTCAAAAGTAGTTATTAAATATCTATTAAGTTCCGTCTCAGTACTGGATCTTGGTTTTTTGTGTGAAGAATATATAGATTTACCAAGTTTACGTGGTGCTATAGAAAACATTAATGTAGTACTAGTATTTTGATGTGATGCACTACTAGTAGAATCATTAATATTAGATCCGGTATTATGAGGAACTTGACTATCATATTTAGAATGAAATTAATTAAATAAATCACGAATAAGAAATTTTGCTTTTCCTATAATCTCCTTAGTATCTTGAGCTTTATAAACTTCATTGTCAGAAAATAATGAATCTACACAACTATTATATGCAGTAATATATTCTTCTAAAATAATATTTTTTTGACGTGGATAAAAACAGAAGCAATTAAATATGTAGGTGAAATTTTTCGGTAATAGTTAAGCCATTTTATTAACATATCATATATAGGAAGTAATAAAGCAGGGTCATCTTTGAATTGTTGTAAAATACCAACATCACATGCAATGTAAATAAATAAATGAGAAGTAGAATAATAAATACCAGATAAAATTTCAGTAGTATCTTTAAATATCTTTAAAAGTTGTAATAGTTTACAACAAATTTCCCACATATTAGGATGCAAAGAAATATTTTCTACATGATTTTGCATAAAAAAAGTACATAACAAAGTACTATATTGTACAGATGAATTCAATAATTTATAAGTTGAATTCCACCTATTAGGAACATATTTACTAAATCTTTTAGGTTTTCGTCCATTTTTCATACAAAATTTTACCTATAGTTTCATTAAATTTGGATGGAACCATAAAAGACTAATTGCCTCTTTAATAGGCATAATATACGTATTTAGTATTTTTAAACCATATTGTACCACTAAATTTAATATGTGGCATGCACACCTGATATGAAAAAAATTTCCACCTATTATTTGTTGACAAAAACTTGTTAATTGACTAATCGAAACCGTATTAGCCGAAGCATTATCAAAACCAATTGAATTTTTTTTTTAGATAAACCATATTCATCTAAAATAATATTCAACAAGTTAGATATATTATTTGCGGTATGTCTTCCTTCAAAATGACGAAAAGCAATAATACTTTTTTGTATTTTCCAATCACTATCAATCCAATGACAAGTTACTCCCATATAAGAATATATTTGCCATAAATCACTCCAAATATCGGAACATATAGAAACACTACCATTTAATTTTGAAAAAGTTTCAATTAAAATTTGTTTTTCATCTTTATAAATTTTCTTTAATTCTTTTGTTATTGTTGTTCTAGGCATTCTTTTAGCTTGTGGATTTAATGCATTTTGACAATAATGAGCAAATCCTACTTTTTCACCAAAACCAAATGATAAATGTTCTATGGCTATCATTTTAGCTAATTCTTTTCTTTTTGTTTTCATCCGAATATTTAAAAGGAGGAGTAGTAGAGGGAACAAACCTGGATAATTGCGATTGTTGGTGGAAATGCCGATTTCGTGTGGACTTTTTTCCTTGAAATGTCGCAACAAAGTTCTATAGCCCGATCCTTTCTTGAAAGCATATAATTTATTTTCGGAACAATAATTGCATTTCACCTTGATTGGTTGTTGGTTGGAATCTAATATCTTTGTGTAATGCTTCTTGAACATATCCGATTTTAGCTTTTTTTTCAATATTGGGCTTTCAGTTTCTCCACTGTCGCTAAAAATTTGCTCACTTTGGTTTGCACCAAATTGTGAGCTACCAACAACATCTCTATTAAAACTATCCATTTTATAGTAAATTAAAATAAAGTAATTGAATAAATATAAATAATTAGATAAATAAAATTATAAGTCTATAATGAAAGTATTTAAATAAATTCAAATAATAAAAACTATAAATGAGGATTCAATATTTAATAAAATAAATAATTTTCAAAAATAATTAGCTAAAGATTTCAATAAAATAAAATAATTTAAAGTAAAGAATTGAATTTTGAATATAATGAATTAATGAGTACAAAAATTTAATGATAACAAAGAAAAGTAGATAATATAAATGATAATTGAGAGAATTAATAGAATTGAGATAATTGAGAAAAAATTGAGACTGAGAGAATGATGTGAAAATTAATTTAGGAAATTTGGGTATTTATAGAAGAAAAAAAAAGAGAAAATTTAGTTGATGGCCGTTGCATTCAATGGCCATCTCATTATTTTTTTAATATTTTTTTGGTGAACCGACGGGTCAGATCAAATAACGACTAGTTAATCCTAGCTATTGATTCATCAAATACCGACGGTTTTGAACCGCCAGGTCACAGTTCGCCAAAGTGTGAACCATAACCGGCCCGCCTGGACCGGTTCTGGTTCACAGTTCGGGCTAAATAGGTGGGGATTCCGGTTCTGGACCCAACCCATTGGGCCGGTTCTGGTTCATGTCTAACCTAATCCATAGTCAATTAAACAAATTGAGAGGATTAACATGAATCCATATGCCATAATAAGGTTTATGGTTCATATTTCAATTTCAATTTTAAAATACGAACCAAATAGTTTCTTAGTTTTTTTGTGGGTAAATCACAAAAAAAAAACTTTGCAAAAAAAAAAAATTGTGAATTAGGAAATTTTCGAGTCACCTCTCTATGATTTGAAAACCTACACATTAGTTACCTATGGTTTGGTCTTTTTTTTAATGAAAAATGTTTAAAAAATCAATAATTTCGAAAAAAAAGTGCAATTTACTTCGAATCAACAAGAGAAAACTATTCGTACATATTAAATTAAATAAATTTATAAATATAACAATTTTAAATCTATATTTTTGTGTATTTTTTTTTAAAAAAAATAATAGTAAATATAGGTTTTTAAACAATAATAAAGTAATTTGAAAATTTCCAAAATCACAAGGTATTTCTTTCTTGTAATTTACCCTGTGTGTGTGTGTGGAATACTGTAATTATTCTTTTTTTTTTTTTGTCATATCTAGAAGCAAATAGTCATGGTCAATAAAGGTTTTTCCTAACAAGTCATGCAAAGATTTTCTACTTTTTAGTCTTCTATAGAAAAAAAATATAAAAAAATGGCTTCATCATACATGACTTTCAATTCTTGAATAAGAAATCTTGGCACTTAAATTTTATATACTTTGTGAAGAGGATCAAAACTTCAAAGAGATATTATCATGATGACTTCATCCTAACGTAACCAAAAAATGATATAAGAATTTCTACAATGTGAGAATATATTAAGAACAAGCACAAAAAGACACTATTATTTTTTTATATATTTTGGAATGAAATCGAAATTATATTTTACGGTTCTGGTGTTGATTCTCGAAATTAGTGGTTCCATATTTTCAAAAGAATTAAAAAAATATATATAGTAAAGGAAAAATACAATTTAAAATTTGAATAAAATAAAGAAAATATATCTCAATTTTGATTTAAGTAAAAATGAAAATTGCATTTCAATTCAAATTAAAGTGAAAATAAAAAAATTACATCTCAATTCAAATTAAAATTACATCTCTGCTTCCTTATTTATTCTTAGTTGGAATAATGAGAATAAACTGCCAATACTAGCAATTTGTTAATTAGAAATTAGCCAAAAAAATTAAATACGGTAAAAAAAAAAAAAAAATTTTAAGAAAATTATATAACTAATTCTAAAGAAAAGAATATAGCCATTGCACTACTGTTGCTTACTATCGATATCCTGCCAATTAGTCATGGCACCGGAACCGGCCCGTAACCGGCCCGGCGGGCCGGGCCCGAAACCGGAACCGGCCCATGCCGGGCCCAACCCGCCTGGGCCGGTTCCGGTTCACAGTTTTTGTGAACCGTGAACCGGCGGTTCAAACCGCCGATTTTTGAAAAAAAAAAAAAAAAAAAAAAACCTATTGGGCCTGATCTGGAAAGACACCTTGTCATGGGCTAACCAAAAGTCCATGTTGTAGCCCTCTCATTGCTTTAGACTTAATTGTTTGGATCACCTTGTATAATTGATAAAGCCCATGTTACAATTGAATTATTAAACTTTCTCATTATCTAATATTATTAATGGATGATTATTAAACTATAAGTATATTAAAATAAAAGATTACTTATAATTAACTATATTAACTTGAATTATTGCGTGTTCTTGTGTGTAATGAATGGATAAATTCATATAAATACATAATTAAACTCATAGTTTAATATTCAAATAATATCAATTATTATTGATATTCATTATGGTACAACTATTAGTAACATGTTAATGGTAATTAATATTTAACTAATAACAAATATAGAGTATTTTTCATTTTATTATATTTTGTTTATACATCATTACATCTACATATTAATTTAAGTTACTTTTCAATTATATTAAATTTGTATATATTGTATTTATTTTTTTCAAATTTAATGTTAAAAAATTCGAACCGTAAAAAACCGTTAACAAACCGGAACCGGAACCGTGACGGAACCGTGAACAAGGGCCGGTTCAGGTTCCACCCTTTGTGGAACCGTGAACCGGCGGTTCGTGAACCGTGGTCATGTCTACTGCCAATGATGGAATAGTTTCTTTTGTAACCTGTTGGGTTGGTCATCCGGCCGAGATGCATGGGCCAGCTCAAAGTTTAAAGGTCTAACCATTAGCAGGCCTCTACTTGGGTACATGATCTAATGATCCATCAATTCGGGTAAGCATTATTTTACTATTCAATTTTGAAAAAGTTATATTTTAATTTTTCAATTTGAATTTTGTTACACAAATGATTATTTACTCTATTTTATTTAAGTAACACCATTAGTTATATAGTACAAAATGACTTAATTTGGAATGACGAACAATGTCTTTTGATAAACAACCTTACTCATAAGATAGATAGAAAATGAGTTAACAACTATTTCTATGATAAAAGAAAGATCAAAATATAACTTTTTTAATATCAAAAATTCAAACGATTCTTATCTCAAAGTTTGGAACCATTAAGACCATTTGCCCTATTTCTTCTAATCTAATCGGTTTTACTTTTCTATTTTCTTAATTAGAAACAGAACCCTTGGTTTGGAAACCTAAAACTAGTTTTCAAACCCGAATAAATGCAATACCATACCTAGCTATTATGTGAGTTAACAAGTACAAGATATATTTTCAACAGAAAAAAAAAAATCATTGATTAACTATCTTTGTTGGTAAATGACAAGATGTCTAATTATTAATAATGCAATCCTTGTTTTACACATTAATCCATTGTGCCACACAACAAGATGTCTAGCATTTCATGCACTAATAATGTAATATCCTTGTTTCACACGAGAATCTATTGGGACACATGACAAGATGTGTAATAGTTCATGCACTAATTTACAATTAAAGATGAAGTTTCTTTATGCCTTAATGTATGGTTTCATTAAAGTCATGTCCTTAGGCAATCAACAAATTAAAAGTAGTGTAAGACTCAAAGTGACAGGTAAGTCAACATTGGGTAAGTAATGGAAAAAAAAAAAAAAAAATGCAATGATTAACTATTGAGAATAATTAGCGGTTGATTAACCGGCCATTTCATCATTTTACTATACTAAAATTTTCTTTGGTAGGCTACTTTAATTTGAGAGAGATTTCAAATAATGCAGCTGTTAAAACTTTATGGTTAAAAAATTAAAGTTTAATTTTGGTTGATCTTTTTGAATTTTTTGTCCTAATTTAAGTTTAACTTTGGATGTGAATTGAGCAATGTCCTATACAAATGTAATGCTAAATGAGAACCCTTTTTAACTACGTAGTTTTTACGACTATCAAAGTTGACCAATTGAAAGTTTGCTTAAGACTCAATCTCGATTCTCCACTACAACATCTCTTCTTTTTTCAAGTCAAAAAGAGTTTATTTTCTATAGGGTTGGTAAAAGTTTTCTCCTCAGATATATTTGGTTGCTGTTAATTTTCCAGCAGTGATTAAGGGCAGAAGACAAAACTCTGTCAAAGCCTATAAAATCTTTGAAGTCAAATATCTTTGAATTAGTGGAAGATTGATTTGGTGATTAATTATTAATATCAAAATTATCTTAATACGAAAGTGAATGTGCAACCCAAATAGTTAATATAATGTGCATATAAGTTGATGATGCCTAAAGAAATATAATAGAAGCAAAAAATCATCAAGTAGGTCATATGGAAGTGATTGGTTTTTAATTTATCCCACCCCTTTATATCTTAAAATAAAATTTCAAACTCTATGAGAAATTATAGGGGGAAGAAAAAAACAAAAAGAAGGTTTTGGTGAGAAGTTTTTCCTAAGTAAATGTGTCATACTGGTATTTAAATTTTAATAATTTTACCTTAAGGTAAATCCCAATTTAAAAGTAATTTGATCACCAATTAATTTTGAAAAAAACTATATTTTGATGCATTAACTTGGATTTTGTTGCATAAATGATTCTACTCTTTTTCCATCCATTTCACAAGTAAATGTCACTTGTTAAGTGATCCTATTTAACATTTAAAAATAACATTATTTTGTATTATATGACTAATGACATTACTTGTTAAATTAATGAAAAATAAATTGAAAATAATTTATATGACAAAAGCTAAATCAATGAATCAAAATAGAACTTTTTTAATATTGAAAATCAAAATAATACTTACCCTAAATTGAGGAACTATTGAGTTTATTTACCCTTTCACATGACAAAAGGTTATCCTTGGAAGAAAGCTAAGAAATGCACAGTTCCCTTTTCAATTTTCCTTGTTTACATGAACTAATAATATGACCTTCTAGTTGCATCAAAGTGTCTAAAGAAAAACCTGTTATCATCATCATAAGTAACTATTATCTAAATTATACTAGAAAAAAAAAAAGAAGAAAAATTAGAGGTGTTTACTTGGCACAAATTGTGTGTAAGATTTTTTTATTTTATTTTGTAAGTTTTTTTTTTTATTAATTAGTAAACCACTTGTATATGCACAAGTACTAATGTGTATGCACTACTTTTCACACAAATCTCTTATTGAGACCCCCAAATAGACAATCGATCCTTTTCAACGTTGTGGGCAAATTAATGTATGAGAACCTGAAAATTGACGACTATTATTTCTTGAATTCAGTCTTTCCATGAAGTCCTCTCTATTGACCTTCGCATTAGAAATGGCAATTTACCGTCTTTGAATGAAATGATTTTGTTTCTTGACCTTTATACGCGGACCAGTTCAAACTTAAGGAAAGGTGAGATATCAACTGATCTAAGCATGATTTAGTGTTGAAGAATGTCGTTATTTTCTTGAAAAAATCAGTGCAGCATTTTGCTTATTTATTGGAACCATTTCGAGGGTTCTCACAGCATTGATCATCGGATAATCTTTGCACTATACATTGTACAAACACTAAACATTTTTCTCAAAGAAACATGGCTCCAAGTTTTGATGATAGCAACTCTTTGTTTGATTTTATTGTCAGAAATGGCAATGGTGTTAAAGGTTTAGTTGATTCAGGGATAGAAAAGGTTCCAGAGAGATACATCCAACCATCATATGAGCGAATCGACAAGCTTGTTTCAGGCTCGTATCAGAAGTCTTCTTCTCCAATTGATTTATCAATGCTAGATGGTCCTCACCATGATCAAGTTGTGGAGGCCATTGTTAGAGCTTCTGAAACTCTTGGATTCTTCCAAGTAGTTAACCATGGTGTCCCTGTGGATCTCCTGGAATCCCTCAAACAGGCTGCTCACGGGTTTTTTGCCCAGCCTCCTAAGGCAAAGGCTGTTTATCTCAAGGGAGTTAGTCCTAGCCCTCTTGTTAAGTATGGAACCAGCTTTGCTCCTGATAAGGAAAATGCTTTGGAATGGAAAGATTATGTGAGCATGGTTTACAGTAATGATGTTGAGGCACTTGAGCATTGGCCTAAACAGTGCAAGTACGATTTATTAATTCACAAATTTCCTATTTAAAGCTATGCCAATTCATTTCAAATATTTGAGATTTTACTATATATCGTGGTTTTAAAACAGGTTAAGAATTTCAATAACATTCTTGCTTTTCTTTATTTCTCAGAGAAGAATCACTTCACTATTTAAAATCCTCGATGAAGATGGTGAGAAGTCTATTGGAGATTTTATTTGGAAATCTTGGTGTGGAACTTGATGATTCAAGGGTGGAATCACTAATAGGCTTAAAGATGGTGAACATGAATTTTTACCCAGCATGTCCAAATCCAGAACTCACTGTTGGAGTGGGACGCCATTCTGATATGGGCACATTTACAGTGTTACTACAAGATGGGATTGGAGGATTGCATGTAAAGGTAGAAGAAGATGAAGTTACAGGACAGAAAGAAGAGTGGATAGAGATTCCACCATGTCCTGGTGCTTTAGTCATTAATGTTGGAGATGCAGTGCAGGTTAGAGCTCAAACATGAACCTTCTTTTACTTCTGTAATTGAGTCGAAGACATTCTTTTCATTATGTTTTTGAGAATGAAAAGAATTCTTGTTCAAAACTCCTTATTTGCCTGATTGCATGCCTTCACTATTTTTCTAATACATTCATTACTTATTCTATTTAATATATCCATCAACATTTTAGTTTTGATATCCTCATTTTTCGTTTATACTCATATTTAGTCGCTTTACATTCTGATAGCGTTATGAATGTTTTATAAAATTTTCATTACTAATAGTCGTATTACTATTTTATAAAATTTTCAATTGAATTTCAACGAATACTTTAACATCACAAAAGTAATATTTGTCAATTAAAAAAAATGACAAATACAAGTATGACACAACTTAATTAGTTGACATATTATTTTTTCTCCAGATTCTTAGCAATGGAAGGTACAAAAGTGCAGAGCATAGAGTTCGTACCACAAGTAAACAGTCAAGAGTTTCCATCCCAATTTTCACCATTCCAAGACCAACAGAGAAGATAGGTCCATTGCCTCAACTGGTAGAGCGTGATGGTGTGGCTCGTTACAAAGAAGTAATATTTGAGGATTACATGAACAACTTCTTTGGAAAAGCTCACCAAGGAAAGAAATCACTTGATTTTGCCAAAACAAATTAAACTCTACTTAACATGAATTAAGCTTCTTCTTCTTAGGCTTATCATGTGCTTACTATCATCAGGAAAAATAAACATAGAAAATAACACCATTAATTGAGTCCTATTTATGTTTAAATTCCAAACTTAGATGTTAAGTTTGCAATTTGAACTTTGAAGTTCATCCTCTTTCCACCACTTTGTAATTGCTCAAAAGTAACAGTTAACAATTCTCTATTTTTCTTTTACCATTTCGATTCCATAGACTGCTAAAAAGTGGGGAAAAGTTATATGAAGCTTAGCTTAACTGCATTGTTTTTGGAATAGTACTGTTGTCTGATGCTTGAAAGAACTGTAATTGCAACAAAGTGAAGCAAAATCTCTAGTTTTTTTTTTTTTTTTTAATCAAAGCGATCATTTATAAAAGCACGACATGGCCAAAATACAATTCTCAATCAACTGACTGAAAATCAAGTTGGACAACATTTAGGAGCCAACTAGGAAAGTTTTCCTCCCACCAGTGGAGTCCAAACCTATACAAGCTTGTTGAGCTAATACATGAGAAGCAACATTTGCTTTCTTCTCACTGTATGAAAAACTACATGATTCTAATAAACTACTGAGCAAAAAAATGTCTTCAGATATTGATACTGTCCTCACTGTCGGACTTGTTCTATGTTGGAGTTTAGTAACAATAGCCTTGACATCTAATTGTATTTCCACCTTAGATCAATCCCTTCTCAATGCATTACAATTGCACCAGCCCTCTTCTGGAGGTTTTCACTTTTCTTTCCCTCTGATATTGATGTTTCTCTTTTCATTCCTTTGCTTGTTTTTTCCTTTGGTGACCTCAAAATATTCACTCCACTCATCTTGGGCTTTCTGCACTAGATCCAACTCTGATCTGGCTATATTGTTGAAACAATTTTCATTTCTTGTCTTCCATATTTGCCACAAGATATAGCAAGTTAGTTCAATCATTCTCTCTATTTCCACCGCCTTTCTGTTTTGGCTGATTTCAATAAACCAGTTGGAGAAGGATAGATCATTCTGCGGTTGTATGAGCCAGGATACACTTTCTTCTTCCAAGCTGCAAGCTCTACAAATGCTATCGTTCATTTTCAATCTTTCACTTAGAATTTTTCTTACTGGTAGGATGTCATGGCACCATTGCCATATGAAAAACTTAATCTTTGGTTTTATTTTCAAATTCCAGATTCTCGGCTAGAGAGCTTTATCTCTCTCCTCCTTGTTTGAAGATGTTGTTTTGCTCCTAGTCATCTCCATATTTTTTAGAACTACTCTGTATCCAGACTTTGCATCGTAGACCCCATCTGTAGCATGGCACCATACCAGTTTGTCTTTTGTGCCCACTATACTAATCGGTTGTTGCATTATCAACTTTGCTTCCTCCTCAGTAAACAGAAGTTTGATCAGCGCCCTATTCCAATTTCCCCCCCTCTGTCAGTAACTGATTTACATACTCTAGCTCTGCATTGACCGGGTAAGGAGATATTGGTTTAGGCCTCACAGTTGATAGTAACCAATTGTCCTCCCATATCCTCACTGTCCTCCCATCACCAATTTGAAATCTGCATTCTTTTTCTAGCAAACCTCTAGCCCCAATCCAATTCCTCCATAACCTGGAAGCATTTCCTTTCAGTTTGGATTTGAATAGGCTTGAATTGGGAACTTTTTAGTACCCTGCTCATCAACAAATTTGGTTTGGTAATAATTCTCCACAGCTGTTTTGCTAGGAGGGCTTCATTGAAGGCTTTTAGATCTTTGAAACCTAGTCCTCCTCTCTCCTTTGGCCTGGACAGTTTCTTCCAACTCTGCCAATAAATTTTCTTCCCTTCAGTGTCATCTCCCCACCAGAAGCTTGCTGCTTTAGCTGTTAACTCTTTACATATTGAATTCGAGAGTTTAAAACATGACATACAGTAAACAGGTAGAGCAGTTAGGACTGACTTTAGAAGAATCTCCTTTCCTCCTTTGGATAACAAACTGTTCTTCCAGTTTGAGATCTTCTTTGTTGTATGGTAACTGATGAAACTGAAGACCTTCTTCTTTGATCTTCCAATGGCTGCTATTTTGCTCTTTGACTCCCTCAAGTTCCTGGCATATCCAATTTTTAACTCCCAGTGGAGTATTTTTACTGAAGAAAATAGATGATTTTTGCAGATTAATTGCTTATCCAGAGTTCTCCTCGTATTCCTTCATAATCCTATTGATGCACCTAACCTGGTTCCTATCAGTATTGCAAAAGACTAGAGAGTCATCAACAAACAGTAAGTGTGTTACTCGAGGTCCATCTTTGCTAATCTTCACTCCCTCCAACTGATTCCTTTTCACTGCACTCTTTATTAGTGAGGAGAAGCCCTCTAAGACTAAGGATTTGCCCCTGAACTTGGATGGTATGCAGGAAAAGCTGCATTAGGAGGGTTAGCAAGAGCTGGATTTACATTTGGAGGGTTGTTCATGTTTGGAGACGGTGCTGCAGCTCCTTGATAAAGATTTGATTCTGAGGGTGCTAAGCATACCTTATATGCAATCGGAACAACGTGCATTTCAGTGTGTGAGAGATGTATGTCAGTATAGTTATTTCTGAATGCTCACTATCTCACCCCTCCTATTGGCATTATAAAAAAAGAGAGTTTAAAACAGGCACAACCCCTGTAATTGGCATGGACTTTGAATAGAATTTCCTATAACCTGAGTTTATGTGTACCCAAGACTTCTCATAATTTTCTGGGGATCTTGTGAACATCTTTAACATTGAAGCAGCGAGAAATGCGTATCCCTGTGCGACATTGTCATTATCACTTGTTTCATTCGGCATAGTGTAAGCTCCAACAGATTCAAGAACTGCCTCGTCGAGTATATCCAAGCTCATATCACCGGCTCTCCTTAAATCATCAATCTCAGTAAATAGATAAGGTGTTCATCCTATGCCAAGTTGTTTCAGTTGGAATGCTATAACAAATATTGAGCCTACATGTTTCTGTGATATTCCAGATGACAAGGCACTTATGAGAGCCCTTCCTAACTGTATAGTTTCTGTAGGCTGCATTCTTGCTAGGGTCAACAAATCTCTCTCTCCAACTGCCATCAAGAAAATCATCTTTGAAAGTGATCATTACACCGAGCTCAGGAATGTCTTGGAATTCACGTGGTAGTTCAGGGATATTGATTGTAATTTCGCTCTATCTTTTGGTCCCAATCTGTTTCGGCCTCAGGTCTCACCTATGTTAGATCCGCAGGAGAACTCCTCTATAAGCTTGTTGTGGGTTTTCTTGATTTTCATTTTGTTGGTTAGGAGCGCTCGCAATTTGCGCTTGTCTGAATCTTTGTAACAGCTCAGACATTTTGAGACTATTGAGAATCGAAAAATGCTCGAGAGTAACTACTGAGGAATGGAGCGGGATTTATCTTCGTATTTATCTTCCCATTACAACCGAACTTTTTTTTCGTAAACTTATCAGAGTTCTTTATTAGATTTATCTCTTTTTTTTCATTATTGTCAGCTTATGGCATATAGTACAAATGAGTAAAATAAGATTTGGTTCCCCATCGCATCAGTAGTCAGGTGCAAAAGTAAAGCAGGTAATCCACCTCTCTCCCCATATAAATGGGGCACTGAATGTGTGGAGATTCTAGATGATAGTTCCACTGGGAATCAAAGCATCCTTGATAACAGTTACAATCCCGCTCTTGATGAAGTAACCATCTGTTTCTCTAGCTGCTTCTTGAACACTGTCACTGTTTATGATCTTCACATCGTGTCCAATTCGAGCATTCTTGTCGATAATTGCCCTCTTGATGTGAGAGTTCTTCCCAATACCAATTGGGACACTACCTTTTGCGGCCAGAAACCTCGTGACAGCATCCGTCTCATAATAATCTGCTCCCATCAGTAACGTGTCTTCTATAATTGCACCTTCTGAGATGCATGACCTTAGCCCAACCACAGAGTGGTGGATTTTACAATTGTTGATTACACAGCCTTCACCAATGACACTATCTGTGACGTTTGCATCAAGCATCTTGGAAGGAGGTAAGTATCGAGGTTGGGTGTATATTGGAGCTGAACGGTCATAAAAGCTAAAATCTGGAACTGTTTTTTTTGTAATCCCCAAATTGGCATTATAGAAAGCTTCAATAGTACCAATGTCTTCCCAGTAGCCATCATACAAATAAGATTTAACCCTCAGTCCCATTGAAGTTGCACCAGGAATTACTTCACTACCAAAATCATTGGCTCCTGGAAACTTGTCTTGGAGCAAATTTATCATCACTTCTTTACTCACAACATATATTCCCATGCTGGCAATATAAGGCATCTCTTTGGCCCTCTCATCATCAAGACCTAGAATAGTAGTATCGACCTTCATAGTGCGATATGTTCCTAATATCCTTCCACCATGGCTAAAAGCAGATTCAGATGCTACCGTAGTAATTGGAATACTCAACACGTCTCGAGCCAAAAGTGAAAGTTCCGGATATCTAACCATATTATCTTTCAAATAACCAAGAATGTCCAAATTCGGATATTGCTTGCGGTCTACTAGACGCTCCTCCAGATACAATTCCAACTCTATGGTAACTAGGGGTGTTCAATATTCGGTTTAAACCGAAAATCAATTCGAAAACTGAATTCGAATTCAGAATCGAATCGTTTTCGGTTTAAACCGAATTCGAATTTTGGTTTTAGATTCGGTTTTCGAATTGGGCTTCCAATTCGAAAAGCTAACCGAATTCAATATATATAATATAATTTTTATAAATATAAAATATATAATAATAATACAACTTAAACTTAAAAGACATAATTAGATCATTCTTTTATGTATTATTTGATTTAATTGAATGTTTTGTAAATTTTGATATAATTTATGTAATTTAATGATTTAATTAGGATTTAAATGAATCCGAATTTGGTTTATTCGAATAAAACCGAATTCGAACTGAAACCGAATTTTGAATTCGGTTCGGTTTGTTCGAATTAAATTCGAATTCGGTTCGATTTTCGAGTTCGAGTTCAGAAATGTCCAACTCGAACAAACCGATTCGAAGAACTCGAATAACCCGAAAACCGACTCGAAGAACACCCCTAATGGTAACACCGTACTGAGACTTGTATGAATCAAAATCCTGCAAGTTCAATTGTAAAAAATAACATAAAAATGTATTAATTCATATTAATGATAAAGAATATCAATAAATTCTTACTTACCTCAGCAGGATCTATAGAAAGACTAACACTTCCACCGCCTGTTGAAGCTTATGAAGGTTGACTAGAATTGGCATGGTTGATTCTAGAATACTCATCAAACAGTCCAAATAACTTACTTTTGACATTATTAACCTTTTCTTCCCTCATTTCAGGATCCAACTTATAAAAGCAATAATCCACAAATTGAAGCTTATAACGAGGGTCTAAAATCACAGCAAATGATAAAACCATACTGTAACATTCCCAATACTTGAGAAACTTGGTTTTCATCTTAAAAGCCATTTCACTAATCAAACCATCTTCACTGTTAGCTTCTTTATCTAAAAGTTAATGAATTTTCCAAATATTTTGGAAATATAGATTTGATGTGGGGTATTTCCTCCCTGAAAACAAAGTCGTCATATCATAGAAAGGCTTTAAAAAAATTGCAATCTTTTCAACTCTACCCCACTCATCTTCCGAGGGACAAAATTTGTAATCCTCATCCAACAATTTCAATCGAAAAAATGCCTCTTTAAACAAAAGTGCCCTTTCAAGCATGATTAATGTAGAATTCCATCTTGTTGAAACATCTTGAGTCAATTTCTTATTAGTCACCAAGCAAAGTAACATAACTGGCAAATTTCTTTAATCTAACTTCAGAGCCCTTCAAATATTTCACACTTTCTCTAATCTTAAAAACAACTTCTTCAATCACATCCAAACCTGATTTTACAATTAAATTCAATATATGTGCCCCACAACGCACATGAAGGAATTCATTTCCATATATATAAGAACCCTCAAAAGAGAAATAAGTTTTCAAAGACCTTATAAATCTATCATTATATTTTGCATTGTCAAGCGTGATAGTAAAGATCTTCATCTCAATACCCCATTCTTTTAAGAATTCAAAAATCCTCCCAGCTAACTTTTGGCCATTGTGAGGTGGAGGCACATGACGAAAAATAAGTAACTTATTTTGCAATTTCCAATCATGATCAACATAATGTGCAGTTAAGGACATGTACCCATTAGTAGTTATAGAAGTCCATACATCAGAAGTCAAACAAATCTTTCCCAAAACTAAATCAAGCTGTTTTTTTTTTTACATTTTCTTTCTCTTTCCTATAAAGTTTTAGAACATCTGCCTTCGCTGTATTTCTAGTGACAAATTTCATAGTAAGATTCAAAAAAGCATGCAACTCCCTAATTCCCTGATGCTCTACAAATAGAAACGGATAGTCATGTTTCACAATTGTAGTTGCCATTTTTTCACGATACATCTCTTGATCTACCGAAACAATTCTTTTATGCTCAAGTTCAAGTCTATTTTCAGAATGCTTTTTAGTCAAATGACATTTCAAATTTGACATTCCAGAAGAAGAATCAGCAAAGTATTCCTTACCAAGTTCACATATAGCCTTTCGCCTCTTATTCTCACCTGTCTCCAATATGTCAAAATTAACCCAAACATTTGAAATGAACTTTTTATGCTTCTTGCTAATACTTGATTCACCGCTTTCCTCAAAATTCACAGGAGCCAACATAGTTCTGCAAAATAAAAATAAAAAAGTAGATATTTCAGTTGTACAAGGCCCAGTAGGTTGTATAGATTTAAGCCAATATAACGATCCATATCACTGTTGATGGACAAGACACAAAATGGAGTAGTACTCAATTCAAAGAAAAGTAAAGTGTCACTTTACTGCAGTCACAAGAGTTTCAACTAGCAATTCTCTTCTAGATGCCTCCAATGAATGAAAGTTCAATTTGAATTTACAATCTGCAACTTGCTGCAACTACCAATTTAGAAAGGATTATCATAAACACACCATAGGAAAATCTCACCAACACAAAAAAAGTAGTCAAAAATAGCCCTTTCAATCCTGTAAAGAGTTTCCAAGAACTCAATCCTGTAGGGTGCATTGGTTAACGGAAAAAACACAATTTTAGAAACCTTCATCTGCGATTACAAGAGACCATTTATAGCTGAGAATCACGTTTTCATTGTCCAATAACATATGTAAACTTGTTGAGATGGCCAAGTCATATTGTATGTTAACGATATTATGATCCATGTATTCGTCCAGAATTTGTTTCCACTGGCAAGTTCACCATAAACTTTATGACTTGAAATGTATGCCATATTGTGAAGGTAATCAGGCTTATATATACTTTGGTTAATTTGGTTACATTCTTCCATTTATCCTATTTTGATGGATTTGATAGCTCTCTAGAATTAAAACAAATATATATAGTAGAATTGTACAAATCAAGTGGAGGTCCAGAAGGATCGTGTTCTTAATACAAGTTTGAGCAAACATTTAATTGCAAATTTTTGCAATTAATACAACAACAACATGTGCAGAAGATCTTGGAGAAATCTAGACTGAAGAACAGAATAAAATTTCATCGTATCGTTTAAAGATATGCAACACTATGAATTCAAAGCAATACAATCCCTATTCCCACCCCCACCAAAAAATGGAGAAAGAAAATATCAAAATGGAATATTAAGCATAAGATACTTCAAGACATGAACAAGAATCAAAAGAACTAATCTTTAACAGCAAAAGGGATGAAGTTTATGGAGGAAAATCATGTACCTTCCTCTTTAGGCAATAATTGTGCCAAGGATCTTAAATCAATACTGAAGCAATTCAAGATAAGAAATACATAAAGAATGCCTACAAAGATCTCCACAAAGATAAGGAACAGGTGTTGCTGCTGCAGGTGTGAGGGAATCGCAAAAACGCGAAGTTAGTAGGCAAGAGGGCAATGCCGAAGCGAAAATCTGATTGAGGGAGAAAAAACACAAACAAAATTGATGACCCGCGAGTTTCCCATAATCCAACCCAACCGAAACCGCTAAAGATCAATTTATTATAACCCGTGACCCGTTTGACCCAACCTAACTAGTTAATTTGATGGGTGGGTTAGGTTATAAATCTGGTCACGGTTTCATATTGACAGCCCTGGTATCGAGGTTGGGTGTATATTGGAGCTGAACGGTCATAAAAGCTAAAATCCGGAACTGGTTTTTTTGTAATCCCCAAGTTGGCATTATAGAAAGCTTCAATAGTACCAATGTCTTCCCAGTACCCATCTTACAAATAAGATTGAACCCTCAGTCCCATTGAAGTTGCACCAGGAATTACTTTACTACCAAAATCATTGGCTCCTGGAAACTTGTCTCGGAGCAGATTTATCATCACTTCTTTACTCACAACATATATTCCTATGCAGGCAATATAAGGCATCTCTTTGGCCCTCTCATCATCAAGACCTAGAATAGTAGTATCGACATTCAGAGCTTTCAATTGCTCTCCTTTTGGTTTTTTTTTGCAAATTCTATGATGCGTCCTTCTTCTTCAATTTTCATCAGACCAAATGCAGTAGCACATTTTTCATCCATTGGCAAGGCAACATCAGTAATATTAGCATCTGTTTCCCTGTGAGCTTGAATAAATCTATCATAATCCATTTTATACCGATGATCTCCAGCAAGAACCAAGAATTCAAGAACATTTTGCTTCTTAAAAAGCCATAAGTATTGCCTCACAACGTCAGCTGTACCTTGGAACCAATTGGGGTTTTCGGGACTCTGCTGAGCAGCAAGAACTTCAACAAAGCCTTCATTATTGTAGCCTCCCATATTACTTGCATATGCCCGAGAAAGATGATTATTGAGAGATGCAAAATTGAATTGTGTAAGAACATAGATTTTGGAGATGTTACTATTCAAGCAATTGCTGATTGGGATGTCAATCAACCGATAATTGGCTCCCAAAGGAACAGCTGGCTTTGCCCTCTTCTTCGTAAGAGGGTAAAGTCGAGTCCCAGCTCCACCTCCAAGTATAATTCCCAACACACTGCAATTGGCATCGGGGTCGAGACAAGTCTGCGAATTTTGCAATTCAGAAACAGCTTTAGAAGATACTATTAATGGCTCCTTCTCTCAGAACGACGACATAACAGTGCTAAAACTTTTTCACCGAATACATTCGAAGAAGACAAAGATAACCAAAGCAGTGTCGTCGGAGCTCTAGCAAAATCGTCTACGTTACAGCTAAAGTGATCATAGAACTTCAGTGATGGCGAAGGTAATAATGATCCAACGGCTGCTATTTGAAATGGAAATTTTTACGCGATGGAGTCTTCACCACTCAAGCAAATTTTCCTCTGAGCTGAGATTGAGGTGGTTTTGGACTCCCATTACAACCGAATTTTTGGGCTAAAAAACTCGAGTCGCAAAACAGCACCGAACGGGGGCGTCTCGTACGTCTTTCGTTCGCTTCGACATTTTTATGCTCAAAAAGGTATTTTTTTGTCCAAAGTGACTTTTCAATCCAAATATAGTCCTAATATGGTGTTATTTTTTTCAAAAACATTGTTTTTCACAAAAACATCGTTGTTTAGTTGAAAACTTGTTTTTGGTAGAAATACCAAAAAATGCATAAAAACATGCGTACATTTGTGATTTTGGTCCTGTTTTTTTTTTTGCAAACCCCTTGTTTTGTGCTTAAAATCAAAATGTTGGGACAAAAACCTCAAGTCGTAAAATGGCACTATACGAGGGCGTTTTTGTCACTCTAATCATAGAATAAAAATTCACGTTCATTTGTGTTTTGTTCATTATTCTGTGCGTGCTCTTTTTGTTTTCTGAATTTTTATGTAAGGTAAGAAATATAATTGCCAAGCTAGTGTGGTCAAAAAATCCCTTTCTACCCTAACGCATCGAATTGCTATAAGACACATGTTGCACAATTTTCATCTTTGTCCTTTCTGAGTTTTCCTTTTTGGTCCTTTTTCCGTTCTTGTTCAATTCCTGTCTATTTTTCATGTTTCTTGTGTTGTTTACTTCCTATGTGCATCTAGATATATAGGTGTAAACTTTATTGGAAGAACCAATTTCTTTAGGAGTCAAAAACAATTACATTGCCTTTTCTTTTGTTCTTATTTATTTTACCATAATTCTTCCTTCAAGGTTAGTGATAGCGGTATTGGAGCTAACGTCCAATGCAAAGGTTTAACCGAATAAAATATATTTATAACCTTAATCCTCATTACATTTAAGGTGCATCAAGACACCGACGTTTTGTGGTTAGAGGAAGTAGAGATCATACCCACAAGGAGTGGATGAGTCTATAGAATTAGTGTAAACGTGTGTAAAGTAGTGGGGGTAAAAACAAGCAAAGAAATAACTTAAACTATACTATTACTACCAAATAAACATGAAAATGTGTGGAAGAAGAATCAAGTAAAGGAAGTATACCCTTGGATTTAGTTATCTCTAATGTGAGTGTTATGCATGGTCTATCCTATGAGATCACTAAGACTAAGGGTGAGCCAATTCAACTAAGTCCCCCCTTTATGGCCGAGGTAATGACCTATATGCATTGTCTCCTACCAGAAATTAACCAATTAACCAATCCCCCATTTATGGCGGAGGCAAGGACTAGCTAACTAATGTCAATCAAAATTCCAATGTCTCTCTAATCTTCCTACTCTCTAATCCAACCCCTCCTTTATGGCGGAGGCAAGAGTCGAACCTAGTCACTCCCTAATCTACTCTTTCCTTTATAGCGGAGGCAAGGATTAAACTAGTTTGTGTCAACCAAGTTCATCAAACCTACATTGATCTCTCAATATCCTAATCGATTCCCCCTTTATGGTGTAAGCAAGAATAAACTAAGATATCTCTACTAATCCATCACCCAGAAACTAGTATACCATGAGCATTAATAATATAGAGTAATAAATTAGCTTGTAAGTCCTAATTCCTACTTACCCATAGCATAAAACAACACAATAACACAATATATCAACAATCCATAACCACAATCCAATGGTAATTAACAAATTAGCCCCTCATGGCATACTAGAGCTTCATAAACATATATAAACAAGCAAAGAAATAAGTAAAAAAGTGCAAGGAAAAGAAACTACCTATTTGATTTAACCAAGAAGGAAGTTTTCCAAATATTGATTCAAGCAAAATATCCAAGATTTATATTGATTTCCAAACTCTTTGTGCAAATGAGCATTACAAGAAAATTGGAGGCACCAAGATCTAATCTAATCTACTATACTATTTGGTGCCCCCAAGAGGGAAACTTGAACCCTAATCTATCTACTAACTATCTCCCCACTCTCTAACTACTAACTACTTCCTTCCTCTCTTTTCTTCTTGCAAGACTTCACAATATATGAGGGAGGAAATAGGGTTGGCAATGTTTGGTTCAGAAGTTTCCAAAATGCCCTTGTTGGCTTTCAAAATGGAGGGCAAAATTGACTTGTAAAAACTGCCCGCATTGCAACGAACGTCGCGACGTTCATTCTGCCATTGAACTCCAGCAACGCGACGAAAAACTCTCTCTGGTGCGATGGAACTTTCTGATTGAAACTCATTTTGCTTCTTTCTTGAACGTTGCGACGTCCATTGTAAACATCACGACATTGCTGAAATTTGCCCCCCTTCTCATTTTGCTGCTTGACTTGAAAAATGGCTATTTTCACTCCTTCTTCATTCCATTGCTCATAATTGGTCACAATATCCTACAAAACACATTAAAACACATAAAAAACATGAAAAATGCTACAAGGACGATCAAAAGATAAATGAAGCGAATTCGATAAGGTGAAAATTATCACCTTATCACCCATCCACACTTAAACCTTGCTCGCTCTCGGGCAACAAAGCAAAATCATGTTAAAACATATATATACAACAAAGTAAAAAGGTTTGGCAACTTTACTTTACTCAATGATGTGTCTAATCATTTTATGCACTTGATAAGTGTTTATGTACTTGCCTCATGGCTCACTCGACTAAATCGACAAGTAATCATTCCATGCACTTGTTCCATTTCTTCTTTGATTCTTTTGATCTCTGTTGTTGAGTTATTTTGTTGATTCCTATTTCTCCTCAGAATCCCCAATTTACTTGCTTGAATTTTTTGTAACAAGATAAATTGGCTGGAGCCATCGAATTTTGTTTGACATGCTCTCTCTACAATCTCTTCCACATATTTATTTTCAATCCATTTATTATCAAAAAAAATCTTTTTTTGGATTTCCTTTAGGTTGGGTTTGTGTCCAAAATAATCATACTGTGATGAGATGCTTGTTTCAGCTCATGGATCACTTTTGCCCTTTCAAAATCCAGCATCCAGTTTGTTGAGGCAAAAAATCTATCTAGCATTTCTTCCACAAATTCCTCATTTTCTTGGCTATTTGCCCAGGTCCAAATTTCTCCAACAAACCTGATCTCTTTCATTTCTATCTCATTTATAAACTGCCTAAAGTTTTGGTATCTCCATTCTGGTCTTTCTAGTCCGCCTCTTTTTTCTTCTTTGCAGTAAATATTGTTCATATCACCCCCTAAGAACTATCTTATCCCCCACTTATGCTTTCTCTCCCTTAAGGTTTCCCATTGAGCTTTCTGTATCCTTTCATTTGTGCTACTACAGACAAAAATTCGACACATTTTTCCTTTAGATTTTGCATTTACAAACTCTACTCTTATCCTGAAGTCATATGTGAGACTTTGGTAGATTGTGATTTTTGTACTCTATTGAATTACTAATCATCCACTTTTCCCTATTGCATCCATTACTCTCCATTTATTTTCAAACTTGAGTTTGTTACGAACACATTTTACAAAACTCAGTTTCTGCTTGGATTCACTTTGGAATACCAAGTCTGGGAGGTAGAGTCTCAAAGACTCCTTGAGTTACGAAATTGCAAACGGTCCTCCTAATCCTCTACAATTCCAAGCACAAATTTTCATTTTGGAGATGGGAGCCATATATGGCTGGCTTTCTCCACCTTATTTGTTAATTCCAAAGACTTGCTATCCTCCCCCTCAAACCATCTTGGCTTCTTGTTTATTCTTATGTTCCCTTGCTCTTATGTAACCTCTTTCACTATCCTTTTTGGGGTACCTTTTTGTTTTTCCTTTCTATTTTTTTCTTTTCTCGGCTCATCAATTTGGTTTTCTTTGCTCAAGCTTCTTTTCCAGGTTTTCATCATCTTCATTGGGGAGCTTTCATTTCCTTGTGGCAGTAATTCTAGGGTTGTGATATTTTGCAACACTACTTTATTGTTTTTTTTGTATTGGGATATTTATTATTCCATTTCCCTCATCTTGCTGCCTTAGTACTTGGAGATTTTCCTTCTCTACTTTTGCCCCCTACTACTTTCTTGGACCACCACTTCTGTTAATTTCGTCGCACAATTATTTTCCTGACAGAGCTTTTTTCCATCCTGAGGTGATACTCCCCTATTCTTTTCCCTATTTGTTGATCCCCTGGATCTTGCTCTCTTATTTTGATTACCTTTTTCTCTGGTGTTTTCATGGTTAAATTCCAATGTCCTGTCTGCTCATTATCACTTCCCGATTGGTTTAGAGTCTCTATTTTCTTATCTAATAGTCCCTCCTCACTTTTCCTCCACCTCTCTTCTCTCTCTTTTACTTTTCTCTAAGGGCTTGTGCATTGTATGTTTCATTCATTCCCCCTCCCACTCTTATCCACACCTTAAATTGTCCTTCCTTACAAGCTCCTTTCTTAAAATTTATTTTTTTTGTATCACATTCCTTCTCACTATGCCCAACCCTTCAACAATAGAAATATAATAGGGGTAGCATTTCATATTTGAATTCCACCTAGTGGGTTTGGTTGTTGTACTTGATTCTTGTTCCTCTAAGGAGGGGTTTTGTTAGATCAGTAATTGCACATATTTTAATCAAGTTCCCCTCCCTTTATTCAGGCGTTGGGCACAATCACATCTATAACATCATCAAATAATTGTCCAATGTTTAAGTTAATTAAGGAGTTAATCCAGTTTGTTGGCAAATTCCTTACTTGGATCTATATTGGAGATTTGTTGAGCTGGTCCATTCTACTCTCAAAACCTTCTTCCCATGGAATGATAACAAAGCACCTTCTTAGAGGAAAGGCTTTGTTAGATCAGTAATTGCACATATTTTAATCAAGTTTCCCTCCCTTGATTTAGGCCCAGGGACAATCACATCTATAACATCATCAAATAATTGCCCAATGTTTAAGTCAATTAAGGAGTTAATCCAGTGTGTTGGCAAATTCCTTACTTGGATCCATATTGGAGATTTGTTGAGCTGGTCCATTCTACTCTCAAAACCTTCTTCCCATGGAATGATAACAAAGCACCTTCTTAGAGGAAAGGCTTTGTTAGATCAGTAATTGCACATATTTTAATCAAGTTCACCTCCCTTGATTTAGGCCCAGAGAGGCAGAGACTAGACATTGTCACGGGTACGATTTTAATGGTAACCGATACGCAATTCACCCAAAACCGAAGTCGGCCCTTGTCGGGTCTGAACTTAAACCGATTACGGTTCAACCTCTTAGAAACCTTAAAAAATCGGTTTGAAACTGCCGGTAAAAAAGAAAAGAACCGGTCAACCACCAATTCCAATTTAAAAAAATAAAAAACTAGATGGTCGTTGCATCACTTATATGGCCTTTGGCCATCCAACGGTCATAAATCGGGTTGCCGGAAAAGCGCGTGTTATAACTTATCAAAATCGTAAATTTTTTAAAATTTCAAAATTGCGCGTGTTATAGCCAATCAAAATTGCCAAACTTTTGAAAATTTCTTACTATCCATTATTTTCACACCGTTCACTAAATATCATTTTAGCAAGTGAGACAGGTACAAAAAATGACACAAGAATGACCAACTTAGGCATGTTTTTGAAACATTTTATTTTTGCAAAAAAAATGTGTGTTATAACCCATCAAAATTGCCAATCTTTGAAATTTTCTTACTATTCATTTTTTTTACACCGCTTACTAGATATCGTGTTGGCAGGTGAGACATGTGTAAAAAAGGAATGAAATCGACACATAATTAAACACGTTTTTTTAGACTTTTTATTTTTTTCCAAAAACGCTTTGTGTTATAACCCATCAAAATTTCCCATTTTTAAAATTTTTTTTACTATCCATTTTTTTCAAACCGTTCACTAGATATCATGTTATAAAGTTAGACGGGTGCAAAAAATGAAACAAAAATGGTCAATTTAAGCACGTTTTTAAAACTTTTTATTTTTGCCCAAAATGCATGTGTTATAACCTATTAAAATTACAAATTTTTAATAATTTCTTACCATCTATTTTTTTTACATTGTTCACTGGATATTATGTTGGTAGGTGAGACAGGTGCAAAAAATGAAACGAAATTAGTACACTTAAACACATTTTTTAAACTTTTTATTTTTGCCCAAAACGCGTGTTATATCACATCAAAATTGCCAATTTTTAAAATTTTTTTACTATCCATTTTTTTCACACCGTTCACAAGATATCATGTTGTAAAGTGAGACAAATGCAAAAAATGATACGAAAACGGTCAATTTGAGCACGTTTTTAAAAAAAATTTATTTTTGCCCAAAACATATATGTTATAACCCATCAAAATTATCAATTTTTGAAAATTTATTACCATCCATTTTTTCACATCGTTTACTAGATATCATATTATAAAGTCAGACAAGTGCAAAAAATGACACAAAAATGGTCAATTTAAGTACGTTTTTGAAACTTTTTATTTTTCCTAGAACGCATGTGTTACAACCCATCAAAATTGCCAATTTTTTAAAACTTCTAACTATCCATTTTTTTCACACCGTTCACGAGACATCATGTTGGCAAGCGAGACAACCGCAAAAAAAGGCACAAAAAAAGCAACGGTAGGCAAGTTTTTTATACTTTTTTTTTGCTCAAAATGTGTGTGTTATAGCCAATCAAAAATGACAATTTTTGAAATTTTATTACTATCCATTATTTCACACCATTCACTAGATGTCATTTGAGCAAGTGAGACGGTGCAAAAAATGGAACAAAAATGACCAATTTAGACACGCTTTTTAAACTTTTTATTTTGCAAAAAATGTGTGTGTTATAACCCATCAAAATTGCCAATCTTTGAAAAAATTTTACTATCCATTTTCTTACGCCACTCACAAGATATCATGTTAGCAGGTGAGACAGGTGCAAAAAAGGAACAAAATTGGCACACTTAGACAAGTTTTAGAGACTTTTTATTTTTGCCCAAAACGCGTGTGTTATAATTAATCAAAATTGCCAATTTTTGAAATTTTTACTATCCATTTTCTTCACCCAATTCACTAAATATCATGTTGTAAAGTGAGACGGGTCAAAAAATGATACAAAAATGGTCAATTTAGACACGTTTTTGAAACTTTTTATTTTTTTCTCAAAATGCATGTGTTATAACCCATCAAAATTACACATTTTTGAAAATTTATTACTATCAATTTTTTTCATATTGTTCACTAGATATCATTTTGGGAAGTGAGACGGGTGAAAAAAATGCATGAAACAACAAATTTAGTCACGGTTTTTAGACATATTATTTTTGCCCAAAGCACGTGTGCTATAACCCATCAAAATTGTCAATCTTTTAAAATTTCTAACTATCCATTTTTTCACACCGTTCACTATATATTTTGTTGGCAAGTAAGACAGGTGCAAAAAAATGGTAACGTTGGCCACGATTTTGATACTTTTGATTTTTGCTCAAAACACGTGTGTTACAGCTAATCAAAATTGCTAATTTTTTAAAAAAATTTACTATCCATTATGTTTACACTATTCACCAGATATCATATTGGCAAGTGAGACGTGTGCAAGAAATGGCACGAAACAGCATGAAACGGCCAACTTAGCCACTTTTTTTGAAACTTTTTTATATTTGCCAAAAATGTATGTATTACCCATCAAAATTGCCAATTTTTTGAAATTTTATCACTTTTTTTCACACCATTTACTATATATCATTTGGCAGGTGAGACGGGTGCAAAAAATGAAATGAAATCGTCCAACTTAGACACGTTTTTTACACTTTTTATTTTTCCCCAAAACGCATGTATTATTAGTCATCAAAACTGCCAATTTTTTTAAAATTTGTTACTATTCAATTTTGCAGACCGTTTACAAGATATCATATTCGTAAGTGAGATGAGGGCAAAAAATATAACGAAAATGGTCAATTTAAGCACGTTTTTTAAACTTTTAATTTTTGCCCAAAACATGTGTGTTATAACCCATCAAATTTGACAATTTTTGAATTTTTTTATGGTACATTTTTTTCACACCATTCACTAAATATCATATTGTTAAATGAAACGGGTCCAAAAAACGAAGCAAAATGGTCAATTTAATCACTTTTTTAAAACTTTTTATTTTTGTCCATAACGCATGTGTTATAACCCATTAAAATTGTCAATTTTCAAAAATTTCTTATTATCCATTTTCACATCGTTCACTAGATATCACGCTCACAAATACGACGGGTGAAAAAAAAGCATGAAACTGCAAATTTAGTCACGTTTTTCAACATTTTATTTTTATGCAAAGCGCGTGTGTTATAACCCATCAAAATTGTCAATTTTTTAAAATTTGTAACTATCCGTTATTTTCACACCGTTCACTAAATATCATATTGGCAAGTGAGACAAGTGCAAAAAAATGGCACAAAATGGCAACATTAGGCACGTTTTTAATAGTTTTTTATTGTTGCTCAAAACATGTGTGTTATTGTAGATCAAAATTGCTAATTTTTGAAAATTTCTTACTATCCATTATTTTCATACAACTCACTAGATATCAAGATGGCAAGTGAGTCAGGTGCAAAAAACAGCATGAAAACTGCCAACTTATGTATTTTTTTAAACTTTTTATTTTTGCCAAAAATTTGTGTATTATAACCCATCAAAATTGCCAAATTTTGAAATTTTTTTACTGTTCATTTTTTCATACCCCTCACTAGATATCATATTGAGAGGTAAGACGGGTGCAAAAAATGGAATGAAATCGGCCAATTTAGACACGTTTTTTAAACTTTTTATTTTTGCCCAAAATGCGTTTGTTATAACCTATCAAAATTGATAATTTTTGAAAAACTTTTACTATCAATTTTTTTACACCGCTATCATGTTGTCAAGTGAGATTAGTGCAAAAAACGACACAAAAACGGTCAATTTAGGCACATTTTTTAAACTTTTTATATTTGCCCAAAATGCATATGTTATTACCAATCAAAACTGCTAATTTTTAAAAAAAATTCTAACTATCCATTTTTGTCACACCGTTTACTAAATATCAGGTTGGCAAAAGAGACAGGTACAAAAAAAGGCATAAAAATGGCAATGTTAGACACGTTTTTTATACTTTTTAGTTTTTATTTTTGCTCAAAACGAGTGTGTTATAACTGATCAAAATTGTCAATTCTTGAAAAGTTTTTACTTTCCATTATTTTCATACCATTAACTAGATATCATGTTGGCAGGTAAGACGAGTTCACAAAATGGTATGAAAATAGCCAACTTAACCATGTTTTTTAAACTTTTTATTTTTGCCAAAAATGCGTGTGTTATAAACCATCAAAAAAGCTAAATTTTGAACATTTTTACTATCCATTTTTTCACACTATTCACTATATATCATTTTATCAACTGAGACATGTGCAAAAAAGGGAATGAAATAGGCCAGCTTAGACACATTTTTTAAACTTTTTATTTTTGCCCAAAATGGGTGTGTTATAACACATCAAGATTATTAATTTTTTAAAAATTTTACTATTTATTTTTTTATACCGTTCACGAGATATCATGTTGGCAAGTGAGACAGGTGCATAAAAAAACACAAAAATGGTCAATTTAAGCATGTTTTTGAAAATTTTTATTTTTGCCCAAAATGCGTCTATAACCCATCAAAATTATCAATTTTTGAAAATTTTTTACTTTTCATTTTTTTTACACCATTTACGAGATATCATGTTGGCAAAGGAGACGGGTGCAAAAAACAACACGAAAATGTTCAATTTAAGCACGTTTTTTGAAATCTTTTATTTTTGCCCAAAACGAATGTGTTATAAACTATAAAAATTGCCAATTTTTAAAAAATTCTTACTATCCATTTTTTTACATCGTTCACTAACTAAATATCATGTTAGCAAGTGCGACAAGTGAAAAAAAAAAGGCATGAAACGACAAATTTTTTCCAATTTTTTCGAAATTTTATTTTTGCCTAAAGTGCGTCTACTATAACCCAAAATTGCCAATTTTAAAAAAATTCTAACTATACATTTTTTCACAACATTTACTAAATATCATATTGGCAAGTAATATAGGTGCAAAAAAAGACACAAAAACGGCAACGTTAGGCAAGTTTTTTATGCTTTTTATTTTTGTTCAAACTGCGTGTGTTATAACCTATCAAAATTGTCAATTTTTGAAAATTTCTTGCTATCAATTATTTTCACTCCGTTCACTAGATATCATTCTAGCTAGTGACACGGGTGCAAAAAATGGCTAAAAAATGACCAATTTAGGCATGTTTTAAGACTTTTTATTTTTTTCCAAAAATGTGTGTGATAATCATCAAAATTGCCAATCTTTGAAATTTTTTTACTATCCTTTTTTTTCACACCGCTCACTAGATATCATGTTGGCAGGTGAGACTGGTGCAAAAAATCGAATGATATCGGCAAACTCAAACACGTTTTTGAGATTTTTTATTTTCACCCAAAACGTGTGTGTTAAAACCCATCAAAATTGCCAATTTTTGAAAATTTTTTAGTATCTATTTTATTACACCGTTCACTAGATATCATGTTGCAAAGTGAGATAGGTGCAAAATATGACATGAAAACGGTCAATTTAAGCATGTTTTTTAAACTTTTTATTTTTACCCAAAATTCATATGTTACAACCCACAATATGATATCTAAGCTAATTTAGGCATGTTTTTTAAGCATTTGATTTTTGGCAAAAATGTATGTGTTATAACCCACAAAAAACTTAAAATTTTAGAGAAATATATTAATTACTGCATACAATAGTTGTGTATATTCATTTTTTTCTCACTTGTCGCACTAACCAATATGATATCTAGTGAACTATGTGAAAAAATTGGAGAGTAAAAACTTTTCAAAAATTGACAATTTTGATAGGCTATATAACACATGCATTTTGGGCAAAAATAAAAATCTCAAAAACATGCTCAAGTTGAACGTTTTTTGTGCTGTTTTTTGTACTCGTCTCACTTGCCAACGTGATATCTAGTAAATGGTGTGAAAAAATGGATAGTAAACAAAATTTCAAAATCTGGCAATTTTGATAGGCCACACGCATTTTGGGAAAAAATAATTAATTTAAAAAATGTGCCTAAGTTGGTCGATTTTGTTATGATTTTTGCACTCGTCTCACTTATCAACATGATAACTATTGAACGATGTGAAAATGATAGTTTTCGATAGGCTATACACGTGTTCTTGCTAAAATAAAAAATTTCAAAAACGTGTCTAAGTTGGACGTTTTTGTGCCGATTTTTTTCCCCGTCTCAATTGCCAACATGATATCTAATGAATGATGTGAAATAAGAAATTTTAAAAAATTGGCAATTTAGATACGCTAACACGCATTTTGAGCAAAAATAAAAAGTCTAACAAACGTGCATAACATTACCTTTTTTGTACCTTTTTTGCACTATTCTAACTTGCCAACATGATATCTAGTGAATGGTATCAGACACAAGTTTTGAGCAAAAATAAGAAAATTTCAAAAACTGGTAATTGAGATACGCTAACACACAGGTTTGAGCAAAAGTAAAAAGTTAACAAAATTGCCTAAGTTGGCCAATTTCGTTCCATTTTTTACACCCGTCTTACTTGAGAACATGATATGTAGTGAACAGTGTGAAAAAATGGGATGGTAAATTTTTTTAAAAAATTGGCAATTTTGATTGGTTATATCACACATATTCTGGGCAAAAAAAAAGTCAAAAAAATGTCTATGTTTGCCGTTTTCATGCCATTTTTTGCATGCACCTCACTTGCCAACATAATATTTAGTGAACGGTGTGAAAATAATGGATAGTAAGAAACTTTCAAAAAATTGCAATTTTGATTGGTTATAACAAAGTCTTTCTGGGCAAAAATAAAAAGTTTCAAAAACATGCCTAACGTTGCTGTTTTCGTGCTGTTTTTTACACCTACCTTGCTTGCCAATATGATATTTAATGAACAGCATGAAAAATATGGATAGTTAGAAATTTTAAAAATTTTAGAATTTTGATGGGTTATAAAACACGGAGTAAAAAAATAACATGTCTAAAAAATGTGTCTAAATTTGCCATTTTTGTGCCTTTTTTTCACGCATCGTACTTTCCAACATGATATCTAGTGAATAGTATGAAAAAAAAAAAAAAAATATCGCTCCACTCCGCCCCATCGATGGCTCTCTTAGCTCGAAACGCTCATCGTATGGTGCAAACGGCGTCGTATCAGAGGCCAGGCTTAGCTGCAATTCACACAACCCTACCGACGGCCTTCTCTCAGCAGTCCTCTGCACCGACTTCCTATGCAGGGGCACCTCCTCCGTCAACGTCTTCCCCCGACGGGCCTTCCAAAGGCAGCTGAATATGTGATCTCAAAGGTCGATGATCTGATGAATTGGGCTCGCCGTGGGTCCATCTGGCCCATGACGTTTGGATTGGCTTGCTGCGCCGCCGAAATGATGCACACCGGTGCCGCTCGCTACGATTTGGATCGATTTGGGATTATCTTTAGGCCTAGCCCTAGGCAATCCGATTGCATGATTGTTGCTGGCACTCTCACAAATAAGATGGCTCCGGCTCTTCGCAAAGTCTATGATCAAATGCCTGAGCCTAGGTGGGTGATATCAATGGGAAGCTGTGCAAACGGTGGTGGTTACTACCATTATTCATATTCTGATGTTCGAGGTTGTGACAGGATCGTACCAGTCGATATTTATGTTCCTGGTTGTCCACCCACCGCAGAGGCTCTTCTCTATGGACTTCTCCAGCTGCAGAAGAAAATCAGCCGGCGCAAGGATTTCCTTCATTGGTGGACGAAGTGAGGCTTGCCAATGCACTATGGGGCTGTTATTAGCTTTGCTTGTGTATTGGAATAAAGCAGACTGTTAAAGTGCCGACGAGGAGAGAAAGAAACTTAAAAGTTGTTAAGTTGCATGAACCTTTGTATGTTCTTGTACTCTGCAGCCAGTGATGTTAGGAGCAATATATGGTTTTTGTTTCAGTGTTGATTTGTTTGATAATAAAGAGGCAATGTGTTAAATGTGCAAATGCTTTTTCATCATTGAGTAGAACGTAAGAACCAAGATGTGGTAAATCATCAGAGTTTTATCTCTTTGTTTCACTTTGGTAAAAAAATTTTGTCAAAAAAAAAAAAAGAATAGTATGAAAAAAATATATAATAACAAATTTTCAAAAATTTGAAATTTTGATGGGTTACACATGCGTTTTGAGAAAAAAATAAAAAGCTTAAAAAACGTGCTTAAGTTATCCGATTTCATGCCAGTTTTTGCACAAGTTTTACTTGACAACATGATATATAATGCACTAATTGGAAAGTTTGACCGAATATGGAAGAGACTAGAGATTACTTAGCCAACGTTTTGGGCAAAAGGATCATGGTTCATCCAAAACTTCCGAATCAGGGTGTCCGTACTTGATTTCAAACGTCATTCGATGACTGCCTTGGTGTGGAACTGTGGATGGTCATACCTAACCTACCATGTCATTTATTTGACAAAGAATTTGTGTTCCAAAACAATCGGATCCCCTATCAAATTGGATGCCGCTACCGACGCTCTAACATGGCCAAATCCTTTGCCGCAACAAATTTAAATTAGGGAAGAGAAGGTAGGCTTTTGGGAGAAAGTGGAGTGAAAATGTTCCTGTCATTGGACGAGTGAGTGCTATTGATTTATAATCATTTTTAACCACTCATAGTATATTTTTATTTGTGCACAAAACTTGTATTATTGTGTATAATCATTCTTGCTTATAGTATACTTATTTCAGTTGATACAAAGTGTCTTCACAAGCGTCATTCTTTATTCTCGTGATCTTTATCAAATTATTAACATTCGGGGTCAAAGAGTTTCAGAAAACCTTTTTGATGGAAAAAAATGTAAATAAAAGATCCCATTGAATTAACAATTTAAGAGAATCAATGAAATGACATCAATTCAAATCCTGAATTTTCGAATTGAAGTATTCTTGCAATTAAAATATAGTTCTATTAATAGTGCTACCCCCAAGTTGTATCAAACAGGCATATTATTGAGACCCCAAATGGACCATCCTTTTCTACGTTGACGGCAAATGTACGTGAATCTGAAAATTGATTAATTACTCCCAATTCTAAAGTTAATACTTTAATACTCTTCCCAATAATCCTCTACATATTGTGGCACAGCGTGCGCAAAAGACTTTGTGAGTTTTGACACCTAAACTGCCCTAATTAATTATGCTCTCAATTAAAATTCTATAGGCGAAGAAATTTGAAAAAGGAAAAAAAAAAACGGCACGAATAATAATCTCAGTTCCTGCTCTTAAAATTCTAGAGGGGAAGAAACTTCATTTTCAAGAATGTCGTTGTTGACTTAAAAAAAAATCAATGCAACATTTTGCGTATTTATTGGGAACCCTTTTCGAGGTTTCTCATACAGCATTGATCAGATAATTATATCTTACACTATACATTGTACAAACATTAAACATTTTTCTCAAAGAAATTAACATGGCTCCAAGTTTTGATCAAAGCACCTCTTTGTTTGATTTTGTCGTCCGAAATGGCAATGGTGTTAAAGGTTTAGTTGATTCAGGGATAGAAAAGGTTCCAGAGAGATACATCCAACCATCATACGAGCGAATCGACGAGCTTGTTTCAGGCTCATATCAGCAGTCTTTTTCTCCCATTGATTTATCAATGCTAGATGGTCCTCACCATGATCAAGTGGTGGAAGCCATTGTTAAAGCTTCTGAAACTCTTGGATTCTTCCAAATAGTTAATCATGGTGTCCCTGTAGATCTCTTGGAGTCCCTCAAACATGCTGCACACGGGTTTTTCGCCCAGCCTCCTAAGACAAATGCTGTTTATCTCAAGGGAGTTAGCCCTAGCCCTCTTGTCAAGTATGGAACAAGCTTTAGTCCTGAATCTCCTGATGATGAAAAGGCTTTGGAATGGAAAGATTATGTGACTATGTGAGCATGGTGTACAGTAATGATGCTGAGGCACTTGAGCATTGGCCTAAACAGTGCAAGTATGATATATTACTTCATAACTATATATAAATGCCATAAACTTCTTATTTCCTTTTTAAAGCTATATATGCCAATTAATCCATTTCAAATATTTGAGATTTTACACTATCATTACATTTCTTGCTTTTCTTTATTTCTCAGAGAAGAATCACTTCACTACTTAAAATCCTCGATGAAGATGGTGAGAAGGCTATTGGAGATTTTATTTGGAAATCTTGGTGTGGAACTTGATGATTCAAGGGTGGAACCACTAATAGGCTTAAAGATGGTGAACATGAATTTTTACCCAGCATGTCCAAATCCAGAACTCACTGTTGGAGTGGGTCGCCACTCCGATATGGGCACATTTACTGTCTTACTACAAGATGGGATTGGAGGATTGCATGTAAAGGTAGAAGAAGATGAAGTTACAGGGCGGAAAGAAGAGTGGGTAGAGATTCCACCATGTCCATGGTGCTTTAGTCATTAATGTTGGAGATGCAGTGCAGGTTAGAGCTCAAATATCAACCTTTTTTTCATTATGTTTTTAAGAAGGAAACTAGATAGGTTTCCGCCTGATAATTCTTGTTCATAACCCCTTGTTTTCCCAGATATTTGTCAATTCATAACAACTAGATCTTTATAGATATTTGTCACTTCAAAACAATTAACCCTTTTCCAACCATGTTGGAACGGACGTATAAATCATATTTTGTTATCGTATTAATATTTGCATTTATATTTTAGTATAGTAAGTTTCTTTTAATCATTTTGTTTCAAATTTTTCTTTACATTCTTCTTTTAATTCGAATTAGTGTTCTCTATTTCTTCACATCGTATTGGGATTTCTGAAAATATCCTATGCATGTGTCTAGTTTTCCATGTTTGCATATCTATCTACATAATCGTTTCTGCTACTATTATTATTTTTTCTTTTATTCATGCATACTGTTAAAATATATGATACCTACATATATGACACCACTTAATTAGTTGACATGTTATTTTGTTCTCCAGATTCTTAGAAATGGTACAAAAGTGCAGAAAATAGAGTTCGTACCACAAGTAAACAGTCAAAGAGTTTCCATCCCAATTTTCACCATTCCGAGACCGACAGAGAAGATAGGTCCACTCCCTCAACTGGTGAAACGTGATGGTGTGGCTCGTTACAACGAAGTAATATTTGAGGATTATATGAACAACTTCTTTGGAAAAGCTCACCAAGGAAAGAAATCACTTGATTTTGCCAAAAAAAATTAAACTCTACTTAACACGAATGAAGCTTCTTCTTCGGCTTGTAATATGCTACCATCATCAGAAAACCGGAGACAGAGAAAGAAGTAAAGAATACATAATCATGTTATAAGTCCAAACTCAAATGCACTAGACCTGAAAGTCCACACTTGCATGCGGGTTTCGATAGAGTATTTTTTTATTTTATAATTTTTTTTTTTTTTTAGCTTTGTTGTAAAAATATATATATTTTTAGAAGTGTTTGAATTGATAAATTTATTTTGTGAAAATTTGTATTGAATAATTTTTTTTATTAATAAAATTTTAAAATTCAAATTTAAAGCGATATTTTATGAGTATGTTTGGATGAGAAATTGTTTTAAAAAGAATTATTTATTATTAAAAATTTTAGGGTTAATTGCTAAATATCCCCTGTGGTTTATTGAAATTGCTGGTTACCTCCCTGTGGTTTATAAATCTGCATTTGCCCTCCTGTGGTTTGGTTTTTTTTTTGCAAAGTTAACATATTTAACAAAATTAACGGTTTTGAATAAAACAAAATTAACGATTCTGAATAAAAAATGGTTAATTGCTAAATACCTCCCTATGGTTTATCGAAGTTGATGATTACCTCCATGTGGTTTATAAATCTGCATTTGCCCCCCTATGGTTTGGTTATTATCATTTTAACGATCAACTTCTCCCATAATGATATCTATACTACCTAGTATTGTCATAATATTAGCCAATTTCATTCTTTTAACTAACTGAGGAAGAATTTGCAAATTGAAAAGCCCCGGTGGACGAATTTTCCATCTCCAAGGAAACACGCTCGGATCTCCTATTAAAAAAATTCCCAATTCTCCTTTTGGGGCTTCGACTCTAACATAAAGTTCTTGTTTCGACAATTCAAAAGTCGGAGAAGGTTTTTTACTAATAAATCGATATTCAAAATCATTCCATTCAGGATCTTGTACTCTATCAGAACGTCGGATTTCTAAATTTTCATAAGGTCCCCCTGGAATTCCTTCCAGAGCCTGTTGTATAATTTTTATGGATTCTGTTATTTCACCGATTCGTACTAAATAACGGGCTAATGAATTGCCTTTTTTTTTGCCATTGATACGAAACAGATGAACTTCTACATAGACAAGCTTCATCTGTTTCGTATTTAAAAAAAAAAAAAAAAGACAAATCTGTTAACTTTCAGAACCGTTAATTTTGTTAAATCTGTTAACTTTGCAAAAAAAACTAAACCATAGGGGGTAAATGCAGATTTATAAACCACAAGGAGGTAACCAGCAACTTCAATAAACCACAGGGAGGTATTTAGCAATTAACCCTTTTTTATTCAGAACCGTTAATTTTGTTAAATTTGTTAACTTTGCCAAAAAAAACCAAACCATAGAGGGGCAAATGCAGATTTATAAACCACAGGGAGGTAACCAACAACTTCGATAAACCACAAGAAGGTATTTAGCAATTAACCCAAAATTTTAATATAATAATTTATTTATAAAAAAAAATATAATAGCAAAATTAATTATTGTAGCATTGTTTCTTCTTTAAAAATTTTAATAGAAAAAATGGTCAAAAGAAACAAGTTAAATTAGATTTATGAAATAAAAGACTAAAACAATATTAAACAAACAAAGCTCTAGTTTTAGTTTGCAATCTGAAGTTCATCCTCCTCCCCACTTTGTAATTGCCCAAAACACAAATGTATCTTCACAGCCTATTTCATAAGTTTCCAGAAAAAGTAGTAGTCAGTTTTTTCAACAGCAGATGCTAGAAAACTCAAAGAACATTCTACACCTGCATTTAGCAAGCAGTACTTAACTTCTGCAGTACTACATTCTATTGATTGTGTATATATTTTGCCGGGGGATGGAAATGTGAATGCCTTGCTGTTGCATTTGTCTACTTTCATCGAGAGCACATGAAACGTTTCAAATTTTCAGTGTTTAAGGCAATGATATCACTACCTTCTCGTATGAGATATTTCAGCATGCTTTAGAATGACTTCTCTGATGGCTTCCAAAAATTAGATCATAGAGTCATCCATCTCTTTGCTAGGAATGAATTCTTGCGAAAGCAGCAGCAGAGATGATTGCTGAGGAAAATAAAAAGTTAGAAGATGTAATACTGTCCAAAAACCAAAAGGCAGTAAATTGCTTGCTTTTAAAGTCAAATTTCCGAGAGTTGCTAATTTGACACTGCTAAACTGAAACACAGCATTAGTCAGAAAGTGCAAAGCTAAAGTCTTGTCAAAGCGAAAAACTGAATGACCAGGTTTCATGCCTTCAGAAGTGGTTGAGATGGTGTTAGGTCTACTTTATTACATCCCATTTTTACATTAGGGTAGTTCTAAAAGAATTCAAATTTGCTTAGGAGATGATATTTGCCTTGCATCTTTAGCAAAAGCCAATCTATATGTCAATTTCAGATTAGTCGCTTATTAGTGAAATCTTAGTTCCAGTTCTGTTCGCATGCCTTTGGGGAAAATTTCACTGATCAAGGAGTTGAATTAGTCCAAAATGTACACAATTTAGCCATGGCCAAAAACCAAAGCACATTACCATGAATAGACCAGGAAAATTTACCATTTAAAAAGAGAAAATAACCACCAAGTGAAGGCTGATGGCTTACCTGGATCACACCCCAACTCCCCAGGCAAGGAAAATCATGCACAAGTAGACAAAGGGAAAAAAAATAATGTGTACGCTGTTGAACAACTACTTGATCTTTCGAACGGCACAAACCTTTGTCCCAGCTACAATGGCACCATGAATTGGATGAGCAGCACATGCTGTAACAGCTTCAGAGAGGGGGATGAATATGTTTTGCTTTTGCTGACCATTTCTTCCAGCCATGTCCAGCAAATCCTCACTAAGAGCAACAAAATTTTCTTATGCCCCATTCTTTAATCTTTAGCCAAACCTATTACATCTATTCCTTTCCCGTTCCAGTTTCAAATCAAGGCAAAAGACATACTTTTGCCACGGTGACATACATGAATATATAGAGAGAGCACAATGTCCACTGGATGATAGGAACATTAGATTTCTCTAAAAGAAAATGACTGCAAACTTCAGAATGAAATTCAGATATGAATATCTATGATAAAAGAACACTATATGCCATTTCCTTTTCAATTGTGCAACGTAATAGCAAACAACATCAATCTACGTGTTCATGAATCACAAAAAGAAGTCCCTAGAAAAGGGTGAAAGTAACCAACTTAATAATAGATTATATGAGTATCTTACTTGTATTCCACGCGACATGGCGATGTACGGTCTTGATAGAAATCTAAAAGATGAAGTCCAGTATTTGAAGATGATCCAACTGCATAGATCTATAAGAAAATTAGTGAAGTGGAAAGTTATTCTTTAGAATCTTCTGCACTAATTCCATTTAAAAAATAAAAATAAAATGACAACATGGAATAATCTACACAGAAATTTCAGGACAACCAGTTCAAGCATAGAAAAGCACCACAACATGCATGGAATATTGCAATTAGGTCAATAAGTTTAAAATCAATTCACTGAAAAGTGTTGACACAAATCTACTCACTGAATATACAGGTAACCATGAAGGCTTTCTCAAGTATGATAGATAAGCCAAGTCATTGGAGTCATCCCTAATTCATCACATCAGGAGTCAAACAAACATAAATTAGTAAACCTGACAAGAAAGAAGCCACTGATGACTTCCATTGAAGCAACCAAAATATCAAATCCTGCTAATACTCACAGCCAAGATGGAGGAGGGCAATGAATATGTGTCACTTGCAAATTATGGACATCAAAAACACCTGACCTGCGAGGAAAATAAACGAGGCATAAGGAACTAAGGTTATGGATGTTACAAACATCTCAGAAACTCCAAGATGGAGAAAATATGTGCTGTTGCATATACTATAAATATACCTTGAATAGAGCAGACAATTTATTTGAACAAGTTCAAGGTTCGATGAAATTCCTAAGAATAAAATTGCAAACCTCCTTCTAGAGGACATACGAATTTCCCAGCCTAAGGTTCAGTTAGGTAAAAGCACCTAGAGAAGGACATATTTAAAGGCAGCAAGAACAGTGTAGAACTTATGTTCATGATTTGCAGTCATCATAAGCTGTTTTTCATTAAAAATATTTCCGAATAACCATTTTCAGGGTACTTGGTGTTAAAGCAGTTATATCCTCATATAAGTCTGCATAATACCTTAGGCATCAAAGCTATGGAGAAGAAACACATGCATTTCATTTAGCTACCTACCAACCATCATCAAGATGAAATGCTAATTGGTATGGGCAAGATGGATTGAGGTCAATAGACAATATTTCCTTCGAAACAATATTTGATTGAGCCTGCAGTTTAATGAGAAAAGGAATTTATTATTAGAAATAGAAAACACCGAATGCTGATTTATGTCAAAAAGAATTTTTAAGATTATTGACAACTTTTCTTGAAGTATACTGGAACTCAATAAGAAAAATGTTATCTGGGTAACTGTTTTTTCAACACTAACAGAAATTAGGGATTTCATGAATATTTCTCAAAACTAACACTTTGACCTTAAAATTCATATCTTAAATTAATAGGCCAAAACTCATTTTTTTCTACACAAGGATAAGTTAAAAGAAATGTGTGTGCAAACTAATATTCTAGTGAGAGTGAGTGGAGTATGTACATGAGATAAAATGATTTATGAAAGCTCTCTCACAGATGTACTGTCATACCTTCAAAGACCCAATTTTCTCCAGTTCAGAAGATAACTTCACCGATGTTAGAGGAGAGTAATATGCCTATCATGTGAAGAATGATGTATTAGGAAATAGGTAATAAGTATAACTCTACTACTGTTTGTTAAATTGTAAGTAAAATTTTCTTGTTCATGCTGTGCTATAACTAGAAGGATGAGTAAAATAGATTTGGAAGCAATCAATCATTTGTCTTGCATACATAACACAGTACAACACATTGGCCACTTGTAGCATTTGGTTGACGAGTTGTGACAGTAATGACACGTGCAAAGTATGATTTTTGATAATGAAGAAAACGATTACAAAAAAGAACATGTGCAGCTGTGCGAGGAACTATACTAGAGATAAGTTCAGGTCAATGCAGACAGCAAATGGAAGAGCATAAAAAAGGTTTGACTCTATCAGAACAGCTTATACAAAGAGATGGATACAATATCCTAATTCTAGCATGTGCTGAACAACTGTTCTTTGCTGGAAGAACTCACAAGTATAGACTGAACTCTTTCAAGAGTAGTACCATTTTATTGTTTTGGAAAGGAGTAAATGAGCTTCCTCCACGTATATCCCACGTATATATCATCCCATTTTTGCTAGCACCAAAAATAACCTGCTGGTTTGATATAACTAGATCATCCATTAGGAACATCAAGTATTCTAAAAGAATTTCAATACGTACGTTTGAATTTTTATGGTTTTAAATAAAACTCAAGGCAAGAAGATTAATGAATGACCTGATTATCTACATTGAACTTGATACTGTTAATGGTGCTACTAGAATTTGTTGTGAGATCAAGGCATGGAAGATTACTCGTTCTTCTATCCCACAAGTTAATGACACCAAGCATATCAGAAGCGAATACCCTATCAAAAGAAAAGTATCAAAAGGAAAGGGTTGCAGGGATAAAGCTGATGCTCCATATAGACCATTGTAAACAATAAATAAGAATAACATATTGTCCAATGTCGAAGTGTTTAACAAATGAATAATAAAGAGTATCTTATGCCAAAAAAGTTTCAAAAAACAGCTTTTAGCCAGTCAGGTAAAGGTCGATGCATTGGCCTGATAAGTAAATACTCTGAATCTTAAGGAATGAGCAAAATTATAGAACAGACATGCAAATATAAAAAACATTAAGCACAAGGACAATGATTTCTCTTCCCCACAACCTCCAACCTCAGAACACCCACATGGGCAAACATAGAGTTCAAGAGTTCGAAAAGTCGTTGACTTTCAAAAACAAGAGCCATCATCCATATAACAAACAAATTGGCTACTGACCACTAGTGTTTACTTTTACTGACCTTGTATTATCATTTGAAGAAAAAGCTACATCTGATAAACCTTTTTGTACAACACACCCATGTACACCAACAGTAGGCCTCTTTTTCAAGATCTGTTGAATAATGAGAAAAAATGGATGTCATAATGATCAAAGAGAATCCTCCAAAACTGAACGGTGATAAGAATACAAAACAGTGAACAAGCTTGACACCAACATTGATGGCTGGCTAAAAAACATGAACATTTGAGAATACCATGAAAATCATTAAACCAGACCACCATACTAATCACCTTTATTCTTTTTGTTGTTAAAATTGTAAAGTATACTCAAGAAAGTGTAGCCTCATATCTTGGCTTCAAGATAAACATTTCTTCAAAATTCAATTGGACAAAAGACAGAAAGAAATACTTACTTCAACAGGTTCAGAAGAGACGTATCCAATGTCATAAATATGCACTTCACCACTCCTTCTAGATGTGCATGCAACCTAACTTAAAATGGAATTAACATTTTGTTAGCAATAAACTAAATAAAGAAAAATGCCAGATGCATTACGCGAATAGAAGTAAAATAGGTAAAAGAAAAAGAAAATTAAAATTAAAATCAGGTGCATGATGAGCAAGTCAAAACATCATGTCACCAAAAAGGCGAAGAAACATATACAAGAGACGGAATGGATTTAGTTTCATGTTGCTCCTAATTGTCTTCAAGTTATTTTGTATCTGAAATAATCAATCACGATGCAAGGCACTCATTTTGTTTCAAGATTCATCTAGCAAAACGAGACATTTGATCATGAAAAAATAGGAGTTACAATCTTGAGTTACAGAGAAATTTATGAAGTTACCAGTATTACATGTATTTTGATATAAATAAATTTGGATAACTGAAGTCAAACCTCATATTGATTTGCAATGTTCCATCGAACAACATCCAGAGGTTGACGTGTAGAAATGTGCAGCACTTGCTTTGCCTCATCTTCTTTGACAACACGATTCTTTGGATTTACTGTGTGTAGAAGAAGAAGGCAACTCAAATAGGAAAAACATAATGGGGAAAGGATATTGAGGAAGAACAGAAGAAAGTAAATCTCCCAAAGTTCTAGTTTCTGTTTTAAGAGACAGAAGTTTATTTAACTCAATATACAGGGAACCTGTAAATATGTATTACCTGAAGAACAAAAATGAAACTAAGCATGATAAGGGTCACTAGCATATGGTCATCATGTCCAAGCGTAGACGTGAGGGATCACTGAATAAAGTACTCTCTCACTTATGGATAGTCATGCAAACTAGTGGCTACTTGTCTGCCAGATTTAGATATAATACGTCCAAACAGTGAACTATATAGTATGGACAATCCGTTGAAGTCATTATGCAGCAAGTGTTAGATGTAACATGAAAACCAAATTCATCATACTTTGCAATGTCTCCGTATTCAACAAACCTCTTGCAAATTCATATATTGCTACATTCACCAGATTTAGACAAACTTGCTCAGCACTAGAGAAACAATGATGTAGAGTGTAAAATAACAAATAATATGGAGAATCAATAAATAAGACATGATATATTACCCCTGCAAAGAAGCTCGTCATAATCATGAATGGTTAAACAACCCGACTTTGTCACTGAAGCTAGATATGTCCCCTGCCAAATAATACATGAATTTCGAAACAATGATTAGCCCGAATGAAAAGAATACAAGTCAAAACCACCAGAACCTCTTAGAAAATTTTGATGATTTTAGACTAGAGTTGAGTAAGTTGATGTGGTACTCAGTCACCTTGGTGTCAAATTCCAGCGCAGAAACACCCAGCCTGTAGACAAACTAGAAGAGTAACCTGTCATTCCTCATATAAAAATTTAAATTAATTCATTAAAAAAAAGGGAAAAGAATAACAAGTGTACTTCTCTACACCCAAAATGGTCCAACATATATCTAAGCAGTAACAACCACAAAAGAAAATGTACACTTTTTTAACTACAATAGGACATTTTTCTCTTCCTTTTATAAAAGATACAAACAGAGGGAAAAAGAAGCAAACATTGAAAAACAAATCCAACAAACAATATGTAACAGTGGAAAAAAACCAATTTTTATGATGCTTTAGTTCATTGTAAAGGTTTACCTTCCATCGATGTATGTAAAGAAAGAATCTTTACAGAAACCAAAGGAAAAGAAAATAAAGAAAATGCAGTTTATCTTCAAATATTTCTTCTTTCGAGTAATGTTATATTCAGAAAATCATTTTCCTAAATAAATTGATCACAAATTTTACTGAAAATTAGTTTGAGGCAAATTAAACATTACAGCATTATCAAACCTTAGTTGCATTAAAAAAAAATTTCCTCTTTACAGGTTGCATTAGCATAACAAATATAAGACAAAAAAAGAAAACTAAATTCAAAAATCAAAACATGAAGTAAGATCATTTTCACAGATAAAAACTGATCACAATATAAGAAACTTTAAATTCAAAAATTAAAACAAAAAGACAAATTATATCATTTCACAAACAAACGAACATCGCCATTGGTCTCGGATTATTTCCACCAGCAATCCAATTCACCTGTGCAAAAGCATATGCATCAGTAAAAGGTTCACAAATTCTCTCAAAACATTTAAGAAAATTACAGAATTTTTTTCCATACATGAGTTTGGCATAAAGCACCACCATCAACGTGATAAGAATGAGGAAAAGCTCCAATCTGTCCACAAAATTCCACAAATTAAACCAAAATTCAGTCAAATTAGAAATTTAATTTCTTAAAAATGTAAATTTCTAAAAAACAAAAACGAGTTCACCTGAGCATAAGATTGCATTACTAAACTGGAAATATCGTGACGATACTTTGAATCGAACTTTCCATTCAATTCCACGAGACTTCTCTTCCATTGAAACCTAAAATTGTTAATTTACGAATTTCAGTTACGGACTAAAATTATATACTTTTGTTGGCAAAATGAAATTAAAAGACATAATTGTAACCTTTTGGTGGTGGATTTGGGAGTTTTAGAGGGCGGAGGTGCAGGAACCAAGTATTTCTCCATTACTGCGTTTTCTCAAATGCTTCCTCATTGAATTCTCTTTGAGTGCCAGTTAATGGCCGTTTTCCCGCCCAATTTTACATTGGGATATTAGGCCGAAAATTGGGCTTAAATTTTGAGCCCCATTAAAACGTTGTGTCCTTGGATGAATTTTCGCTCGTTTGGTGTAGTCAACTTTTCAAGTAGTTCAATCACGGGTGAGCCCATTTTTCATTTTCCACCAGTTTTGGGTTAATGAGTTCAATGGTCACTCAACTTTGTGATTGGTTACGCTTTGATCTCTATTCTTCCAAAAATTTTATTATGGTCCATTAATTTAGATTTTGTAATGTGAACAGTTTCCAATCAATTTTTCATCCACTTGCGTAATGGTGCACATGTTATTTTAAGGGACAAACAATAGAAAAAAAAATAAACATTACCATAGATTATACGTGTGAGTGGTTTGAAGAAAAAAAAGTAGATAATATGATATTTTATCCTAATCATAGTATTTATTAATTTATTTTACAACCCTAAATGACGTGTAGACTGCACAAATTATGTGCATAGTTAGGGAGATTTATTTTGTTTTTTCCATTATTTGCCCCTCAAAATTACATGTGCACAACATATGATTAACAAAACCGTTACATAAGTGAATGAAAAAATAAATTGAGGACTGTTCACATTACAAAATCTAAGTTAAGGGACTATAATGAAACTTTTGAAACAATGGGGATCAAAACATAACCAACTCCTAAGTTGAGGGACCATTGAGGTCATTTATCCAAAAGTTTTCTATACGCAACTTCTTTCTTTGGTTGTCAAAACTTTTTGCATTTATATTTTTTCCTATAATGAATTAATTTACAAGTTGCTAATGAATCAAAAACAAAAAAAAAAAATCTACATAGTATTTTTTTTTTTACAAAATTTTTGCATTTATATTTCTTTTCTCTAATGTATTAATTTACAAGTTGATAATTGAATTTAAAAAGAAAAAAAAAGTGGCATAGTATTTTAAAACATCACATATTTTTATTAAAATTTAGAATTATAATCAATAAAAATTGAAAAATACTTTATTTTGCCATAATCTTTTGTTTATAAATTATTCATCTAGTTCCAACAAAAAAAATAGACAATTAAAAATTTATATGCATAGTTTTCGAACCTAAGACTATAGCTCAAAAAGTAGAATTATGTTTTTTGGATTAATCATATTTATCACCCTCGAGGTTGATTGAAAGTACCAAATGAATCCTATAGTTTTAGAAAATTACAGTCACCCCGTGCTGTTAAAGTTGACTAATAAAATTGATAAAAAAATCAAAATGTCATAACTTCTTTTGTTAAAAAAATAACAAAAATATATGAGTAAATATGAAATGACAATAAATACTTTTTTATTTTTTAATTATTTGTTATAAATTATTAATTTCATATTTTTTTTATTACAAATGTGTTTATCAAATTAATCAAAAAATATTTTTCTATATAAATTTTAAATTTTGAAAGAAAAAGAATTATTTTTAGAGAATAAAATAACTAGTTTGATTAATTGAAAAATAATATTTTTTCTTTCTGGGTTTTTTTGTTTGTGTAAAAAAGAAAATTTTCTTCGCTTTTATTTTAATATTTAACATATGTATTTATTTAACAAATACAATATAATTATTATAGATAAAGTTTTGAGGGTATATTAGGCAATATACACATATTTTTTAGTGGGAAGTGTTGATTTATTAAACGTTTGCTCAGTTAGAGGGGTGACCGTAATTTTCTGAAATTACAGGATTCGTTTGATACTTTTATCAAACCTCAGGGGAGGTAAATGTAATTAACCCTTATGTTTTTGGTCATTATGTATTAGTTTAGTTGGACATGTGGGATAAAATTTTAGTGTTATTATTGTAGTATTTCTTAGTTTTGCCAAAACAGAGAAAAATAGTTATAAGTTTACATACATAATTTAAGAAACTATGATTTTGTAAAAATTTTAAATTTATATTGGTTAAGTTTTTCTTTAAAGTAGTGTATAAATAAGTAAATTAAGAATGAATTAAAATTCAATATTAATGACTACACTAACACAAAAATTCCCATTAAAGAAAATCAACTATATAAATCACACTACTTTATTTATATTTAAATATAATATATCTTTTTATACTTTCTTTCCAATTACTTTTTAACTTATTGTTTTTCTTTTAATTTGTATTAATAATTATCTTTTTTTACACAATTTATTTAGACATTTAAAGATTTCAGACTTATATGTTACTCTCTCCGTTATTTAATAAGTGTCGTTTTAAATATGTTCACACTAATTAAGAAAATAAATAAATTTTCTTATTTATCCATATTTATAACCACAATTTTCTCTCTCTTCTTTTAATAACATTACCTATAGATAAATGGAACAAAGGGTAAAATTGGAACCTTTTATACTTTTTGCATTGATATTTGTAAAATGATATTTTATTTGAGAACGAAAAATGTGAGTTAAAACGACAATTATTAAAGAATAAGAGAGTAAAACTTAAAACCATTTTAAACATTGTTTCACCTGTTATATTATCTTCTAATTTATGGTAATTTTATTATTTTACACGTTATTCTTACAAGTTGCGAATTTAGTGGATTAGCACAAACGGGCGTCCAAGTAAAGCCAATAATAGTGCGAGTCACGAGGTCTTTCGGTTGACATTGTCAATCAATATGCCAATTGGTATGTTCTTTGGCCAATATTGAATAAGCCAAAAGTTTGCGTTCACGGATAAACCGATGAAGTCCTGAAGGGTAAGGACAGTTTTACCATTCAAGCTAATCCTTTCTTTTCTTTTTTTTTCATATCAAGAAAGACTATGGCCTGCCTTAAGAGAAATGATGGTGATTCAATTAGATGTTGTGTTGTTTGATTAATATTTGTGGCACAAGGATTTTGTTGAAGTTTTATTTCTTCCTATCCACGTCTCAATCAATAAATGGCAAAATTTGGTTCCACCACATATGTTTTGTTAGCCAAGTCCATTGGAAGATATGCTGGTTATTTTTTTATGATTTCAACAAGAGTAAGCTAGATAAATTGGTTGTTGTTAGTTTCAAAATCCACCCAAAATTTTCTTCATAAGTAAAAAGTAATTTGAAAACTCTATTGCTTATAATTCGTACTTAGCTTGTATATTTATAAATAACTTATTCTAATTTCAAAAAAAATATATGGGAGTTCTGGGTTGGGTCTGATTGGCATGCACGTAAAACTTCTTAAATGATATGAATTATATTAGGATCATATTAAAAATCGTATAAAAATATAATACGACAATAAAGAATGATCCATATAACCGATTATACATAATATGATGATAAAGAATAATTCATGTAACTGACCATATATAGTGGAATAAAATTTTACTTCTTATTGTTGATGACAAAATATAATCCATGTACCCGACCATACATAGTGGAATAAAATTTTACTTCTTGTTGTTGTAAGTAAAAATTTTTGAACTAGAAAAAAAAAAATTGTACCAAACTTTGGTGCTAAGATTCACGTTCCTTTCCTCTATTTATTTGATCAATTTGAGTAAGGTTTGTATTGTTTGCAAATCTCAATCCATTATAATGTTGCTTAATTTTAAGAGCAGGTCTGGTATTAGTCAAGTTCATAAATAAAATGAGAGCTAATCACAATTTCAATATACAATAAAAATTACAGAAGAATTACAATTTAACTATCAGTAATGGTCTATTTCATATATGAAACACGGATCATATATAAGCCGGTGTGACAAGAGCTTTTGTGTTTTAAGAGAATGCCTTAAACCCTAGATAGAATATGTTACCTTTATAATAGTCCTACCAATAAAATCATTCAAGAGAGTCTCAAATAACCAAAAATACAACAGCAAATAATTAAAGAGCATTGCATGTGAAATATGTTGGCCTAACTTGTGAGTTGTGATCTCTCCCAGCTCAATGTAAATCCGTGATAGAAACTAAACATGGAAACAACTCTCTCATCACTCACGGCCAAGAAGATATAAAGCTAAAAATGGGCCTATTGATGTATACTCAACTCATGGCATTCTCACAAGGCTTCAAAGTTTTCATGATAACTGAGGATGATATGACATCTCACACAACTTTTTTCATCATTTTTTAACAAGGGTTCGATCAATTTGCACTCAACGCTTTTTTCCTCGTGCCTAGCTTTGTAGTTTTGAAACAATACAAAAAAGAAAAAAAAAATGCTAGTGAACCCAAATTCCTTTTATGAACTAATGAAATTTTCCTTCTTAATTAATTTGTTTTTAATTCTTCTTCCTTTAATAAACAGAAGATTTTGTTTTACCCCAAAAAATATTTGTGTATCTGATCCTACAACGCTTAGAGCATTATAAATTTATAATTTTCAAAGCATAACTTGGTTTATATTTCGTGATTTAAATTTTATTAGTTGTTTATTTGTTGATTTCTAACGTGAAAAAGTACAAACAAACTAATTACCAATAATTAATAAAAAAAGTTTCAATCACAAAAATGTAGGACAAGAATTCTTGAAATTCACCTAAACATGTAGAGATATATGCGTTTAACTAGTAAAAATTTATAAAAAAAAATGGAAGAAAAAAGTATATTTATTATTAAGGACACATTTTTTTATTTTATATAAATAGTAAAAATATTTGTTAATTTACACAGAAATTAAACCTATGACAGAAAATCCACAATTAACAATGAAATAGTGTAAATGAAAGGTTTAACATTTAGGATTTTAAATTAGTAACAAAAAGTTTAAGAAAAATAGTGTAACAACAAAATCTTTTTTTGATTATATAAAATAATAAATGCATTTTAATGCCCTTAATGACAAATATATTAAAATTACACCCTATTTAATAACAATGAGTTAATTTTTTTTAATCCAAAAGCAATATATCATTGACCAACAAAAGTTTTGTACATTCAACCAAATGGTTGTAAGTACTGTTCTGCAGCTATTTGCAGCCAACTTGGGAACAAAGTCTCTCAACATTTGCTATCCCTACTTTCTATAGCTATATGTGCTAATAGAATGGAAGTTGTGTTGAACTTTCTATGAATATAAGAAAATCTACAGCACTCAAACACATGCTAATTAGCAAAAAGATATCATCGGCTATAATTCTTGGAACAGATGTGGCTATTTTTCTTTGTTGAAGACATTGAACCAGAGCCTTAATATCTGATTGTATTTCCACCATTTGCCAATTCATCTGAATAACAATGATTTAATACACATCCTTTTTTTTTCAATTTTTTCCTAAAAAATTACCCAATTATATAAATGCCTATAAAAGAATAGAGAAATGATAGGGGGAGTGAAATTCTGGAGTGAAAAATTGGAGTGACTGACGTGGCAGTGATAAAAAGACAAACTTATCCCTTACCCATTAGGGTTCACTCATCATTTGGTTAGGGTATTAGTTTGTCTTTTTATCACTGCCACGTCAGTCACTCCAATTTTTCACTCTAATTTTTCAGTCCCCTATCATTGCTCAAAAGAATAATAAATATACAACAAATGACATGACTTGGTCATCATTCAAAGTTTATGCTGCAAGCCTGCAATCTCTAGATGTTTCAAAAGGGTTTTTCCAAACTAGACGACAATGATTTTTCAAAATCAAACAAGTGGATATTACCAAGAAAAAGATATAAAGATCCTATAAATAAATTAATTAAGTGAAGACAATTTAATTATCTTTGATATCCCTTAAAGATCATCCAAACTGGTTAGATCCTTCGTCTTGCTAGCTAGCTAGCTTTTATAATTATGGTAAAGATAATTTATTCACATTAATTCGTGTAACATATATAAGCTAGTCTTATTAACAAAAAAATTGTTCGTAAATTCCACTTAACGCCTAGCTAATACAAAGTAATTAAAAATGTCAATCATAACTTATACATTTTGACAAAATGGTAAAAATGTAACTTAATAAATGAAAGGAAAAAGAACTAGCTAGCTATCATTTTGTGATATCCCAATTTCACATAAAAAATGTAGGAGGATTGTAAGTATGATATTAGTGAGAGTCTAGTATTGTACAAGTTTAATTTTGAATATTTATTTTGGCATAGTGAGATGGTATGGTGTAATAAATTCTAGTCGCGTCACAAATTTGCATGCGTATAGTGAGTTACAGGTTTATTAGAATCGCAAGTTTTGGTGTGACACAGGTTCATTAGATTCGCATGTTTTGGTGTGACATATTTGAACATGATAAGTTGGGAATACGACTTCAATGTACTCGCAATTTGTGGCATATTTGAACCTAATGAGAAGAACAATCTAAACAAAAAAAATAATGGCTTTTTTCACATGAATATGGCTCATTCTTAAGAACAATATTGAAAAATGAAAACTGAAAATGTTATTAAGATCGAGTTGATTTAACCCATAAGATTCCAATCTTTATCTTAAGAGAAGCATAGTTTTAAGACGGGAGAACAAATTAATCATCCCACGAAAGTGTTAATCGTCAAACTTATAATATTGAAATACGTTTTACCTTATTCGAACCCTTTTTCTTTCTTCTCGCATAAGTTTAGATCAATGCGAAACCTTTTCTTTTTCAAAGTTTTACCACCAAAGTAGAAAATATTGAAAATTATGGAAAAAAAAAGCCAACAACCCATAAACACAAAAGTGAATAGAACCTACTTTTGCAGGGATGGGACAAAGAAAACAGGACAAAATGCAAGAATCAAACGAGAAATCATTATTGAAGAGCTGTGCTGGATTTATACAAAACTATGCCTATATATACCATCGCCATCCCTGTACAAACGGCAATACATATGCATTTTTGTGCGTGTATGTTTCTGATTTGATGATATTTTTAGCAGGGTTTCATTGTATCTTTCACAACTCTTGAATGATTCTATGATGGACTAACGAAAGAGACGTAAAATCCTTGTCGAGTTTTCTTGCATTGTAGGAGAACTGAGAAGGACCTCATAGCCTTTTTGTTTGATCAGAAAAAAAAATTATGAGTTATATATTTTTCAAATTTTATTAATTAGTCTTGTGTTGTTTTGATAGGATTGCAATTGCTTGAACATTAATTTGGAGAATTGATTTTCTCTCCATGGTAATGTATTTATGATGCTAAAAAAAAGGTCAAAAGTTTATAGTTTTTCGTTCATTCAAATATCAAATTAATGTTGCTTTAATTTTGCCATTTAGACTAAAAAGAATGATAGAAGTTATACTCTATAAACTAAATTGAAAAATGTTTTACTATATAACTTTTGGTCAAAGTGCAAAAAAAAAAAAAAAAAGCCAATTGATTTCCAATGTTTCAGTTTCAATTTTAATTTTATTTGAAGTGTTCCAAATTAATTAATCTAGTAAACAAGCAATTAGAAAAAATAAAATAATTAAAAAAAGAATGAAAAATGCAGCAAAATGGAGAAGCAAAACTATTTGCAATAATATATAGTGGTATTATGTAAAATGCGTTCATATGTGAAACAGGAGTTAATCACGATTTCAATGCAAAATAAAAGCGGAAGGAGATTAAAATTACGATTTCACTAGCTATTAATTGCCAATTTCGATCTCATATATGAAATACATCTAATATGTGAACCAATTTTAAATTAGTTTTTTTTTTGCCTTGAAAAGAATTTGATTGTTTGAGAAGAATTTACGACACACAAGAGTCTCGGGTAAAAAGAACGTAAATGAATATTGATTAGTCTTTTAATGTTAAGAAAATAAATGTGGCATATAGATCAAGAAATCTTATGATTTCACTTGTCAAGAATTTTTCTTTTTAGTTTATTAAGATGATCACTTTATTTAGGCAACTAACATTATTTGGTTGACTTTTGCTAAACTATAATGATGGAATTATTATTTTGTTTTCCGTGTTAGCAAATTAATTTGGTTTTGAAACAATAGTTCTAAGATATTTTGTTGATATTTTTCAAAAGTATCCTAGTCATTAATCCAGTGTATATATCTTATCTTCATAGCTGTATATATCTTATCTTCATAGCTGTAGTTTGTTAGTATAGATCAGGTTAATATTATTCTTTAGGAGTCTGTTCAATACACTATATATATTGTAGTTTGTACTCAATATTAAAGGAGTGAGAATATCAGTATTTGGTTCTCATATTTCACATGGTATCAGAGCCTGTGTTCTGAACAACTTTAGTGTTCCACTTCAATTGTGAAAGACGTTGGTATGGCAGCAGACAAAGGCGACTCCTCTTCATCGCCACTCACATCAAGCGATGTAGCCTCTTACCTTGTCACCGGCCACAAGCTAAATGGCCATAATTTTCTTCAGTGGTCTCAATCCGTAATGATGTTCATCTGCGGCAAAGGAAATGATGACTACCTCACTGGAGCCATTACTCAGCCTAAATCTGACGACCCAAAGTTCAAGCTCTGGAAGACAGAAAACAATATGGTGATGTCTTGGCTGATTAATTCAATGACGAATGATGTTGGAGAAAATTTCCTCCTGTATGGAACAGCTCAAGAAATCTGGGCAGCAGCAAGGGAGACATACTCAAACATCGAGAATACCTCAGAATTGTTTGAGATCGAGACTACTCTTCATGAGTTGAACCAAGATGATAGCAATGCAAATCAGTACTTCAACAGTCTCAATCGCCAGTGGCAACACTTGGATATGTTTGAAGTTAATGACTGGAAATGCCCAGAAGATGAAGCCAGATACAAAGCAATCGTGGAGAAAAAGCGAATCTTCAAATTCTTGTTAGGATTGAATAAGAGTTTAGACGAAGTCAGAGGGCGTCTTTTGTCTATCAAGCCATTACCATCTATCCGAGAAGTTTTCTCAGAGGTTAGACGCGAGGAGAGCAGGAAGAAGGTCATGCTTGGGACATCTTCTGTCCTTACCACAACAGAAACCGCAGCTATGATCTCTCAGGGCGCGAAAAACAACTGCTTATGATGGTCAACCTAGAAAGCAAGACCATGTGTGACCACTGTAAGAGGACAGGACATACCCGCGATTCATGTTGGAAAATCCATGGGAAGCCAGTTGATTGGAAGCCTAAAAGCCGAGCCAATATCTCCACTGCAACAGATAACAACAACAACCTCTCAACAACAACCAATATCAGTCCCTTCACACAGAAGCAATTGGAGATTCTGCAACAGATGCTTAACCAAACATCGAATCAGCAGACCAGCAGTACTCAAATGGCGACAAACTTTCATTCAGGTAGTGTGTCTAGTGCTCTAACAGTTCATAAACACTCAAGTAAGGAATGGATCATTGACTCGGGTGCCTCCGATCACATGACTGGGACTCTATCGCTCCTCAACGAGTACACTCCATACCCTCAAACTCACAAACATTGGGTAACAATTGCAGATGGTTCTCGATCATGTGTTGCAGGGAAAGGAACTGTCACAGTAACAAATGAGTTGACTCTAAAATCTGTCCTATATGTTCCTACTTTGGATTGTAATCTAGTCTCTATTAGTAAATTGTGTCAGGATACTAATTGCGTTGCCAAATTCTTTCCATCGTTATGTGAATTTCAGGATTTGGACTTGGGGAAGGTGATTGGCAGTGCTAGGATGGGTTCAGGGCTGTATCTGCTCAACACTACTCCAGAAAAGGCAATTCAGCCATATTGCTTCAGTTCCTTAATAAGTCAGTCTGTTAATGAAACTTTGAGTCATGATAATAATAATATTATGCGTTTACATTATCGGCTTGGTCATCCTAGTTTTTTGTATTTGAAAAAATTGTTTCCCCATCTGTTTGTCAATCAAAATGCAAACGGTTTTTCTTGTGAAATATGCCAATTAGCCAAGCATACTCGTACCATATTTCCTAGTATTCCTTACAAGCCTTCCAAACCATTTTCCCTAATCCATAGTGATATTTGGGGGCCGTCTCGAGTGAAAAATATTACTGGTGCTAGATGGTTTGTTTCCTTCATCGATGATCACACAAGACTAACATGGCTATTTTTAATGAAATCCAAATCTGAGACTGGTCCAATATTTAAACAGTTTCACAACATGGTTCAAACTCAATTTGACACAAAAATACAAATTATTAGGACTGATAATGGGAGAGAGTACTTTGAATCCATTTTAGGAAATTACATGTTAGATCACGGTATTATTCATCAAAGTTCTTGTGTCATCACGTCTCAACAAAATGGAGTGGCGGAACGCAAAAACCGCCATATCTTAGAAGTTGCTCGTGCTATCATGTTTACCACAAATGTTCCTAAGTATCTATGGGGGGAAGCTGTACTTACAGCTACATACTTAATTAATAGAATGCCATCTAAACCACTAAACTTCAAAACACCTTGTCAAGTCCTTCAAGATTTGTTTCCTACCACCCGGGTTATTAGTTCTATCCCAATGAAAATTTTTGGATGTACAGTGTTTGTTCATGACCATCACAGTGGCAAACTTGACCCAAAGGCAATTAAGTGTGTGTTTGTAGGATATTCCAATGTTCAGAAAGGCTATAAATGTTTTTCGCCATCCACAGGAAAATACTACACTTCAGCTGATGTAACATTTTTTGAGCCTCAACCTTATTTTTCCAAAACTGATATTCAGGGGGAGAGTTCAATATCAGAATTTCAGTTTTGGGATGTTGAAATTTCATCTCCTTCGGCTATAACAACAAACATACCATACACTCCATCTCCTTCAGACATCACAACAATCACAACGTCTCGTGATCAGCAAGCAACAGATCCTAGTACTCCTATGCACTCATCTGACCCCAATCCGAATCCACCGCCAAGTCCATCATCAAATTCTCCAGGTAATACTATTACTACTCCTGAGACAACTAATGAGCTAGACTTACCTATTGCTGTCAGGAAGCCTGTAAGATCATGTACTCTTCATCCATGGCATAAGTACATATCTTACTCAGCCTTGTCTCCACAGTACAGATGCTTTGTTGCTGGTCTTGACACAATCCAGATTCCCAAATCGGTATATGAAGCAATGAGCATTCCAGAATGGAAAGTTGCAGTCAACAATGAAATTACAGCTTTGGAGAAGAATGGAACATGGGAAATATCAGAGTTACCAGAGGGAAAGAGAGCTGTTGGGTGTAAGTGGCTTTTTACAGTCAAATACAAGGCAGATGGGAGTATTGATCGGTTTAAAGCAAGACTTGTAGCTAAAGGCTTCACTCAGTCATATGGCATCGACTATCAAGAGACCTTTGCACCTGTCACTAAATTGAACACAATTCGAGTACTTCTTTCATTTGCAGCAAACTTGAATTGGCCTCTTCATCAACTAGACATCAAAAATGCGTTTCTTAATGGAGATTTATCTGAAGAAGTGTATATGAAGGTTCCACAAGGAATGGAGTCTCATGACAATTCAAGTAAAGTTCTCAGATTGAAAAAGGCGTTATATGGTCTTAAGCAGTCTCCAAGAGCATGGTTTGATCGTTTTACGAAGTCTGTCATCAAACTTAATTACACTCAATCTCAGGCAGATCACACTATGTTCTTCAAGCACTCTGAGGATAAGAGGATCGCAATTTTGATCGTCTATATTGATGATATAATTTTGACGGGTGATTATGCGGAAGAGTTAGTCAGATTGAAAAAGAAGCTGGCTATGGAGTTCGAAGTCAAGGATTTGGGATACATGAAATATTTTCTTGGTATGGAAGTTGCAAGATCAGATCAAGGAATTTTTATATGTCAACGCAAATATATTTCTGATCTTCTTCGAGAAACAGGCATGCAAGGGTGTAGACCAGCAGAGACCCCAATGGACTCAACCAAAAAACTTGACAAGGCCGAAAATGATCCTCCAGTGGACAGGGGGAGATACCAAAGGTTAGTTGGAAAACTCATCTACTTGGCTCATACTAGACCGGATATTGGATTCTCAGTTAGTGTTGTTAGTCAATTCATGAGTGATCCTCGAGAAGCACATATGGAAGCAGTAAATCGAATTCTCAGGTACTTAAAGCTCACGCCTGGGAAAGGCCTACTCTTTACATCTTCAGCCAATCGAAACATTGAAGTTTACACTGATGCTGACTGGGCTGGAGATATAACAGATCGAAGATCAACATCAGGCTACAGTACATTTGTTTGGGGGAATTTAGTAACTTGGAGAAGTAAAAAACAGACAGTCGTGGCTCGAAGTAGCGCTGAGGCTGAATACAGATCTATTGCTCTTGGGATCTGTGAAGGGATGTGGTTACTAAGAGTTCTTGATGATCTTGGTATGAAGAAATTCGGCTCAATCACAATGTTTTGCGATAATCAGGCTGCGTTATGTATTGCGAAAAACCCTGTACATCACGATCGAACCAAGCATATTGAGATAGACAGGCACTTCATATCAGAGAAGGTTGAGAGTGGAGTTGTTGATCTGCAATATATTTCTACTAACTTGCAAGTAGCAGACATTTTTACCAAGGCTCTTCCTAGGACAACTTTTGATAAATTCAGCAGCAAGCTTGGTATGAATAATATTTTTTCAGACAAGCTTGAGGGGGAGTGTTGATATTTTTCAAAAGTATCCTAGTCATTAATCCAGTGTATATATCTTATCTTCATAGCTGTATATATCTTATCTTCATAGCTGTAGTTTGTTAGCTATAGATCAGGTTAATATTATTCTTTAGGAGTCTATTCAATACACTATATATATTGTAGTTTGTACTCAATATTAAAGGAGTGAGAATATCAGTATTTGGTTATCATATTTCACATATTTAGACCTAAAATAAGTAAAATTTTCCTTTATAGAAATAAAGGTCTATATATGGTCTTTAAATTCAGGTTTTATACAAATTTCTTTCCACGTAAAAAAAAAAACTGCTCATTGATTTTCTATTCATTTAATAAAATGCTATGCATCAAATTGGCTAGCCTGATTCCTTCTATGATCAATAGGTTTTCGTGATTGGATTATATAATTAATTGCCAATCTATGCTTTGAATTTGATACCTATGATTGCTAATTAATTAATGCTCCATAAAAGTATGCATTTTTTTTCCAGGTTTTCAATGTTACATTTATTAATTTTGGGGCAGTTGAAAAAAGCTTTTGAAGAAATCTTCAGTCCAAGATATGAAAAAACTTTTAGGTAGATTATTATTATTATTTCATGTGCTGAGAAAAAGTTAAATAGGGTGGTTAAGGGATAGATAATCTCTTTATTTTTATTTTTTTAACCCTAAAGTTGATTGATTTAGATGCTGATATTTCTTTTTTGTTTTTTTGGACAATAGTTTTAATCTCTCTATTTTGTGATAAGACACTTTCCAACATTATGGTACGTTTTTGTTTCTTTCTTTTTTTGAATAATTATTTTCAAATGAGAAACAAGGAAGAAATTATAAGAAAAATGTATATATTATATTTAAATATAAATGAGAAAATAAATTTAAATCCAACACGAAGATGAAATTTAATGGAATAAAGATTCAACTATTGTTGTCGTTATATCTTTTATGAGAAGGTTGATGTTTTAAGAACAAAGAAGTAGAGGGAATTGATTATTGAACAAATAGAGGTAATTGAACAATGTAGAACAATGGTGTATTTATATTTTGACTTTTGATTTGGTTATATTTTTTAAAAACTTAATCTTAATTAATAAATTCCACTTTAATAGTTCAGTTAATCAAGTGTGAAAATATTTTTTTTACAACCACAGAAATATTAATTGCTACTTGTTAATTGAGTGAAAATAACAAGTTGATGATATAAGAAAACGAAAAAAAAATAAATCAAAAGTTTAAAGTGCAAGAATTTTGTCTCTTAAGAAAAATGACAAAAGTTCCTTCATTCTTTGTATCGAAGTGCTAATGCGGCAGAATATTAATGTACAGATGCTCCGAATCCAAAGCTCCTAAAATCCATCTTCTTTACTATGCACATTTGTCGTCTTTTCCCCTAAAATAAGGATAATAATATATTTTTAAGAAATATATATATATAAAATAGTAATTTTCTTCAACATAAAATTATTATTATCATTTATTTATTTATTTATTCATTTACTTACAATAAAATAGAATTTTAGGTTATTAAAATTTTTATATTATATTAAAAGAACTCGTAAAAGAGTTCGCATTTGTTAACGTCACTTTTTTTTTCTTTAAATACAATACCTTGTATATACATTTTGGATTTTTTTAATTTATTTTTTGTTATAATACATAGATTATATGGTAGGACTTATTTTGAATGTTATAGTTTTACATGTATTTTACTTTATAATAATTACTTATTACATATCAATAAAAAATTTTGAAGGATAATTATAAAATAATCTTGTTGTATAAAACTCTGTATAAGACAAAGATATTTTTGATAATTGAACAAAAAATGTATTGCCTTTTTGATTGATTAATTTAACCTAAATACTGAAACATGGATTTTGATAACTTTACTATTAACATTCCGTGATTTATTTTTATACATTAAAAAAAATTGTATTCATTTTGCTCAAAATCAAAATCTTATAAATCGTATGACCAAAACGCATTCGTGCCCTCAATGAAATGTGTTTTTGACATTAAAAATGGTTGTAATTAATAACTTTATCAACGTGTTATTAAAAATTAATCTAAATTATACCAACTAACCTGGTTGTTTAAGCAGTTAATACAAAGAAAATGATTCATATAAAATTGGAGTGGGATGGGTTATAACATTTATTTTATTTAATTTGTTCTTTTCATAACTGATTTTTTGAACTTTTTGCATGTGGAGGTTGACAATGTCACTGGTTCTTTAGAGCACGGTTGATTATGAAAGCTTAATTTAAATTAAAATAATAATAATTCTTTTTAACAAAGTAGTTATGGGTAACAACAGAACTTTTTATGTTACACAATTCTTAAATCTTAATCCTAGCTGGAATTCCATTTTGACCTATATTGAATTGACAAATGGAACCCATCAATTAAATGTCGTTATTGAATATTGATTATTCTCTCCAAAAACTATAAATAGTTTCTCTTTGTACGAGAGATTCTTTTGGGATATTATGGTTTAACCATTCATATTTATAGTTTGAAGATACAATTTTTTTATATAAAAAAATTAAAATAAGTATATATATATATAAAGAGAAATGATAGGGGGGAATGAAATTCTGGAGTGAAAAATTGGAGTGACTGACGTGGCAGTGATAAAAAGACAAACTTATCCCTCACCCATTAGGGTTCACTCATCATTTGGTTAGGGTATTAGTTTGTATTTTTATCACTGCCACGTCAGTCACTCCAATTTTTCACTCAAGAATTTCACTCCCCCTATCATAGCTCATATATAAAATACGAAGAAAACTCCAAATTTAGTAATTAAATTTAAAGTAAAATTAATTAATTTTTATATTTTTGTGTATTTTTGTTTTGGATGGGCACTTCTATAATTGAGAAATTAAATGAATTTGGTGTATTTGGTCCCCCCATATTGTCAACTTTTTATCTCACAAGATGCACTATTGAGAGAAAAATGAAGACAATTGTGTTTGGAAGTAATTGGATCTTTCTGTTCCCCCCACCTCCACCTTCTTTAGGCCAATTCTGCATTTTGGACTCTTTTAAAATTCGGAATGACGAAATTACCCTCCTTGCTTCTATATATATCATGCTTTCTAAAAGGATAAACATTAACAATTTAATCATATATAAACAAAAGAAAGCATCCATGGAAAAGTTTGTTAACTTGAACTTGAAGGGAGAAAAAGGATGAAGAAAAGAAAACGTAATTCAAATGATTCACGGTATCTTTATTGTAGTTGAATTATCAACAAATATTATTCTATGAGAATTCAAATAACAAAAGTTCTAAATGAAAAACTAACTTTGGTTCAAGAGAGCAAATGAAATAAAATCAAAAATGTTAGAAAAGAGGAAAAGTGTGAATGAGGTGAACGGAAAATGGATGCTGGGAGAAATAGAGAGCATAAGGGAAATGTGAAAGTAGCATAAGAAAGGGTGAAAATTGAGGATGGGGTGCATCACTTCCGTGTTTTTTTCTTTTTTTTAAGAAAGTTAAACCGTGTTCATCATCCACAGATTTTAGAGAACTTTGTAGATGTGAGAGTCCCTAACTATTTATGCTTTGAGACCAGATCTTCTGTCTTAACATAGTTTTATTAAAATTAGGGATTAAAAATATAAATATCACTAAAATTACTTTACAATTAATATACCCCAACATATGAGTAAACCCTACAACGTAATTTTAATTTAAAACATGATAAGACAAGATAATCTTTGATAGAGGATCTTATTTCTTCTTCCTTGCATTATAGACTCACAAATTCTAATTTAATATATGCATTTGTCATCACTTAAATTATGATTAGCAACTAATAAAAAACTCCACTAAGCTTAGTATGTACAACCATACATATCCTATGATAGCAAAAAGAAAGCAATAATATCAGGGACAAAAGCTAAAAAGCTAATTTGTATTAGTGTGCATGTATAATGTGGAAATAAAAAGTTACCAATATGCATATTCAATTCTACTTGTAGGATGTCCATGTCTCTTTTGGTAATTTCAACTTATCCATGACTATATTGAGTAAAACTTACTACAAATCCTGCCTCCCTTCACATGCACTCATCCCATTAATCTTTTTTGCAAACAATGACAAACACTTCTTGGATTTGAGATCTCTCTCTCTCCCTCTCTCTCTCACACACACAAACACACACATGTTTTTCTGGTTCTGCAGAATCCTTCACTGGATATGATATGATATAGTATTGCTCTGCCAAACTAAAACCAACCATTGGATATTCACAAGTCACAAGTCCCATCCTTTCTTGCAAACAAAACCCAAAAATATGAGCAGAAATCTTGGTTGAAAAGGAATTCTTTTTTTTCATCTGGGCTATCTTTGTTCATGCTCTGTTTTACCCTGTTTTTTACTCTGTTTTTGCTCCTTTGTTCATGGCTGCAACTTCTACAATTCAAGACTTCAGCAACAATATTGGAAATGAAGTTATAAACAGGCATGACATTCAAGCAGCCTTAGCAAAAGCAGTGGAACTCAGAGCTCTTCATGCTGCTTTGATGCAGGGTAATAGCCCTGCTCATCACAAGCTCTCCTCTGCTTCCCCTGTTTCACACTGTGTTCCTCACTTTTCTGCCCAAGATTACCCTGTTTTTACACCTGTAAGTATTCTTTCTTTCAAATCTTCTTCCTCAAATGTCATTATTTTAACTTAAAAGAACACATAAAACTTTTTAAGATGATGGATTACAAGGAAATTGTGAGCTAGTTTCATGTCCTAAATGTTTCTTGTTCATTTATTTTTCAGAGATACTCTCCAATTCTTTCCATGGGTTTGTTTTGTCTTTCTTTTCTCCTTGTTATTGGCGTTTATGGTTTGTATTTGCATCTTTGGATTATTATGATACTTAAAACATATTAAGAAGGAACAATAAAAAATAATTTGCACTTGCTCTTTCTGTTTTGCCACCTAGAAGTTTGGTATTGAAGTTTGTGTTTGATTAAAATAAGAAAAGGGAATGCTTTGGTTTTCTAAGGTTCAAAAATCTTTATATATTCCTTCAAATGGAAGCTTTTGAAATTCTCTTATCTTTTTCTTATACTAATTTTTTTTTATGCAAGTTGTCTCAAATTTTTTTTCAATATTTTTGCCTCAATACTGTTAAGAGTGAATAATAAAGTGTGAAGCTAAGACTTACTCTTCACAATGTCAAATTTAGTTTCTTCTTAAGTGAGATTAATTTCTTGCTTCTATTAATCGTGCCAACTTTTTTCTTTTGTTGCCTCTTTGACAGAGCTATGAGGAGGAACCACTACCAGGGTATCAACAACTTCGATTCCAAAATCGAAGTTATGCTGAAAGTTGGGATGAATATGGCCTAGGGGGAGATGGTGATGAGTCCAATTTATCCTGTTATACAAAGGCAAATGCATCTTCAATGAAGGGATATCCCTGTGATTTGGTTAACTTAGAAACACATGCATGTCCAGCTGATGATCAAAGATCTGTCACAAACTCAAGTACAAATAATATTTGTCTGCTTAGAGCATCACCAGGAGCTGATTTGTGCAAGTCTAGAAGGAGCAATTTAAGTGAATTCAAATCAGTGTCATCCTGCAACAATTGTAGGCCTGCAATCATTAGTAGTGAGGCAGATTTTGCGGCCAAGAGCACGAAAAGCTCTAATCTTGTTGTCCCATTGACAGACTCGCATTCTTCTGCTCATTCACAGCCAAAAAATCGAGGGTTGAACTTGTCGAGGTTGTTTCCTAGTCTAAAGAAGAAGAACAAGAACAGAAACTCACCAACTCGAACCGAACCGGAGGAAGTAACGCAAAGTTTTAAGGACTTTGGGATGGTGTCAATTGAGACATTGAGGAAAGAGCTCTTAGAAGCAAATGAGAGAAGAGAAAAAGCTGTGTCAGAAGTTGTTGATATGAAGTCTTCAATGGGTGAGCTGAAACTGAAATTGGAGCACTTAGAGAATTATTGTGAAGAACTGAAGAAGGCATTAAGACAAGCAGTGCAAGCTAAAAGTTGTCAAGCTATTGAGAAGCTTGGAAATCTTCCAAAACTAGGGAATTCCATTGATGGGAATGGAGAAAACTCGATGCCTGTTAGTGAGGAAGCAATGATTGAGGGCTTTCTGCAGATAGTATCAGAAGCAAGGCTATCAGTGAAGCAATTTTGCAAGATTCTTTTGGGACAGATTGAAGAGAGTGATATGAATTTAAGGGACAACCTGAACCAGCTCCTTCAACCATATAAACTGTCACTGAATTCGAAGTTCTCGAAGGCGATATTGTACCACTTAGAAGCTATAATACACCAATCCCTCTATCAAGACTTCGAAAATTGTGTGTTTCAGAAGAATGGCTCCCCAAAATTTTTGGATCCTCATCAAGAACGCCTATCGAAATTCTCTTCTTTTGTTGCACTAAGGAATCTAAGCTGGAATGAAGTGTTAAGGAAAGGGACAAAATACTACAGTGAAGATTTTAGTAAGTTTTGTGATCAAAAGATGAGCTTGATTATCACATCTCTAAACTGGACTAGACCATGGCCAGAACAGCTCCTGCAGGCATTTTTTGTTGCAGCAAAATGCATCTGGTTGCTCCATTTGCTTGCATTTTCTTTCAATCCTGCACTTGGGATTCTAAGAGTTGAAGAGAACAGAAGTTTTGATCAACATTACATGGAAGATATTTTCATGGACAAGCAAAAATCTCAAGGTCCTAGTAGGGTTAAGATCATGGTAATGCCAGGATTTTATGTGCATGATAGAGTAGTTAGATGTAAGGTTCTTTGCCGGTATAAATCTGTACGTAGTTAAGCAATCCGTCAATATTCTTTTCTTGGTTTTTCTCCTTAGGTTTCTGGAGCTCAAACTTCCTGAATTCAATCTAACTTGTAACCCCTTATGTTGATTGTTTTAGCCATGAATAATTTTGGTTTATCCATTTGCATCTTATGAAAAATCTAGCATTTTCCAATACTGTCTGGCTGCTAGTTCTGCTCATTTTGATAGATTTAAAAGCTTTCTCTTTAACAGTTTTTATAGTTGAAATGAACTATTTCATTTCTCCTTAAGCATGATTGAATGCTCTAGGGGTACTAAATTGGTGAACTGAAAAGAAGTTTGATCAAACAATATTGTTAACAAAGCCAAAGGAGCAATCCCACAAAAAAAAGAGAGTTGAACTCCTATGAAGAACAAATGCATAAAATGGCAAATATGGCAACTTCTGTTGAGTATAATTACAAACTCATGTCAAAGCTCTGTATATTGTCTTCAATATGAAAAAAAAATCCCTATAACCGACGACATGTTTTTGTTAGCCAACTTTGTAGAAAGTACTGTTCATTTTCTTATATTTGTTGCAAATTCAACTCAACAAGTACGTACATGCTAGAGTAGCATGCAATAGTATCAAGATCAGTGTCGAGATGATTATATTATTCAACGTGGTTGCTTCAATCAACACTATGTAATTCACAAGTCAACTGACTGATTGTAATTTCTTCTTATAGTCTAAAATAATATCGATTTTGAAAACAAAAAGAAATGGAACACATAGTTACAATATGTATACCCAATCAGTTGAGCTATAATAGGTGAGGAAATTTTTCATTTTAACACAAAAGAAAACGGAAACTATTGCACCAATGTATATGAATTATTAATGAAAAAAAAGTTTCTTTGGCATGTATTTTTAAGTAACAAATAAAGTAAAATAAGTTTAGTTTAACATGAAATCTAACCATACTTAAATTTACTATTCTGCTTAACTGAAAAAACAGATTATATAATTTGTTGGAGGGTTTGAAAACATAGTTAACTTTCTTATAAATAAAAAAAACAAGGGCAAATTATTGAATCCATATGGGCAAACTAAGAAATAGACAACATTTACATGTAGGGGTGTAATCGAGCCGAGTCGAGCTCGAGTACACCCTTAATAGAGTAACTCGTTTTTGAAAAAATCCCTACTCGACCTCGATCGAGCTTCATTAATCGAGCTCAAACTCGAGCTCGACTAAGAGCGATCGAGCTCGCGAGTAGCTCGATCGAGGTCGAGCTCCAAACGAGCCCAATCGAGCTCGAGTATTATATTATATTGTTGTTATTTTTATTTTTTATTTTTTTATAAAAATTATAGGATGTATTTGTAATTTTTTAAAATTTAATGAGGTCAAATTATAATTTACTATAAATTAAGGACTAAAATATAATTATAAATAGATTAAATTATAATTTATTAAACTACAGGGACTAAAACATAAATATAAATATTAAAAATAAAATATATATATATATATATATATATACTCGAGTAGCTCGCGAGCTACTCGAGTATATGTATTCTGAGATCGAGCTCGACTCGAACTCGGTCAAATCGAGTTCGAGTCGAGTAGTTGACACGCTCGTTTAACACCCCTATTTCCATGTATTGCCATGCATTTCATTGCTTTCAACATTTGGCAGCTACAATAAAATTTGCTAAAAAATAAAATAAAATTAAAGGCCGCTATATTGAAGCTCTATGGACAAGAATAGCCATAGTTAACAATATAACATCTTTTTCCAAATGAGACATGCAGAAAATTACATTTAGATTTGTTTCTATTCTTAAAAATTCTGTTTCAAAAGGAAAATAATTTAGTCCATACTCAAGAATTAATATATTGCACCATATTGAAAGGGCAAGTTGTGTGCATGATTGTACTCACAATTATTTTAGAAGAGGAATCTTTCATCACTTTTTTTTTTAAATAAAATTGCACAAAAAGTTCTTTATATTTGTAAATTATTTTTTTCCATATGGAAATCTAAAAAGATATGTTTTCATCTCTAACATATTCCAAAAATTATTATTCTACCCCTAAATCAAAATTTCAGTTCTTCTTTGATCCCTCAACATCACCCAAATCTTTCTCCGACTAATAAATTCATGGAGAAAATATATAGCCAACAACGTTTTTGTGGGTAAAAAGAAAAGACATTCAAACAAATCATAAATGGTTTGAAAATTTTCAATTTATCAAATTACTTCATTATCGATAAAAGAAAAACTAATATATTACTTCCCTATGATTTTTTTTTTGAAACAAGGTGAAAGATAATTCATTTTGGCAAAGAACTTAATACAATTTACTTCAAATCAACAATAGAAACCTAAGTTTACGTATTGAATAAAATACAATATTAACTAAACGTTTATCCCACTATATGAGATCATCTACATAGATTATATTTCACAATTGTATTCTATCTATTTATACTATTATTAATATGGTTTATATCATTTGAGTGTCAAAATTTTACATTGACTATGAACTTAACACAACTATCATCCTTTTTCCGCCCTTGAAACGGTTGCTCATAAGCAAGTAAACTTATTGGATCACATAAATAAATAAAAGTTATGTTCTAGTTTTGTAAAAATCTCATCTCATATTGTGAGTGACAACATCATATATATTAGGCCAATGTGACATCATTGTTTATAATAGTATGTTGATATAATTGCATTGTACTCTTTAAAAAAAAGAAGAAAAATTAGAAAAAGATGTGAGACAACATTGTATATAAATTATATTTGATCTAATTGCATTGTTATTCCTTCAACAAAAAAGATAAAATTGAAAAGAAAAAAAAAAGAAAAAAAAACTACAATGGGGTCAAAGTGATACTATGTAATACCACAAGGGGTTCTAGTGTAAAATATTTCCAAATAAGCGCTCAAGATTTCTCCACGTATTTATGCCTGCCACGAGTGCATTACCATTCTCATCCGAGGAGTGTGGGCCCCCTTGAGATCTTTTTGTTCTAGATATTTCCCACTCTGCACTAAATATGTACTGAACTCATCATTGGAAAGTGCAAAACCCCACACATAGTCACACACAAATATCTCCCAAAAAAAGAACTTTCTAGACCCACCTCCACCGCCACCGCCACCGCCACCGCCAATGTTCGCCACCGCCGGCGACGGAAAAGGAACAGATGTTCTCGACACTCCGATTCTGGACTCCGAACGGCCGAACTTACTCGAGAAAATATCCGAACAAGGAGGTTACGCTTACGTCAGGATGGCTACGTTGGCCGCTGGAGGAGATATGAGAGCTGCCGAGGCGGCAAAGGAAATGGCGTGGGAGCAGTTGCACAGTGGTCCATGGCACTCGGTGGTCCCAATCTGGAGAGACGCATACGCAATGGCTTGCCTCCACGCGGCCAAGCTGCATTATGCCGCCGGGGAATTGGGTCTTGTTCTTAGAGCGCTTGATATGGGACTTATTATGGGAGGGTTAACTTTGAGAGACGATTTGAATTGTGCTATTAAGAAGGCATCGAAGAAAGCGCGTTTAGGATTTGCGACGGCGACGCTGTCGGAGGCGGAGTGTCGTGCGGATTGTAAATTGGTTGGTCAAGAAGAGGTTGACGTGGCGGAGGTGAGGTTCGTTTTCTTTCTCTTTGGTAAAATTATTATTTGATTTTTTTGGGTTATATTTTGCATGGAATAAACGATATACTGCTGTGGAAATGTACAAATGTCAAAGCGTAAGGTACAGTCCTGCTGCATTTGATCATTAAAAGGTACTATTTTTCTCATCAATCATTATTAGGATTGTATTTTTGTGAGGTTTCTTATGTTTGGTGAGTGGTACTACAAGTTCTAGGAGGGGTTTAAATTGGAAGGTAATTTATAATGGCGAGGTTGATAGTTTTTTTGAGTTCGTACTAGATGCTGTAGTTAATGTACCTTGCAGTTCAGAACTGTTTTTGGGAGAGTTTTTGAAAGGTGGAAGGTTGTAAAGAAATGAAAAACTATAAATTTCCTTCATTTGTTTGTTAAATGAGAAGCAATTTCCTAAGGAACATGGATAGTTAGATGTGGTTGACGAAACTGTGACTGACTTTCCTTCATTTGTTTGTTAAATGACAAACAATTTCCTAAGGAACATGGATAGTTTAATGGGGTTGGCGAGTTATTGAATTCTTTTCCAACTGTCCATGTTTCGCAAGCCGGAAAATGCCGAGAGTGTTTCATTTGGGAAATTGGTTGATAGCGTTCTGCTTAGTTTTTCATGGATGCGGTGAACTAATCTTTCCACTTCAAACTCAAACTTTTGCAGTTGCAATGTATTTTACCGGTCAAGTCACTGTCTTGTAAGATGGTTGGGAGAAGGTCTTCTCTATCCTTGGAGGGATTCCTGCAAGATTATTTTTTGCGTGGCTCTCCTGTGATAATTAGTGATTGCATGGCTGACTGGCCTGCTAAAAGTAAATGGAACGACATAAACTACCTAAAGAGGACTGCTGGCTTCCGCACCATTCCGGTTGAGGTAATCATGTTTCACTTAGCTTGTGGTGATCTTAAGGCTATCAGTTGATTGTTTTTCATGGAAATTGTCTCTTTGAGGAACTTGCTTTCTTGGTACGCTTACGCTGCATTTCCTTGCTTATTTTGACATTTTACATGTGCAATAGAAACATGTTAGAGTACCTAGATATGCCATATGTTGCAGTGGAACTTACAAGAGTTTTCCTAGTCCTAGAATAAAATGCAATCTTAACCTAATTAAGAAGCTGAATTGTAGCCAAAAGTGCTAAAATTTATAAAGTTAAAAGGCTTATGCATTGTACACCAATCTTCTGAGATGAGCTGTTTTCTTTTCCAATCGTTATCTGTCTGTTATGCATATGCAAAGTCTGAAAGTAAACTGTGTCATGTAGCATTTACACTTTCAAGTATGAAGTTTCTGCTCTGCTCAGCTCTTACATTTCATTTACAACTTTTCTGCCCATTTTAGAATGTGCACCCCATGGTAGTGGTCAGATAAACCAGTTAGAGATATTGCCCCCGGGGCTGTAAAATTTGCATACAAGTTTTAGTTTCATAGAGACATTACGGGATTGCATTGTTTTTTTTCTTTAAGTGGGTCATTTAGTTTGTTTTTATTATCAGTTTACCACAATCAATGAACATAAATAAAGATGAAGAAGAAAAGAAATGTGAGATCATGGATTAATGCATGATATATAGTGGTAGAGTTTCCAATTAAAGGAGTCTTATTTTTTTTCAGTCAAACTACTTATGAATTGCCAATCTTTGTATTAATTAAATGAAATCTAATTCCATTTTTTTTTTTGGATTATTTGGTCCTGTCTATGGTTCTATGATGGCATTTATTGGTTATTAATAAGAATTTATATTATAGTTCAATTGCCTGCATTTGCATCATAAAAGACCAGTATGGTTCTTTTGGACTTTCCTTTTTATTCTTCTAAAACTTATAATTGCTACAGCCTTTCTACCTTGTATCTCAATCTTTGATGGAATAAGGTGAGAGTGTCGAATAATTCTTTAACCTGTTAGAGCAGGATAAACTCTGAAACTGAGGTTGCAATGGTTTGATTTGACAATGTTAAACTTGTTTCAATGTTATTTCTTCCCTTGCATTTATAAATGCTTGGCCACTGAAATTAAGTAATTCATTACTTGTGCAATGCTGGGTATGATTTAGCCCTTGAAAGATTTCGATACTGTAAAGTGGTTGTGCAAAGAAAAAATCGTGTCCAGTTCTATTCTTCGTAAATAAAGAAATCTATTAAAAGCTTACCAACTGAGAGTTGTTACCACATATTGGTAAGTGGTGATTATGAAGTATTTTGTGTCTGAAGATATTTATTTTCATTTAATGTAATGTCAATGTAACAATAACTTGCAGGTTGGAAAAAATTATCTATGCCAGGAGTGGAAGCAGGAGCTCGTTACATTTTCTGAGTTCCTTGAGAGGATTCAGTCAAATGACAACTGTACTTCTGCTGGCACAACATATTTAGCTCAGCATACCTTGTTTGATCAGGCAAGCTATTTTTTTCGTTTCTGGACTTTTACTTGCTGCATTGGCATTTTATATGTTAGATAATTCATTCTCTTATAAATTGGCATTTAAATGGTAGATACAAGAGTTACACGAGGATATCATTATTCCTGATTACTGCTTTTCTGGTGGTGGAGAGATGAGGTCCATTAATGCTTGGTTTGGTCCAGCTGGTACAGTGACCCCATTGCACCATGATCCACACCATAATATACTTGCTCAGGTATGTTATTTTTTAATGTTGATTAATATAAGGTGATGGTATCTTCTCACAGCCTTTGTTTTATTGGGTTCTTTAGTGAATGCCAGTAAATTATTCTTGTTCCATTGAGTTTGATGATCTAGATTTGGTAAATTGATAACTAAGCTGGATCAAAATTTTAAATCTTGCTATTTACATGCATATGTTTCCATCTCAATGACAAATTGAATCTAGTATGAATTTAGTGTATTATGTTGGTGTAGATTTAAGATGTCTTAACTTCTGTAGTTGGAAAATTAACTGAAAACTCTTAGCTTCTAAAAGAAACTTCATGCATCAAAACTGCACAAATCAATTACATTTTTATTATTGCAGATTATGATTATGTTGATGAGCTGTGCAAAATCAATGTCTTGTATCTAGCTTGATGAGAAGTTTTAGGCGTTTCCCCTTCTGTTTAGCACAGTTTAGTTTCTAGGTATTGGTATAAATACAGAAGAGTGAAAAATACATAATGTAGAGACACACACACACACACACACACACACATATCTATGTAAAGATAATGTATGAAATATTGGAATCTGAGTTCCATTTTCATATGCACGTGTAGTTATTTATTTCTTATTTCTCCGTAGTTTAAACTCATGCAGTGCTGTTTTGTATGGATAAAACGCCTTTTGAGTTGATTCGTCTGTTAGGACTGAAGCCAAATCAGCAATGCCAATAAGAGTTCCGAAATGAAAATGGGGAAAATCTTTATAGACTGGCATATTTACATGAGGACTTTGAGGGAAATGACCTTTTAACTGCTTCTCTAAACCTCTCTGTGGCAGCGGTTGATTTCTCTTGATTCAAAACCCAGATATCGTATTAGAGTATGTATTAGCGATTTTAGCCTTCAAAAGTAGGTATTTGTACATTTCATAAGCTAAATCATGGGAAACAGAGGAACACTTGCACTGCAAAATTAATTTTTGGCATTGATTTTCATATTTTAACTGGGAATGATTTTTAAGTAATCTCGGGTCTTGTTCTGAAGGATCTTGCCATGTTGGAAGTCTTGCTTTTGGGATAGAAGGGACTGGACTTTATTCAGAGTATTAATCATTAACTTGAACATGTTCATCGTATTATGCATGATATATGAGATACATTTATAGTTTTCTGCTATTTGATGGAATCTGCAGAAGATACTGGAAAGTAATGATTCAGATCTATTTCTTATCTCTATTGAGTTGTTGAATGTCAGCGATTTTCTATTGAGTTCTTTGCATATAGTGTAGAAAAAGGTAGTAGATCAGTTACTTTTGTTACGTAGGGAACACTGTATACCGGTAGTTGATTGTTCTTAGTAGCTTCAATTATTGCACTTTTTATCCTAGTTATGAACAGAGACTGAGGGAACTTGTAGAATCTCATAGTTCTTTCATTTTGCTTTTGTGATGAGGGGATATTGGTAGTTTCACGTTGATACAATTGTTTGTATGTTCCCAGTGACTAGACACTAGTGGAACATTTTGTATGGGAAGCTGTTGGAGCTTCTACTTATTCAAGCCTATTATTTGGTTTTTAACCTGCTTTCTGATTGCACTAAAGTTTTTCTGTTTCTTAAATGATCTAATTTTCGCTAATCATGGTTTGCTGTTTTATTCCCATTGTGTTTGTGTCACATATGGAAAGCTAAAAGAAGAGGATGAAGCACTTCTCTTAAGTGGTTGACAAATAATTCATCTTAACCTTTTCTTATCCTCTGAAATTTGAAGAAAGCAGACAACATCCCTCTATAGTAATGATAAGCATGGGTTAATGAAAGTTTCTTTCTGCTTGTTACAGTTCACTTTCCACTCGTTGTGGGCCTTAAAAACAATGTATAGGCATAGTTGAGTGTGGTTTCATGATGTTGATGCAATTTCCTTCATTAGTCTATTCTTTTCAGTTACATGTTTTGCTATTACATCTTCAATTCTGATTGTTGTGAATGACTTTCTTCTTATGGATATTCAGGTTGTTGGTAAAAAATATATAAGGCTTTACACTGCTTCTTTGTCAGAAGAGCTTTACCCACATGTAGAATTCATGCTCCGTAACTCCAGCAAGGTAGCTACTAGATCTTCTTATGGTAGAAATAATAGGTACATGTGTTATAAAATATTTCCTCACATTGATTTCTGGGTTTGATGATGTCTAAAGCTAAGATTGTCCATTAACAATGTAAAGATAATTTAAAGACAAACTCTTGTTAAGGGTTTTAGGATATTGATGTTCTGCAGTAATATTTTGGATGAAAGTGTGCCAATAGCACTTTAGCAGCAGCACTGGTAGCCAAAATGAAAATAATCCAAAATTGTTTATGGTAGGAATGCTTGGCTTAGTTTAGTGTCAGATATGATTCTAATATATCAGAATGACGCAAAAAGGGTTCTTGAAGAGAAAAAAAGTGATCTCTTCTTTAGATTGTGGGCTCAAGTAACTTCTGCAATAGGACAACTCAAACCATTAGATTCTGCTTTTGAATTGAGTAAGATTAGTGTAATGCACTTTTTGGAGCCTCAAGAAATAAGAGAATGGCTTGAAAGTGACATATCAAGCACTGCAGCATTATTAGGGAGCCAACTCAGTTTACCATTAGAGTAGGCAGGACAAAGTGACTGGAATGAGTTTTTAGCATGGAACAGAGAGACCAGATGTGATGATATTTTTTCGCCTTTGATTCACAGGATGAACTAATTTGGATTAAGATGGGACTAGTTGTGATTATAGATCAATGACTATTTTCTTTTTCCTCCAACTGTAGTCTTATCCTTTTGATGTTAGTTAATTCTCAGATAGTATTGGCTATATGAAGTACTTTTTTGTCAGAGCTCCTGGTCGATTGTGGTAGATGGTATTTCGAGTTCAATTAATGTTCTATTATACTTTTCTTATGGGCTTTGGTGTATGAAACTGCTCTCGTGTATTCCCATCATGATAAGTTCTAAAACTTGTCTGTTTAAAGGTTGATCTGGACAATATAGATGAGAGCAAGTTTCCCAATGTTGCCGACCTGGAATTTTTTGACTGCATATTAAACGAAGGTGAAATGCTTTACATCCCTCCCAAGTGGTGGCATTATGTCAGATCTCTTACAACAAGTTTTTCAGTTAGCTTTTGGTGGAGTGAGGCTGCAAATTCATCAGCCTCTTGATTGCAATGAGGGTCTTCATACTTTGTCACATTTCAATGTTTTTCTTGTATAACCGTACAAATTAAGTACTACAAGATAGGCAACATTCTTACACAAATGATGAACATAGATTACTGTGAGCTCTTGTTATTATGTACACTTCTAGAACTGCAGGCATTTTAGGCCTCTCTGTAAACAGATTACTCCGATTACGTCGGTAACTTTTGGATTATAATTGTCTTGCCGACGCATGCACTGAAATGCAGTGGGCAGTTGTTGGCCGATTGAAGCCCCTTCTGCATTGTGAACCCCGGGTGTGAGATTCTCCCTATAAGCCTCAAGGGTTTTACAAGTTCTCTTCAGTTATATGGCAATTTTGATGGGTTCATTGAGCTATGGATGACCATCTTTGCACTAATTTTATTTCCAAAATGAACTCAAGGACCCTTGCTCTTAGCGACAAGAGTTGAGAAACATCCTTTTAATAGCTTTGCTCATTGATTTTCAAATCAAGAATTGATCAATTTCTTTTTACAAGATCCCAACCACAACTGGATGGATCAATTTCAAAACAACGCAATTTCACTCCACTCAAATCAAGAAATAAATATGTAAATATCATTAAAATTAAATTTACATTAATCAGTGATTCAAACTCAAATCAAGAAATAAATATGTAAATATTATTAAAATAAATTTACATTAGTCACTAATTCAAATATGAATCAACTGTATTTATGCTCGCAATTTCACTCCACTCAAATGAAGAAATAAATATGTAAATATAATTTATATTTACATTAGTCACTTACTCAAATATGAATTAAGTCTATATGCTTTTAGTTCCCGGAAACTGTTTTGACTAGAGGATTCTTAGTGGCCCAAAAGTCTTTCATTTCAAATTATTATCACATTTGGACTGCAAAAACAATACATAAGATTTCTTTCTTGTAACATTTTAATATTCTTTTAAAGAATATTTTTTTTTTCTCAAATATAATACACCTCAACCTCAAGAAAATTACCAAAAATATGCAAAATCTCAGTCAAGTTTTAAAAGTTAAAGAAATTGATTCTATTTAATATAGACTAAAAATCGTGGAGGTGCAAGCTTCATTTAAATTAGGCTTTTATTAGCAATTTTGAGAGTCTTAAACTCTAAAGGCTATAATATGTGCCTAAATAAATCAATAATCTCAATTCCAAACTCCCAAACACCCGCCTTGGCGCTACACCTTCAGTCCACCACAGCCGCAGAACTTGCACCACCGGTAAAATTTATTTCTTGAGCCAAAGCTTAATCCTGGCCTCAATATTCAAATTTGCCATCCATTTTCCTCTTTATTGCTTATGAATTATTTTCTTGAACACGAGGTAGTTGGCGCCCGCAACATGTTTGTGAGAATGCCCAAGTGAAATAAATAAGGTAAAAAATGTTTTATAGACGTGCCAGAGCAATATTGAATCTTTGTCGGAGGATATTACAGAATCCCAATGGGAACTTCAGCTTATACTCAACTGGGTCTGGTTTTGGTGGCCTTCCTGAGAAGCTAAAGAAGTTTGAGCGAAAACCATGGGTGACTAATGTTAATGAACTGAAGCGTAAAGCCAGATTGGAAAAACAACAGCGTATTCTGGTCCAAGAGGTCACTCTTAATCCTCCTGAAAATGGGTTATTGGTCAAATCATTAGTTCCAGTTGCTCATCAGGTTCTATCTGCTAGAGCTCTACTGTTTGCTTGTGCTGCAAGAGTTGCTGATAGTGTTCCTATCTATTCCTGCAGGTATAACTAATTGTAGTATTTCCTCATCCATTTACAGATTTTATTTGCTAGGTTGATAGTTGCATTGATCATTTGATCGAAAAAATTACTGATTTTGTTTGTAGAATGATGTGCTGAATATGCAGAATATAATACTCCCAGTGTCCCATTATATTGGCAACTAAACTAAAGTAGATGGATATTGAGAATTCACTTTTAATGTTTTAAATTTGATTTGAAGACTAAAAGTTGCATGTGGGCTTCGGAAGAGTGTCAAAATCGTTTGAGACAACCAAAGTATCTACTGTGATCTTAAACTTCTGAAGGACAGTATTCTGTGGTTTAATTTGGAGTTACTTATTGGATCAAATGTTGTTGTGATATGTGATAGAACGATTTTGGCATATCAAGAATATGAATTAAAGCAAGAACATAAATTACACAAATATTACCTTGAGATTATGGATGAACCTGCTTCAGATGTTGAAAAAGTAAAAGAAATGTGTGTGAAGTGCATTTTTGTTTTTAGGAGCTAATAGAGAAAAACAGAGAATACTCTTAGATGATGAACTGATGCTTTAGTTTTAGCCTGTTTAACCATTGCGATTTTGCTTTTCTGTCTGATGTGTATTTTTTTTTTTTTTTTGCGATTTGGAGTCATCTGCATCATCAGCATCATACTAACAGATATGGGTGTGTGTGAATTTTTAGTGGTTACTCCTGTCTAATATGGTTTGATGGTCTCTATGCATTAAACAAATGGTTATGATGATTAGAAGTACGGTTGGATGACAGTATTGTTCATTTTGGTTGTTTAGATGATGGAGTAATTGTATGCTGATAATGCATATGGCTCGTTTTGTGCAGTGTTTGTGGAGAAGTTCATGTAGGGGTTACTCCTCATACGATTAGAACGTGTGATGTCATTGGTAGTCAGAGGACCAAAGAGCATACATGGAAGAAGGGGCAAGTTGAACATGTATTGCCTGAAGTGGTTTCTTTTCATTTATATGACAGGTTGGGGAGAGCTGTTTCTCATAACGAGCGGCTTCAAGTGGATCAGATTCCCGCAATTGTAGAATTGTGTATTCAGGCTGGGGTAGATATCCCTGAGTACCCGACTAGAAGGAGAGAGTTTCCCATTTATCGTGTTGCTGGCAGGTTGTTAGATTTTGAGAAGAGATTTCCAAAAGATGATTCATCTGAAAAATACTCAAGTACCTTTGGATTTTGGGAGACTCCAAAGAAGTCTAGCGGATATGAGAAAAGTTTGGATTTGCTTTTGAATGATGTAACAGGTTTCTCTTTATGAATTGAATTCTTTTAATCTAGATTCTTTGCATAAACTGCTTCTGGATTTTTGGCTACAGAACATTTTGGTTATGCCATGTATAATTTAGTGATATTGCCACATGTACTATGTGTTTTTTGGATGAAAACGGGATTCTCTTGTTGGATATAAGATGTCCTACAGTTTACTGCTTTGTTAATCTTGCTGAGATTAAATCTTTGGTCTAGGAGCAGTTTTGTTTCTATTTTGATGCAGAAGTTAAATTTCCATTAGATTTCAGGGTACTGCCTGCATTCTAACTCACAAATATTGTACAGGATTTGCAGAAAAAGGCATGGAAGCATGGGAGCAAATGCGTTCAGGAGCCATAAAATTGATGGAGAAGTATGCTGCTCAAACATGTGGTTATTGTTCTGAGGTCCAAGTTGGGCCAAAGGGTCACAGAGTGAGGCAGTGCCAGGCATTCAAGCATCAAATGCGGGATGGACAACATGCTTGGCAAGAGGCAACAATTGATGATCTTGTACCTCCAGTATTCGTTTGGCATATTCCTGACCATCATACTGGTCCACTTGTAGATGCTCTAAAGAGATACTATGGGAAGTTGCCTGCAGTGGTGGAACTGTTTGTGCAAGCTGGAGCTAAAGTTGGAGAGGGTTACACCGAGGTAATGAGGGAAGATGTTGCTGTGCCTGAACTGGACGAGGAAAAATTGGTTGTATGAAGCTGTGAACCTATGTTTGTATATTTTCTAACCATCTCAAAACTCAATATGTGAAGGGACCTTAGGATTTGGCAATTAGAGAATGGATTGTTTCATTTCATGATATTATTTCTAGCATTTAAATTATCTCTGTGCAACATTGACACGTTTAGGTTGGGTTGAATTTGTGAATGGTGTAAAAATAGAAGTTTGAGCTCAGTAGAACTTTAGAGCAGGACTTGCAGAAGTCAAGTAATTGTATGATGGATATTTTGAAAGTATTGCACTTAAATGTTTAGCAATGCCTATCAATAAGCAATGGATTTTCTTTAGTTGCATTTTACAATAGTACAAAAATATGTTCATACATAAATATAAGTAGTTGGCATGCCATGAGGATAGTTCCACTGAATACATTGGATACTTTCTGCCTTTCTGGTGTAAGCAATGACGATTAACATCAACCATTGGACCACCACAAATAATGGTGTGGTGGACTCACGTTTATTTGCATGTTCCTGTCTTCTTCTCATATATATATTTTTTAATATGTTCATAATTTCTTTGAGTCTTAGAACTTAGAAATTGTTAATCAATAAGATGGTATGATTATTCAAGCAAACCATGTTGTGCATGTGATTGCTGCAATGCAAATCTTTAACCATTTTGTTTAGTACAGAGAATGATTCGACATTAAATTTTGAGCTATATAAGTTAAGGGCTGATTTGGATAGAGATTTCCAATTTCCAAAAGCTTCAATTCAAGGTTCCTTACCTCCCCATATCAAAACAATCAAGAGGATTTCTGATAGGATGATACTGCTAATGAGGCAACTAATTATCAATGATGGTAGAACAAAACCTCAAAATCTTTTGAGACATTTCATGTTATACTTTTTTTAATATTTTATTTAATAGTAATCCTTAACTGTTTATATTTTTAATGAAAGATCCATTAAATAGAACAAACACAACACTTATTCCTATATCTGAATTTCATACAAATATAACTCGGCCTACTAATTGTCATAAATGAAAAGCACAACAAATATCATATACATCATAACTTATAGGCACAAAGAGGAAAGAATACCAAAAATTTGGTGCAAGCCCTTAACAAAAATTGTAGTGTAACATCAATAATACATAAAAAAAAAATTGCCTATAAACATTTATGGTTTTTCAACATTTTCAATAGTAAATGCTGTAGTAGAAATTTCATTGTATAAAATCCTGCTGTTCATTTAAATCCACAAAAAAAAAAAAAAAAAAATTCCTAATTATTCTGTTCTATCAAGCTGTGCTTCATCCTTCATCTGCGATGCTGCAGAGAAGAACTCTTCCATGGCCTTCAAAGAAGCCCCCTTGATACTTTTTGTTTCCATAATTGTTTGCATAATCAAAAACTTAACCTCATGAGCTTTCCTTCTAATTTCATTGCCATTGTCATTTTCACCCATGACCAACTCTATTTTGTCCCTTATATCTTCATGCCTAACCTCAAAATTGATTCCTCTGGCCACCTCCACACAAACTCCAACCCACTCTGCTAAAAGCTTAGCATTATAAAATTGGTCACCTGCAATGGGCCAACCAATTAGGGCTACACCATTGATGAGTGATTCCAGAACTGAATTCCATCCACAGTGACACAAAAATGCAGCCACAGATTTATGACACAAAATTTCAAACTGGGGTGCCCATTTTTCCACAATTAATCCTTTGTTTTCCTTCCTGACTCTCTGGACAAATCCTTCTGGCAGCCATTCTTCAGCTACAAATTCTGTGCTTATGTCAAATCCTACAGGTGGCCTAATTACCCATATGAAGGTTGTACCTCCAGCATCCAATGCTTTTGCCAATTGCATCATCTGTGATGCTGAAATTGTTGTTTGAGAACCAAATGAAATGTACAACACAGAGTTTGGTGATTTTGAATCAAGCCATTCAATACATTCTTCAGGTGTAATTCCTTTTATTTTACTAACTTTAGCTCTATCATCCACAGGTAACAATATTGGTCCAACTGCCCAAACAGGTATGCCCAACTTTTGCCTAAAATATGTTAATCCAACTTTGTCTAATTCTTCCACTGTGTTAAACAGAAATCCATCTGAATTCACCCATGTAGGGAGGCAGTTTCTTTGGAAAATTGAAGTGGGATCAGAACCATCAGCTAAAAGCAAACTTGGAGAAAGTTGAGTAACATGGAATTTTCCTGCTTCAGGAAAATCAGGCAGCATAAACTCACCTTTCTCATTGTTGTTTCTATGAGGCAAGTTTAACCATATGGAGTAGTAACATGCCAAGCCAAACCCTCCAGCCCCACTGAAAATAGCATGGAAAATACCGAAATCATGCGCTACATCAGCCGACCATCCAAAGAAGAAGTCTCCTATGATGCAAAGTGGCTTTTGACCTCCTTTTTCATTGATAAGGTCAGCAAGAAGTTTTCTGAATGAAGGTTCAAGACTTGGAGAGACTTCAAGAAGGCGAAGGACAAGACTAAAAGGAAGATCATCGGTGTTTTCAGAATCAGGAGGGAGGCCATAATCTGAGCTGTTGAATGGGATTTCAACAAGTCGAATGGAGGATCTTGGAGGGATTGATGAATGGAGTTTCTTGATGTTGAGTGGTGTGTTTATGAAGGTTATGGTGTAACCCTTTTGTTCAATTTGGAGGGCTAAAGCTAGGAAGGGGATGATGTGACCTTGTGCCATGAATGGGAAGATTACTATGTTTTCTTTTTCTTCCCTATCCATTTCTTGCTGTGTGGGAATTGAGAAAGAGAATGAATTGGAGAAGGTAGCTAGGAGACAGAGACAAGGATAGTGCAACTTACTTTGCATACAACTCTCTTAGATGAATATCAAAGTCTTGTAATCAATGTCAAAAAATTAAAAAAAAAAAGAATGAAAAAAAATCAAAGAATACAACAGTCATGGTGCATGACTTTCTATATAACTTGTTTATTTTAGAAAAAAAACTCTAATGAATCAAGGGTTGATGAAGGGAAGAGAATCAATCTCCAAAAGAATCTAGTTCATTACAACACAATTGAAAGTTTGAAGCTCATTAATCCTGTTTTGATGACAAACTCCTCATATATCTTGAGAGTTGGTTTAATTGATCTAAATTACTAAATCCCTGTTTTAACTTGTGTTTAACAATTATTTCTTAAATTTCACTAAAACATGGATTGAAATACATAATTGAATTGAGAATTCAGTGTCGAATTTCTCATTATTCTACTTATATCAGTCAAGTCATTTTCATTAATTGACATTTGTGTTTTCAATAGAAATGCAGCTAGTGAATTATTATTTATTTTTTTGTAAATAATTTATTATTAATGAGATAAAGCATTTGGAGTGATTACAAAGCAATAGAAACTGGAGTGGACCAAAGGTCTCTCATCAAGACTTTTGCTTACTTGTTTTCACTAATTGGAGTGGACCAAATCGACCTCCTTCATTCTTCATCGCTTCTTCAACAACTTTTGTACTGGGCGGCTGCTGAGTAATTTATAATTTTTGCCATAGAAACTTGCATCTCTCTCTGTCACTCAAAAATTATCCTCATCTCAAGACTCTATCCAAAAACGAAAAATGGCCGATGCTATTGTTGGTGCCACTGTACAAGTTCTCTTGGAGAAGACACTTTCCCTTGCCATTGACAGGATTGGTTCGGTATTTGGATTCAAGAAGGATTTGGAAAGCTTGCGAGATTCTGCAAACATGATCCAAGCTTTCTTGGCTGATGCTGAGGATAAGCAAAGGCAAAGCTCAGCTGTGCAACTTTGGTTCAAGAAGCTTGAAGGGGTGGCTTTGGATGCTTATTATGTGTTGGATGAGCTCAACTATGAAATTCTTCGCCGTAAGGTGAAATCAAGGAACCAACTCAAGGGGAAGGTATGCTTATTCTTCTTCTTGTCTAAAGATGATATTTCTTTTCGTTGGAGGATGGCTTCTAAGGTTAGGGATATCAACATCCAGTTGAAAACCATCAATCAAGAAGCCACCGATTTTGGATTGATCAGAATTCCAGCACCGCTACTCCCTACTACAACTGGAGTTACAATGAGTCGACTGACTGACTCTGTTGTTGCTCCAAATGTTGTGGGGAGAGACGATGATGAATCTAAGATAGTTAACATGTTGTTGTCCCCCTCTGAAAAGGTTGTTTCTGTCCTTCCTATAGTTGGTATGGGCGGATTAGGGAAAACAACCTTGGCTAAATCGGTCTACAATAATCAACAAGTTAATGCGCACTTCAGCCCAAAAATTTGGGTGTGCGTGTCTGAAAAATTTGAAGTAATGGAGCTTTTCAAACTAATTTTAGGATCCTTGACAAGAAACAAGGTTGAAATGCCAAGTAGGGATGATGTTGTTCAAGAAATTCGGAAGCAATTGGAAGGAAAAAGATATCTCCTAGTTCTTGATGATGTGTGGAATGAAGTTCCAGCATTATGGGATAGTTTTTTCAATTCATTGGTGGGGATAACCACTGCTAGTGAAAGTAGATGTCTTGTCACAACTCGTCTCCTAAATGTGGCATCCATTGCATCTAGACATCCTCCCTATGAGTTGGGAAAGCTAAATGATGATGAGTGTTGGTCCATTGTTAAAGCAAAAGTAATTGAAGGTGGAGAAATACCAGAAGAATTGAGTCAGATAAGAATGCAAATCACAAAAAGATGTTGTGGTTTACCGCTTGCGGCAAATGTAATTGGAGGTTTGTTATGTTTAAAAAGAAAAGAGGACTGGCTATCAATTGTGAAGGATATGCTTTGGAATGAAAAGAGTATTGAGCAAATATTGAGGTTGAGTTTCGATTATTTGCCATCTCCATCAATCAAGAAATGTTTTGAATATTGTTCTTTATTTGAGAAAGATGCCATGATGGGAAGAAATCTATTAATTCAACTTTGGATGGCAGAAGGATTTCTTCAACCACATCTCCAAAATGAAACTATGGAGGAAGCAGGTGATAGATATCTCAATATTTTATTACATAGTTCTCTCTTGGAAAAAGAAGAACGAGTCATATTTTATAAAATGCATGATCTCGTGCATGACCTTGCACAATTAATGTCGAAGCTGGAACATATTAATTCAGACGATGATGTAATAAAGAACAGTTATCATCAGATTCGATACCTTGCATTGCAATCATCTCGAGAAACAACGATGTTGAATGATAAGTCAACATTAATTTTGAAGAGGAGCAACATATCTGAAGAGATGCTGTTGAAATTCAAGCACCTGCACATTCTAAATTTGTCCGAGGCAAATATTATAGAGCTTCCAAGTTCTATTGGCAAATTAAAGCATTTAAGGTTTCTTAACCTTACAGGTTCTCTAATCAAAAGTTTGCCGGAATCCTTTTGCAAGCTTTATAATTTGCAAACATTGAGGATGAGTGAGTGCCGCCATCTAGATACTCTTCCAAAGGGGATGAGCAATCTGATTAGTTTGAGGCATCTCTACTATTACAATGATGATGTGAAGTTCAAAATGCCATCGGAGATGGGACGATTGACTTGTCTTCAAACATTACAGTTCTTTAACGTAGGCGAAGGGAAAGGTCGTCAAATTGAAGAGCTCGGATGCTTGAAAGACCTCAAAGGCAAACTCGAGATACGCAATCTTGAACTAGTAAATGATAAACAAGGTGCACAACGGGCAAATTTATATGGAAAGTCAAATCTTTTAAAGTTGGAATATAGCTGGGGCAACAACAATCGACAAGTTTTGAATAGTGATGAACATGTGTTGGAAGGCCTGGAACCTCATCCAAATTTGCAGGAGTTAACAATTAAAAATTTTATGGGCGATCAATTTCCTGGATGGCTAGGGAATTTGCCAAAGTTGGTTAGATTGGAGTTGCGAGGTTGCAGGAGATGCAGAGAACTTCCTGTGCTAGGACATTTGCAATATCTTGAATATCTGACATTTGAAGAAGTGGAAAATGTGAGTTGGATTGGGCTCTCATTCTACGGCCTGGATGATAATTGCAACGGAACCAGTTGCGGTGGTGGTGAAGTAGCAGTAGTGAGAAGAAGAAAATTGTTTCCATCTCTTAAAATTCTGAAACTAATCAAAATGAGTGGTTTGGTTGAATGGAAGGACGCGAAAGCTGAAGCAGTAGTTGATGATATTGATGTGTTTCCCGTGCTTGAGTATTTGACCATTTTGAATTGCTCCCAACTGACAACCGCTCCAACTCACTTTCCAAGTCTCAAATCATTGGAAATTAGTGGAAATATGGAAGTTATGGCGGTAAAAAGCATTGTTGGCAAAGTAACCAATACCCTTGAATCCCTCAAATTATGTGGAATGAATGAGCTTACTCATATTTCCGACTTGGTTGATTTGTGTGAATTCAAGCTTTTGCGTAACTTGATGATATCAGAATGCCATGGAATTGCACGAGTAAGTGGATCTTCATCTAACCAACTGTTCAAGTCTCTTGAGTTTTTGGCAATTTGGAATTGCGATGGGTTGATGAGTATAGCAAGCGAAACATTTGAGTGCTGCACTTCTCTCCGGACTCTGGGGGTGTATCACTGCCAGAATCTGGAATCCTTTCCACTCGATTTGCGACAAACTCCTTCTCTCTCATATATTCGGTTAGACGGCTGCCCCAAATCGTTGGCTAATAATAATACGCCTAGAGGATTTGGACATCTAACAAGCCTAGAGTCGTTGCGTATTGGTCCCTTCTCACATGATGATGATTCTTCAATTGAATTGTTTGATTGGTCCGGATTGATATCACTTCCTCGACTAGCACTGTATGGGTTGCCTGAGACGGAGTCTCTGCCGGATCAGCTCCAACACTTGACTTCATTGACATCCTTACGTCTAAATGGGTTTGGATCAATAGAAGGTTTACCAGATTGGTTAGGGAACCTTGCGTCTCTTCAAAGACTAGAACTGTGTAAATGTGAGAAGCTTCGATATTTACCATCCATGGCTGCCTTGAGACGCCTCACCAAATTAACACAATTGGGCATATACGAATGTCCCCTCTTAAAGGAAAGATGTAGCCCAGACGAGTCTGAGTGGTCAAAGATTTCTCAACTTCCTAATCTCATGATTGCTTCCGATATGGTTGACGTATTCCTCTGGATGTAAGCTTTTAAACTTATCTTCAATTATTTGCTCACCATCTCATAATCTCATTATTAAATCCTATCTTCTTCTTTTTTTTGGTTTCGAAATTGAATTATTTAATTCAGGTTGTCGGAATCTCTCCAAGATTTCTAATCTTTGGACTCATTTTTTGGATCTTTGTCATCACGCTATCAAGTAAGCTTTTTAAACTTGAAATTTCTCCATACTCTCTGCTTTTCTTTTTCTATATTTTAATTATTTCGTTTCTTCTTTGATTCTGTTGTTCTCATCCTTCGCCTTCCTTTCAATTTTTTTTTAAAAAGTAAATGCATTAAATAAAAAAATCTGCCATTAGCATAATTTAATTTCAATCCTTTCAATTTCTTCACATTTTCTAATTTTCAGGAACCAAAAGCTTCAACACTAAGAGACTAAAATGGTCCAATTTCGTTTATTTCCAAGAACCATCCTTTTTTTTTTTAAAAACAATTTTGGAAAAGAAAAAGTAAAAATATGATTCTTCACTATCATTTTACATACGAGTAATCATACAAATGCAGATTTCAATTTCATCATAAACTTTGAATTTTCTCTTCAATTGCTACATTTCTACTAGACTATCACTGTTAGATCTACAAGACATATGGAACGAAATCCAATGATGTACTATTTTTCGGCAAAATTCAACTGTTCACCTACTTGTAAACCGCTCTTTTTATTATTGTGACATTATTATCATTGAATAAACTATTTTCAAATTTTCTAAAATTTGTATTTTATTTTTTGTTTTTTACAAAAAAAAAACGGCAATTCAACAGCTGTAACAATGATCCATCTTCAATTCCCTGATTCTTAGCTTATAAAATCTAAATGTTGTTTACATATATAGGTCAATGGAATCATCGAATGATCAAAGCTGTGTTCCGCGGAGGGAATAACAAAGCAGCACACTTTCATGAAGAAATTTATGTTTTTGCAATGGATACTCTTTCATGAAGAAAAGCATCATTCATTGTTCATATCTTTTTTATATGTAGAGTTAAATAGAATGCAACAACCTTAGTGGATTGAATTGTAATATTATTGTCACACTTTTTTGTATCACTTCTTATTCTCTCACATTTTATTAGTTTACATGCATCTTATTTATATCCATATTTATACTATTAATGCTCTATTTTCATTCTAGTTGCTATTGAGTTTTGAATTGATTTTTTGTTAATTTTTTTTTTATTTTTACATCGAATTGGATATTCATTTTTATGGATACTTAATCTGCCAAGAATTAGCCTTTCGACCTTAAAAAGAAAGAAAGAAAATCAATTGTATCTTTATTATTGAGGATTATGCCTATGTTAATATTGGAGCTTGAGTTCCATTTCTCCTATGTACTTGCAGTTATTCATTTCCTGTTTGCGATGTTTAATTTATATTAGATAAATTCCCATTATGCTGTTCTGGACAGAAGCCATTTCAGTTGTGCTAATAAAAGTTACAAAGGATAATAATTTAGAAAAACAGGCCTAGTTACACAAGGAGTATGAGTGAAATGACATTTTCTAAGACTTGTTTAAACCTCTATATGACACTATGCAGTTTATGTCTTCAAAACCCAGATTATCGAGACATTGGGGCTAGTCCAGTGGTTAGGGAGTTAGCTTCCCGACCTACAGGTATAGAGTTGATTCCTGTAGGATGCATGTGAGGGTGTGTGTTATAAAAAAAAAAAAAAAAAAAAAAACCCAGATTATCGGATAATTTTGTATAGTTCAAAATTATTCTATTTTATTTTGTTTAAAGTTTAAGAATTAGATTATCTTAAGATGGGATAATTTTGAACTGGGAAGTTGATATGAAGTGGTCGGGCACTCAGCAACATCCTCACAAGGACTTTTAATGAATTCAAGAATGAAAAACTCTAATGAGGACATGGAGAACAGGGTTGAACTCGTAAACAAAATTGGCCGAATATCAAATAAAGCATAGCCCAAAGGATTCGCATTGTGGGATTCATTTTCATCTCGCGGAAATCAGGACACTGTTCTGTAGATTCTGGTCAGTGACAGTGACTAGAACTTGATATCTACTCAAACAATTCACAATCAATGGAGATGCTCTTTGCTTCAAAAATAAAAGGGAATAACTTTTAAGTCGGTTCTTGTTTTGTAGGATCTTTTTTTGGCTGGAAATCATGCTTTTGGGACAGAAGGGATTCTACTTTGTTCATATTGTAATTATTAAACTAGAACATGTTCATTGACAAATAATTCAAATAACAGTTTCTTATCATCCCCCATTTAAGCTCAACTTTGAAGAAAGCAAACAAACATAACTAGTATATATAGTGTAATGATAAGCATTTTTTCTACAAGTTTCTTTCTGCTTATTACAAGATAGTATCCAATGGCGATGAGACCTCAGAAACCAGAGTTTCTTAGGACCATAAGACCATTTTTGCTTCTCTCAATTCTTTCTTCAATGCCTTCTGGCGACCAATATTAATCATCAAGATTACTATTTGTAATTGTAAGAAAACTAGAAGGTGGCATAGCAGCTTAAATGAACTTTATATTAGAAATCATATAAATATAAAATATAAATGAAACCGTGTGTATAAATAGAATTCGATGGTGAAGTATGATACATATATGTAACCCACCTCAACTCCGCATCATCTTAGCCATTCTTGAAGGTCACAATGCTTGGGGGATTTGAGCGGTGAAAATTCTAGAGACATTACTTTTACTACGCAAGGGAGACAAAGGAACATTGTGTATGTAAAACTGCCATGCCGTAGCCGCCACCAGCATTGAACATTGCATGAAAAATGCTTAAGATTTCTTATGTATTTTAACACTAACTGATTTCTTTTGTTGAGACAATAGTTAAGAACCTTTATTTAAAATGCATAAGATTATCGCATTGTTCTTCAATTTTACACCCATAGAATATCAAGTAAAAAGGTACTCATTCTTCTTCAAATTTACTTTCATTTTTACCACACTTGCAAAACAAACACATATATGGTCAGTTCCTCACATTCAAACATTTTCTTGATTTGAAGGAAACAAACAAACCAATTATACTACATTAAGCTAAATAACAGAAAAACGTTCTAGATTCTCAATCTCAACCTATACTAGCATTAAAAAAAATGGCATTCATGTATTGATATTACTAATTTAGTTGGTCTTCTTTTAAGTAAGTTTATACACAAAACGGGAGTTAATTACAATTTTAACAAACAATAAAAGTAGTAAAATATTAAAATCACCATTTCAACTGTCATTAAATGTCCGTTTTATATATGAACAATATCTTACATATGAACCGATTGACATGAGTTTTTCTGTTACTAATTTGGTTGTCACTTGAAAAAAAATAAAAAAAATAAAAAAAATTGGTTGTCACTTCATTTTCTATTTTGAAATTACATAATATTAATCCTTATATATTAGCAGAATATAACATTGAGAACAGGCTATAAAAGGACAGATCAATGTCCAAAATTAGCTTCACAATAACATCAAGAAAGTGTCTTCAATCCAATTATAAAGAACTTTGCACAGCAAATAACGTCCAAACTAAACTTTTGAAGAAAGAAAAAAAAAGTGAAATCGTGTTCATTTTATAGATCATAGTCTGGAGAGATTCCTTGGAAATGGAGAAACTTTTTTCATGGTCTAACAGGATTGTTATTGTGGTGAAGAGGGTCAGGTCCAGTTGGAACTTTTCTTGCAGAATTTTCAACACCAAAACTTGCAGCTCCACTCATGATCAGTCCACTCTGCTGCCTCTGAATATTATTGCTCTTAACCTTATGCACACAGTTAAAAAAATAAAAATAAAAATCACATCTTTGAGAGCCAAGTAAATAAATACAAACATCATCAATGAAACAGCATTGTTTTTTTTTTTTTTTTTTTAAATCTAAGAACAACAACAAAGACTAAACCTTTATCCCATTATGTGGCATGGTGAACATGTATCATATTTCGCCATCGTATTTTATCGTCACACATGTTTTGCCCTCTTAAATCTAATAGCATCCCATTAAAAATCTAACAAAATGATTGGACTTTTATCCTAGAAACTAATTGATTCCCTCACATTTACAAACAATGAATGAGGAAAGAGATAGAGATTAAAAAAAATTGCATCTTTGAGAATTTGTTCAATCCAAAATCTCAATAAAAAAAGGCATCTTTTTATTAATCTTTCCATCCCTTCAAAATAGGAACTTTCGGCCAAAAACAATGAAAGGAAAAAAAAGTTGATTGCTGACATACACACAGACACAGAGTGATGAGCAAATGATGAAACATAAACCTCAAGAAAGGAAAAACTATACCATTTCTTCTGTGCTGATGCTAGCCACCGTACTTTTCCCTTCTTGTGAAACTGTCAATGTAAAAAAAATATTTGCATTAAACATCCACAAATGTACACAGTTTGGCGGAGTTCATGTGTTTATGTGCGTGAAAAAGGAGGGGAAAAGTCATTACATGATGGACGGAAGCCATGAACAAATACAAAATGTGTAGAAATCAGCCCACAAATAATAAACGAAGTCAATACTGTATTAATCGCCATTTTTAATCACCAGCCCAGATGGAAATCGTCCTTCTTTTTCTCACACTAATACACTCTGAAACACCCACTGAAACAGAGCACTTCGATGATTTGAGGTTAAATAATAATTAAAGAAAAGAAAGAGTGTAATTCTCTCCGTACAGAAAGGTACGACGGCGACTTGAAATTACCAGAAACACCTCCCCTCCTAATGGAGGTGCTGATGATACGATTATTCGATGCATAGAGTGAGAAGATTGTCTTTTCACATGTTACCCAGAATACCTCGTACGTTTTTCGACAGTAAGATTTAAAAATTGCGGCGTACGAAAGCGTGGGCGAAATGCCGGAAGCGTGTTTCAGGATAGTACGAGAATGACACATCCAATCATTTGCGTTTGGTTTTTTTGTTCTATTTATTAGTATAATATTCGAGTTCAGATTACATTCCTACCCCTACCCCTAATACCTCATTCCTACCCCTAAATAGACTCTTAGTAAGAGTAGTTAGAATATATATATAAAAAAAAAAAAGGAAAACAGTGAAAATATTCTTTTATCACCATGACATTTGCATATTTTTCTTTTTTTTTTAATGTTTTTAAATTATCTATTTCGTAATTAATTGTTTTCGATTCACCGGTCTTACTTCCTTGAAAGGATCAATAAAAGTCAAAATATGGGTTAAGTTAAACTAAACCTAACTTAAATATAATTAATATAATTTTCAATTTTCTGAATTTTTGTTATGAGGGATCAAATCTGACCAGTCCAATTGTGTAGAATGACATTTTTAGGTAGTTAATACTTAATAGTAAACAAAATTACATCATTTTAAATTTGATTGACTGAATCTAAACCATAAAAAGACCACAAATTCCATTCCCTATACAACCATCATGTGTCATAGTAAAGGAAGCCTTTTATTTTAAAGCAGCATACACCATATATTCAATTAGAATTAGATGAGCGCAAACCAGAAGGATAAGTTCATTAACCAAATCAAAGTCAAGATTTCTGCCACCACCAAAAATGCAATGCAAGTAGTGATAATCATAATCCCTCTACTGATCAAAATCTATCAGAAGAGGGCTTTCTTGTTTTATAGTTTTGGGGAAGACAAGGTTCGGGATGTTACTCTTACTCGAGAAGTTGTCGAGGAAGCTATATGTAGCATTCTCTCAAAGATGTTATGGGAAAAGGAACTTTTTAAAAGCATAAAACCACCTCAACCAAACTATAGGAAATCATTATCTAAGACCTCACAGAGGCAGTTTGAGTTTTGCTATCCTATTCAACTGACCTCTATATTGTAACAAAAAGAGTTTCCACACTAAAGGGCTGGAAGAAACAAAAAGAAGATGATCAACAAAGTAAATCATGGAATTAAAAATTTTTACAACTGTTGTGGGTGGTATTGCATGGAAGATTTAAAAACCAAAATGGCAGTGAGAGCATTATCAAGAATGCAAGAAAACACACAGGACTTCATCAATCTTGACTTGTATTTCTACTATTTGTATAAGTCATTGTGACCTCACCTGTGTGTACTCCACCGTGACAACATATTCAAACTGGTTTCGATAATCAATATTCTTCTACACAAACACACTCATATAGTGAACAATTAAAACAGTATTAGAAATAAAAACAGCATTAGAAACCGCTGACACTATCAGAGAGATCAAGTTTTACACTGATAATGAGTTAAACCATCTAAAATGCTCCACTTTCAACAAATAAATAGCATTCAAAATCCGAATTCAGTGAAGTGCAATGGAATGACTACTTTAAAGCCACAAATTTAGCAGCATATAGGACTAAGAAGTATCAACTAGCTATATATGAACCTACAATTGACAAGGGGAAAACGATTAATGGATACTGCCACCTCTCTTATCCTCATACTATACAAAGGCATCAACGAACAGACCTTCAACTTTTTCTACCAAAGCAAACCTTATATCAACATTGGATGCTAAATTCCACAATTGCATCTAACAAACTGGGCCAAATTCAACCACAAAGTTTAAAATTCTGTTCAATGTATTTGTATTTAAATGATTCTAGACAGTTTTTTCCTCTATTTCTGGGCAGGGGGAATTGAGGGTCAGATACTGTTCTGGGTGTTGAGCTGGGAGATGCTACAGTAATAACTTAGTCTTTAAATCCAGTCACATTATTAGTACGGTAGACAAGCAATACTGACAGAACAAAACTTGTCCAGCTTCATAAAACCACCATTAATCTGGGTGCTGCAACAAAATGTAATGCAAAAGTTATCACATGACTTGAGAAAAGAAGAGATAACCAGGAAAACCATGAATGCTTTTACAAAAGAATTACTTACAGTTCAACAGTGGAATTAAGAAGCTTTCCTTCTTATGAGGCTAGGTAATCAAGCAAGTCATCACCAAGCAAGTCATCACCAAGCAAGTAATCATCAAAGTTTTGACCATCAATTGATAAGAACGAATAATCTGGTGACAGGCTATTGAGCGCAGGTACAAAATCATCCTCAACAGGTGCACTTTGCTCATTTTGAAATCTGTCCTTGAGATAGTGATCCAGATCTCCCACAGTTACATTATTCCCATTTCTTTGTAAAACTGGTAAATTCATTTCAGAATTCTCCATCCTAGACTGGAGTTCATTGAATGCCACCACAGACTGCTGACCAACTCGAGTTGGCCCAACTGCCACTGGTGGATTATAGAAGTGATATGAAGCGGCATGAGGCAAACCAGAATTATGAACCCCTAATAGCAAATTAGAGTTTTCAGGATGATGCTGCAAAAGAGAATTTTGAGGCATATTCTGAAGACCAGAATCTTGGGGTCCATAATGGAATCCTGGATTTGACACTCCGTTGGGCAATCCAGTAAAGTCAGGCATACTGTGCAGTTGAAACTCTTGAGGTTCTTGACGAGACCCAGCGTCATATGGTACAAGTTCGGTATTCTGAGCTAATGGATGTAGCAACGACCTGCTGCCCGTATATTCCTTCTCTGCAGGCGTATCATTTGGCGATGGAAGAGAGGAGAAATGGTTAAGGTCGGATACTGGTAAATGCGCTTGGCCCTCAACCTCTTTCTCAGGAGGGCTCGCTCTTGTTACTCTATCACTTTCCTGCTGGCCATCATACATCAGAAAGCCAGCACACTCTACACCTGTGTGATTTATTTCAGGTTCCATATCTCTTGGCTCATCATGAGGGTGCTCATTCAGAGATTGCAAGACCAGCATGTTGTCCTTGCTTGATCTCCTTCGCTTTGTCTTCCTAGGTCGATGCTCTCCTTGTTCTTTGTCTTGGACAGATTGAGAAATAACATTTAATGGCACCGCGTCCAATGGCTGGTTTCTCCTGTTATCTCTAGATGAAACACAGCCAGCACCATCATCTACCCCATCTACATCATAGTCACTGTCACTGCTAACTGAAGGTTTCTTCTTCTCACCACGGCCTCTAGATGGTGCTTCACTAATGCTAGATGAACCATTCTCACTGCTTGGTTGCTGGTTGAGAGATTCCTCCCTGCTCAGAACACTCAACCAAATCAAGCTTTCCTTTGCAGTCATCTTATCCTGTAAGCATTTTGACTGCCGTACAAGCCTCCTGATTTTGGCAATATCAGGTGACATGTGCTTTATGACAGCAGTGAGTACTCCAACTTTCCACATCTTCTTCAAATCATGTGGCTTCCTATAAGGTGGAGTCTGACCCTTTGGTAGGCCCAGTTTTATCCACCAATCCTCATTCCCCGATGGCCACCAAGGTGGTGACACACCCTTCTCCAAAGGATACTTCCTCTGCGGTGGTTCACAATGTTGCATCAATGATGACAAAAGTGATCCTAAGGTTGCATCTTGCAAATCTTGCAGAATGCTATGTGAGTTTCCATTTTGATTACCAACTCCCTCACCCTTAATAAGACACTCTGATTCATACTTAGCTATTGCAGCAGGCCCATTCTTGTCAAATTTAACCTTTTCCTTCCACCAAGCCCTAATGTTATCAGAAGCACCACTAACCGGCTTACCCTTCTCTGGAATAATCCCATAAACAAATCCTCGCGCCTTGCAAACTTCCATAAGCTTCAGCATGTACTTCAAAATCCCATCTTGAGCTCTAGACATCTTCTTACGCCTTGCCTGATCAGTGGTCTGCTTCGACTTTTGCTTCTCTGCAGCTTGCTGTGCTGCAATCTTTTGCCTTTCTTTGAGCCTCTTGAGCTTAATTCGGTCCTTCCACATCCGCCTCTCCAACTCTTGCGGTTCAATCTCCTCATCGCTAACATCTTTTTCAGCAATATTCTCAACCCTTATATCATCAACTTCAATGTCGGAACTGCTTCCAACACAACATTCAATCAAACATTTGCATCATCAACCAAAAGACAAAATCAAGACAAAAAATCACATAAAATCAATATACCAGTCACAACCCTTTATTTCTTTTCCTCAAAATCTTTTGCGAAGCATCACAAAGATCAAACATTTACAATATTCTATTACCACACCAACTAATAAAGGCAACTAAAAAACAAGGCAAAAGAAACTATGATTGAATAATTTCAACAATTAAACATTTCCAACAATGATAGAAGGAGAATAAAAATCTTACAAATCAATCATTTACACGACCAAAGTTCCCAACTTTAATATACTAATACACATATCAAAATCCAAATTTAACCATAAGTAAAAACCCACCAAATATTAAACGACTGAAAATTAAAATTTTTTACAATTCATGTCAATTAGAGCAATAATACTGCCATGCTTCAAAAGAATTTCTACTCCATATCCCTCCATTAAATAAAATAGAATTCAATTACCCAAAAAAACTAGAGAATATAAATAAAGATAATGGTGGCAATCTGACCTGATATCAATCCCAATCTCTTCCATTAAGCCTATCAAAATTCGATTCCCCCCTCAAAAAACCCTGTAGAATTCTGGGTTTTTTCTTTATTTTTTCCAAAAATTCTATTCCTAAAAAAACAATACAATCATAACTTTATTCTGGAATAAAATTAAAAGAATGTAAATACAAATACATATTTGTACCCAAACCTTTTATGGGTATGTGGGTTTTTGGAGACAGACGCAGAGACAAAAAGGGTTGGAGAGGATTGAGCAGAATCAGAAGCCTAAAGGGTCAAAACAATTTCTTTTTTAAAAAAGAGAAAATATTATATATCTTATTGAAATGGGGAATGAATTTTGAAGAGGGCAAGGAAGGGGGAGCATCGGATGGGGCGGCTAAAAGTTGTGCTAAAGGGACAAAATTGAGGAGAACATATTATTATTTTGTAATGTTACGCGAAAAAAATGAGAATGCTGAGTTTGGATTCAATTTGACTTTCTCTCTTCTCTTGTGGTTGTGGGGAATTTATTGCTACTTCCTCTTTCTCATCAAATTCACCTTCTTTATAAAATTTATTATGAGAAATTTTGATAAGGAAAAAAAAAATTATGAGACCTTTTATTATGGTAGTTTTTAAAGGGTAATTAAATTAAAGGAGGAAAATATGTGATAATTTTGTTATGAGAATCTCAATTTAGTTTTAATTTGATTGTAAATTTTGTCATTTTATTAAGGGTTTGGATATATTATTATTGTGATAAAGTGTTGGAATGATTTTATAAACTCTTTTATTTTTAATTATTTTGTTCGGTTAATTTCCAGTGAGGCGAATTCATTCTTAAAACTGAAGTTAATCGCGAAAGTGACAAAAAATCAAAATTACAATTTCAATGGTTATTAATTATCTGTTTCGTTTATGAACCACATTTTATATGTGAATTAGCTTGACGAGAGTTTTTTTTGTATTTTGTTGAGTACTCAATTTGTAGTAATGATGAACAGGTCTCATGTATGAGACTTTCAATCCTGTTTGGCCTATAATAAACAACATAAAAAGTTTTTTTGACTAATTGGTGAGCTGTAATTCTCAGTTAATTAAGTCTGTATAATTTTTTTATTCATAAAAGAAAATATGGCTTTCGACTAAAATAAGTAAATAAATAACCGAAAAGGATATGTTAAAATTGTAAATTATGTTTCTCGAGGAAGTAGAATTTGAGAAGTACTTTGAGGTCATGCAATTATTTTTGTTTGTGTATTCTAATTAATAATATAGTTATGGTTCTATTGAAAATAAATTATTTTTGAAAGGAATTTTATTATGGTAGGAAAAAAAATCATGAGAAATTTCATTATGGTAGTTTTCAAAGGGCAAATAAGGAGGGAAAGGATCCAATAATTTGGTTATGAGAATCAAATTTTAGTTTTTATATGATAATAGTGAATAGTGTCATTTGCTTGTAAATAGAGTTCTCTAACTTGATAATATATTCATGCATGGTCTTTTTAGAGATGAATTATTTTTGAAAGCGCATAAGAAAAATAGGGAAGTCGTGATCTCACTTGAGGAGAATCTAAAGGTAAAAGAAATAAAGAGATTCTATTATGGCTGACAAAGCAAAAAGGAGTCATGAGATGTTAATGGGATCATTCATTAAAAGTGAATATTCCATTCATTGAATGGTGTTCTGTAAATTATAATATTTATTGAATTATTGCCTCATTGAGAGGCTACTGAAAAATACTTAATTAATGGCTTAAAAAAGACAATGCAGTGCACCAAATAAGTTATTAATTTTTATGTTCTATAGCTGTATGAGAATACATGGAAAAGAATTAGATAAACCATTTAATTATCATTTAAAGAAAATGAACATTTTTAAGGCCAAAAATAAAAAGTAAAGTGCACTACTACAAAATAGCCTTTTTAAACCGCCCTTTTTAAAACGGTTAAACATAATCCGCTGTAATTTATAAAAACACGGTGGCATTATCGTAATATTAAACAAGAATTTAGACTTTTTACACCGGTTATTCTTTTTAACCGGTGTAGAATAACCGGTGTAAAAGAATTTTTTTTTTAACAAAACAATTTTTTTTTTACACCGGTTAAAGAATAACCGGTGTAAAAACATCTTTCTACACCGGTTATTCTTTTAACAGGTGTAAAAGAATTTTTTTTACAAAAGAATTTTTGTTTTTTACACCGGTTATTCTTTTAACCGGTGTAAAAGAATTTAGCCTTTTTACAAATTGGCACACTTTAAATGATGTAAGATTTACTTTACAAACAAGCAAAAATAAAGAACCCATATTCATAATTTTATTTGAATGTTAATACAAATTCACTCTTTTTTTTATTCAATTTTGTTCAGTTCATAATATCCGAATTTTTGTATATCCTAATTCTAGATTATTCAACTAAGTTGATGGATTTATATTATCTATAATTTTAAAGGATTGTATTTATCTATAACATGTTCATGATTTGTAAATGATCATAACGGCGAAAAAGAGTATGGGGATGTAATCAGAATCGAAATAATCTCAACAAAGATTAAGATAAGATTAAAAAACTTTATTTCTTAAAAAAAAAAGATTTTCTACGTGCAAGTTGTTAAGCAGCAAAATTCAATTTTGAAAAAGATATTTTAAAAACTGGAATAGGTGCACTTTTTACACATCCTTTTTCAGACTTTCTAGTACGGTTGCACTTCAAACGTGTTAGAAAAGTGAAAAATTTCAGTTTTCTAACAGTGGTTAAGAGTTTAACCGTTCTAGAAAACTGAAAATTCTAAATTATTTAGTACGGTTAGCGTGTAACCGTGGTTAAAAATCTGAATTTTTGTTCCCTTTCTAAATTATTTCTTCCCTTCTACTTCTGTCCTATTCTCTTCCTTATAAACATCCCAATGTTTCCTTCTCATCCGGGTTTAGAATTCTCTTTAAACTTTGTTTCATGCTTGTCGGTCTTTCAAAGCTCTGAAATTTTGGTGTAAAGAAACAAGTAATGTGCTTGTACCTTCTTGTTCTCTTCATTTCTCATGTTTTTTGTTTTTGTTTTTGGAAATAATGTAGAACCAGAAAGTGGAAAAGCTCCAACAGGAAGAAAAACAAAGTGGAAAATGAAAGCTATCAAAAGAAGAAATATTGCCTTGTTCATCTACTTATGCTATTCCTGAAGGTTAGTACTAACACTGATTGTTTGCATACTTTTTCATTGTTTGGTTCAGTTTTAAACATTTTTCTTCTGGGATTTGCAGTTAAGGCATGAGGTGAGCTTGTGGCAGAGTTTATGTTATATCGGGCAGTTTTCAAGCATTTGATCGAGAGGCCAGAATAGGGGTGTAGAAACGTTCGAGAGAGAAAATGACTCTTTGAATTTTCCCACCTCCAAGATGAATTTTCCCAGATTATGTTAAATTTTGCACTTACCTTTTCTCCAAATGAATTTTTCCACCTCCAATATAATTTGAAATACTGTATGACGATGTATATGAGACTGTGAGACTATTCGGTTGTGATCGCCAAGGGTTTGAAATCGGGATTTCATGTATGATTGTGGATGGCTATTCTACAGCATCTTCAAGTGAGGAAGATGATGAATAGTAACGTAGGTTTGAAATTTGAAAATCTTTTCTGGACAAAAATGGTTCCCAAATCTGGTTGTAAAAAAAGAGTACAATTTTTTTATTATAAAAACGGTGGAAAAAGTGTTATCTTTTTTACAACGGTTCAATACAAACCGTTGTAAAAAACACTATTAAGAACGGTTTCTTAACCGTTTTAAAAAAGTAGGACTTTCTAGAACGCCCATATCTAAAACGGTTTGGAAAATCAAAAACCTGTTTTAAATAATTAATAATAACCGTTTTAGAAAGTGATTTCTGTAGTAGTGGTGGGACATTTTTAGTGCAATAAAACAGCAATTTTTATTTGTTTTTTTTTTTTTTTGTTTCTCCTGAATTAGTAAATTTTGATTCATACTTTGTTGGTAATTCTAAGCCAATCATGAAACATATTTTAGTATTGAAGTTAGTGGAAATCTAGAATGATTGCAAGTTACCCAACTTTGAATTCTAAGAACTGTTTTATATCATTTAGGACCTTTGTTTTTAAACTATTACAACATAATGGAATGTCTAATTAGATCCCACAATTGGAAAAAAAATGGGTTAAGAGCCTAGGTGACTTTGATTGACCTTATGGCTATACAATTAACTTTACAAGTTAGAATAAAATTCTCAAATTTATAGCATACTTAATTAGCATGCAAAATCTCCTCCCTTTGATGCTAATTTAACAAGCTTCTCAAATCTACATGGACTTAAGTATTTGCATCTTCTATAATTCTGACTGACATGAAAATTTAGTAGACATTTATAATTCAAATGGTTTTCACGTTACTGAAAATATAGCACATGAGAATATGTGGTGTGTGAGAATTGTATATACCTTTCATATGTATAAATATATGGTGCGTGTAAATATGTATAGTGTGTGAAAGTGTGTAATATATGTATGTATAGCGTGTGTAATATGTATAAATATATACTGTGTAAAAATGTATTTAGTATGTGTAATTATATGTAATTTGTGAAAATATATGTAATATGTGTAAATATATGTAGTATGTGAAAATGTACGTAGTGTGTATAAATATATGTACTATGCAAAAATAAAAAAAAACTTAATCATGTTAATTATACCATATTAAAAATATTTTAAAACTCTATATAGTTGACTGTGCTTTCAAATTAAACAAATTAAATAAAATTTTATTGTTTGAAATTCTAGCTTCATTTTATTTATATTTTCAAATCCTCTTAATCTATTAAAATATACATTTTGCATGTGTTTACTTAAACTTGATTATTCGAATCAATTAATTTCATATCTTAATAGCTTTATAATTAAAAAGCCCTTCAAGAAACAAGAAAGTAAAATATGAACTTGAAGAAACAAATGTGTTAATGTGCATGAATGTGAATTACATGTCTACTTTGAGTCGTATGAGTGATTTATATATTCGCTTATTTTGCATGTATTCACATCTTAATTTGCAACAAATAAGATGTACATTTGCACTTCTTTTATACAAGATTTCCCTTCTCTCAGTTGTTCAGCTATCTCTAGTTTTTCAAGTTACCTCAAAATAGAGGCAAATGATATAGTATTAATAGTAGGAGTTATATTTTAATTTTTGAGAGGCAACATTTTAATTTTTTTAAGGATTTAATTAAAAAAATTTAATTAAAAGGGAAATGAGTATATCTAAATTAAAGAATTGAAAATAATGATTAAAAACATGTGATATATTTAAATATAAATAAAATATAGTTGAATTAGATTGTGAGATAAAGATTAAGTTGTTATTGTTATTATATAAAGATTTATTTGCCCCGGCCCCTCCTCCAAATAAGAAAAAAAAAAAGATAAATGGTTAAGCCACTAAAAGTTTAGGGTTAGGTTAGTATATAGTTATAGTTGATTTTACTTTAAACAAAATAGAAGTGTCATTATTTTTAGGGTAAAATACACTAAACCCCTCAATACTATTGCTCTATTCCTCATTCACCCCTTGTAGTTTTAATTACAACAATTAAAACCCTTAATTTTTTAATTTAAAACTAATTAATCTAATATATTAATTGCCGTCAATTACTAGACGGAATTGAACACCCTATTTTAATGTAAGATAATAAAATGACAAAATTAACCTTAAAATAAAAATTATAAACTCAACATAAATAAACAACTCAAATATTAATTTGGAAAGCAGTGTGAAAAAAAGTTATAATTTACTGTCACACTAACGCATCCAATCTAACCAAATCTTAACAAAATTTAAAAAATAAAACATCACAAATAATCTTTGAAATCATATTTTTAAATGCCTAACAATAACCGATATAATCAAGAAATGCAATCTTTTCAGGATTAAAAAAATTAGAAAAAATAAAAACAAATATCAAACGCATTAGTTAAAAAAAATTACAATAAAAGAAAAATTCAATTATTAAACTTCATCTAATATTAAAAAATAAAAAAATTGCAAAATTAAAGTGATGTAAATATTTATTCTTCAAAACTTAAAGTATCTTGATTTTGCACTTGAATATTTTGTATTTAAAAAATTAAATTCCTACTAAAGAAGAGACAATAAATTTAATACTTTTTTAAAAAAAAAGAGATGATCATGCCAGAGATGTAGCATATATCTTGAAAAAATTCTTTCATTACTAGTCAATCAATTCCATCCCTGGGTTAATTGGATAAGTATATATTGAGCAATTCTATCCCACATTTTTAGGGATTAATTAGGTATTATAGGTATTTAACCACGTTGAAATGATCTTTCCATTGACTCTTTTAATGTCATTATTAATTTTTTTAGTTTTAAAAAGTTAAGGAGGTTAACTGTTGTAATTAAAATTACAAGGGGTAAATGTGGGACGGAATAATAATATAAGGGGGTTTAGTGTATATTACCCTTATTTTTATTTAAAGTGATATAATGAGTTATTTCCAATATTTAATTGTGTTTAACATGAAAATGTTTTTATAATTTTCAAAAAGACAAAAAAAAAAAAAAAACGAAAAAAACGAACGAAACAGGTGCAATAATTAATACAACTGCTTGGTTTAATTATATTGATACCACTATGACAAAACAATTTTTTTTTGGCAGAAATCAAAAGAAAAACCTTCATGAATATAAAAGCATCTAGTAAATAGAAAACTTGAGAGTAATTCTCAATCAAAATAATTCAAAAGAAAACCGATAGGATTATATGGAAAAAAAAAAGGTTTTGTATCAAGGTGCAGGTATTATTATTAATATTCCTAGTTTTGCTGTCTTGGATAGCAAATAAAAACCTTCCTGCTAAAAAAAATAATAGAAAATAAAATATAGTAAACCCTTTAGCTATTCTACAATTTTCTTAATTCTTTAAATTAAAATAAGCCGACTTACTCTGAAGTGGATTCATATATAAAACGATAGTTAATCGCGATTTCAACGCACAATAAAATCGGTAAGAAATTAAAATTGCAATTTCAATGGTCATTAGTTGTTCGTTTCATTTATGAACTACGTTTTATATATGAATCGGTTTCACAAGAACTTTTGTAATTTAAAAAAATAAACTATTTTGTTTCCTTAATTTTTTCAAAATAATTGGAATCAATAGATTCGATTATCATATCACACTAGAGGATTGCATGAAGATTTTTTAAAAAATGGAAATCGAATATATTACTCAAATATATTTGATAAAAAATAATAAAATAAATTAATTTATCTCAAATTAATTTTTTTTTAAATGATAATCAGTGACACATGTGAAAGTAACTCTTTTTGGACGTTGGCAGTTCTCGTGATGACTTTGCCATAAACTACGTGACAGGAGACAACCATTTTTTGTTTTTAATACATGTATTGTCGTTTTGCAAATAACTAAAAATGAAGAAAAAAAGAAAAGAAAAGAAATTTGATTATAATGTCCAGGTTCGATGTATGTGAATAATAATTAAGTTTTCTACGGCGCTGTAGAATGCATGCATGCATATTCATTGCTCCTCGACGCATACTATGTCCACATTCAATGCTTCGTTAAAGCCTACAAAAGAGTGTATATGTATTATAGATTTTCCCAAATTAATCATTAATATTAAATATTTCCTTTCCCTTTAAAGAAAAAAAATAATTATGGAGCTTTTTATTCGTTGCCACCAACATCAAATTAATGTGTCGACAAATATACCCGAAATAATCTTGAACCACCAAAACACCCAATGATTGGATTGTTGGTTACATTCTATGTTTAATCTTTATTTCAATTTATAAATATAAATTTGTTTATTTAGCACTTTTATAAATATAAATTCGTTTATTTAACACTTATTCTTTAAATTTCGCTAATAACTTGATAGAATTTTAGTTAAATATGAGTAACGTATATAACATTATTAATAGGATTTTAGAGAACGAAACAGAAGATTTTTTGTGATCAAAATATAACTTTTTAGTTTTGTTTCTTTCGTTAATGGAAGATCTAAAAATTAGAATTTAGAAACGAAATTGTATAACATTATTAACAAGAAATGTATTTTAATTTTGGAGGAGGGGGATGGAGTGAAATTTTAATTTTCTAAAAAAATTAATTAAAAATTTTTAGTTTTTATAATATAAGAAAAAAAAGTATAAATTTTTAAAAACGATCACACTCCCACCCATGGAGTGGTCTACTTTTTTGTGCCACACACTCTCCAATGGGGACAAATAATTTAATTTTAAACATTAGAAATGAATTCAATATTTCTTCCTTCTTATCATGTCTTTTTCTTTTTTTTTTTTAAAGGAGAAGAAAAATACTAGTGTTTAAAAGTTAACTTTTAACATTTTTCATGCAAGAAGTTTATTTGGCGTTGATGTTTCTGGTCAAACTAAGAAAAAGCATCAATGGAAACCTAGTAGTGTTTCATTGGGTTAATCGATCCAACAACACTACTATTTATATTTCAATGCACATTTTAAGTACTTTTTAATTTGGGAAGTTTTGGCTTTTTGATAGACATAATTCGTGCAAGAATTGTAGTGTTCAAGTTAAAATCCAATTGGATTCCACTAGAATGAATTAATTCATTAATAAAGAAACTAAGTAGTTTAATAAGTTGATGTTAATTTGATTCATCTCGAGAAGAGGCGAATCGGGAAGTAATGAATCCTTTGTTTTGGATGACATCGTTCCTCAAAAACAATTGTTAAACACAAAGTATATAGAATTCCCTTTCTATAACCAGCTAATGACACTAATATTTAAATTTTCAGTATAATGAATTTAACCAGTCATTTGGTTCACATTCTCGAATTGAAATGAGAATGGGAATAATAAACATCATTATCACTATTGATTTATATTATTAATTTCATCATATTTGGTTAAAAAATAGAATCGATTATATTTTTATTATAGTTATTTTATTGGGTAATCAAATTTGATAGTAGTCAAATTAACGGTTAATGATTGATAGGCAATTTGTGGTTTATTAAATTGAATGAGAATTATAAACTTCACTATCATTATAAATATATACAATTAAATTCATCATATTTATTTGAAAAATGTAATGAGTTTTATTTTTATCACCATTTTGAAAATTGGATCGGATTGACTGGTCTGACCGATTCGATCGAAAATCGATCATTTGGTCCAACTCGATTTTACTTTAAATTCCGCTTTTCAAAAAAACTTGTCAAAGCCAAGGTTTGATCGGCCAACCCAAGTTTGTTCGACTAACCCGATCAAAACCCGAGTTTGACCGATTGACCCAATGTTTTTCATTTTTACTTTGTAGTTTGGGTTATGTATTTACTTTTAATGTTGGTCCAATAACAATACAAAAGTATGGCTCTACTATAAATTTTGAATTCATAAATTTTATCTTTTAGTTTTGAATATTGGCGCCAATATCAATACAGTACATATATATGGCCTATTCTATTTTTTATGACAAAACTTTATTCTTTAATCTCTTTCTTAACCTACCCAAAACAAAAACAAATAAATAAATAATAGGTGTATGACTTATTACTATTTTGAATAATTTGTTGATGAGGTTAAGGTAATATAAAAGAAACCCCACAAATTTTTAGACACATTTTGTACTTTTTTTTCTTTTATTTTATAATTATTATATTTGATATCAAATAATGTCTAACATTTAGATGAATTATTTGTGTTTTATTAATTTTATAAATTTCAGTTATAATATAGTAAATATTTGTAATTAGATATAAATTATTAATATATTTATACTTTAAGTTTATTTATGATATCATGATGACGTCATTTGATTTTTCATCCAATCTGACCAGTTAACCTAATGGTCCTCTGATCTCTTAACTCAGCCCGAAGTATGTCTACTCTGCTTTAATTTTCAAAACATTAATTTTTATCATAGTTGGTTAATTGGAAAATCAAAATTCATAGCAAGCAAATAAATGGTTAATGATAGAATGACTAATGGTAGATAGGTAATTTAGTACTAATGTAAAGATATAAGAATAAAATTTCAAAAATTTCATATAACTATTAGAATAGATAAGAATACTAAAGAAATTTATTACTTTACTTTTGTTTTATAGTACTATTTCATTCCACTTTGCTTTACTATCATAAACTTAGTAAGTGGAATAGTAAAACTTTATTATATTTTATTTAATTTTTATGAGTTATCAATCAACAAAAATTACCAAAATTTATAAATTAGCAAATGTAATACAATATTATTAAATATGCAAGGTACAAGAATGCATATTTTAAACAATAATTGTGTGTGAATTGTATAAAATAGTGAAAATAATTTAATATTATTAAATATGTAAGTAATAAAAATACATACTTTAAATAACACTATATAAGAATAGTAACTAGCAATTTGGTAGATTTTGTTCAAAACTATTAGTGAGGGGCAAAACTAAGAAAATTACCATTTTTTTAAAAGTTGTATAAATCTTTCCCTTAGATATAAAAATTTTGATATAAAATTATTAGTGGGGGAAAAATGTAAAATTACCATTTTTTTTGTATAAATCTTTTACGTATTTGGTATAGCTAGTCCGCCACTGCAACCACCCAACATGAGTTAGTTTTTATGATTTTGAAATTAATGAAACCTAACCTATAGTAGAATATTGATTATCCTTTACCAAACACCTAGTAAGCGAAATCCCTCTTCAAAAAGAAAGTTTAGAATAATATATATATATATATATATATATATGTGTGTGTGTGATTGTCAACTAATGTTTGTAAATTCAATTCATACGATAAATATGATTTAGATATAATAATTTTCTTAAAAAGTTAAATTTTCTCAAAGCGATCACAAACTAACTTGATTTGTCAAATTGGCACCAACACAAATGTCGGTTTTTGAACGTTGCGGTGGGTTCTGAGTTTGAAATTAAACGTAGGCACTTCTTAGTTTTATCATTTTTTTACACACTGTGATATTGGATGCTTTTAAGATTGTATTGTTTAGTAATAGCAATTAATCAAAGGAATAACTTGTCTTTCATGTTTAAAAAGAAAGATGGGAAATTTCTGTGGAATTTATCTTCTAGAAACGACCTATAAAATCACTCTTTTTTATAAGTTGTGAATGTTAAAGTTGCGGAACAAGCACGCTTTCTCTGGTGCCTCTAAAATGGGAATTTTATAAAGTTTATTAGAATCACGCCTTGAAAGGGCCCCAAATCATATACTATATAACTCATAGGCACAATTGAAGGAGAAAATAAGTTTCATATGCAAGATTTTAAATAATAATAAAGGCTTCAATAATTCCAAAATTTAAATTCTTAATACGTGTTATATTTTTTATAATTTTTAATATGATTGCAAAATTTTAAATTTTATGTAGGTTACGCAACTTCCTCATTTTCTTGAGTTTAGTACGGTTTATTTAATGACGAACAAACTACTTATAAGTATATAGAGTTAATGATTTGTAATATGTTATCCTCAATTTAGGCCCCAGTTAAACTTTCTTAGCAATTAATTTATTGATCCTTAAGATTGATGATCATATATTTGCTCTACCAATTAAGTAATATTCTAAAGATAACAAATCTTGTGGTTTAGTTAGAGATAAACCACTTATATTAATTCCTCCCAAATCCCATATTGCATGTTTGAAATTTGAGATATACAATTTGTATAGACTGCAGAGTCTAATAAGGGATTGAATTCAAAAGAACAAATGAATCTATAGAGTGGGGGCTTTGATATTATTGATTAGATCATTAGCCAAAAACCAGTATATATAATACATAAAATGCCTTTGGCCATGAAAATGGACAAAAGGCATCTTACTTACCTTAAAATTACTTTACAATCTCTTCCTTCATGGCAAGGGAGAGAGCAGCAAGACAACCCCCATTTTCTACTCTAACTCCAGGCATAGCAACAGCTCTACTTCCCACAAATCCACCCTCCCCAACTTCAATCTTTCCAAACTTGATCATCCCACCTTCACCATCATAAACATGTCCAAATAGCAAAGCTTCTTTTCCCACTGATCCACCCCTTTCTATCTCTACCATTTCAGGATTCAACAAAGCTCCCATACTATCTACATACACACCTTGACTCAACTCCATGTTTGATCCCATCAGTTTCATCCAAAGTGCAAACAAAATTGATCCTCCTGTCATTTCCATGAAGTATTCTCCTACTATTGTCCTAAAAGCTTGCCATATTGTGTCTGTGAAAACCCCTCTACTCCACATTTTAGCAGTTCCTCCAGCTTTTTTCTTTCCAACCAGAATCCATTTGGCCAAAACTGTAGCCAGAGCTGCTAGTATCCCTGAAGCAACCCAAAAGAAAGGAAGGATCCATTGCAATGGATATTTCTTGGTTTCCTTTATAAGAAGGATGTAGTTTAGAGGAGAACAGACAACATATGCCAGCAGAAAGTAAGGCAAAAATGTCTGGAGTAATGGCTGTGCAAAAATGGACCATAAAGTTTGATATGAAGTCTTTTCCAGCGTCACTGCTTTGCCTGATTCCTTCCTCTCTAACAAAGAGGCTACGGGACAACCCGAAAGGTCTACTTTTACATCGGATTGCTCTATGAAAATCCTCCAAGCCTCAGGAAGCGGTTCCCCATTTCTCAAATGCTGGCAAATCTCGTAAATCAATGAACGACCATGATCAATTGAAGCGCTTTCTGAGGCTGAGGATGCTCGAATAACATCAACCTCGTGACATCGAAGGAAAGGATTGAATTCCAACTCTTCAGACTGTTCTCTTGTGAGATTTTGATCGATTAAGATCTCCCCCACGTCAATGTTTGGATATTCTGTCTCATCCCATGGTTTGGTACAGTCCAGTGCTTCTTCTTGCGACACTTCATCCGACGGTACTGCCCGGAACTGCAACTGGAAAACGTAGCGAACACCATCTGGGGAAGTCACCCTTTGCTGGAAATCTTCAGCAAGGAAGAGTAAAGGCCGTGTGTCGGCACTGTCCCTGGGAATTGCGCCTGTTTCGGGAGGGAGGATACCAATCGGCTCAACTCTTCCATTTTCTTCACTTATCTTTTCATCTAAAGGACGCAACTTAAATTTCACATACATTTCCTGTCCATCTGTGAAGCGGAAGAGCCTGCATATATTTGAATAATAGTGCAGTTTGGTGAATGATTCTGCATTCCGAAGAGACATCCACACTGCGTCTCTAACATGCGGGACACGCTTTACATGTTCCTCCCTTGCAGGTAGTCCACATACTAACCATGTTGCAAAATCCGAAATGGATCGTGCATAAAATGCTTTGCCTGTTTTCAATGTCAAATCAAGAAGTGGAGCTTCAGTACTGTCGAAGTTGTCTGAGAGTATTCTGAGTGCTGCACCTCTTGCATCAATTCTTGCATCATCGTCAGCACTTAAACTGTTGCTGTGCCTTACAATGATGGGATAACTCTTTCCAGGACGGAAGATCTTGTGATCTGGCAATCCCACGATGTTGTCGTATATTTTTAGAATTCCCCTTCCACTGACTCCAATGCGATGGAAGTATCTTGTTTTAACTTTGAGCGTTGTGGCAGCCAAATTTGCAGCAAGATTTCCTACGATCTTTTTATATTTCATGTCCATTTCTTCTATACGTTCGTCCAATGCATGGAGTCTGTTCTTGATCATGACAGGGTTTTGTGATCCTACATACACACCTCCCTTCTTAAGCACTGAATTCTGTGGACCAACTGAAAGTGCACCAAGAATCACATCTTCTTGGATAACAGAACCAGGCATGGCAATGCTTTGACTCCCAATTACTGCATTATCCTGCACCTCAACTTTTCCATAACTAAATCCATTGGAAGAGTAGAAACCAGTAATGATTCTACTGAAGTCTCCCAAATGGACACCAGCACCAATTGAAAGAAGACTGGGGTCTGAAACTGGATTAATTGCTCTGATTGAACAATGTTTTCCAACTTTTGCACCCAACAGCCTCAAATAGATGCAAAAGGCTTCTGTTCCAGAAAGGAGTTTGGCAAATCTCAGATGGCATGCAACTGTAATACGGTGTTGGAACCATGTCATTAGGTGGGATTGCTTTGTTTCTTTGTTTCTTGAAAAGAAATAGGTCAAGGATCTGGTAAGGAGGATGTTTATCAAGCCATGAGCCAAGTATGCACTGGCAGCTGAAGTAGCAAACTGAACTGGACTTGTGTTGTCACCAGCAATCATGGTCGCATATGCAACTATGGTGAATGGAAACCAATGGAAAGCTCCAGCAACACAGAAGAATGCGAATTCTTCAATGGAAGGAGGCTTTTGCAAAACTCCAATGTAGAGGAAATAAAGAACAACTGCTGAGATAGTGCTGATGAATCCAACCAAGTAGATGCCGATGAGGTGGTATATGGCCTGACTTTCAGTGTGGTGTGTTGCTTCTGACATTTCTGTGACCTAAAACCACAGTAAATAAAAGCATTCATCTTATCAATCTGTAATAATCTAGCCTATTTACTTGTTTATAGAAAGAATGAAAAAGTAATTGATGCACATGTAAAGCTCAAAAACAACACATTCCATTGCAAAAACTTAAGTGAAGGAATTAGCATGATGTTTGTTATTAGCTTTCAACAGATTTCATGTAATAAGCTACAATGTCATGTATGATACTAATGCACAAAATTATTTCATTTGCAGCGAAAAGAACAAAAATAGAAAAAACGATGGTTCTGAAAAAATGACAAGAGATTCCTATAACTGAACCTAGCTACAATGTATGTATGTGGGAATGTTAGTCCTTAAGTTCTTAGATTTTATGAGTTGTTGAAGTGGATTTCCTAAATGGTTGCAGAAAAACCAACATTGAATTTAAATTTTACCTTAGGCAAGTTATTGGCTTTGCTTGATTTTGGGACAGGCTTTCCTGCTTCAGTCTTTTGTAAGGCCAGTACCTCACTCCTTCCTCCTAAAACACTTCCCTTTTGGATTACAGCATAAGGTCCAACCGAAGAATTCTTGCCAATTCTAATTGGAAGGAAACTCAAGATACCATTCCTTACTTCATGGCTTTGAACTAAAGCACCTTCAGCAATCACAGTTCCATCTCCAATTGACACCAAAGCTGGATCAGTAATATCGATGGTATCGAGTAAAACTGACGATCCTATATTTGCTCCCATCATCTGAAACCAGTACTTCAGGAACACTGTCCCTCTCAGATGCACAGCCATAATCTTTGATGAAACTTCTTGTGCCTTATATAGTGCCCACCACTTAACAAAATCCATTGACCAGATGGAAACTTCAGGTTTAAGGGCATAATTTGGTTGAAGGAATGAGCTTCCAAGCACAAAAATAGAGATGCTGGTAGAAAAAATACAAAGGATCCAACAGAGAGGTGCAAATGCTAGACAGATCACATTACTTAACCACGGAGCTGCATTGCTCGAGATATGGCTGAGAATCACATTCTTAAAAACAGAAATTGAGAAATACGCAGGAATAACGAGCAGAACCGAGATGTATATAAGAGCAAGGAGTTGTAACAACATGGTACCAAGTTGGCGAAAAATGGAAACTTCGGTCACCAACTCATCAAGGCATTCAGTCTCAGGTTCTTGCAGATGAGAAAGAGTTTTCATAAATTGAGGTTGTGACTTCATCACATGATTCTCCGCGAAGCTTGCCAAGTCCTCAATGCAAGTTGCAGTGAAAATGTCAACTGCCCCAACTGGCACTCCAAGAAAATCTGAAAGCTTTTGAGCTGCTCTAACAACACCTATAGAATCAATCCCATAGGATACTAGACTTTCAGTTGTCGATATCTTCTTGACAGGAATTCCTGTTTGCTCCGAGACAAGGCCTTTCAAAAACTCTACAATTTCTTTGTTAGTCAATATGGGACTTGATGAAGGTGAAGTTGTTGAGAATGGACTTACTGCCAAGTGTGGTCTAGGTGTTTTCCCCTCCCTGCATGTGCCTGTAGTGAATGATCGAACTAATGATCGTTTTGTCATAATTGGATCCGGAAGCAAATTCAATGTTTCATCAGTGAACTGTTTTAGGCACTCAAATCTCTTAATTTTCCCTGATGTTGTTTTACAGATGGTACGCGGTTTGATCAGCTTGACCGATGCCACACTAACACCATGTTCTTCAGCTACTTTGGCCTGAATTTCCTCAACAACATCTTTAGCAACAATTTTACCATCTTTAACTTCTGCAATCACAACCAAACCAATCTGATCAGAAGTATCTCCAGTTGACATTCCTTTTGCTGATAAAATCTCTTCTGGAACACCAATGGCAGCACAACAACCAGGACGCAGGAGCTCAGATGAGCTCTCAACTGTCTTTTCTACATCTGCCAAATAAATGTTTCTTCCTGCAACTATAATGAGATCCTTGATTCTTCCAGTGATAAATAAGTTCCCATCAATTATCCTGCCCAGGTCTCCAGTTCTTGTATAGAACTTTCCAGGGAAATTTTTAATTTTGTTCCTGAAAGTTCTGGCACTGAGTTCCTCACTTCCCCAATAGCCAATTCCAGCACTTGGACTACTAATCCAAATTTCTCCTTCCTTTCCAGGTTCCTGAAGCTCTTCACTAGTTTCTGGATCAACTATCCTCATGTCAACATCTGCATTGTTTGGCGTCACATATCCACAACAAACCCGTCCTTGCCAATCCACCATTAGAGGTTTCCCTTCACCATATGCACAGTTGACAAATACACAATTTTCAGCCAATCCATAACCAGGTGCCATCACCCACTGGGAGAGGCCTAAAGGCCTGGTAAGCTCAAGAAACCTTTTTAGAGTTTTATGCCTTACTGGTTCAGCAGCAATCATTAGAAAAATCATGGAAGAGAGATCATACGTCCAGATTTTGTCCTTGTTAATCTCCAGCCTTCTAACGACAAGTTCAAAAGCAAAATTGGGGCCAGCACTGTGGGTTGCCCTGTATTTACTCATGGTTTCAAGCCATAGGAGTGGATTCTTGATGAATGTTATAGGAGAAAACAATATTGAAGATCCACCGCTCACCAAAGAAGTGAAGAGCCCACCAATCAGTCCCATGTCATGATACTGAGGAAGCCAGCTGACTAATACTGTGTTTGACGTGCTTTTGTATCTCCTTCGCATTAACTTCACATTATGAATTAGCCCACCATGAGTTATCATCACCCCTTTAGCATCCCCAGTTGATCCCGAAGTAAATTGAAGAAAACAAACATCATCTGGCTTTGGATCAGAGCCATAATGCATGTTCTGGTGAGACATGCCTTTTGAGTTCCTAATCCAAGAATCTGTGTGCAACCATGGAAGATTAGGCCAGCGAGCCGAGTTTTTATGATTCTTATAGGACAAAGATAACAAATTCTTTACTGAGCCTGCTCGTACAGCTGCATGGTAGCCTATGGTTGACAAAATTGCAACTGCATTACATGCCTTCGAGATATTTTCGATCTTCAGAAGTGCTTGACCACCTCTTTGAAGTGGATCTGGTGGAAGAGCTGGGACTGGCAGAACTCTGGCTCTTAAACACCCAAAAAAGGCATCAATAAAATCTAGACCTGGGACATGAACTAGCAGCACCCGATCACCCGGCTTGATAACTGGTTTTCGGCTAGTCAACAGCATTTGTGCAATTGAAGAAGCATTGGAATGAAGTTCTCCAAAAGTCCTTCTGCCTACTACTTCCCCTTCTTCATTAATCCAAGTATAAAGAGTTTTGTTTATGGTGATTTTGTGTGTTCCCCAATGCTTCAAATATCCATCTAGGCTTGATAGATCAGGGAATTCCACTCCAGGAACTTCATCCAGTGTCCGCTGTTTTTTATTCTGGAAATCAGAGTATAGTGGAAACAACCTCTGCAAGAAAAAGGCTATGATATTAGATGCAACGTCAATCTTATGAGTCCAATGATTCAAAGTTGGTGATGTATAGTTTCAAGTATACCTTAACATATGGTAACCTTGGCAAGGGATCAGAATGGGCGAAATGTTTGCAAACTAAAGCCATAGCATATGATGAATTTCTCTCTGTGAGCTCAAATGCCATAAGTCCACCTACATAGTAAGTGTTCATCTGACCTTGAAGTTCAGTCTCTAATCTGTCATAGAATCCTTCCTTCAAATCTGTTTTCAAGTTATATATAATTAGGATCTTCAACATCAAGATGGAATGGATATACCAAAAATTTACTGATCCTACCTTGGCTTTTGACATGAGGGAAATACTTAAATCGTCGTTGCAAGACTACTTTTTCAACTTCTCCTCCCATTCTTTTAACTGCATCAATTGCTAGTTGTGTAACTGTTGGTCCCTTTATTGTATCCGAGTTTCCATATGACCAGAAGAGAAATATGTTAGTATCAGCATAGAATCTCTGCATTGCCACTGGATTTCCTATGGTTTCAGGATCATCCATAAATTCTCCAAAGTAATAAAATCCCATAGGCATATGTTCAAATCCTTTAATCTTCAAAACAGTGGTGTAGTAGTCAATAGTTTGTACTTTGCTGAACAGCTCTTTCTCTGTTTCACTGAAGTCCAACACTTTGTTTTCAGCATCTGCAGAAAGAAATAAAAGTTCTTCCATCGTCTATCAAAGTTGAATGTAGACTAAGTTATGGCTGCAATATAAGACTAAATTTAATTACCTTCTAAAGAAGAAGATGGTGATCTGTATGTTCTCCCACTGGTAAAGGGAAATGCTCCAGAAATAATGATTTTGTCAAAACCATGAGTTTCAAGTTCTCCATTTGAGTTTCTAATATCCAGTTCTATGCCTAAAGAATCGCGCCGAACTGCTAGTACTTCAGTATTGCAGAGTACTTGTGCTGGCAAAGATTTACTGATTTTTTGCCATAAATTCATGTATCCACATTTTAAACGTCTAATTTTCCCAGCCATAGATGTTCGGGTGAATTCATGAATGTAAGCATAAGGCATGTCTTGAACAAATCCATATCCTGAAGCAGTATAACCATAGGCAACTGATTTAGGGACAGATTTAAATCCATGGCTCTCAAGGAATGCTGGAGTCAAATCTGAAGCAATGTCACTCACACCATGGACTCCAATTCTACCAGAACCACTTGCTTTATCCTATGTAAAAGAATTGATGGATTTAAATACTTTCTGAAGCTATAGACACCTAATTTAACAGAGAGCTCCATAAACTGACCTGGAGTTGTAATGTCAATGATATTACAGATACATAATCATCTGCAACTTGAATGTCCTGATACTTTCCAGTGTTGCTATCAATAAGTGCAAGTTTATGTGAGCCCATATCTTCTAGCTCGGATGCAGTTTCTTTCGCCAAATGGAAAATAGTCGGAGCACTATTTGCAGCCAGGACTTGCCCTCCAAGGTCATAAACATTGCCTGCAAACACAGCTTGTGGTTGATCAAAATGTTTTGAGAAAAATATTGGTGAAAGATTAGGCAGTTATCTCTTATATCTATACCTTCAATATCAACCGATTCACACATTCCACTGACGGTGTGATATTTTTCCAGCACTGTAATGTTATGGTAGCCTAGCTTTGATAGTGCATAGGCGGCAGATAAACCACTTGGACCTCCTCCAACTATAGCAATTCTTGTATTCACTGGCAAGCTGGGATGCAGCTTTGAGTATACATCTTCTATGGAGTTTTTGAAGTCCATATTGCCGGCCATCGATTGATAGTGTCTGTAAAAGAAAGACAGAATCCATTATAGATAGAAGATCAAATGCTTGACGAAACAAAGAAAGCTTTCAATCCTCCAAATCATAGATGTGAGCTTTTATGAAAAGTAAACATATGCAAATTTTACATTGATAAAACATGTTACTTAGCAATCATCTTAAATTGTCATAATGCCTTCCATCATGCTGCAAGTGCAACAATGATTTTAAGCACCAAAAATATCATCAAGAAGAGAAGTTCTACAATCTTCAATGAATATACTAATTTTTGACACCATATATCCATTATACTAAATTAGTATCATGTTCAAGAACATCCCTTCTTTTCTTCAAGAACAATTTGAACAGAACAAGAGAAGTTCCACATTGTTAACTCTAATCTATGACGCCGAAAAACCCATGATGTTAGTGGGATGTTCAAGAAAAACACGAACAGAAACATACCTCACGGATTAATGCAAAAGACCACCGGCCTCAATGCACTCAACTCAGCTCTCAGTTACAACATTATAACCAAATTTGAGGAAGATCCAAAGGTAGAGTATTCTAAGTCATGATTTGATTCTTTTAAAGACTTTCAGTTTATGCTGAATCCATGCAACTAGATTCATCATCATGATCTACAGATCATGATGATGAGAAAGCCAAAAAGGAAAGAGGGAAGATCTGTCTGTTTCTCTCCTAAAATATTTTGTGCCCACTACGCATGTTCTTGGCTTGTTAACTACACACATTGCCAGTTCATGAGAAAATGGTTATTCAAAGAGAAACTCTCCATTTTTTAGATATAGTTTGTACGCATGAAACGTCCATAATGCATCATAAAATAGTCTCTGAATATTTAATCATTTAAGGATCTAAGTACTTCCATTTTTTTTTTCATATCACAACTTCAATCATGCATTCGCAACTTGAACAGCAACAGAAATACTAATTTAACAACTTTAGAAGTAAGAAATATCAAGAAAGGGACTAAAAGTTTATCAATCTACTAACCTGATCAAAGATGATATAAGCAAAAAGTTAAAACTTAATTATGGATGTGAAAATGGTGTAAGCTCAAAATGTTCTTTCTTTTTTACGCCAAATGGCAGAATGAGAACTTCAGTTCAGTGTAGTGCAATGACGGAACCTCCACTGCTTGTCTGCTGACTTCACAGCCGAATTTAAAGAGTGCAGATACTTAAATGTGTCCAAATGGTACAAGACAGGTTATCTAAGCAATTTTTATCAATCATATTTACTATATGTTTCCTCTTGGATGATCCGGAAAAAAAAAATATTTTCCATTTCACTTTCTGGGAATTAAAAGATATTCTTCTTCTTGTGCTTTCAAGAAAACAATATAATCTTTTAATTGTCTGATTTTGTTTGTTTTTATCTTTGTCTGAACTGCTTTTAGCATCAGATTGGACGACCAATAATGATGATTTATAGCATAAACTTGTACATATATATGGCCATGCAACAACAAAACTGAGGAAATTTTTTCGATTCAAACAAAATGATAATTTTATGATTCTGTTCTGACGTTGTAACTTATAATCAACGAAAATTCAATTGAGATTGATGCTTTAGTTTATGAGTCCTAGAGTATGGAACAACTCTAGTTCAAAACTATGCATTTTTACAATTTCATCAATGGAATCTTGAGAAGGAATCCATGCAAACTTAGTTTTTCACTCTTGGAATATAACTCCCAGCGGCCAGTCAATTTGGATGAAGTTTAAACAAAGCATATTATTCACTGCATAAATCATCGAATGCTGTTGGGCTGGCACCCTTAACTAAATTACGGACAGTTTTCATGTATGCCAACTTGATAAAATCAAAGTTCAATGTTGCAATATAAACAATGACATATGATGTACGCCTTCGATATATAAAACTGAAAATTGATTGGATTAGTAATAAACTCTTGGATTCATTTATTTGATAATACCACTAACTTTCACGTATGAAAATATAGTATGCGAAAATATGTATTGTACGAAAAATTTATATAATGTGTAGTATGTGAAAATGCAAAGTAAATACATATAGTGTGTATAAACAAATGGTATCTGTAAATATATATAATATGTGAAGATGTTTGTATTAGGTGTAAATATGAGGTGTGTGTAAATATGTGTAGAAGGTTAAAATGTGTGTAATAAGTGTAAATATATGTAATGTGTAAAAATATGTAGTCTCTATAATTACGTTTAAAAAGAAAAAAAAAGTAATCGATGTTAATTAATTCTATCATATACAAAATATTTTAAAACTCCATAATTGACCATGCTCTCAAAATAAACAAATTAATCTATATTTTATTGCTTAAAAATTTATCACTATTTTATCTATATTGTCATGTCTACTTAATCTATTAAAATATTCATTTTATCAAACAAGTTTAATTGGTTTCAAATATGAATCAATTAATTTTCCGAATTGGTTTATCAATTATTTTTATATAAATTAAGTGTTCATTTAGGTTGACTTTCTTTCATGTTGTTATGCATGCATGCATTTAATTTGAACTTAAAATACTTTTTTTTAAAAGGTAAAACTAGCTGTTTTTGTAAATAGGATAAAACTGACAATTCTTACAAAGTTGAGATATAGCTCAAAGGGCACAAAACACTCAGCAATCTGCAAATTTTCTATGACAAAAACCCCATTCCATAGCCAATTCCCTATTAGCAGACCTTGATCATGTTGCTATAGCATTTAACAGAACATAAAGACTTCAAGTAATAAAGAATTTGATTTACTTTACACTAAAAATAAATAATTATAAATTTTGATTCATATCCTTAATTACTGTAAAAGAACCTCTTTGTTGATAAGGAAGTGGCCAAAAATGGAATTTGAAACTCAATATGTATAATGCTTAGAATATGTTGGAGATCAATATATATAACTTTTATATCAAGGGAAAAAATTTAATTTTATAAATGTAACTTTAATTGTGCACAATTTCTATTACATGATAAATTGCATGCTTTCAACTTAGTCCTCAAACTGTCAAACATATGGTTGCATAGTGTTGGAGTATATGATGTAATTAAGTAATTACAGGCCAATAATAACATCACACTAAAAATATAATATATAAATTATATTTCACTATATTGTTCTATTTAGGCTAGAATCCAATAAGCATTAATATAAATGTAAGTGTCTAAGAAAGAATTTTTATAAATAAATCCGAAAAAAATGCGACAAGAAAGTGAATTTGTGACAAGGGACAAATTAATAAAAACACCGATATTCGCAAAAGGCAAAAATTTTGCAGAATTTGAAGAGATTTATTGAAAGATAATAAAGTTGTATCAATAAAAATAAAATCTTACAAGTAGTTACAAAGTTCTTTGTAGTTGTAAACAATTCTAAACTAAAAAAAAAAGTCTAAATAGTTTAGAAAAAGAAAAATAGTGCGAAAGTTATAAAAAAAACAATGAATTTGGGTTTAACTTTAGTCTAATTATTTAATCAAATGGGTCTAACTTTAGTCTAATTATTTTATTGTTCAAATGGGTTCAACTTGCGGTATCTTTATTAATTCATCAATCCAGATACATTCACTTTAACAAAATTTTCTAATTAATTGATTTTTGCTCAAAACAAAATTTTCTAATTAATTGTGTATAAGTATGGGAGACAATTTATGTAATTTTTTTCTCCTGACGATTTTAGCTTGCAAAATAGACTGTAAATTAAACGTGGTAGTGTTAATCAAAATGACTAGGGAACAAACTAAAAAGATTCTAAGATATTGTCGGTATGTTGGCATTCGTTTGAACAATCAACATGTGATAAGGGATAAAAATGTACTCTCCATAATCTACGGTTAGGATCAAATCGTACAATCAACGGTCAAGATCAAAGAATATAAAGGTTCCTTGCCTACCAAGATATGTTCCTATAATGACATCATCAAGGTACACCACTTTCTATAAATAAAGCATGACTGCAATTGGAAAAGGGGTTGGTCCCTCTCTACTTATACTTAATATCAATATATCTCCAAGGTCAGTTTCTGACTTAGGCATCGGAGTGGAACTCCCCAGGACTACCTGGGGCGTTTCACTAACGGTTGTTTTGTTCCCCAGGTCAGGTCGACGAGTCGTGGAGAAGCCTTGGTGAGGAGGGCTTCTACTTGGAGAGGGAGACAAGTTTTGGAGGAAGCCCTGGTGAGGAGGGCTACTACCTGAAGACGTGGACTTGTTATCATTCTCGGGAGACTTGCAGATTGACCCTTCTGGAGAAGGGCTTATTCGGAGACTTGCAGATAGACCCTACTGTAGAAGGGCTTATTCGGGACTCCTTTGGAGATTGACCCTTCTAGGCTTCAAACCTCAGCCCTGCAAGGTAGTTGGGGGGAAACCTGGACCGTGTTCATTGGACCTCTTCTCCAAGGCTGTGTTCATTGGACTTCTTCTTCAAAGCCGTGTTCATTGGACCTCTTCTCCAAGGCTGTGTTCATTGGACTTCTTCTCTACGGCTGATTTTACTCGACTTCTTATTATTCTCGGTGGATTTTGGAGGTGGGCTGATTTAAGGTGATCCCCGAAGGCTTCGGATCCTTAAAGTTCGGTAAGGCTCATTTTCAGACTTCATCAGTGGCGCCGTCTGTGGGAAATGGTACAAAAAGTCAATGACCACTACCAACTATAAAATTGCAGTCAAGGTGTGACCTTACTAAAATCTCTTCTTGTTCTCAAATTAAACTTGAAAGCAATATACTTCATGAATCTGATTGCCTAAAATCACGTTACAATCTTAGTAGCTATTTGCAATTTTCTAATGACAATTTGGTTGTAGAAATCTCCAAGTAAGTCTAATTGCATGTTAAAAATTGCATTGAATCATTGAAGTCAATTATTGATTACGTTTGAGGCATAAATTGTGTTTGAGCAAATTTAAATCTCTAAATTGCAATTGTTGAATGCTACTTGCTGTGGGTTCGACCCAAGACTGAACCCAGGAAGGCTATTCCATTTTGTTGTCTTACAATATAAGATATTTTTTATGATTATCTCAAGCAAATATCCATGCATGTACATAAATCCATGGCTTGGAGCACTTAACACAAATAATTAGCCCTACTGGATTTCATTATTCCCTACTGGAGTCCATCACTCCCTACTGAAGTCTGTAACTCCCTACTGGATTTCATCACGCCCTACTGGATTTTATCATTCTCTACTAGAGTTTGTAATGCCCTACAGGGGGCTGAACAAAGGTACTCGATTATGGAAGAATTGGCATTGGCCTTGGTGAACACGGCTAGAAGGTTAAAATCTTATTTTCAGGCGCATCAGATCCAGGTCTTAACTGATAAACCGTTGAGACAAGTATTACAGAAGTCCGAATCTTTGGGAAGGTCAGGAAATTATCAATTGTCTACTTTAGATGGAAAGATCATCCCCAGAAGGTGGAATATTGTAAACTTGCGAAAGTTCTATTTGTAAGAGCTCGTTATTGAGATGAAGTAAAGGAGTTCTCCGGCTTTCTTATATCGACTCGTCTTATTTCTATACCAGGTTTTCTGTCTTCTCGAGAAAGGCCAGCAGAGGGAGAAACCCTGATTTCATAATCTAACGACCAAGACCTGGTAAACCCAGGCAACACTCCAAAAAGACCTGGACAAATTCAGGCAAAATCCCAGAAAAAGACATGGACAAATTCAGGCACTTCGTCAGATAAGACCTGGACAAATTCAGGCACCTCATCAATTATAAGACCTGGACAAATTCAGGCACTTCATCAATTAAGATCTGGACAAATTCAGGCATCTCATCAATTATAAGACCTGGACAAATTCAGGCGTTTCGTCAAATAAGACATAGACAAATTCAGGCATCTCATCAATTATAAGACCTGGACAAATCCAGGCACCTCATCAATTATAAGACCTGGACAAATTCAGGCACTTCGTCAAATAAGACCTGGACAAATTCAGGCACCTCACCAATTATAAGACTTGGACAAATTCAGGCACTTCGTCAATTAAGACCTGGACAAATTCAGGCACCTCATCAATTATAAGACCTGGACAAATTCAGGCACTTCGTCAAATAAGACCTGGACAAATTCAGGCACCTCATCAATTATAAGACCTGGACAAATTCAGGCACTTCGTCAAATAAGACCTGGACAAATTCAGGCACCTCATCAATTATAAGACCTGGACAAATTCAGGCACTTCGTCAAATAAGACCTGGACAAATTTAGGCACTTCATCAATTATAAGACCTGGACAAATTCAGGCACTTCGTCAAATAAAACCTGGACAAATTCAGGCACCTCATCAATTATAAGACCTGGACAAATTTAGGCACTTCGTCAATTAAGACCTGGACAAATTCAGGCACCTCATCAATTATAAAACCTGGACAAATTCAGGCACTTCGTCAAATAAGACCTAGACAAATTCAGGCACCTCATCAATTATAAGACCTGGACAAATTCAGGCACTTCGTCAAATAAGACCTGGGCGAGTCAAGGCAACACCTTGAAAAATGTGACTCTGCCAGTAGTAAGACCTGGACAAGCTCAGGCTATTCATCTAAAAGGCAAGGCTATTAGCAGAGGTCCTCCTTCTATCCTGTTTTACGGTTCAAGGAAAAAGAAACACGCAGAAGAGAACAATAATAGTTTACACAAGAAAATGTGTAACTAAACAAAAACTGTCACACACTACTATCAACTGGACAAGTATCACCAGCAAGGCTCGTATTCTCTCGAGTGTTATCCAATGCCTCTGAAGATTACTTGCTTTTTCGAACCTCGCCTCCTTCAGTCTCGGCGGTTGCGATACTGGTTCCAACTGGGAACAAAGGAATGAGGCCTTCAACAGGGAGGTGCACTCGTCCCGAGGTCAAGTTGGTCATCAAGGTGTTCAGATTCTCTCTCGAATTAGCGTCATAGCCTTCCAGCTTATCCACCTTGATCTCCGGATGAAGCTTCTTGACCTCTTGATAAGCAAAGGTAGACCCTTGATCCTTCACGGAGTTACATTGATCGGCCATGAAGTTGACGAACTGAGGGAAGGAGAGCAAGTTCTTGACCAATCGAAACGCACCTTCCCCGGAGTAGAACTGACAACGAGCCTCCAAGGCCTTTCTCTCCTTGCTTGCTTCCTTGAACTGGCTCTTCTGGGCAGACACTTTCTCAGAATAAGATTTGTTCTTTTTCTTCAACTTATGGATGTCTTCCCGAGCCCTGGACAAGTCCCGTTCCATGTCTTGCTTGAGTTTCTCAATTTTTAGTCGACGCCTCTTCGCCTTCGCTAGATCTTGACGAGTCTTAATCAAGTCAGCATTAAGGTCCTTGACGGACTCACAGGTTCTTTTAAAACAAAATGACAGCTCATTGGATAGAAGCAAGCCCCGCCGAAGAGAGACATATTAAGCAAACCCAGAATGAGTCTAGGTATGGGTATTATAGACGATAAAAAGATCAAAGGAAAAGAAAACCTACTTGAGTGAGCCTTAAGCTCATGAGAGGGTCCCCTTCAGAATCTTCCAAAGTGGCCATTGCCATCTTCTCTATGGGGGGATAATTCCAGAAGAGAACTCCTGGCACATCTCCAGACTCAAACGGTCATTTACCTGATAATCCCATATTGGATTGAATTGTGCCATGGGAATTGTTTGATAAGACGAGGAAGGTACAATCGGCCGAACTTGGCGATCAAACAAAAAAAAAAGTTGGCAGAGGTACTAGCAGGACGACCCATCTTCGCCTTCTTGGACTCAATAGTGACATTTCTCCCAGGGTGTTTTCTTTTTTTGAGAAGACGGAGCAGGGGGCTCCTGCTCTTCCTGAAAAATTCATGTATACCCAAGGATATCATCTCAAAAACGAGTAAGACCTGAGAAATTCAGGAAAGCCCAAAGCTATTATTCCCTAAATGAAACCTCCCTATTTTCAATCGGCACATGGCCAACCCCTTCACTCCTTGAGGAAATAGCAGTAGTTCCCGCCGTGTAAAAGGGGATGAAATCCCCAATGGGGAGGTGCACCCGTCCAGCTGAGAGGTGTCTTCCTCAGTATAGAACTCAAGCTTAGACTCTAGGAGTTCTTTCCCCTTAGCTCTAAGATGCAAGCCTCACGAGTAGAAACTTTCTCACATGAGGAGTCACATTTCTTCTTCAGCTTGCAAAGTTCTTTTTACGCCTCAGATGAATCCCTTTTGGCTTTTGCTTGAAGTATCCTGGTTTTGACTTGATCTTCTCGAGTTGGGGCTAAATCAACAATTAGTTGTTATTTGATCTCTGAAACCTTCTTAAAACGAGAAGACAAGTCTGCAGCTAAGAACAAACCCTACAGAAAATAAGAGTAATAAGCCTATCAGAAGAATAAAGAGTATATGTAAAAGGAGACCAGTGTTAAGTTGCCCTACCTGAGAAAGGCGAATTTTCATCAAGGCTGCGAAACTTGTCACTGCGACATCAAGATAAAATAAATAAGGAGAGAGATAAACGTAAGCAAAGTATGGGAAGAATGGAGAAGAAAAATACCATTCTCTTCGAGCTCTTCTGGAAATAAACCCAAACGGGCTGGGCTCAACCCTAGTCCCACAAGGCATCCTTAGGTCATAAAGGACATTTTCTAGGGTTTGAAATTTATGATACTGTTAATTAAGGCGGATACATCTTCTTGATCCACCTCACTCGGAGGTTTCCATACTATACTCATTGGCACTAAGCTGATAAAGAAAAATTTACTCTTCCACCTTTTGAGAAAACCTGAGTAGGGAGAAAAAACAAGTCCTTATACATGACCTGCGGGTGAAATAAACCCATCTTATGTCTCTACCTGATGACTTTAGACTATAGAAAAGCCTAAACCAAGGAACTTTACTTTTCACCCTGCCACACCTAGAGAAGGCCTCAAATCCGACCAAGGTCTTAATAGCATTGGGAGTCAGCTGGGCTAAAATTTACTTATAGTAATTTAAAATGTTTCTGAGAAATGGAGACAGTGGAAATTTCAGGAAAGACTGAAGCTGGCATTTATATACAGTAGAAAAACCTACTGGAGGCCGAGATGTAAATTGACCCTCATAAGGGACCTTGACTATATATCTAGAAGGAATGTGAAATTGACGGACTACCCTTTTCAGCATTTTCGCAGTAATTGAAGAACTTGAATACGTAGTTATGGAAGTAATCGAAGTATTTCCCAATGAGAGAACAAGGCTATGATCCGGCCCTTCTAATTATCAAAGTCGCCCTCTTCAGAAGGGTTTTATCAGAGTCGCCCTCTTCAGAAGGGCTATTATCAGAACTTCCTTCTTCTTCAGAAGGACACAGTCGCCCTCTTCAGAAGGGCTATTATCAGAACTTCCTTCTTCCTCAGAAGGACACAATCGCCTTCTTCAGAGGGGCTATTATCAAAGTCGCCCTCTTCAGAAAGGTTATTATCAGAGTCGCCCTCTTCAGAAGGGCTATTATCAGAACTTCCTTCTTCTTCAGAAGAACACAATCGCCCTCTTCAGAAGGGCTATTATCAGTTGGGTTTTCACTCCAGTAAGGCTGGGGGCTCATACCCCACCCTTGAACCTTTGATAACAGCTAGACTCAATCTATGAAACGACTAGGGTAATATCCTAGCAAAACAGGAAATTCGGAAGAAGACACATACACGAAAGAACTTCAAGTCCAGATTAGTTGGGTTTTCACTCCAGTAAGGCTAGGGGCTCACCCCCAACCAATATGGGGGGCTATTGATAAGGGATAAAAATGTACTCTCCATAATCTACGGTTAGGATCAAATCGTACAATCAACGGTCAAGATCAAAGAATATAAAGGTTCCTTGGCTACCAAGATATGTTCCTATAATGACATCATCAAGGTACACCACTTTCTATAAATAAAGCATGAGTGCAATTGGAAAAGGGGTTGGTCCCTCTCTACTTATACTTAATATCAATATATCTCCAAGGTCAGTTTCTGACTTAGGCATCGGAGTGGAACTCCCCAGGACTACCTGGGGCGTTTCACTAACGGTTGTTTTGTTCCCCAGGTCAGGTCGACGAGTCGTGGAGAAGCCTTGGTGAAGAGGGCTTCTACTTGGAGAGGGAGACAAGTTTTGGAGGAAGCCCTGGTGAGGAGGGCTACTACCTGAAGACGTGGACTTGTTATCATTCTCGAGAGACTTGCAGATTGACCCTTCTGGAGATGGGCTTATTCGGAGACTTGCAGATAGACCCTACTGTAGAAGGGCTTATTCAGGACTCCTTTGGAGATTGACCCTTCTAGGCTTCAAACCTCAGTCCTGCAAGGTAGTTGGGGGGAAACCTGGACCGTGTTCATTGGACCTCTTCTCCAAGGCTGTGTTCATTGGACTTCTTCTTCAAAGCCGTGTTCATTGGACCTCTTCTCCAAGGCTGTGTTTATTGGACTTCTTCTCTACGGCTGATTTTACTCGACTTCTTATTATTCTCGGTGGATTTTGGAGGTGGGCTGATTTAAGGTGATCCCCGAAGGCTTCGGATCCTTAAAGTTCGGTAAGGCTCATTTTCAGACTTCATCAACATGCATGATGCATAGATTTCCATTTCTTTTTTCGGCTCTGAGGAATCCGTCATCAAGCAACAATGCTCCAGTCCACGAGAGTATTAAAGGATTATTTGAATAATGAAGTTAAAGTCCTTTTTTGTGCAATGCGGCGCTGCACTTTGAAGCGATACATATATATATATATATATATATATATATTGCATCACACGAAAAAAGTTTTATTGTTATATATAATCGTGTTTTTTATATGAGATTCTCTATATAAAATTATTTAATCTTATTTTAATTAAAACGATAAGATAGAATAATATTATATAGCGAATCCAATCTCATATTTTTTAGGCAAATTCTTTATATCAATGAGAGAATTAGTTCCAAGAAGTGCACATGAAATAATTCAAAACATCAATTTGTTGACAAGAAATGAAGAACTTGAATGGTTGAGAGTTGAATTCTTGTTTAGAGACGAGGAATATTGACCCTTTACAATTGCACTATACATGATTCTCTACAATTTTGTTAAAAGATATTAAAACATGATGAAAAAACAAAATATTAGTCTTTGTTAAAATGGAAAAGCAAACATAATGAACTAATTTAATAACTTTTATTTCTTGAAAATTTCTAATTATATATCTTTGTTGTTCTCATTTTTCTTTTGATGTGATTTACAGAATATAAGAGAAAATATGCAATTAGTCCATGTGTCAAATATGGGTAAGTTACTTCAATCGTCTCTCAATTTAGGAGTTTATTTCGTTTTTGTTCATAATCTTTAAAATATGTGTAATGCTTATTATGTTCTTGTTTCTTTGGTAATCGCCACATTTGGTCACCCTACGCATTATACATATTTTTACGCATATTTATACCTAGTAAATATATTTTTACATACTATATAAATTTACACATATTACATATATTTCCACCCATAATACACACATTTTTCACACACTATACATTTTTACATGCTACACACATTTTCATAGACTGCACATATTTTCACACATTATATATATTTACACATATTACCACGTTTTCATTGACTACACATATTTTCACATAGTATATATATATAAATATATGCTACACACATTTTCATAGACTACTACATATTTTTGCACACTATACATATTGACATATATTTTCACACACCATATATTTATGTATACGGTATAAATTCTCGTACATTATACATTTTCACATACTATATTTTCAAATGTAAAAATTAATTGGATTATCAACCATATAAAATAATAAATTTAGTAATTTATTATTTTTAAATTTTAGAATTTTAAATTTTCAATTTTATCAAATGGCCTTAGTTCGATTACAACTTATAAATTAGTTGTATGAGGTATTTTTGGATTTTATTATGAATTTTTTTTTCTTGAGATTTGTTATGAGAAAAGAATATTTTGGGAGTGTTTGGAATGAATGATTTTGTTTTGTTGGGATTTGTATTGAAGATTTTTTTATTAATAAAAGTTTGAAATTTAAATTTGAATTAATATTTTATTAATTTATTTTGGTGGGAATTGTGTTAGAAAGAATTGTTTGTTATTAAAATTTAAAATTTAAATTTAAATTTAATATTTTATTTATAAAAAACCATTGTAGCAAAAATAATTACTGTAGCATTGTTTTTGTTTTTGAAAATTTTGATAAAAAAATTGAATAAAATAAACAACTCATTTTGCATTTGTGAAATAAATCACTAAAACAATTGTTGTCCAAACAGATTAGTAATTTCACCACTAAATAGGTTGGTGATTTCTAAACCACACAAAATATAGCAACTTAATCAAATATTACAATGGAAATCATTTGGAACAATTGCATACAAATGTTTTTTAAAAAAATGGATCCAAACTCAACTAGATGAAGTTTTAGGTGGAATAATCTCAGTCATACACTTTACCAGTTTTTCACATGAAATTTTTAGTTGAATAATCTCAAGTTTACACTTATCTAATCGTTTGAAGAATAATCGTTACATACTCCTTTATAAGGATAATGCAATCTAGAATTTGTTTATAAATGTTACAAAATTTTAAATTTTAAAATAAATAATCTTGAAAAAATAGGAAAAATAAAATGGATGTTAATCTTGAAAAAAGACGATAAGCAAAATTTGAAATTGGTATAAATATTTAAAAATAAATCCGACCTGCCGGATTCGAACCAGCGACCTAAGGATATCTATGGAGATTCACCACTACAGTCCTCCGCTCTACCAACTGAGCTAAGGTCGGTTGATTGAAATTAGGATGTACTTGTTTTGATCATATCTCCCTTTTTTATAAGGAAAGAAACTACTGTATAAGAAAAAAAAAAAACAAATATAAAAAAAAAAAAACTGAAGATGCTGGATTTCAATGGAATTGATTATAATATCTGGACCTACCACCCAACAAAGTGAAAATTAACAATAATACTGTAATAGTGTTTTTCGTTGCTGTGTATTTTGATTTAATATTTACAAAAATGTTCCATTGCATTTGCAAATCATCCTTTTATCTTTAAAGAGTCATATTGACAATGAAACATTTTGATTTTTCTTTTAGTATTTACAAAAATGCTCCATTGCGTTTGCAAATCATCATTTCCTCTTTAATCTGTCATATTGACAATGAAACATTTTAATTTTTTATTTTTTATTTAATATTTACAAAAGTGTTCCATGCCGTTTGCAAATCATCATTTTTCTTTAATCTGTCGACAATGAAACATTCTGATTTTTTTATTTAATATTTACAAACATTGTTCCATTCCATCCCTTTCTTTTTAATGAGACAAATTGACAATGGAACATTTTGATCCCGGCATATTCTGAACGCAAATTAACAGTCCCAGTCAAACTTAGTATTACTCACATAGTCACATTGATTTCTCTGTGTTACCATCGAAAAATCCAAGAGCACCTCTATCTCTATGCAACCAAAAATAACTAAATTTTGCTTCAATTCAACAACTTCTTTGTTGACAAAAGGTGGCCATAAAAGGGTTTTGAAAATCAAAATATATTATCAATAGAATATATTGATTTCTAATGTAATTTATATTATAGAATTTGACAATTTTTACGTAATTCAATATGTCACAACCTTCCTTCTCTTTCAGGTTTAGGACTTGACTGATTGATTACGTATAGGCTTAGAATATGTTGATACGAATGAAAAAATTAAACCATTTGTGTAAGTTTCTATTACATGATAAATTGCATACTTTCAATTTAGTCCTCAAATATGTGTTTGCATATTATTTGAGTTAGATGTAATTAGGTTAGCTAGAAACAAGCAAGAATCAATTTAGATTTAAAGGTCTAAGAAAAGATTAAAAAAAAAGTGCAGCAATTCTTGAATTTATCAAGAACGTACAACTTTAGTTTAGTTTTTTTATTTTATTTGTACAAATAGGTTGAACTTGTGCTGTCTTTATTAATTCACTAATTCAAAAACTGTTTTAAAACTAATACTAATATTTTATTTGTACAAATAAGGTTTGGAATTCACACACTTGTTAGGCTTTCTAAACATTGGTTTTCTAATGTTTTTCAATTCATTGTTTATTTCACATATGGTTTTTTTTTTCAACTGTTGGTTGAATGTCATTTGTAACTTAAAAAGTTTTCCCTTATGTCTCCCTCCTTATAATTTTACATTTATTATTAATAAATTGTAGGGCTATATATACTTAATTAACTCTCATCACTCGAAGGTGAATTTAAAATGGAAAAGAAAGAGAATTATTTCCAAGAAGAACACATAAACTAATTCAAAACACCACCTTATCGACAAAGAAATGGAGAATATATAGGAATGGATGAGAGTTGAATCCTTGTTTTGAGATTAGAATATAAACCCTTTACCATTGAACTACATATAATTCTCTTGAATTTAAAGTTTATCAGAATCATCATCATAAAAACTTTGTTAAGTACCAATCATTAAGTGACACGTAAGACTTTTTTAATATCTCGCCATATTATAATAATAATAATAATAATAATAATAATAATAATAATAATAATAATAATAATAATAATAATAATAATAATAATAATACGCCACACTTATATCATATACTATCAGATATGAATTTTAAATGATAAGTGATAGTACAAATGCCATATTTTACCATAATTTTTTAAAAATACTACAATTGGTTTTTGGAATAAAGAAAACTATAGAATGCATGCAAGTTAAATCCAAATCGATGCAATCAAACAGTAATTAAAATAAATAAACTAAAGTATTAAATGATGAATAATGAATGACATTCTGCATAGTCAAATGATTGATATTACAATACAAGGGATGAAGGGAACCTTCATTATGGCAGAAGAGAAAGATACCTTTCATGAAATGACAGAAACTTATTGCTTTGTAATATTATTGATTTATTCATTTGGATTTTATTGTTGAATGTGTAGAATTAAACTAAGTTTCCTAAAACTAGTTTAGTTAAATTTCTTATTGACATGAATTAGGATAGTTAAGTTTCTATTTGGTTTGTTTCCTAATTCCTTATTGACATGAATTAGGAAGTCTTTGTCTTATAAATAGAGGTATAGGGTTATTTGGTTTTGTACAACAGCCAAAACAAAAGTTGCTGTCTTTGTGAGTTTTGTGAAAAGCCAATACGACTTGGTTTCAAGAAATAAAAGTGTTGCTGCCTCTAAATCATCTTTTTTATTTTTCGTGTGATTTCTTTTTGATTAAATTCGATCCTTCAAATTGGTATCAAAGCAAGGTTGTTTTTGGTGGTCATGTCAACAACGAATATAATTTGTGGTTGTTCCCCAACTTACGGGAAAACCAAAATTAATAATCTTTGGAGAGGTCAGATGGAAACCCATTTAGAAATTTTTGATTTGATTCAATACGTTCAAGACGAAGTACCTGAAGATGCTACTGTGGAGAAAAAGAGGCAAGGAAAAATGGCGTTGTCTCAAATTCATCAATCCATTGATCAATCGGTTTATCTGAAAATCTCAACGGCCAAAACTGCAAAAAAGGCTTGGGATATTTTGGAAAAGACATACAAAGGTGTTGACAAGGTTCAACAGAGTAATTTGATGGTGTTGAAACAGAAGTTTGAGCTTTGCACAATGGAAGAGACTGAATCCATTGAGGAGTATTTTTCTCGTCTGTCACTGATCAGAGACGAGATGGAATTAAATGGGCACGTTTTAAAAGATGACGTTTTTGTTGAGAAAGTTCTCAATACACTGCCCATGAAATTTGATTATGTGGTGGCTATAACGCAAGAAGCCAAAGATTTATCTACATTGTCAGTTGAAGAATTGCAAGGCAGATTAATTACACATGAACAGCGCATTAATGAAAAATTGAATGATTCTGTGGAAAAGGAGACTCCGAAGAAGGCATTGCAGGCACAAACAGATAAATTAAAGAACAATTCAAATGTTGCTGCGACAAATGCTCATGGCCAGAATTTCAGAGGAAGAGGACGCGGTAGAAATAATTACCGAGGTCGTGGTAGAGGTAACAAATTTTTCCAACAGAGAGAAAATAGTGGATTTACTTTTCAACAGTCTAATAATTCCCATAAGAGTAAAATTCAATGCTATAATTGTGGAAAATTTGGCCATTATAAAAAAGATTGTTGGGGTGCAAAATCTGAAGTGCATGTCCAAATTGCTGAAACTGATGAGAATAAACAAGAGGCTGTTTTATTTTCTACTGCTGAATGTGAACAAACAAAGAATAGTAATTGGTATTTGGATTCTGGCTGTAGTAATCACATGACTGGAGAAAAGGAGTTATTTTCTAATTTGGATGAATCATTTAAAAGCACAGTTAAATTTGGAAACAATACAGTTGTACCTGTTCTTGGAAAAGGGAGTATACCTATTACTTTGAAAAATGGGTCGACAAGCTTTATTGGTGATGTGTTCTATGTACCCAATCTTTATCATAATCTGTTGAGTCTTGGACAGTTATTTGAAAAGGGGTATGATTTGAATTTTAAACATGGAACTTGTATGATCAGTGATGCACGATTGGGATTAATTGCAAAAGTGAATATGAATCATAGTAGACTGTTCCCTATAACTCTGAATTATGGTGATTCATCTTGCTTTAGTTCCACTATTTCTAATGATGCATGGTTGTGGCATATGAGATTTGGTCACTTCAATTTTGGTGGTTTAAATTCTCTGTCCAAGAAGAGTATGGTTTTGGGGCTGCCTTCACTTGATTTTTCTCTTAGACAGTATGAATCTTGTATTAAGGGAAAGAAGCACATACATTCTTTCCAAACAGGCAATTCTTGGAGGGCTAGTCATCTATTGGAGCTTGTTCATTCAGATTTGTGCTCAATGGAGGTACCTTCTAATGGTGGTAATAAATATTTTATCACATTTATTGATGATTTTAGTAGAAAATATTGGGTTTATTTTCTGAAGAATAAATCTGAGGCTTGTGATACTTTCAAGAGATTCAAGGTGTATGTAGAAAAACAGACTGGATTCTACATAAAGACTTTGAGAACTGATAGAGGCACTGAATATATTGTGTGTGATGAATTCTTGATGAATCATGGTATTAAACATCAGATGACAAACAGGTATACTCCTCAACAAAATAGTGTGGCAGAGAGAAAAAATAGAACAGTGATGGATTTGGTGAGATCCATGATGGTGGCAAAAAACATGCCAAAGGAATTTTGGGCAGAAGCTGTGTCGTGTGCTGTTTATATTTTGAACAGATGTGGTATGAGGTGTAATCATGGGATGACTCCATACGAGCTTTGGTTTGGTAAGAAACCAAATATTAGTCACTTAAAGGTATTTGGTTGTCTAGCCTATTCTCATGTTCCTGATGCTTTGAGGAAGAAATTGGATGATAAAGCAGAGAAGTGCATATTTGTTGGCTAAAGTCTACAGACAAAAGGCTATAGATTGTTTAATCCAGATACAGGAAAGATAATTATGAGCAGAGATGTTACTTTTGATGAGCAAGGAGCATGGAATTGGTCTTCTAAAGAACCAATAACATCAGTTGGTCAACCACCAGTACCTTTATTAATTGAGGAGGATAGACAGCAGACAGTGCAAGTTGAACAACCACCTCGTGATCCTTCATCTTCAAGTGTGCAAATAACTCCTGCACAGTCTAGTCGACCACAACGGCAACGACAATTACCAGCTCGATTGCAGGATTATGTTGTGGGTGATAATACTAATGCTGATTTATCTGATAAAGATGTTGTGAATTTTGCTTTATTTGCAGATTGTGACCCAGTTGACTTTAAGGATGCTACTCGAGAAGATTGTTGGATACAAGCAATGGGTGAAGAAATTCATGCCATTGAGAAGAATGATACTTGGGAGCTTACAAATCTTCCAAGTGGGAAGAAAGCAATTGGAGTGAAGTGGATTTATAAGACAAAATATAAACCTGATGGAGAAGTGGAGAGATACAATGCGAGACTTGTTGCTAAAGGTTACAAGCAGAAACCTGGAATTGACTATTTTGAGGTATTTGCTCCTGTTGCTAGACTTGATACAGTTCGTTTGATAATTTCTTTATCTGCACAAAATAATTGGAGGATTTATCAAATGGATGTTAAGTCTGCATTTTTGAATGGTGTTCTTGAAGAAGAAGTATATGTTGAGCAACCTGCTGGTTTTGTTAGAAAAGGTCAGGGAAAATAAGGTTTACAGGTTGAAACGAGCTTTATATGGCTTAAAACAATCTCCAAGGGCGTGGTATACTCGCATTGATTCTTTCTTTGTGGATCATGGTTTTCAAAGATGTCCATATGAGCATACTTTATATGTGAAATCATCTAGTGGGGGTGATGTTCTTTTGATATGCTTGTATGTAGATGATTTGATTTTTACAGGCAATAATCTGGAGATGATTGCTGAATTTAGGGAGGCCATGATTAAACAGTTTGAGATGACTGACTTGGGTCTTATATCTTATTTCCTTGGAATTGAGGTTTTACAGTCTGAACAAGGCATATTTATCTCTCAGAAAAAATATGCAGGAGATGTCTTGAAAAAATTCAAGATGGATGGAGTTAAATCAATATTGACTCCAGGCGAGGAAAATTTGAAGTTGACAAAAGAAGGGACAGGAGGACCTGTAAATCCGATATACTTTAAGAGTATGTTGGAAGTTTGAGATATTTGACTTCTACAAGACCAGACATTACTTTTAGTATTGGTTTGATTAGCAGGTTTATGGAAAATCCGCGACAGTCACATTTGCAAGCTGCAAAGAGAATTTTGAGGTACATTAAGGGTACTCAAGGAGATGGAATTCTTTATTCATCTGGTGATCCAGTTGAACTTGTTGGGTTCACAGACAGTAATTGGGCTGGTGATACAGTTCAATGGAAAAGTACTTCTGGATATGCATTTTTTACTGGTTCAGGTGTGTTTTCTTGGAGTTCAAAGAAACAACAAGTGGTTGCATTATCTACAGCGGAGGCAGAATATATTGCAGCGTCAAACAATGCTACACAAGCATTGTGGCTAAGGAGAATGCTTGAATTTCTTCAACATAAACAAAATGGTCCGACTACGGTATTTTGTGATAGCAAATCAACTATTGAATTGGCAAAGAATCCAGTGTTTCATGGACGGAGCAAACACATTGATATCAAGTTTCACTTTATTCGTGAATTGATTCGAGATAAAGAGATTGCAATTAACTATTGCAAGTATGAAGATCAAGTGGCGGACATTTTCACCAAGGCATTAAAAATGGAGACCTTTGTGAAGTTGAAGAAGCTTTTGGGAATGACCAAGCAAGACGACTTAGTTTAAGGGAGGCATTTGTAGAATTAAACTAAGTTTCCTAAAACTAGTTTAGTTAAATTCCTTATTGACATGAATTAGGATAGTTAAGTTTCTATTTGGTTTGTTTCCTAATTCCTTATTGACATGAATTAGGAAGTCTTTGTCTTATAAATAGAGGTATAGGGTTATTTGGTTTTGTACAACAGCCAAAACAAAAGTTGCTGTCTTTGCGAGTTTTGTGAAAAGCCAATACGACTTGGTTTCAAGAAATAAAAGTGTTGCTGCCTCTAAATCATCTTTTTTATTTTTCGTGTGATTTCTTTTTGATTAAATTCGATCCTTCAGAATGTTTTCCAACATTCAGGTTGTACAAAGCTTTGCCAAATTGACATTTGCCGAGAAAGAAATTTTGGTTCAATATTTGCCATCGAGATAATTTTCTTCCTACAAAGGGCCAATAAAATACTTTCGTGCAAAGTTAACCATCAGGCTCCTTCCACAACCATGTCATGGCATACGAAACTGAAACTGAAGGATGAGCAACAATATATGCTGAAAGCGAACGAATTAATTCTCATTTCCATCTCGAATTCCCAATGTCTTTTATTCAAATTTCAACTTTGTTTATGCAAACTGAGTCTAAATCCTATGTCCAATATTTATCCAATCCTATTCTGTCTAACGTTTAAAACTACGTAGTTTCATTAAAAGTAGGGACTAAATGCATAAATATCATTAAAATTACTTAAAAATTATTAGACCCTAACTAAGAGATTAGTGAACCCTACCATCGTAGTTTTAATTAGGACAGAATAAGACAGACAAAATCTTGGATAAAAGATCCTGTGTCATGCAAACTAAGCTTGTCTCCCAATAAAACATCATAATAATAAGGAAAATTGAAAAAAAAACATTTCTCACATTTTGTTAAAAAAATTATTAAATCCCTCATATTAAAATAATGCATATTCATCATTCACATTTTAAAAACATATAAATTTCGTCATTCCGTCACATTTCGTCCACGGAAGAAGTAAATAAAATGTGACGGAATGATGAAATTAGTACAATTTTAAAGTGTGAAACTCGAATATGCATAGTTAATAGGAGTTGAGATCTTTTGTCTAAAGTTATCTCTGTCTTATCATGTCCAAAATTAAACTAGGGAGGGTTTACTTATTTATTAGTCATTGGTTAGGGTCTAATAATTGTAAAGTGATTTTAGTGATATTTATGCTTTTAATCCCTAGTTTTAATTAAACCACTCATTTTTTACATTTGACAGAATATGACAGACATAATTTTGGACAGATGATCTAATCTCGTTAAATAGGAGACTCATTTTTTTTTTTTTGGCCAAAACATGAGGGATGTTTTTTCTAATTTTCTCTAAAGTTATGGTAAAAAGGCTATTAGAAAACTCATCCTAACTTTTTAACATCCCAAGTAAACTTAGAGGTAATTGGCCTAAAACACTTTTTCTTTTTGTTTTTTTTCCCTTTTTAGAGCAAATTAATGACTTTTTGTTCCTTGATACGTTGCCAAGTGGATAGATTATTATATTGATCAACAAATTAACCATCCTGCATTGTGAAAGTGTACACATGTTTAGATCTCATTGATATTTTATTGTTAACACTATGTATGTGAATCTATCAAATAAATACAATGGAATAGAATAAGAATCTAAGGGATAGCTTTTCGACAAATAATTTTTATTGTTTTTCCCTGCAAGTCTGCAACAGTTAATTAATTTTTAGGGGTCATTGACAGTATAAGTTAATTTTTAGATATTTCTGTCTATAATTAAAAGGTTGATACAAAGAATAATTGACAATTTGTAATAGACACAATTAATGTTCCTACTAAATTTGTAATCATCATAAATCTGATAAATTTATTTTAATTTCAACCGAAGCCATTCAAATTCTATAATATTTTATTTAAGTTAAATGTAAAAATAATTATATAAAAATATTAAACTGATTCCCTTTTATATAATTATTTCACAAATGAGATAGTAAGTAGATAGTTTGAAGATTTTTAAACCACCAACCATCAATGTTTTGAAAAGGGTTAGTTACCGATAACCCACATGTGGTTTGCCGATTTTTGTTAAAACCCCCATGTGTTTTCAAAATATACTGACAACCCCCATGTGTTTCTGACCTAAGCGTAAAGTGGATGGAAAATAGGTGCACTGACGGCACCGTTAAAATTTCCAATATTACCCTCTTACCTTTTATCAATTCAAACCAATAAATCTTTAAATTACTAAAACTTTGGGGTCAGAGTCAAAATTATTAAAGTTTTGAGGTAAAAAATAAATTTAAAATTTTCTTTTCTCTTCCTCAATGGTTTTTTCTCTTCCTTTTTTTTGTCTTTTGTTTTTGGTCCAACACCACCACTCTTACACCACCACCACCACCACTACAACAACCATCCACTCACTACCTTTTTTATCTCTATTCAAATTTTGGAGTCAAAATTTCAAATTTTTTAAAGTTTTGAAGTAAAAAATAAATTTAAATCCTTTTCTCTCCTTAAACGTACAATCTATCTTCCTTCATTTTTTTTCAACGCCACCATTCCACCATGCTCCACCCTCCTCCACCGTCAATACTTCCACCACCACCACCACAAAAATAACTTAGAACAAAATTGATAGCCGCCACCACCACAATAACTTCCAACGAAATCTTTAGCCGACGAAATTCTACAATTCATTCCACTTTCAAATATGAACCATCAACCCAAACCTTCCATCTCCAAACCCCATTCTTCTAGTGCCGAGGTAGGTTGCCCACCTAGGTCTCTTTGATGCTTTTGCTCTTTTAATTTCTTCAGACTTTGGGTTGAGCAATCGTTATTTTTTTTTTCCAGGTCCATACAGTCTAAAGAATTAAAGTTTAAATGCTCATCTCAGTTTCACAATTACGAATTAACAATAAGAACAATCCTATCACAGTGGCAACAATTCCAAGAGACACCTTCTTTTTGCTCCCTGGTGAAGTATAAGAACATGAACCATGGGGACAACCCTCACAAATCTTTATTCATGGGAGACATTGCGGCGAGACCGCAAGCCAAGCCGGAAGAAAGATGTGCATATCCATCAAAGAGGTAGTAAGCCTTGGTCTTGGGGTTAATTCCGGTACTGATGATGACAGCAATGATCAAACCGTAAATACCCAAAACAACAGCCATAACAACCGGCACAATCGATTCATCACCAACTCCGGTCGCATCATCCCCATGGATGCAACTCCAACTCTACTCTTCGTCGTCCCGTACGCAGCTCCCATATACAGGAGAAGACGAGCGCGGCAGCAGCGCCGAGGAATCCGAAGAAGGGAGCAATTTCATCGCCGCTGAAAGTTGAAGACATTTTTCTTCAAATCGGAATCGCGATTTGAGTAATCGATAGGGACAATTCTATTGTAATTCCCACAATTTAAAAAGTAGATGAATGGTTTAATGATTGAAAAAAGAAAAAAAAATATGAGAATTATGATTCTCCAAATCAGATTAATTAATGTCGCAAAAGAAGAAAAGGAGAGAATGAGAAAAAAAGAATGAAAGAAAAAAAAGGGAGCAGAGTATTGGTTGGAAAAAGACAAAAAAAAACGACAAGTATATTGGCAAGATAAAGTTGGGATAATACCACTTTACAATTGAAACCGAAACACATGGGGGTTGTCAGTATATTTTGAAAACACATGGGGGTTTTAACAAAAACCGGCAAACCACATGGGGGTTATCGGTAATTAACCCTTTTGAAAATCATACAAAAATATGAACCGGTCGACTTACAGGGACTAATTATTAAGTCAATTCGTTTACGCCGGATAAAAATGTTGAATAACGTCATCATGATATAACTAATAAATTTAAACTATAAATATATTAATAATTTTTTTAAATCATTGTATTCAATTACAAATATTTATTGAATTATAATTAAAATATATAATATTAATAAAACACTATCATAATTTGTGGAGTTTGCCTTTATTTGAGCTTTTGACTTTGTCAGCGAATAACCCAAAATAGTAATAGGTTCACATATTTAATTTGTTTGCTTGATTGTTTCGGGTGAATTAAGAAAGAAATTTAAAAAAAAAAGTTTTATTTATCAAAAAAAGAAAATATGCCATATATTGTATTAATATTGAATTCAATTTCAAAACTAAAAGAGAAAATTTATAAAATAAAAAGGGTAAATTATCCCTAGAGGTTTGTCCAAATTACCAAACAAATCTTGAGATTTGATAAAACTATCAAATAAACTTTTAGCCTTGCGAAATGACAATAAAACCAACAAAAAATTGAGTTGAAAAACTTTCAAAAAATAGGGGAAAAATAGAGTTTTTAAATAATATATAATAAATAAAAAATCAAACATTTTGTGTTTCAAAATGAAAAAGTTGGTGATCTTTTCATCTAATATTATTTGAAATACTTGAAATATAAATATGTCCAAATAAAAATATTTTTTAATTTAAATTAGATGAATTTAATATTCTTCAATAGTATTTTAATCTAATAAATTTTATGCTTTAGTAATAAAGGCATAATTATCATTACAATGAGATTATAGAAAATTGTTATACTATTGAATGGTCAAAGTTTTGTTTGGTAATTTATCAAACGTCAAAGTTTGTTGGGTAGTTTGGACAATTCTCGATAGATGTAAATGTAGTTTACCCAATAAAAAATGATAGACCCACAATTGTATTAATACTAGACAATAATTCAAAACCAACCTAAAATTCTTATTAAAAAAAAGGAGAATCAACAGAAATGTCCCTCACATATTGCCATTTGAGCAATTTTGTCCCTCACATTTAAAATGTAAAAAATTTACCCCTCACACTCTCAATGTGTAAAATTTGGATCCTTCGTCTGACTTCTGTTAACACTTCTGTTAAATAATGTCACATGACCTGCATGTGAGTCATTTTTTAGGGGTAAAAAGGGAACTACAAGACAATATGTGCATTTTCAATTTTTCCTGTGACTCTATCTTCTTCACCAACCCTTCCATCTCTATCAATGCATCGCTGCCGCCGCCGCCGCCCTACCTCCTCTTACCAATTTTGTTTCAAGATAAATGGTGGATGTCTTCATTTTCCTGTCGTCAAACCCATATCCATTTCCTTAAAAGTTAAAACCCTCCACTAAAACATAATCATTAAAGTTAAAAACTTTGATTTTTTTTTTCGAATGAGCATTGGGACATAATTTTCTTTTCTTTGATCTGCTATGCAAATCATGTACCATTTAGGCAAGTGAGTCACTCTCTGATTGAATCACTTAATATACAAAGCAAATGATAAATTCTATTAATTTTTAAAAGATGAAAAATAAAGGTAATCTGTAAATGAAAACTTGGATTTACATCTGCCCATATCCTATCCACCAAAATAATTAAGTAAAGTTGAACTCATTACTGAGGATCGCAAAATTGGTGGTTACGTATAAGTTTTGAAATTCACAATAAGGATTACTCAATTTATTTTCCAATTACCAAGAAGTCACCAACATAAATCATCTCATTCTCACCATTAAATCCTCCTCCTCCCTGTTGCTGCTAGGCCATTGATGAGTGCTCATAGCAAGACATTTAAAGTGGTTGGTGAACCACTGGTATCACCATAGCTACCACCTCATACTCCATCCCAAATTCCCAACTCTCTACTTTGGCAAGGCAACAAATAACTTGGGTATCATTTTGAAATTGATATGTGAAAAATTCTAGCAGGCAATGGACAAGAATCTAATATTTCATAATTAATTTCTCGGCATGAAAGCTATTGCGAAGAAAAGCAATCAAAATATCTATTCCATCTGCAAAGTATTGATGGGATGATGCTCTAGCTTCTATTTCTTGAGCACTACCATTGCATATTCTCTCAGAAGTATCAACTGAAATTGGGTGAAACATCGCTAATTTTTTCTTTGGAACATTTGGCTTCAGATGAAAGGATTTCAATTGATTTATCTCTTTCACATGGTAATGCATCTAATACCCTCTCTATTGTGACTGCAACACCAGAAAATAAGGGATAAGAATGTAGAATTTCATGGCCAAACTCTCTTGATTTAATTTCATGAGAAGAAGAGCAACAAGAATATATGTTCTTACCATCCCTTGCCAGTTGTTGATGTAAACAATCGAGAATTGTGGGGTGGTGCCAAATTTTTTGTAGTAATTGGCGGTGGCAGAGGTAAAAGATGAAGGAAAAAAATTATGAAAACCCTAAAATTCGTCGTTCCCTTTTTACCCTTAAACAAAGAGTCAAGTGCGCTTCTGGTGATTTGTTTTAATAGAAATAATAACAGAAGTCAGGCGAAGGATCCAAATTTTACACGTTTAGAGTGTGAGGGGTAAATTTTTTACATTTTAAATGTGAGGGACAAAATTGATCAAAAGGCAATATGTGAGATACATTTCTGTTGATTTTCCCTTAAAAAAATGATTAGTTTGACCAATCAAGTCAAATGGGGTAAAAAAAATTGAGGTTGACAAGTTTTTTAAAAAACGATTTGTTAATGAAAACGAAACGGTTACATATGCCTCCCTAGTCAGACTAGTCAAATCGGCTGATCCAATCCGATTTTTAAAACGTTGCCCACAATATAGCAACTTAAACAAAGATCACACCGGCAACCATTTGGAACATTTTCATACACAAGTTGATTTTTAAAAAAACATTCAATTTTTAGCCAAATAATCTCAATCATAAACTTTAATCATTTTTTAAACAATAATTGTTGCATATTTTTATATAATAGTACTGCAATCTAGCTTTAGGATTTTAGAGCTATCCACTTAACTCGTTCATGATTTATGGTTTTGATGATGTAATACATAAAATAATTATTAACTTTTGAGAACTAATTTGCCTCAACAAATGATTAAATTATAAATGTGTAATTATTTACCATGTGTTTATGTAGAGTAATGATAGACACAATAAAAAATATTAGTAAAATTAATAGTGACTAAATGATAAAATCATCCATTATATATAAAAAGACAAAATCATATACTACTTTATAAAAAACTGACACGTGTACAATCACTTATCTTTAAACTTCACTTATCATTTGGTATCATTTAGGGTTCACTTATCATTTGGTTAGGGTAGTAGTTTAATTTTAAAAAATAAAATAACTAATTAAAATAATACTTGTCAATTTTTTACAAAGTGGTACATGAAAGTAATACAACAGACCCAATTTTATTTTTTTATACTTGTCACACTATTGATTTTCACTATCATCACTCTTTTATGTATTTAATCACATACTTTACTTGTCATTGTGATGGATATGCATACCAAAAAAATTGAGAGTGTGAAAAAAAATAATAATTGAGAGCGTTGAGACGATAATGCCATCTAGATGAGACATTATTATGCCATCTAGGGTTCCTATCACCACATCATATACAACCGTACGGGAATGTCATGTCAGATAGAGTCGAGTACATCGCGTTGCACCTGAAGACTGGATGCAAGAGCATATACCTAGCGTCGTATTTTCTAAAGTAAATAAATTTCAATATATTTGCTTTTTTAACCGCATTTTCAATAGGTTTATTCATTGATATGTTGGAATATTTTATCTCCATATAATTTTTCAGTGCACACTGGATGCTAATGGCGATAAGACCACAGGACATGACTGTGTACTGGTTTGATCCAGTGCATTCAGGCCCACGAGATGACGCTACGAATTTGATGAACACGTATTTATATTTATTCATACTTTTTCGGAAATTTTAGTTTGATATTAACCCATGTTTAGTAGGTAAATCTTATTTATAAGATTTTACATATTGTCTTGTACAGTGTAGGTACGGTGTATTAGAAAGAAATTGAAGGGTATCGTGTGTCGACGCATAAACCAATTAAATGGATAAAGATAAAGGTAAGCGTGCTCCAATTGTTCGGAAAAAGGTTCTAATAAATGTACAGGATTTTTTTTTTTATGACAGAGGGTTATTTAATTGTAGCACAAGAAGCAAGGCTCAAATTGGGAATGTGGTTATTATGTGATGTGGTACATGCGAGAGATCATACTCCAAGGAGCCATAGAGCATAAGGATATCAAGAAGGTTATTGGGTTTTGTTGTGTAATTTCATTTTCATAATATTTTGATACTCAAATCCGGATGTTGTTTTGCATATCAGTTATTAAGAAACTGTTGACTTTATTTTGAATGTCTCAGTTCTTCAAAAAAGATGAGAAGGCATTAACAAAATCAGATTTGGAAGGTGTTTGAGAAGCATGGGCCAAGTATGTACTGATGAATGAGATCGAAGCTTTGTCGGGTATTAACTGACATATAATGTAGATTCATACTTATTCATCGGACATTTTATAGATATGTAGATGTAAATATATGTATAGGCAATACTTATGAAATGTAGACAGATTCGTTTGGAAATATAAGTGAATGGTTCTTGTTACTTGTAATGGCAATTTTGTATTGCATTGTGAATGTAATGTAATTGTGGATTGATGTTTGTAAACTATGGGCTAATAAAACAATCAATCAATACAAAAAATTAAATCCTTTTTTTAACACTGGTTGATAATTAACCGGTGTAAAAAAGATGTCCATATATATTACACCGGTTTCTATAACCGGTGTAAGAAAAAATTCAATCAATATATTACACCGGTTTTTTATAACCGGTGTAAAATATCTAATGATTTTTTTCACACCGGTTAAGAATAACCGGTGTAAAAATATTTTTTTACACCGGTTTTGGGAGAACCGGTGTAAGATTAAATTCCCACGAGTCTAACAAATCAAGACCATATTACAGCGGTTAATAAAACCGGTGTAAAAGTAATTTATTTACACCGGTTAGGAAAACCGGTGTAAAAATAAATAATTTACACCGGTTGATAAATAACCGGTGTAAAAATAAATAATTTACACCGGTTGATAAATAACCGGTGTAAAAATATTTTTTTAAACCGGTCTTTTTAACCGGTGTAAAAATAACGCCTGTTTTACCGCGCCTGTATATACACGGTACAATTTTCAAATAACCGGTGTAAAATAGCCTTTTTTAACCGGTGTAACAGGCGATTTTTGTAGTAGTGTCACTAAACCTTTTTCTGATTAGAAAGTTTGCCATATTTATTAAAATCTCTAAAACAAGTCGTTAAATGGAAAGAGATCTATTTCAAGATATTTTTTAAGGGGCAATTTTGTCAAAATAAAATTTGGTAATTAAAAACTATAAAAAAAAACCATCATTAATTTTTTTAGTTATCTTCCCTCATGGTCTTCTCTTGCACATCAACTTGGTTGAAGTATTTATATACATACCAAAAGATGAAAAAAAAATTCCTAAACAAAAGTTAATTTTGAAGGGTGATCTTTGCACCCAAAACATGATGAATGAGAATACTTGCCCGATAACTATGTTAGCCTTGTTAATTGTTACATTGCTCTTAAGAGAAAGGAAAACCTCTCGTATTCTACAATCTCTAAATCAATACTATTGTCAATACTTTGTTGAAAAAAAATACATCTTAATGAGAATAAAAAAATTTTAATCTAATTTGAGTTTTGATTAACTACTCTTTCCCTATAATTAAACTCTTCAAATATTCCCTTTGTTTCTTTAACGAAAAAGCCTCACTCATTTTTTTTTATATATTGCATATTTTGTCACACATTATACATATTTTACACATGGTACACATATTTCACACACTACGCATATTTTACACATAGTATACTCATTTTCACACACTACACATGTTTTACACATACTACACATATTTTACATATAATACACATATTTTCACACATTACACATATATTACAACTAGTACACACATTCAAAAGTAATAACCTACTTCCAATAGCATTCTATTCAACACAGTGGCTACACAACTGATGTATGAATACATTTATGGCATTATCTTCAATTCAAAAATATAGAATGTGGTCAATTCTCCATTTCAAAGCGATTCTCCAATTCTCATGAACACATGTCTAATTTGTCAAATATATAAACTGTAGAGGTTAGAACACAACTAGTAATTAATGAAATTATGCATTTGAGATTTAGGATATCATTAGTGGGCAACGTGAAAAAAAAGGTATTAGTAATAAATTCTTTCAGCAGAGTCATACATGGGCAAAACTGCGAAATGTGTATATAATTTTACTGTGATTATTTAGTAGCAATATTGCGAGAGTCAAATTCATGAGATTTAAGACGAGCAAAAATTAGAATTTGGCTTGTTTGGGATTTGGACTTCCTCATTTATTTGAGATAGCCATGAGAAATTTTGAAGTCATGAATTTGTTTGGTAGTGGAATTGTAACGGGCTGAGGGCAACAATACTGATAGCAGGTGGTGGTGGAATAGCTACGGTGGTGGTGCAACGATGACCAAATGAATCTCTTCTATTATTTTGTTGTAACAATCTATAAGATTTGGATACGTATTTAATTACTTATTCGTTCACTAATTATTTAATATAAGGTGTCACATGGTATAAAAGATCTAAAGTTGTAAAATTGTTACCATGAAAAAATTGTGAAATTAAAAAGCAGCCGTATAGTAAGGTACAAAATTTGAGAAATAAAAATTTATTTGGGATTTGAGAGAAGGGATGAGATATTTGGGATGAGCTATTTTTTAAAATTTCTTAGACGAGGAATCAAGATAACAGCTAAAAGATGAGAAGATGGCAGATGGGATTGTTTTTCCTGTAATTTAATCGCAACTTTCTCGGTTTTGGAGAATCTATTTTACTTTCCCCATTTCGATTAAATTTACCAAACATAAGATAAGATTTTAAAGAATCGTATTCCTTCTTGAGTCACTTTATTTGCTTTAATCTTATTCAAAATACAAAATTAATAAGTAAAATTGAATCTCATTATCTTTTTATCGTAATTAATAAACAGGATTAGCTATATTTGACAAACAATATTTTTTTCCTTTTTTTTTTCTCTTTAAGAGAAATATGAATATAGCAAAATTATAATAGATAACTCAATAGAGTACATTGTATATTATGTTTAAAATTATCTTATCTTATTATGGGAAATAAAATCATGATTTAAAGAATAAATATCATTAAAATAAAATTCACAATTATTAAGATTTAATTCATATTTAAGTGAATTTTATTACGTTATTTTAATCATGATTTTAGTAAAATTGATGTATCGGACAAAACACTACAGAAAAATATCTGAAAAGTACAAATAAATATTTGACACAGAATCTAATGTTTCAATAGAGCATACCAACTAAATAAAATGTCAAACCTACCCATCTTTAGCATAATTTTTATGTTTACATTGGTATGTTTGATCGACTAATTTAATAACAAATATTTTCTATGTTTTTTACTCATATTTCATCCCTCATTCTGTGTTATATTGTTTAGCTTTTTAATCTATTTGATGAGTTTGACATTCTCCAAGTTGTTAGTCAAAGTATAATATGGTTGGTGGAGAATGTTTCAAACATTGCTGCTGAACTACTTCATCACTTTTTGGCAGCAAATTTTGATATCATTTCGGCAGCGTAGATTTTGATATCATTTCGGCAGCGTAGACTTTGCAGCAATTCACACCCAACCATTTGCCTATAAATAGAGACAAATGCTGAAGGTTTCAGAGCATCCCATCCTATTCCAAAACAGAGAGAAAGAGAGCATAAGAAAATAGAGAGAGTTTTCTTGAGTGTTCTTTTGTGTGAGTTAGAGAAATATTTTCTCGGTAATACTCGGGTTTTGGATTGGTGAGAGAAAGTGTTTTGTATACACTTGTAATATTTCTCCGATAGTAAATATTTGCAGCAGCTCCGTGGACGTAGCCTATTTTGGGTGAACCACGTAAATCTTTGGTGTCCTTGTTGATTATTTTATTCCGCAATTATTATCGTCATGATCGCTTCGGTTTAAATCCTAACAACTGGTATCAGAGCAAGGTTCCGGAGTCCAGGAGCCTTGGTGAAAAATTTCTTAAAATTCTGAGTATGCTTTGTGGTTGCAACCTTGTCTGATCTTCCACATCAGAAAAGATTTTTTGAAATTTTATTAAGGCAGGAGAAGCGATGGCAGGTATTGACAGAACGGGACCTGGAATCAATAAGTTCGACGATACAGATTTCACGTTCTGGCGGTTACAGATTAAAGATTATCTGTATAGTAAAAAGCTACATCAACCTCTATCAGGAAAGAAGCCGGAAAAGATGGAGGATGATGAGTGGGAGCTTCTTGACTGACAGGTGTTGGGGGTTATTCGATTGACCCTAACAAAGAACGTGGCACATAATGTGGCGGAGGCAAATACCACGGAGGAGATGATGTCCATCCTATCAGACATGTACGAGAAGCCATCAGCCAATAATAAAGTACATCTAATGAAAAATTTATTTAACTTGAAGATGGGCGAAGGTGGTTCAATAGCAGCACATATCAATGAATTCAACACGATTGTTTCTCAATTGACATCGGTTGAAATAAATTTTGATGATGAGATTCGTGCACTTATTCTTTTGGCGTCTTTGCCAAATACTTGGGAGCCGATGCGGGCAGCGGTTAGCAATTCTATTGGCAAAGAAAAATTACAATTCAATGATGTCAGAGACTGGATTCTTGCCGAAGAAGTTCGCAGGATGGATTCTGGTGAAAAAGCATCATCGAGTTCTGCTCTTAATCTGGATAACAGAGGTAGGGGCAGGAATGTCGAAAAGAATTCTAACAAATGGCGAAGCAGGTATAAGTCAAGGAATGGTAAAGATAAAATCACATTTGAAAAGAAATTAAAGTGCTGGAGCTGCGATGAAGTTGGCCACCTGAAAAGAAATTGCAAATCAACAAATAACGCAAATGTTGTGGCTGAGGAAGTACAGGATGCTTTAGTGCTATCTATGGAAAGCCCGGTTGATTCTTGGGTTATGGATTCGGGGGAATCATTTCATACCACTGGTGATCGTGAGGTGTTCAGTAATTACATTGCCAGTAATTGCGGAAAAGTTTTCCTGGCATATGGAAAACCTTTGGAAATTGCTGGTATGGGTGATGTCAATTTGAAAGTGTCAAATGGATGTATCTGAAAAATCAACAAAGTCAGATATGTTCCAAAATTGACACGAAACTAATCTCAGTGGGACAGCTCGATGATGAAGGCCATAATGTGAACTTCGGTGATGGTTCTTGGAAAGTGAGCAAAGGAGCCATGATTGTTGCTCGAGGACAGAAAACTGGAACCCTCTACATGACTTCCAGTTGCAGAGATACGTTAGCAGCTATGGATGCTGGAGCTAACTCAAGTCTATGGCATTGTAGACTTGGGCATATGAGTGAGAAGGGAATGAAGTTGCTGTTATCAAATGGGAAGCTGCCGGAATTAAAGTCCGTCGAACACAAGCTATGTGAAAGCTGTATACTTGGAAAGCAGAAAAAGGTGAGCTTTTCAAAAGGCGGCAGAAAACCAAAGGCATCAAAGTTGGAGCTGGTTCATACAGACGTGTGGGGGGCATCTCCTGTAACATCCCTTGGCGGCTCACGATATTATGTCACATTTATCGATGATTCGAGCAGAAAGGTTTGGGTTTATTTTTTGAAAAATAAATCTAATGTTTACGAAACCTTTAAGAGGAGGAAAGTCATGGTGGAGAATGAGACCAACTTGAAGGTGAAGTGCTTACGGTCTGATAACGGAGGAGAATATGAAGATGTTGAGTTCAAGAAGTATTGTGCGCAGAACGGGATCAAGATGGAGAAAACCATTCCTGGTACACCTCAACAGAATGGTGTGGCTGAAAGAATGAACAGAACCCTGAATGAACGTGCCAGGAGCATGAGATTGCACGCTGGACTGCCGAAATCATTCTGGGCTGATGCAGTTAATACTGTAGCATATCTGATCAACAGAGGACCTTCGGTACCGCTTGGTTACAGATTACCTGAAGAAGTCTGGAGCGGAAAAGAAGTAAACCTTTCTTTCTTGAAAGTGTTTGGATGTTTATCATATGTTCACATTGATTCAGCTAGCAGAACAAAACTTGATCCAAAATCCAAGAAGTGTTTCTTTATTGGTTATGGAGATAATGAATTTGGTTATCGGTTCTGGGATGACCAAAATCGGAAGATCATTCGGAGCAGAGATGTAATCTTCAATGAGTACGTGATGTATAAGGATAAGTCAGGCGTTAAAGCTGGAGATGAATGTCCTGAAGTCAAGAAGACAAATGAAGTGCCATTGATAAATATTCCTGTGAATGTGTCGGAGGATAGTAACCAAGAAGAAGAAACCGCACAAGAAGTTGACCCACAAACTCCGGTGATTGAACTCAGGAGATCTTCGAGAACAAATAGACCACCTGAAAGATACTCCCCTGCACTTCATTATATTTTGCTGACAGATAAAGGTGAACCGGAGACCTTTGAAGAAGCAATTCAAAATGATGATTCAACCAAGTGGGAGTTAGCCATGAAAGATGAGATGGATTCACTGTCATCTAATCAGACTTGGGAGTTAACAGAACTTCCAAAAGGCCAAAAGGCATTACACAACAAGTGGGTGTACCGGCTAAAAGAAGAGCACGATGGTAGCAAGCGGTACAAGGCGAGACTTGTTGTAAAAGGTTTTCAACAACGTGAAGGCATTGATTACACCGATATTTTCTCTCCAGTAGTGAAGTTAACTACTATCAGAACTGTACTTGGACTAGTGGCAAAAGAAGACTTACATCTGGAGCAGCTAGATGTAAAGACGGCGTTTCTTCATGGTGATCTAGATGAAGAAATTTATATGAAACAGCCACAAGGATTTGAAGTACGAGGGAAAGAGAAAATGATATGCAAACTTCAGAAAAGCTTGTACGGCCTTAAACAAGCTCCAAGACAGTTGTACAAGAAGTTTAATGGATTCATGAGCAACAACGGTTTCCTAAGGTGTCACGCCGATCACTGCTGTTATGTGAAAAAATTTGACGATTCTTATATAATACTACTGTTATACGTAAATGATATGTTGTTAGCAGGATCTTGTCTGGAGGAGATTGATAAGTTCAAGAGAGAGTTATCAAAAGAATTTGCAATGAAGGATTTGGGTGCTGCAAAGCAAATCCTTGGAATGAGGATCTTAAGAGATCGGGTGAATGGAATCTTGAAGTTATCTCAAGAAGAGTACGTGAAAAAGGTTGTTAGTAGATTCAATATGGATGAAGCTAAAACTGTGAGTACTCCTTTGGCTAGTCATTTCAAACTAACCAAAGTCCAATCACCATCGACGGAGCAGGAGCATGCTTATATGAATAAGGTTCCTTATGCCTCTGCTGTCGGAAGCCTCATGTATGCAATGGTGTGCACAAGACCAGACATTGCACATGCAGTGGGAGTTGTGAGCAGGTTTATGAGCAATCCGGGAAAACAACACTGGGAAGCAGTGAAGTGGATTCTCAGGTACTTGAAAGGTACTGCTGACTTATCTCTATGTTTCAGGAGGACTAATCAAGACTTACAAGGATATGTAGATGCCGACATGGGAGGTGACCTAGACGGCAGGAAGAGTACTACTGGATATGTGTTCACATTGGGTGGTACGGCAGTAAGTTGGGTGTTCAAATTGCAAAAGATTGTTGCACTTTCGACTACTGAAGCTGAGTACGTTGCAGTAACGGAAGCAAGCAAAGAGATGATTTGGTTGCGATCATTTCTTGAGGAGTTGGGTCAGAAGCTTGATGATAATACATTATACTGTGACAGTCAGAGTGCTATTCATTTGGCAAAGAATCCTGTTTATCATGCTAGGACGAAGCATATACAGGTTCGGTACCATTTCATCATATCAGTTTTAGAAGATGGAATCTTGATGCTTGAGAAGATTCTTGGAAGTAAAAATCCAGCTGATATGTTCACGAAACTGAAGTTATGTTCGACTTCAGTTGGATTACAAGCGTAAAGAGAGGATGCATGAGCTGTTGCATTGAATCTGTGAAGACATGATTGAAATCAAGTCTTCAAGTGGGAGAATGTTAGTCAAAGTATAATATGGTTGGTGGAGAATGTTTCAAACATTGCTGCTGAACTACTTCATCACTTTTTGGCAGCAAATTTTGATATCATTTCGGCAGCGTAGACATTGCAGCAATTCACACCCAAGCATTTGCCTATAAATAGAGGCAAATGCTGAAGGTTTCAGAGCATCCCATCCTATTCCAAAACAGAGAGAAAAGAGCATAAGAAAATAGAGAGAGTTTTCTTGAGTGTTCTTTTGTGTGAGTTAGAGAAATATTTTCTCGGTAATACTCGGGTTTTGGATTGGTGAGAGAAAGTGTTTTGTATACACTTGTAATATTTCTCCGAATAGTAAATATTTGCAGCAGCTCCGTGGACGTAGCCTATTTTGGGTGAACCACGTAAATCTTTGGTGTTCTTGTTGATTATTTTATTCCGCAATTATTATCGTCATGATCGCTTCGGTTTAAATCCTAACAGTGGTTGTCAATTTCTTTTGGTTAAACAAGTGCATCAATGACAAGGCTATAGAATTATTCTTCAGTTATTAATTTTCTCAAAGCAAACTTCATTTATTAATTATTCTTCACTTGCAAACTGCTTGTCCTTTTCTTTTCCATAAACTTGCATGGTGCATGTTATTTTTATTATATATATATTCATTATTTGTGTGTGTGTGAATCCATCAAATAATTCATAAGCATAGAATTGAAATCTTTTGGAGGTAGGGGTGGTAAATGAGCTAGCTACTCGGTCAACTACTCGACTTGAACTCAGTTTGACCGAGTTCGAGTCGAGCTCGAGCTCAGAATACACATATTCGAGTAGCTCGCAAGCTACTCGAGTATATATATATATATATTTTTTTTTTAATATTTATATTTATGTTTTAGTCCCTGTAGTTTAATAAATTATAATTTAATCTATTTATAATTATGTTTTAGTCCTTAATTTATAGTAAATTATAATTTGACCTCATTAAATTTTAAAAAAATTACAAATACATCCTATAATTTTTATAAAAAAATAAAAAATAAATAAAATACTCGAGCTCGAACTCGAGCTCGATTGGGATCGTTTGGAGCTCGAGCTCGATCAAGCTACTCATGAGCTCGATCACTCTTTGTCGAGCTCGAGTTCGAGCTCGATTAATGAAGCTCAATCGAGCTCGAGCTCGAGCTCGAGTATGCATTTTTTAAAATTGAGCTACTCGAATAGGGGTATAATCGAGTCGAGTCTTGGAGGTATTCAAAAAATCAATCAAGGTCCACATAAATTTTACATCAAATTATGTGTACTTCTTTTTATTATTATTATTATTATTATTATTATTTTAATCACTTTGTGTTTGGCTTGGGGATTAATTTGAACAATATCTTTTAAAGAGCTTATGCATAAATTGAACATTATCTTCACAACTTGAAGCCCTTGTTTCATTTCACTAGAAAAGGGGAAAAAAAATCTAATATGACCAAAACCTGTCAAAGCTCACCCTTAAATCTCTAGTAAATTAATTAAAATTCAATATTACAACATATATATATATATATATATATATACACATATATATATATATATATATAGCACTTGATAAAATGACTAGAATTTGAAAATTTGACTGCTCTATACTTCACAAAGTTAATTAATGTGTTTTAACATATTCTTGATATCTTATATTGAATTATTCCAATGAGAAATAGTCTCTGTTTTTTTGTGATTGTATGTCTACAAAAATTGACAAACAAAAAATGCTTATAGAGTTTATAGGTTGATCAATTCATGCATATATAGTGCATTCATCGATCATACAAAACTTCTTTTGAAGAATATTCTTCTAAAATCTCTAATTCTATTAGTTTAACCTGCATCTTGGGGATTCTTGTTGCCTAACTTTGATGTTTATTATTATTTTTCCAATGCTTTTCTAAAATGACAAAATGTAGAATTGTATATATTAAGCTTTGTTCTTATTCTTCCAAGTTAATTAAAATCTTTATTTGACTAGGCATTTTTTCTCCAATCCAAATAATTTATCTATGAATCTATAGCCGGAGAGATTATTCCAAATGTTTTTAACAGCTACTCAGATTTCAATGCTAATATTTCATGTATAGATTATGATCGATCAATAAGTTTAGGAACTGTTTTCTCTAGTGATTTGTAGAAGTTGATTGATTGCTATGACATCATCTTTATGGAAGGATATACGAATTGGAGGCAGCATTTTTTTTTTTTTTGCAATTTACAAATAGTTTCCAGAAGCTTTTGCAGAATTTAGATGTTTAAATAATTAAAAGATTATAGAAATTAGAGCAAATTACAAAAAAAAAAAAAGAAAAATTGCAAAAAAAAAATATCATCCTTCACAATTGTTGGAAACTGTTTTCATTACTTAAAGTTAAAATGATATAGTTTCGTAACTTAAATTAAAATATTGTACCAAATTTATTATTCTATCTAATTTTATTTTATTTTTTAACGAAAAGTATACACGTGTACATATATGATGACAACACATGTATATTTTTCATTAAAGAAGTAGATGAATTTAGATAAAAAGGGCCAACTAGTGCATGTTTTCAGTTTGAATGATCAAATTGCATATTTTAAATATGAATGATGAAAATAGTTTTTCAAAAAAGATATGCAGTAAGTTTTTATAAATTTTTTTTAAAAAAAAAGAAAAATATATATTTACCGGTGAAATTTTGAATTACTCATTATACATAGTTGGGAGTCGTACCCTTAACTTTTTGGGTTTTGATTTTACTTGAAACCTTGAGCAAAATTAATTGAATTAATAATTTTGCAAAAATGCTTCATAGTCAGAATATGTATTGAAAAGTTTATTTTGTAACTTGAGACAACAACGAAAAAGACTGGTATAACTCCATCTTATGATATTAAACCCATTGGTTTCTCTATTTTACCATTTAACTTATCATTTATTCATTTAAATTGCTGAAACAAGTTAGCTACATGCCATTCAACTCATCATTTCTTCATTTAAATTGTTAAACAAATTATGGCTATCAAATATGTTGAATCTATATATATCAAAACAATATATATAACATATAGATTTCTAGAAATAGGTAGGTAAATTAGGGGTAGAGTACCTTATATCGCTAATGATTAAAAAAAGCATATAGGCTTCTGGGAAAACCTATTTAAATTGGTTGAATCGAATTTAAAAAAAAAAAACCATAACAAAACAAGATATAAATTTCCATGAGGAGTAACTAAGATTTTGTTAAACTACATATAGGTTTTGTATTTCACCCTAGAAATTAATAGATTTTTTTTTCCTATTTTATATAGAAATTGATAATGGATCATACTCAGTCTCAAACCCAATAAGCAGGGATAAACATTAATGGCCTACCAAAACCTCATATTTGGCCCAAGTTAAGTTAGGTCCATGAGGTCTCACAACAAGAAAAACCTCCTAAGGGAAGCCTAAATATTAATTCTTGAGATTTACATAATCGGCCGAAACAAATTTCCATTTCTTATTTTTCCACAAAAATCAATATTGTCTCCTGCAAAATTCTATTGAAACGCCCAAATATAATTTAAATTTAGGGTAAAATACACTAAACCCCTATACTATTCCCCACAGTTTTAATTACAACTATTAGAAAATCAATAAACGTTAAATATAGTTAATGAAAATTATATATTTAATTGGTTGTCGTAAAATACTTCAATACTTACGACAACCAATTAATTTATGAAAAAAATGAATGGAGCCAATGTAAATACAATTTTTACCTTATTAGAATTGTTTAATAATTACAACACTAACTGTATTTCTATAAGAATTGATCAACATTTAAAACACCCAATTATACTTTAAAAATATATAATAGAATAAATTGACATAAAACTCACCAACAATGAAAGAGATTTTTCAAGATATATCTTACAATATTTGTCATGATTTCTTCCTTAGAAAAGCATAAAATGATTTCTTCTTATTCTTTTGTCAAATTTTTTATTTTCAATATTTAAGGACAATTAACATATTAGACTAATTATTCTAAAATTTGAAAATTAAGGGGGTTAAATATTTCAACTAAAACTATAAGGGATGTTTGTGAAACAAAGCAATAGTACAAGGAAATTTAGTGTATTTTACCTTTAAATTTATTACCATATCAACACATCTAATTAATCTCTTGAAGAAGTTTTTTTTTTTTTTGTTGGGCTCAAACTCTTGCAGTATTTGCTTACATTAAAATTATTAATAATATAAATAACACCCAACGTGTATTTAATTACTTCTTATTATTTTACACTAAAAACTAAGAGTATTAATATGTAGAGGGAAAAATCTCACTGGAGACATTGAGTGAGTGACCTTACTTACTATGGATTAATTACATGTACAATTGGTGATAAATAAAAATAGTTAAATCGTGGAATGCCATATAATTAGTCCACGTTAGTAGTTCAATGTTTTTACCGTACATATCATTACTCAAAAAAGTAAAAGGTGAGAAAATACTTAATCACTTAAATTTTAATTATTTATTTAAGGGATTAAGCATTTGCTCCCCAACTTGTTTTTTTCACTTAATAATTAATTACTTCCCTGACTTATGCAACAAAAACTCATTTATGTGAAGTGCTAATTTGGGTTGATTATGTCTGCTAAATTACATCTTGATTCTTTAATGTTTGGCCAAAAACGATCAAAATAAACACAAAAGGAAAAGGTTACAAAGTCAATGGATTTTTAATCCCGCAACAAAAATAATATTACAAATCTTTAGGATCTTGTAACATGGAGATAATAAACAGATGCAGAAGAAGCTGCATTAACTGTACTTTCTTGCATTGTTTCTTGGATGGCTAAAACAACAAGAATTATCAACATTGCAATGCAATGCAATGGAGAGGTTGTCTACAGCATATGGTCTGATTTTGCTGGCAATCTTCTGAAGAAGTTGGATGTCATTGATGGAAGTTTATGGCGAAATCTTGGATGTCTTAATACATAAAATCCACCAAGAAGTACCACAATCTGGAATGGTGTAACATAGAGCAGAAATGCAATCAACACACAGAATGTCAAAAATAAGGCTGATGCTCTTGGATCTCTCCAACTCAGAAGTGAGTAGAGTCTTTCCCCTTGAGTTGCTAAGTCGCCGATAACAGTTTGTATCCTTCCTCCAATACTTCTAAGGCGATCGTACCTCATTCTTACCCTGTCTGATGATTTTGTAGTTGGAAATGTGTCAAATTCTTCATCAAGTTCATCAGGACCAACAGCATCAGCATGAGAAAGCCTAATGTCCATATGTGGAGGATGCCTTGGTTTCCATCGATATCGCCAAGCACCAATGAAGAAAAGATACAAGAAGAAAGTAGGAAGGATCAGTTCAGGATATAGAACTAGAATCACAAAAAGAATGTGAATCAGAATGGTTGTAAGAGGATTTTTCCATTGGCATAACTGATCAAACCATTTTGCAACTGAAATGAAACCACTCAGAACATTCATTATTCTGAAAAAGTTAGCCTTTGCCTTCCTCACACTCCATATATGTGAACCAACATCTAGCATATATTCCACTACTTCTTTCTTCAATGGTGGCTCTGCTCGACTGAGCCTCGTCACGAGTATCTGAATAGCTTGATACCGTAAGACATCTAGCTGAGTCACTGATAACGGATGAACATAATGCATCTTTGGCAATAATGGAATAGTATACTTGTACAGCATGTTAACATAAGAGGAACATGAGAACCTCACAGCCAACTGAACTTCTCCCATCTTTTTCACTCCTGATGGTAGCAAGACAATGAGGGGATATGAATGTGTGTACACTCGTTCTGTTTCGAGTGTGGATAGCCTGATCCTTACCTTCCCAATACTTGAATCTTTCCCCCCTTGAAGATGACCATTATCAAACACTCCTACTGTAATCACAGTACAAGGATCAAATACCTCCCAAGTGTACTGCTCATTCCATTTAGGGGAGAAGCTATCGATGATTGTCCTAGTTCGAACCCATTTTGGTCCATATTTAGCCACACAATAAGCATCAGTTGTTCCTCTGCCATCTTTGCTCTTCATTGATGACAAACCTGTGGCACTTATGATTCCCAACTCAAGAAGGCCAATGCTGGACTTCCACAACTGCTTTGAAGTTGGCCTAAGGTCACTGCTGTAGTGTGTGGACTCATCAAACACATGATATCCACCATCCAAGCTGATCCTCAAATGAATCTTGCTTGCAAACTTATGCTCCCTCTTTTCGCCTTCCGCAATTGAATGTTTCTCTAGATTATGCCATTTTGATGGAACAGCCTTATTGTCAAGTCTCCTGTGTATAGAGTTAAGAATAATCAAACATCTTCCCAAATTTTCTTCCTTGTCATCCACTGTTATGATCAATTGTTCCTCAAATCTTTCCGCGACTACAAATACCAAATCCTCATTCCACATTGGATTTACACTCTTCAATAGTTTAGTCCTCAAAGCCTGATTTCCAAGGACAACCTTCACACAAACTTCAGGGACTCTATTCTTATCACTTGGAACAAGATCCTGACATTCAATTACGTTGACTCTGAGATACCATAGTTTAGGTGAAATGTATACCTTCCCTCTGATTCTTGTGATGCCTTCACTTCCAACTGCTGCTGCATCTGAGTGCCAAGCATCTGGAAATGCCTCGTCTGCTTGAGTTCCCCTCCAAAGAGCAAGCATGATTTCACCATGTCTAAGCTTATCGCCTTTTTTATCTTCCAATCTATACCATTGGGGTGCCAAAGGACTATCAGGTGGAACCCTTCTAGGAATTTCAATAAGATCAAAGCTAATCCTTCCAATGAAATCATCTATCACAATATCTTTATCTTTCACCACCACTTCAATAGCTGAAGCCTGAAGTTTCTCCTGGGAGAAAGCAAAGACATGATTCCATTCTGGATTGGATCTCTTGTCAAAATGCCTTGTAACTCCCTTGTAATTCCCAACTTTCACTTCAACATACGGATCACAACTTCCCGTAACATCCTTAGGTGGTAGATCCCTTGCTTTGACTACCCTTACATAAATGTAATGCATCTGCTCAACAAGATCATAGGTGCAAGTGAGCTTATCTCCATCGATGATAGCTCCTGAGCCAGCAATTTTTGGAGCAGTCTCCTTGAGGGCAAACTCTTCAGCTTGTGGAGGCTTCATATTCTTGCTTATACCTGAATACTATAAAAGGGCTTAAAGTTTAACCCTGGATATGGATTCACAATGCCTTTATAACTTGCTTACACCATCTGCAAAGGGAAACAAAGGACGATTTTTGAAGTTAATAAAGATAAAATAGTAACATAATAAGCATAAAAGAATATTGCAGAATCAGAACACTAAAAATTTTATAGGAGCATTCAGGATACTTGAATTGAGTGGTTTAATCAGGAAAGTAATCAAATTGCAAGTTCTTTGAAAGCATTGCAGAAAATAAATGTCAAGAAAAATGCTTCAGGAGCATTAGCCTCTGAAAAAGATGAAGTCTAAGAGTTAAATAGAAAAACTTGTTGCCTTAATTTGCTATAAGATTAGCCAGAGGGTGATAGATTTGGTTGAATTCATGTATATTGAAATTGGAAATGGCAAGATCAGAAATGACAAGAAGAAAGAAACCCTCATGAATAGCTTCAAGGATTACAGACTTGATGATTACAAGATATACCTCTAACTGAAGCTGTGACTTGCAAACAATGAAATCCTGCAAAAAATCAATCTGTAAATGAGTGATTAGCCTCTCCTCTTTCATGGTCAAAGAGATGCATCTCTTACAGACTATCTATGAAACTGAATCAGTTCATACTCAACTTACTATGAAACATATATACTGCACAAGTTTCTAAAGAGAAGCTACACTGATAGTGGATAAAAGCTGCATGCAATACACAGTCAATGATTGGAAAAATGCTGGTTGGCTGTAAATAGACAACATTAATGCAAGACAACTAGAAGTTGATGATAAGAATACAAGAAAGTACAAAAGTTTCTGCAAGAACTACAGGCTTTTTTTCACCTTACATGAAAGTGTGGGAGAGACTTGCAGTTAAGATCTGGTGCTGAACAGGTGACTGACTTGAAGACAGTTGAGAAGGGATTCAGAGTTGTTCTGAGTTGCTACAACTAAATGGATAAAAATATAAATGAAAGGAAGACTTATTCCATCCCTTCTGGTGGGAAATGGTAATAAAAGAAATGAATAACAAAAGTATAGATGAATGTTGGAAAACTTGAAATAGTCACTAAATTCAGTAGGGGTGTGATCAGAATGAATCTTCTCAAGATACACACATGCACCTAACACTGCTTCTTCTATAGTACATGATGCTCTTCAGAGATTTAGGGACATCACATAATCAAAGAATAATTCAGGAGAATTTGCTCAAGTGTTTGTTCTAGTCATTTACACTCTTTGTATGCACTTTTAGCTGTCAATTTAACTTCTTGGTTTAGTAAATTTAACACATTTAAGGATCATTGCAAGTAAGCAGCCTTTCAAGAAATTATTTAGCAAATTGTTTGAATGTTACAAGTCCTTGCTCCTAAGCTTCTTTCATGCTGAATTATTTCTATTGATGGCCCCATACTGTAGGATAAGTGTCAAACTGTTCAATAATTGTTAATGCTAATGACCACATGGACTCAAAATTATTAAAAACGAATGATGTCCCATAAAGTTGTTAGAAACCGGAATTAATCACAATTTCAATACGCGGTAAAAATAGTAAAAAAATTAGAATAACGATTCAGTGGCCATTAATTGTTGATTTCATATATGAATCACGTCTTATATATGAATCGGTTTACTCAAAAGTTTTTGTGTATTAAAAATTAATGATTAGGATTGAATCATTTGTAACATTCTACCTCAAGATATACATCCTCATTATAATTTCCAATTCACAAGCTTGATGAACAGTTTTGTTGCTCTTATTTCACAATCTTAGTTGCATCAATGTGTCCTTATTTGCTCTGTAATCTTTTTTAGACAATTGATAAAAACGAGTTGGACTAATCAATTTAGCTTTAATTGAGCATTATTGATTTGATTTGCTGTTATTTTTTAATCATAAACATTAACTAAAATCTTCTGAGATGATGGATTTACTCATTTTAATTCTCTTCCAGTATGCAATCTTTGCAAGATAGTGATAATTTTGTATTTAAATGTATTTATTAAGCAAATCCCTTCATTCTTTTTGGTGAATTTGACCAGAAAAATGCAAGAAAGGGAGAATGTCCGTTCATTTCTTGGAAAATTTGCTGCATTTGTAAAAAAAAAAAAAAATTGTCGTCGACTCATAAGGATGTACAAGTAGGGTTGTCGAATTAAGATCTAAACGTCACCTGGAAACGACACTTTCTTAGTTATTAAATTTCTCATGCGACAATAAAATTAACAAGTCCCCACATCTATAAAAAAAAAAAAAAATCTTCTCTTTAAACGTGCAATATTCCTTAATCAATTTAGTTCATTTAATATGTTTGAAGACAAGGATTGTCCAGAAAAATCCTAATCTCTAGTTGTTTTCCAAAACAAAATTTTTAATTTCAGTTTTGACTAAAATTCGAAGGTAAATCAAAGCAGAATGCCTCAAAAATAAAAAATAAAATTTGATAATCGATCTTGATGGGAATAAATGCGATTGTTTTTAAAACGAGACAATAGGTTATATCTACCTAAATTTTTGTAATCATTCATATTTTCTATAAAGTTAGAGGCCCAGTGTAACATTTTCTTTCTTCTTACTCCATACTTTGATTTTAGTTCTGATCTTATCGATTAATTCTGTATTTAATGACTATTTAGTGACGGAGTTCATCTACAAAAGACCCAATCAGTCAATGCTAAATGCTAACAATAGTGTCGAACAAGAAGGTTTAGTGTCAAATCTCACCTGTTAATTCTTTATTTAGTTACCGCTAGAAAAGGAATTTGATGTTTAAAAGGATGATGATGGCCTAAACCAACATGATAGCACAATTTTTTAATCCCCAAGTCTAGAACAAAATTAGACCGAATAGTGTAAACTATAATGAATAACAAGCTCAAAATTTCTAGTAAAACATATATTAGTAACAATAATAGATATTAATCGAACCCCAAATTTCTTATTTTGTGTACGAAGAATTCTTAAATTTAAATAATTATAGACTGGTATAATAATCTATTTACTTATATTTATTAAATTTTTGACGCATTGATTGTTTGTTAAAATGAGTGTTCCATTCTATAGATATACTATATGTGTTTTTAACTAAAATTGATTTATTAGTGAACCCTAAAATATAAGTATTAAAGACACGTGCAATGTATTCATAAAATGAAACAAATAATGAAATATAACTGAGGAGCATTGAAATTTTTTGATATAAGATAGGGGTCGCGACCCATTAAATTTATTATTATATGTACTAAAATTTCTAAGAGATTTAGATGGAGCAATGAGAACATATGAGCAAAATGGCATGGGAGGCTGCTCAACCAATTGAATGTCGTTTAGGGAAGAAATAAAAGAGGTCCATACTTTGAATTAATCGTTTTGGTAATTATGAATAAGAGCTTTCATGGGTCCAAAATCAACTACTAGACTCAAGTGGTAACGTGCTGCATTGATCTCCATATATTATTATTATTATTATTAAGTCATTGGTTCTTCTGGGCTGGTGAGAAAATGTGAGAAAATGCAAAAACCTTTGGGTTGTCTTTGTGCTGCTGTTTGTTCATGTCCTTTTCCAATACAGATGAGCAAAATTATGAGAAAGAATTGATGTTAGGTGTGGTTGGTTTAGAAAATTTATATATATGTCAATGTCATTCTCAATGTGTTGCTTATATATCTCATCCCATTCCTGCATGCACAAGAAATTGTGGACTTTTTCTTTGGTTTTTCTTTTTTGCAGTTAATCTGCTATTGATTGAAAATCTTGTGATATTGTGCAAAGTGAGCAAAGGGTTTACTATGAAGTTAAAAACAGATACTATAGTTTGCACTTTTGGAAATGAAATGAGGATGAATTCTCAAATTGGAATGTCAATAGTCTGATGAGGGAAGGGAAGGGAAGGGAAGGGAAGCTATGGCCGTTCATAGCTTTATGACTTGAACTAAAGGGAATTATATAGTTCTTGTCCTCTATTTTGGGTTCATTCCCAACAACACATTTGATCCTTTGATTCCCTTAAATTAGTCCTATCTATATAACTAGCATAACTCCACCTATCCACGGTTCTGCTTATATGCAGTAGTCAATCCTAAACTCGAAAAAAATGAAGAAGGTTGAGACAGGATGGCAGCCAGCATAAAGAATTTGTCAAACCTATGATTTGGATCACATTAAAAACCGTGTATCGGTGGTAAAAGGGCTATGGTGCTGATTCCACTTAATGGTATAAAGGCATAGTTTGTTGTATATCACAGACATGATCAAATGCCCTAAAAACAAGGTTTCATAAACACTCACAAGTCACAACAATCAGATAAAAGGGATATGGTGCACTAACTTTAGACATCACACAGAACTGATTATGTAACACACCAAAAACTTGATGCAATTGAGGATTCTGGTATGGTATGTTAATGTTATTTTTAGACCATTTTTAATGTCCTTGATTCTCTTCATCATCAAAGTTTAAGACATTCTTTGCCTCCCTAATAGAGAATTCTACAATGTACCTCTTCGTAACCCTTGTTTTTATTGACTGGTAAACTATTATTCTCTATGAATATTTGGGCATGTTCTCATGTCATTTACCATGAATAAATCAAAGTTCTTATAGCTCATGACTTAAATCTCTTCACTTGGACTGGAGCTCCTTGCCTCTTTCCAGATTCAAGCATTGCTTCCAAAATAGCAACATCTCTGGCACCTTCAACATACGACAAGCGATGTTCGACTTCATGATTACCATCCTTCTGAAACAATCAAAGGCACATGATATACTAGTGTTATGATTTTCTTAAAATTAGTGTTGAGGACAGATTTGTGCCCCAAAGATAATCATTACAAAAAGAATACGGAATAAACTAAGAGACTGTCACAGTGCATAGCACATTATCATAAATACTGGATGTGATACTACCATGAAGAACAAAGAGTGAAATTTTAAGAACTATATGCAAAACATTTGGTGAAAATTGGATGTTCTCTATTACCTTAAGTGTAGCCTGTGAAATATCAGACAGAAAAGTCTTTAATTCTTCATGAACCCCACAGAATGGGTAGAAGAAGGTCTTGCTTTGCCCATCAGCCATATAAAGAGTAACCTGTCACATCATCAGGGAACAAAAATGAGACAAAGATTGTGGTCCTCTGAAGTCTATATCCCAAAAAAAAAATCAGAATGTAATGGTCATATCCATGTATATTAATTTGAAATTCAATTCTATACAAGATCAAGTAGGATTCAATTACCGAGTATCCATGCTTTCCATCTATGTTTCCCCGCTCAATTTGAAGTGTTCCTTTCAAACCCACGACTCGCCAAAGTACCTAAACAATGAAAGGTAAAATTACAACTCCTGAGATATATTGAAAAATTAATATGTTCTTTAGAAACTAAACTCATCACTTAAGTGAAAAGAGAGAAACAATTTCTAGACATAGTTTCAATACATGCCTTTGGTGATCTTGATGATACTACCATCACAAAAACTCCAGAGCAACCATTCTCCAGCTGACTGAAAAGACAAGGAAATATAAATCAAATATGTATTCTAATACTACCGAACTAATATAATGCTTGGGAAACTCACAATGTTGATGAGATGCTATCAGGGGGAGGTAAAGTCAAATCTACATGAGAAGTCATGGCAGACACCGAGGTTACCTCAGATCCAACAACCTGCTCATGCAAAAAGGAGCAATCAAATCGAATTATATTGCCAAAAAAACAGTAATCATTACGGTTCACAATTACTAAATTAACTTACCATTCTCAATCCTGCAATAAAATGCACCCCCATATCAAGAACGAAACCCCCCTGCAAAATGGAATTAAACTAATGAGCAGAAAGCAAAACAAATCCAGTAAAGCTCTAAAACATGCAATATGAAGTCGATAAATCAGGCACCAAGAACAGAAAGATAAAAAGAAAATCTTCAGGATATCAGGACAAGAACTTGCAATAGATTATGTGCAAGGACGTATATTTCAGAATTAACTAAAATAGCACATTTCTTGAACTTAAATTCTACTCGCCTGAATTGTTTGTAAATGTGCAGAAACCTAGCAGGAAGCGATTAAGCATTTACAAGTAGCCTGACTGAAAGTTTTCAAGTAACGCATGATGCAGCAATCACAGCTGAGTCTAAGAAGTTATTATCTTACCAAACAATATTCCAAGCAAAAGAAGTTTTGATTGTTGATCGTAAACAATGATATATATGCATGTCATTTGGTCATGGATATTTGTGCCCTCATGAGAATAAAGGCATATTAATAAGATTTCATCTAGAAACATACAGTTAAGTTGTGTCTCCAAGAAGTTGAAAAGTATGGATTTGAGCTATTCATTGATCCTTCAACAATAACTTGAATGTTCATAACATCTCCAACTTCAGCCATTAGCTTTTTGCTCTGCAGAACAAACAAGTAATTACCATTTACTGAGAAAGGTACAACAATTCAATGAAGTCAAGCATGCCCAAAAGAACTACCTCCACAAAACTAGGTTCAAAGCGATAATTTTCTGCGACTGCCCAAATAGGCCGAAATGGCAAGTTGGCACTCAAAGAACGATAGGATGCCAGTGCAGATTCTGCCTCATCATTAGCTACAATATCGGAAAGTAAATTGTACACTAAGAGAATTTCACTTGTAACAAGTTTGACTAAAAAATAGATAGTACTCGCACTGCAAGCATAGTAATCAGTAGGTCAGACCCGAAATAAAATATCAACGAAAAAGACTTCAAGAACTGGATGCAGTCACTGGTTTATTTAATCAGTGTGGATTCACAGCTAATTCACAATCCATTATATAAGTAAAGATGAAAGGGAATTCGCAAATTTATTCCAACCAACATAGCTCTCTAACTTAGCAAGCTTCACTCTAACAAAATAATAAGAAGCTTCCAGACCAGTCAAACAATGGCCCCAACTAATATTTGTAACTAATGTATGATTTCATATTTTGGTGAGTTGCTTCTACCTTTAACGTTTGAAGCTTTTGACATAAATGACATTTGATTTGTTTATATTCGAAACACAAAATGTAACCTTTTCAGAATAATGTATATAAATCTACACATATCCATAAATTATTATTGCACACTCTCAAGATAATATGTAGTAATGAGCTCTCATCAATTTCGACTTTTGCATATTCACACTAACTTCTTGAAAAGGTACTCCAAGGATCATTCTAACGTCATCAATGGATCCTCAAGGTCAGACAGTGAGTGTAGTTCTAGAACATTTATATTCTCCTTCTCAAAGCTTCTTAACAGAAAAAAAAAACATTACAAGTAAATGAAAGCAATTAAAATGTGGAAGATGTTTAAAATTTTCAATTATTATAATGCCCTTAGATCATATACTTTCATCAGTTTCAGTTCTTTTTCATAATGATGGTTTTGAAAAATGAATTTCACTAATAAAAAGAAAAGTTCTGAAACATATATAAATAAAGCAAGACTAGGAATCTTTGAAGAATGGATCAAAGATTATCTCTTTTTACACAAGGAACGGATTTAGAAAATTCACTTTCTGAATCTCTGTCAGGTAACCATTCAAAAAGCAAGTAGAACAAACTAGAAAATGTATTTTAAACTGCAGCCACTCACTCGAAAATAAGAGTCCAACTGTTCTTGTTGAAAGCCCAATATGTCGCATTCCAGTTCAGTATATTTCAATGAAGGGTGAAAATACTTAAGGTGAATCATAGATGACATACTACAACTTTAGCAACTGAACAATTAATCATCAATTAGGTAAGGGACTAATATTATAAAAAATGGACTAACTTTTCTGCAAGTAGGAAATATGAGAGCAAAAAGATTAATTATTTTATAACACTCTCAATGCATTAGTAATCTTTCTTTCTCCAAATATTAGCTAACCCAACTACAAATTATGCAGCTCCAAATTGCAAAAACTGTTAGGTCAACTGTGTAGCATGTCCATTTATAGTTCATCAATAGCATCCTTTTATATGATCAAGAAATAAACTGCAAAAAAAAAAAAAAATAGCAGAATAAAAGACAAATATGTGTGAATTGTATTATACTTACAAGCAGCAGCTGGTTTCTCTTCAGTAACAGAATTTATTCCAAGTAACAGAATGGGCATGCAAAAATATATAACCATGTCAGTTATCTGAACAAGAGCAAGCAGATAAAAATTTGTATACAAGAATGGACTAATCTTCTGCCAACAATGTCAGCAAAAGACTCAAAAATTTCTGGCCTTTAAGAATTAAAAATATAGCAGAAAAAGTTTTAAATAACAGAAGAGAAAACCATTTCTGTTCAACTGCAACCTAACACCACATACCTTGTAGGACATGCTTTCCTGCCTTCAGAAGCCTCAGTGACATGTCCACCTGCATGAATTGGTTTATGTGGATTCAAAAGAACACAAATCATTTAGTAGCACAATGCAGTAAGCTGAATATATTAGAACAATATTAACATTTAGAATCAGCTTCAAAACAAGGAGAACAGGCTTGCCTTCAGAGTATTTCGACCAAAAACAATACTAATAATAATAACAAATAAGGAATCCTGGCAAAGCTATGGTCTTTGCCTTCTGCTGTCCAAATGAACAGCTGGCGAACGAAACAAGCCATATCAAATGATATATAAACTTCAGGAGAAGATCACTGACTACAAAGACAAAGCTCTAAATGACAAAAAAAGAAATTCTTAAACCAAAACTGTACTCTGTGTATTCCTCAGTTCTGCTGTTCCAGCAATGCAAGTAAAAATAAAATCAACAAGTAATACTACAAAGTTTCTCAGAATCCAGAAAGAAAATCCCACTGACATTGCCTGTGAGAGAAATTAAAGTTTACCTGAGTCTGGCCAGCAAGAACCACAGCAACCCCAATGATGGAACTGTCTTTAATAATCTCATCAAGTCCCCCATCACCCCACTTGCATTCCACTTCTGGGAAAAACTTTTTAGCAACCTCAACAGCACTTCTAGCTGATTCCTGCACACATTCACAGTCAAAAATCTCAATGCTTTCTCACTTAAAAAAATCCCATAACTCTTCCATCCTAGACCCAAAATCTATATTTCATTAAAATCGTGATTCAAGAAAATCCCTTTTGATAACATGATCCCATGTGTTGAGCTGCAGCCTTAATCCAAAAAAATTAAACGGGAAACATTATTCATGAATTCCGTATTCCATGACCTCAAATGCTTGTTTTTAATAAAAATGATAATGTAATAAATTGAAGATAAAATAAAGAAAGATTAAATTTTGAACCTCAGAGCGGCTCCAAATAGCTTCGAGAACAAAAAGATTAGAGATCTCAGCTAATCTTGGAATGTATTGAGTTTTAACAAAGATCCCTGCTCCAAGAATGGCTATATGCGGAAGCTGTGCCATTCTTTTATGATATTTTTGACTTTGTGGATGAATTTTATAGTATACTAAAAGTTCAATTCGATTTTGTTACTATAACGGGTGTGAGAATTTTTCCAGAAATTAATGTTAAAGATTTTGATTTTAAGCAGGAAATCTCGAAATTGTTGTGTTTTGAATTGAACCCAAATTGGAAAATGGGCTAATTTATATAAAACATCTGAAAGTTATGAGTAATTTGGTTCTGCCTCGTGAACAAAATTAATTGTAGCATTTTACTCCACGAGGAATATCTTTTTGTTTGCAGTTTTAACCCCCCAAAAAAATTTGAGGGCATTGACCAAACAAAACATTTTTGCTGTTACAGAATCAATGATTCACAGCAAATTGGTAAGTATGACCTGAAATGTTTCTTATGATTGGGAAATTATTTTTTGTTTGACAAAACAATCTTTTTGGAAGTTTATATATTATTATAAATAGATGATTAATGTTAATTCTTAATAGTACAATTCATGCCATAAGAATACCACAAATAAGAAAAATATTTTTTTTATTAGATTTCTATTAGTGTTATTTAAAGGGATCTAATTTATTAACCTTGCATTAAGTCAATCATTTGAGCATTTCAAGAAATGGTTCATGCGAATATCTTAAAAGCCGGACACTTGCATAGCTTAGTGACTGGTTAAACCTTGCTTAAGAATTTTGCTAAGATCTCAAGGCATGTTTTGTGCAATTGTGTTTTCATATCCTGCTAGAAAAAATGGAATACTTAAAAATTCTGATAACATTAACAAATAATTAGCTAAACTAGATTGGGGATTTTCACCCTATCATTTAAGCTAAGTTAAAAATTGCTTAAGATGGACAAAAGAAAACAAAAACTTTGATGAAATGTTACATGTATAGAAATTCAATAATATTGTAATAGATTAATAGTTATAACTCGTTTATAATGTGCTATAATCATAATCCTTTTTTTTCTAAATCTAAGTATGTTAATTCCCTTTTTTGGCTATAAAAAGTAGGGCAAATTATAAAAACCCTCTCATGGTTTATAAAATCTTCAAATTACCTCATTATGATTTAAAAACCAACAAATTACATTATTGTGATTTACTTTTAAAATAATAATAATAATAATAATAATAATAATAATTTAAAAAATGCACCAAAATAATAATTTAAAATAATATATATATTTTGGTGCATTTTTTTTTTAAATCAAATCACAAAAATGTAAAAGTTGTGAGGGTTAATTACATTTACCACCCTTGAGATTTGGTAGAAGTACGAAATGAACTCTGTGATTTTAAAAAATTATAGTCACCCCCATTGATTGAGAAACGCTTAACGAATTGACCCTCCTACTAAAAACCATCCAATTACACGTTGATTTCAACAAAAAAAATATGTGTGGATTACCTAATATGCCCTTAAAACTTTATTTATAATCATTATATTACTTTAGTTAACTAAATATATATTTTAAATATTAAAATAAAAGGAAAGAATTTTTTTTTTTTTACATAAACTAACAAACTGAAAAAGAAAATTCTTCTTTCTTGATTAATCAAATTAATTATTTTCTCCTCCAAAAATAATTCTTTTCCTTCCAAACTTTAAAATTTAGATAGAGAAGGATTTCTTGATTAAAGTTTGATTAATTTAATAAATCTATCTATAATAAATAATATGAAATTGATAATTAATTAGAAGAATTAAAAAGTGCAAACAAATATTTATTGTAATTTTATATTTGTTTATCTATTTTTGTTTTTTTTTTTTTGACAAAATAAGTGATGATATTTTGATTTTTTCATCAATTTCGTCAAACAACTTTAACGATAGAGAATGATAGTAAGTTTCTGAAACTATTTGGTAGGTTTGGTATTTAACTAAACCTCAGAAATATAATTAACCCAAGTTTTTAAAGGATATAAGATAATTTTAAAATTTTCAAAATCTAATGGTTCTTGTAATTACCCAAAAAAGTAATATCTCACAGTTTGTTCACCATTCCATCAATTTTTACCTGCCCAAATATTCATCCAAAAATAGAAAGAAAATTGAGAAAAATTTTAAAATGTAAAGAAGAGGAAAAAGAAAAAGAAAAAGAAAAAGGAAACCAAAAACTAGCACCGTTGAGCATCTAAACCTAAGCTTGCAGATTTCTCGCACTTTCACTCTGCCCAAGTACGAGACTTAAAGCTCGAGAACTTGCGACTCCGTCATTGATACTCTCACTGTACTCCGAAGTTTTGAACCCTTTTAGATTTAATCATCATCTGATTTGTTCCAATGCTTGAACTCAATCCTTGGTAAAAAGGGGTACTCATTTTTGGTAAAGTTTAAGGTTTTGGTGTTTTTGATATGGATAGATCAAGATCTTCTAAACGATACTATTATGACCATCAAGATTATGATTTTGAGATGAACCCAAGTCGGAATAGGCCTCGTTTTAACAATTCCAATTCTGGGTCCTACCATTATCCTCACTACCGCCGTGGGTCGGTGGGTGGCGGTGGCAGTGGTAGTGGTGGTGGAGGTGGAGGTGGAGGAGGGAGGAAAATGTCAGACCCTTCACTGACTGTGACAACTAGCTATAGAATTTTATGTCATGATGTTAAAGCTGGAGGGGTGATTGGGAAATCCGGGAGCATTATTAAGTCCATAAGACAGCACACTGGAGCTTGGATTAATGTGCATGAATTGATTCCTGGGGATGACGAGAGGATTATTGAGATATCTGATACAAGGAGAAGGGACCCTGAAGGGCGAATGCCCACGTTTTCCCCTGCTCAGGAAGCCTTGTTCTTGATACATGAGAGGATTTTGGAGAATGATATTGTTGCAGGTGGTAGTGGTGGTGGCGGTGGTGGGGAGGATGGGTATGGGTATGGGAACAGGGATAAGTTGGTTGTTGTGACTAGGTTGGTGGTGTCAAGAATGCATGTGGGTTCTTTGTTGGGAAAAGGAGGGAAGATTATTGAGCAGATGAGGATGGATACTAAAACCCATATAAGAGTTTTACCGAGAGATCATACCCTGCCTCGGTGTGTTGCAATGTCTGAGGAGATTGTGCAGGTTTTGATTCTTCTTTTGGCTTGGAATGACTTGATTTGTGTTGAATGGATTAATCATTTCTTGGTGTTTTTATTTGCATTGCTGTGGCTGAATAGTTACTTCAGCATTTTAGCTATGTTGTTATGTATATTGGTGTAATCACAAATTCATTGGAATGCAGAACCTTTGTTGTGGACCTCCGTTGTTATTTCTAAAATAAACCAAATTTAATGATGGAAAAGGAATTTTGGGCTTGGATTCCTATGTGAACCTAAGATTTTGTTGTCCTTTTGTTTCTGGAGTTATAGTATTTTTTTTTGTCACATTCAGTGAATTGCATCCAAAAGTTCCGCATCCAGATCATGTTTTGGCTTGTTCGAGTTATCATTACTTGCATAGTTAATTTACAAAAAGTCTGAGTGAGGTGAGGGAGAGAGGGGATGGTGGTGGGGAGGTTGGTCTTCGGAATTTAAATATCAATTTAGAGTTAGTTCCTGGTTTCTAGAGTTTTGTGTCTTTCCTCACACTAGTGAAATGCAGACAAATATCCGTATGTAGATTCTTTTTTGGTGCCTAACTGATTAGTTTCCTTCAGATGTGATTGGCGAAAGAGGAAGAATCATGAGACAGAGACACGTGTAGTCTTGGAAGAGGTGCATTAGTTTTGGAGCTGGTGGCATGGGATGGGAGAGAGGTCTGAGGACCAGACTATAGATGTTGAGGGTCGCATGGGGAAGGCGTGGTTAAGAATGACACTAAAATGTAGGAGAAAAGGATGGTGAAAACATCTATTCTGCAAGATATAACTTTTCTTTGCCATTCTATTTGTTTCAAGTGGTTAATGGAGTGTAATTTGGTCATCTACCTTGTTTTCGATGCATGTTTAGAACCTCTTCTATTGAAGTTAAACACATATTTGTTTAATATGACAATTTCAATCCACCAAAATTAGTAGTCACACTGTCATGTTTTGCTGCTTTATTTGGAGGCAAAGAGCTGCATTTTTAACTTTTGCTTGCTATCAGCAGTTGGGCTGGAGTATATTACCCCTTATGCTTAATTTTGACTTTTTCCTTGCTGGTGCGCATCTAAATGGTTGGACTTCCTTTTTGCCAAAATTCGTTTGTTCTTTTTTTAGGTGATGATTAGATTATATCTCCAAATAGCTATTGTTGCATTGTCAGTGCTCTTTTCAATCAGACAAATGGTATGCTAGATTTCTAGCAAGTTGCTAGAAATTTAATTTTCCCAAGCTGACAGGACATTGCAGATTGATGTGTACTAAATTTTCTTCCCAATTTCATAAGGTATAGTTTAAATGGTTCGCTTAGCATTATGGTAATTGGTAAGCATCTAAAAATATTTCTTTTCCTTTCAGGTTGTGGGTGATGTAAATGCTGTAAAAAATGCTATATCAGTTATTTCCTCACGTTTGCGGGAGAGTCAACATCGTGATCGCAGTCATTTTCCTGGTCGGTTACATTCACCTGAGCGATTCTTCCCTGACGAGGATTTTATTCCTAATATGAACAATTCAGTACGCCGAACATCTGCAGATGGGGGTAATTTCGGATCTAGGTTTCCTGCTGGGCTAACAGGTGGACGAGAAAGTAAATATTCCTCACGCCCATCAGGGCATACCCTCGAATCCGAAGCAGCTGCCCTCACTGACAATGCACAATTCTTTTCTGGTGAAGACCTTGTGTTTCGAATTCTGTGCCCAGTTGAGAAGGTTAACTGCCTTGTTGGGGAGCCAGATGGAATTATGGATTTGCTCCAAAATGAAGTTGGTGTGGACGTTAAGGTTACTGATCCTGTTGCTGGTTCAGATGAGCAAATAATCGTTGTGACATCAGATGAGGTACGTCTTGCATCATAGTGTTTCTCGGTGAATTATTGCTACGTAACTGTCGATGCCTACTCCTTTGCGATTTGTTATTCTTACAAATGGAAATTTGCTATAACGTCTCTTCCACTATTGGAGCTATTAACATCAAAAGGAGTGGGTGTGATTGGTTAGCTGGAGAAAATATCATTTTCACGTTTTTTTGGTTGATTGTTTTTGTCTAAACTGGATAAGGGTCAATCTGTGACCAATATATGGCAGGTTTGATTTTAAATTTTAGAGAATGGCACTTATTAGGACAAATAGAAAACACTTCCATATTGGCATATCTTTATGTCTATGGCATATACTTTTTCACATGAGAACATGCTGATACTGGGTGTATATATAAAGATAAAAAATATGCTATTTGTGCATATGGAATTCTACACATGCTAGACCAGTGGTGGACACATCAGTCTGGAGCCACTCCACCCTGGCCCAATTCTTCAAGATCACTATTGTTTCCCTTAAAAAAAAGAGAAGTCAGTTGTAATCAAATGAGAAATAGATATTTCCTTCCAAAATATTAATGGAAATATAAATTTGTCAGGTTCGCTACTGCCGACGACAAACAGTCACCATCATATGCACAGGATAATGTACATTCCATATAATCTATATGCAAAACACAGCGCATTATCCTCCAGGGAAAGTGTGAGGAGTGGGGTGAAAGAGATTGTCTGCTTTTACCTCCTTTTGTTTGTTTATTTTTCTTTCTTGTTTTTAATATGGAAAAAGTCCAACATAGACTAGAGAGATTATTTGTTAATCTACAAAGGACATGAAATTAAGTTGTTTGTTAATGGTTCACCCGACCTTGACTTGCAGAAGTTGGTCATTACCCATATGCGATTCAATGTGGGTAGTTTTGTAGATTTCATCAGTCTAAACCAATTTCTGTTGTCCTAAATTGTGCTTATCATTTGTAACTAATTACTGCCTTGAACAAAATATTCTGCTCATTGAAAAAATATTCCTCAGGTTATACACTTCCTTTGGAGCTTAATTGAACAGCTAGTGTATTATAGGTGATAAGTTGAGATAGTCTTTCCTTTCATTCATTTCCGAAGATTCCTGGCTTGGAATTTTTTTTTTCTTAGGGTCCTGATGATGAGCTGTTTCCTGCTCAAGAAGCATTGTTGCATATCCAAACCCACATTGTTGATCTTGTTCCAGACAAAGAAAATATTGTTACTACTCGATTACTGTTGCAATCAGAAGAAGTTGAGTGCCTCAATGGAAGAGATGGATCACTATCTGAGGTGAGAAAGATAGCTGGTGCTGAGGTACAAATTTTGCCGCGGGAAGAACTTCCGTCATGTGTATCAGAGAATGATGAGATTGTTCAGGTTTGTCCTTGTGTAGACTTGTTAAAAATTTGAAGTCCATATACCTTTTATGTCTCCAGTTCTTCATTGGCTCCTTGGGGTTTTCCTATGTTGGATTGAAAAACTAGCTTGGTGCACAAAGCAGGGGTAGTTCCCTGTGGATTGATTGTTGAGCTTTTCATTGGTTTCATAGAGGGCTTGTCCATTAGTACAAACATAAGATAAGTTTGCATTTGCTGGGGACCCTATGATTTTAAGCATGCAGTCTGGCACAGGATATGATGAATAATAGATCCTGGATTATCTGATGAATTGAAACAAGTGAAGAACTAGTAGCCTTTCTAGACTACCATTTTTAATTTGAATAGCCTCATATGTGAAAAACCTACTATGTTCATATTTTCTACATATTCTATTTTAATGAAACCCGTTGGTTAAGATTCTTGAAAAGGATGATTATAGGGCTGGGTACATGGTATGCTTTTTCATGGGGATCCCTAAACAAAATTGTGACAGATTGTAGGGGAGATCAGAGCAGCTAGAGAAGCTCTTCTTGAGGTGACATCGAAATTACGGAGCTACTTTTACCGGGAGTTCTCTCAGAAGGATATGCCCATACCTGCTATTGGGCACGAGGGAGCTTCTGGAAACAATGTGGTTCAATCTAAAGAGGATCATTTTGGGAAGGATCCTCCAACTTCAACACATCAAGATGCGCCAAAGACTACAACTGCACAGCCAACAAACACTGCAACTTCACAACTAGTAAAGGTTGTGGATCCTATTTGTTGTGAAATCTTTTTTTTTTCTCATTCTTCTAAATGCTATTGACACAGTAATGGTGAGTCTACTCCCCACAAGCAGCATTACGCCCCAAGTTCATAATTAGTTTCCTATAACAGTTCTTTACAGTACACAAAGTTGAACCCCTAACAGGGAAGAGTAGTTCTATGGATCTTCTGCTTCTCTCCCCGTCCCCTTTCCCCCACTATGGAGCAGATTGGTATGTCTGCTGGTTTTACTGCAGCGTTATTTCTTAGTTATTGTATGCTGGGGTGCCTCTGTTTTGCAAATTTGCAGAATCTTTGTATTAGGATATCAAGAATGTGCTTGCTTTTGTCTGCAGGATTCTGAGACATCTGCCGGTGATGGCAGAAAACAAAATGAAAGTGAACGTCAGGAAGAGGTCCCTAGTGGATTGAATAGGTACTGAATCCTCCCTACCCACTTAAGAATTCAGATTGTTAGAGATTTTTGTATTCACTGTGCCTAGTTTACATATTACTAGAATCTCTGTGCCGCTAGTCACAAGGAGCACTCTGGAAGTTGTTATACCACCATTCGCAGCCTCCAAACTCATCACAAAATCAAGAAATAAGCTTGCTCAAATAAGTGAGGTCTGTCTAACTCTAGTACTTCTCTCACATAATACTTTTGGCTACGTTGAGTTTGCATCTTTGTGACATTAATCCCATTTGATACAGTTATCGGGAGCAAATGTTAAACTCGTTGAAGATAGACCAGAGTCAACTGAGAAACTCATTCAAATATCAGGCACTCCAGAACAAGCGGAAAGAGCCCAAAGCTTGCTTCAAGGATTTATTTTGAGCAGTAAGTCTCCGTCTCTGTCTCTGTCTTTTCCCACATATTGCCTCCATCACTCCTATCCAAACCTCCTCCTTTATCAGAGTGCCCCTTTCTTTCCACCTAATAATGTTTGTCTTAAACTTCATTATTTCAGCTGTACATCCTTTTGTCCTAAATTGGCTATTTTTGTCCATTAATTATTCAGTTGAAGAAGATGAGCCCTGATATGGGGAATGTACATGGCTGAAAAAGTTATCAAATGAGACGATGTTCAATATGATTTCATGTTGTAGTCTGAAGTTCCAGATGTAGTCCCTCAAACAAGGGAGTTTTGTTCCATCATCCTGGTACTAAGTAATGCAATTGCCATTTCATTTTTAGGCAGCTATGTACATGAAAGGCTGTACAAAATGGAACCCAATGGTGATGTGATTTAACCTTCAAGCATATTTTATTTAGCTGTAGAATTGGAGTGTGTACAACACAAGTGTATCCCAGTTGTGTGGATGCTTTTTTTTTTTTTGTATTTATGAGAGATGGACGAGCTTCTTAAATTTTTTTACATAATTATGTTGTTTTGATATGCTACAATTGATCTAAAATATGCCAGTTAAATCAGAAGTAAATTAATTTAAACATAAAATAAAAAATATGTCATGTTAATCTGAATTCTGAATCTTTTCTTTCTTTTAAATGAAATGGTAAAATGACAAAATATTGTCTTATTTCTAATACCAACTGGGTAAGATAGCAAATCGCTTGCAGCAGGTTATAGTGAAATTCAGGCGATACTCATATGTGCAAGGTAACAACTAGTTGCAACAAATTCAAAAACTTGATGTATTTGATCTATTTGCAACTTCAAAAACCATATGTGCCAGGTAACAACTAGTTGCAACAAATTCAAAAACTTGATGTATTTGATCTATTTGCAACTTCAAAAACTTGATGTATTTGAACGAAAATTAGTTGTTGAGATGTTCAAAATCATGAAGTTGGAGACATGCAACAAATTTAGTTGCAATCCCATGCTAACAAAGCAAAGCAAATGTTTGATTTGAGATTTGAAAAGTGTTTGTTTGCTACAAATTTAGTCGCATGTTAACAAAGCGAACGAATTGAGATTTGAAAAGTGTTTGTTTGCTAGAAGTTTATGGATTTGATGTACAATAGAAATGCTTGATTGAGATTTGAGAAGTGTTTGTTTTCTAGAAGTTGATGGATTTGATGTACAATAGAAATGCAGGTTGCTAAAGACATCATTTAAATACAAGGGATAGTGCTATCTCAACTAAACAAATTTAAAGATTCACCCATACATGATACATGTCCTAATCTTATTTTTTCACAAAAATGTCTAAACATATTTGTAAAATCATTTCAATAACATACAATTAGTTTTCATGAAAATAATGAATATAAAAAGAAATTAATTAACTAACAAAATTAAAGATTATCTTTATGTCCTAATCTTATTTTTTTTTTCACAAAAACATCTAAAGTTCTATTTTTGTGAAATCATTTCAATATAGTTTTAAAGAAAATAATGAATATAAAAAAATTTAAATTTTCGAATATGCATTAAGCATATGATTATATATATTATTGATTTTATAGAGAGTGTAATAATATTTGTGAAAAAAAGTAAAATACCGAAATAACAAATTTGAATTTCCAAATATAGAAAATAATGTTGTCTTTTGTCTGAGACTGAGAGCTTAAGTTGCAGCGGTTCAAGGGAAAGGGAGTGAAAAACCTCCGCCAAAACCCTTCTCGCCTCCGACTCTTCATTTTGGTCATCGCCGCCAAGGCGAAACCATCCATCTCCGGCGATCTTTTAGACATAATTCACTTTTAAATTATCCAAGAAATAATCTTTTTCATTGTGTAAATATTCAACAAATTCATATCTCATTCTCAGAGGACTTTCATCAAATGGCTTGCCTACAATACGGAAAAAATGTCCTCTGCCGCCGTGGCTACGGTGTAGCGCTTCCGAACCCACTTTTTTTTTCTGCTCAGGGTGTCCGGTATCGAAAATTAGAAGTCATTCTTACTACCGTAAGTGAATGCAAGATTGAATTTTTAAGTAAATTCTCGAGATCAGCTATTCATGTTAATTGGTATTGAATTGGTTTTTGATTGTGTTTATAGAGCATAGCCAAGCTGGGAAAATCAGGGGAAACAGTGAAGGTTAGACCGGGGTTTTTTCGGAACCATTTGATGCCAAAGTTGCTTGCAGTTCCAAATATTGATAAGTTTGCACATCTCATTAGGGAGCAGCGCAAGGTTCATCCCTTTTTTTTTTATTTGTTGTGCTTTTTGTGCGTGAATTTGTGGGCTTTGATGCCAAGTTGCTTTTAGTTTTAAGTCTTAATTTGCCTCACTTTTTTTTTTTTCATAAAATAATATTGAATAATTTTGAATGCCCATTTTTGTGGGTTGTGTAAAAATCTATTTGTTTGATCTAAATGCTATGTGAAAGCGAGAGTGATCGTGTTAAATAAAGGGTTAAATGATGGTTTTGGAAATGGAATCTATATGAAACTAAAAAGTGCAATTGATCTATAAATGGAGAAATGGATGATACGAGTTAAGGAAAGATAACTCTTCAATGTCTGAGTGCCATGAAATTTGTTGTGGAAAATTTTGAGTGGTTATGCATAAGTATTATCTTTCTTTTTCCAGTGATAGGAGATTTCCTTTGGGTGTCCTGTTTCTGTTTCTTTCTAGTATGAGGTTTTAAATGATAACACGGAAATGGTAGTCTCCTCCAATGATTTCTAGCAAGTAACAAAATTATATTTGCCTTTACCAATTGAAACAACTAGGAGATGAATTTGGCATTTATCTTTACACTCTTTCAATCTGTGTAGTGTGGGTATATGGCTCTAGATTATGTCTTGATATGCATTTAAGTGCATCATGTAGATGTTTAGTTATGCAGTTTGCTATATATGTAGAGAAAGACAATGTTTTTTGTAATTAATCCATTAACAAGTGTAGAACTGAATTTTGGCAATATACTATGCAACTCAGGATACTTGTTGGATCAAAATCAAAATTTATTTCAAAATTGTAGTTTATTCATTATGTTCTATCAATCTTACCTTTAAAATGTGAGAAAAAGAAAAGGAAAAATAAAAAGGTGGAGTTTTGGCATGGCGCGCATATGGATCTCACTAGGTGTCCTTGAAGTTAGTTTTGTGACAATGTTGGTCCTATTACCATGACCTTTGTAGTGAAAAAGGGTACCTTCCCCTGGAAAATTCAGTGGGTTTGTAACTCTTTTCTCCTTCACACTCCTTGGGGGATGGATGTTTATGTTTGGTTTCTTCATGCAAATTGTAGTTGTCCAGTTAACATCCTTGTTTACTTTTCTTTTAACTGGACCTGTAGATTGTCAGCACATTGTTGATTGTAAGCTTAACAATTGGCTTCTATTTCACTTAGTTTTTGCTGTCATTTCCATGTTCTATTTTCTACTTATTGAAAATTTGCATTATTCAGATATATCAACCTAAGGAAGTTGAAGAGGTTAAAGTGGTTGTCCCAAAGACTGAGAATGATAGGATGAAAGAGTATCAGACAGCTGCAAGACGCCTTGACACTGCTAAGCTGGTCCATATTTGCTTCTTACTGCTTTTTGTTGTTTATAAGGAAGAGTTTGTTTACTGCTGAGGCTTACCAATTACCATCATTTTGTATTTCTGCAATGAATTATTATTTTTTGTTCGGATAATTCATTAGAGGTTCTTCTTGATTATTTTTGAGAGTGTTGAAAAATTTTATTACAACTTCAACTCTCTAGAGATTGTTATTTTACAAGTTACTTATGAAAGCTCTTGTCCCCTATTGTTAGTGCTTCGTTTTGATCTATCACTGGCCATGATGAATCAGAAGAATCAAATGTATGCTTTTATCCTTTCTTTGTTTGGCATAACCCATTGGCAATCTTGTAGGTTTTGCGTAAGTTCACTTTGACGGAAAATGAAGTGCGTACACCTGTGACAAAGGATGAAATTGTAGCTGAGGTATGATCTTGTCTTCTTCAGATTTCGTCATACCCAATTTTACCTCAATATTTCTTGTGCTCTTTTGTATGTGGTTGTTCATGTTGATCTCTCATCTCTCTTTTTGTGGTAATTTTCATGATGTAGAATGTGTAAGTTTTGTGCTGCTAATAGCCATTCTAATGCCGGTGCTGGAGACTTCTCATTTAATATACAAGCATATGATGAATGGTGTGAGTAGTGAGACTAGTTTTTTTGCCATTTTGTTACTGACCACATGAAAGTTTTGCACTTGACTTGCACTCTCTGCATACACAGATATGCGTTAGTGTCCAAAAAACTGTATAGATGACCAATAAAATAAGTTTTCTTACATTGTGCTATTTGTCTGAATAGGATGATAGTCAATACTTTTAGATACATTTTTTTTATGGTCTTGACTTATCCTAGGTGGGTTTTCTGTTGTGAGTGTGATAGTGGAAGTTTTAAACCTAGGGAAATTGAAACATATAATCAATAGATAAATGTGGTGGTTGCTCAGTGTTGTTGGAAACTGCCAGCATTAACCCTCGGGTCCCTCCTTTCTATTCACCTTTAATTAGAAGAACTTGAACAGTGACTCTAGACTATATGAAGCAGGGTTTGGAAGATTTCCAGAAACACTGCAACAAGGGATCAAATTGGATGAATGTTGATTTCTAAGAGACTCATACCCTTTTCTATCTGTGTGGTACCTGACTGAATTATTAGCTGCACATTATTAGCATATGTTGTTATGATAATACTTCAAAAAGCTTGCATTGTTTTGTCGCCTCTGTCCTCCAGAGCGACCACCACTCCCTCCCCTTTTGCTAAACTGAAACAGGTCAAAAACAAAATGCAAGAGTTTGGGATATTTTTTGGGTGCTAGTTGATTTGTTTTTATTGTGAAGGTTAAATGTAACGTTGTCGCATATAAGTCATTTCTATATCCCTTGAACATGGTTACTAATTTTGAATGATGCCATATTAGGTTGCAAGACAGCTTTCGGTGAGCATCGGACCGGAAAATTTGTATCTTCCAACTCCTTTGTCAGCTTTCGGAGAGTTTGACGTGCCACTTCGTTTACCAAGGTCCATACCTTTGCCAGAGGGGAAGCTGCAGTGGGCTCTTAAGGTTAAAATTCGCAGAAAATGAAGGGGCTTTGCGTACACTCGAAATCTGTAAGAAAAATAGGTTGTAACTTAATTTTGCACTCAAATCTCACATACTGAATTTGCACCAAGTTAAACTACTTGAGCTTAGAATCCAGTCCAAGTAGGAACATGTCTTTCAAGCTTTATTCGAATCAGTTGTCATCCTCTTCTCTCTCCCCCATTTTTGCCATAGGCTATTACTGACTGAGCTACTCTTGCCCTTGCCCATCCGGCAATCGTTTCCAGATTCACCAACAAAAGCATATATTCCTCAGAAGTTACTTTCCTATGCATAAGCATAAACGGTTCCATTGTTACCGAAAAAATCGAAACGGATAAACTGTTCAACAACGTAACAAAGAAAGCAGAGAAGTCTTTGCAAATGTACCAACATGAAAGCACAAACCTCCTTTGAATACAAACTTATGATGCATTTTCAAGTTCCACATTCTCATGGCATCAAAACCCTTTACAACACTTCAATGTCTTCCAATCTATCACAGAGGAGACAAACTCGAAAAGATTTCCGTTTGATTTACTAAAAAAACATGCAGGAAATTCCACATCATGGCTTCAATATTTGATTTTGGCCTCATCTCTTTAAAGATCTTCTTCTTCTTCAGGAAGTTGACAACGTGCTCTGCATTCATAACTCTCCATGAGATGTTCTACACACTAATAACTATCAATGTCCTATTGTTTTTCTTTCATTCTTGTTGTTACTCAGTGCTTCATTTTCTCAAGCAGCAGTGCGGATAAATTTGTAATGGTCTTTCAATTTCTTTAGTATCAATTCATTGATTTCCTCTCCAGATGGAACTTGTTGCACTGCATAGTTGATGAAATATTTTGGGGTGATTTAGAACTTTGCAATTTCTAAGAGTCATAAAAAAAAAAAAAAAAACAAAGTAGACAAATTAGTGCCTTGGAAAATAGAATAGATTTGGTCTTATATTAGTGTAGGCTCTATGCAAATTTCCCACAATCTCAAAGTGGAATTTTCTTATTTAAAAAAAAAAAAAAAAAGACTTGGTAAACTAAGATGATCATTATATTTGGACCATCAATCCACTGAACTAGTTGTTGCATGACTAGCCTCAATCCATGACAAAATCATAATTCTTCTTTCCATTCTTCAAGATGTTTTTTTGTACTTTGAACAAGTCAAAAAGAAAATATCGTAAGAACATTCGTTTACCTAAAAAATTCCTAGTCAGTCAACACCTAACAAATTTGAACAAAAAGTGCTTAGTAATGAACTGAATTTGATCAATAAAAATTCATTTGAAACCTTCACAACAAAATATCTCAACAGAGATGACGATGATGAAAACTTTGATGAATTGATCGACTTTGTAGTCGTTTAGACGTGAAAGCATGGATTTCTTGACTCTCTTGAACATTATTGGACTTGACACAGTTTATCAATTCCATGTTGCCAGGTCGAAGAAGAGTTAAATTTGCTTTCATAATCAGCTTCCTTTTCATACGCTAATTATGCAATTAATGCTAAAAAGTTGTGATTGATTGATGATTAATTAATTAATGCCCATGATATATATTTTTAATGCAACAAAAATTTCTAACAATTAATTATGCTTGATTTGTTGGAAGTAATTAATTTTATTTATATGTTCTCTCTCTCTCTCTCTCTCTTTTTGGTGGGTGTGAGAGCGGTTCTTTCGCATTGAAAGAAATATTTTAGAAGTTGTTTTTTTTTTTTAAGAAATATTTTAGAACTTGTTTTAGTATTATGTGATGCAGTCATAATACTTGAAAGAATATTGACTTGGTGAGAAAAAAGAGTATTGTATAGACAATTAAATTATTGGAGTTTCACTATCAAAATTGTACTTTATTCAATCTATATTTTATTTGGAAATTGTACATAAAAATTTTTGTTTAAAAATAACAAATTATGATGAACATAATTTTGTGGCTCTATAATAGCATCTAACACACTATTAAACGGTTATTATTTTTTATTATTTAAGGTGATAATTAAGTAAGTATTTAAGAAAAATATTGACTTTATGGGTAAATTAGTCACTAATGAAAAATTAAATTTAAATTTTCTCCATGGGTAAATTGCATTTAAAAAGAATAATAATTAAAATTATACCATTTGAATAATTTAGTAACGACCAAGATAATTTATACTTAATCATCAAATATTTACTTAATTGTTTCATAGCATAATTATTATTTTTTTCACAAAAACTCTTGTAAAACCAGTTTATATGAAACATGATTCATATATTAAACTAACAATAAATAGCCTTTGAAATAATTATTTTAATTTCTTACCACTTTTATTATAAATTAAAATGACTATTAACTTTAATTTAATACGTAAATTCGCTTCACAAAACACTAACATGATTTTTTTATTTACTCGTCTCCTATCTTTAACATTAATAAAGGTGAACAGAACTCTTCCATGTGAATTTATTTGCACACATTAGCTGAAGTGAACGTACATGGTAAATCTAGCAATGAAAAAAAACTTTTGAGGATAAAATTTAATATAATTGGTAAACGCCGTGCTCATCATTTCAACACAAACTTAATCCTAACATGATTTCACCCTGCCTTGCTATGCTTCCTATATCCTAATGCAGTAATAAAGAAAACCATGGATATAATTTAAACATATGTATTTTGGGCCATTGACTGTCTTAAAAATATAAAATTACATTAAATCATTTCAAAATTAAGGAATAGTGGCCACCCAAGTCAACTAATTTTTTTACTTCCTTAAAACTCTTTTTTGTCCTAACAATGATAGAGACACTAAATTATTTTATGTAAAACTTAAATAATGTTTTTGTACATCACACACTAACAATTAGCATAGATCACCCTAGTAGCCCCTTACTTTGGGAATTATTAATTAAGTATAGTTTTGATTCATATTCTCAATAATGTTATATAATAGTCCCTCAACTTAATTTTGCAATATGAACAGTAGTCAGTACATTTATCGATCACCTAAATGACGGTTTTATTTGTCGTTTTAATACTAAAACGACTTCAATTCCCCTCAATTAGTAATGTATTGAGAACCGATCAAATTACAAAATTCAAGTTGATAAACCATTATTCAACTTTATTAAAAATGAGATCAAATTGATATTTAACCCAAAATTAAAAAAAAAAATGTACCAAGAGACTCATTCATCCCACTAATTAATATTATAAAAGCACATTTTCTCGCGCTAAACGCACAGGTCATCCAAAAAACACAAGACAAGATTGCTGAGATCGAGTGAGGAAAAATAAAGTCTCATTGATCATTGCTTGTAGTTGGAAATATAAATATAAATGGGATGAAGTTTACTAATTATATATAAAATAGATCGACGGTCAAATGAAGCTGTAAATTGATACTAATTCATTAATCAAAAGATGACAAATAAATGTAACTGAAATTTCCATTGCATTTGTCAGCCGCAAGAACGAGTGGTACGTTGTCTAGAGCATTAAGAGATCGTTTTCTCCCATTTCCAGCTTTAACTACGTGTTTGAACTTTTGACCTCCATCGTTCTGTGTCTATAAATATATTCAGCTCATTGTTCTTCATTTCGTGTCGTAGTTTATTAGGAGAAAGAACCCTTCTGATATTGCTACTCAATTTTTGATCAACCCTTTTGAGCTTTGTACCTCCCTTGTTCTGTGTCTATAAATATTCAGCTCATAGTTCTTCATTAATTTTCGTGTTGTAGTTTATTAAGAGATAAAACCCTTTTGATTTTGCTACTCAATCTTGATCAACCCTTTTGATATTGCTACTCAATCTTGATAAGGTACCATGTTGATTTTCTTCTCTTATATATATGCTCATTGTTTTTTTTCTTTTTCATTTTGGAAAAAAAAATCATGCTCTTGTTGTTCTTTTATGAAAATTATTTAGTTTTATTACATATGTTTAACTGCATAAATTATGCGAACAATTGTGGTTTCCGTTATTTATTGTTGTGGATTTTATTTGTGTGATCTAATTCTGATGATGAAGCATTTTAGTCATGGTGTTTAAACTTTAAACACGTAGCATAGACTGTAGTTTTATATCAATACAATTTGTTCTTCCGTAAGAACTAAGAAGATATCATACTCAAGCTTAAGCTCTAGTCAATTCAAAAAAAAAAAAGAAAAAATGAACAAGAATTTTTGTCGTATTCTCTACCGTGAAAATAAGGTCACCTAGTTATCAATATATCTTGCCTACATATAAGTAATCGATTCTAAAGAAAAAAAAAATGAGGAATGTTCTGATACACTGACAACATAGCGTAAAATTTTATCAAATATTATAATATAAATCATATTATAAATAGTGACAAAATATGATATTTATATATACCTAGGGCGGATCCAAGGATTTGGTGGGGCGGATTTTAAAAATTATACTTTTAATCTATAGAAAATAAAATTTTTTTTATTAACTCTTTGTAAAAATTTGAATTGGGCCATTTCAAAAATTAAAATATAACTTTTATTAGTAAAGACACATAATTTTGCCCCCTAAATGCTACTTCCCGAATTCGCCACTATATATATACCTAATCTCACTTATTCTTAATCCCACTTAATCGGATAAAAACTTTGTTGTTGTTGTATTATGGACGAAAAACGAGGTATATTCATGCATACATCCTCCAAGAAGTTTGCATCTAACACCCTGAGATTTGCCCCATTTTTTTAGATGGAAAACAAATTCTTGTTTATTTATTCTAAATTAACCTTTGCATGTATTAGAGGCCAAGGCAACCTAAACAAATTTTGAAATAATGCTTATTTTGTTGCTTTTTAGCTGTCCTATGCCCTGTTTCAGTCGTTGCATGCTAATTCTGTGCCCACAAAGAAATTAAAATTGAACAAATACGTACTAAAAGAAACACCACAACAATTTCAAGTTTGTTAATTAACATCTAAAAGAACAAAAGTATATATAATCGTCTAATATTAATTTCTTTTATTTAGACTGCAATTAATGCATAAACAAATTCTGGGTCTAATTATTTAGAAGTTCTAGTTCTTTTTTTATTTCTCTTCTACGGCCATACTTGAGTCAATTGCCTAAATTCAAAGTCAACAAAACTATGCATGTCAACAAAGTTGAATTATATCTCCATCGTTAGTTCTTTGATCAAGTCTTTATAGGGGACCAACATTTTCCTTCAAAGGATTATCAAAACGTGTAATAAGAAAATCTTTACTGTCTAATGACAAAAACAAAATAGGCAGACATTTTAGAAAATTTTTCTTGTAAATCTTGATAATGAAAACATTTCATTTTCGAGATGATAATTTAGAAATTAAATTTGATTTAGAGTCCCGAAGGGGTTAATGTTTCGAAACTGAAATGGTCTCTAGCTATCAAAACTAAAATTATTACTTGATATTAATAAATTTAAATAAAGGTAACCTATTTTGGAGGCTGCTAAATGACATATTTTTGTTTTTTTTTTTCTCTTTCAATTTGACATTTATCTAATCAGAAGTGGAATAGTACTAGTAACCATTCTGTCAAATGCAGCTGTTATTTTTGAAAGTTTCTATTAAATTTATTAATTTTTTAAAGATAATATTATACCTAAAAATGAGGTTAATTAATTAATAAAATTTAAAATTTAGAATAGTGGATATTCAAATAACAAAATCATGTCTAAATTATACAGTTAAAAATATGATTTTAATAAAAAAAATTTAAAATTCACAAAAAATGCAAAGATAACAGTTCAATTTAACGAAAACGATTAGTATATAACTTTTCATAAATGACTAACCAAATTGAAACTAAAAAAAACGAATAGTATTAGAAGTATATCATTCCAATAATTTAATGATAGTGAAAGTAATTTACCCTTAAATAATTCTAAAATGGTGTTTGATTGTAGTGTGAGAATATTCTGCGTTAGACAGTGAAGTGAAGGTTTACTTTTTTTCTTGATACATTAACACAAAAGACATAATCAGAACCTTATTGTCAAAACCAGTTCTTGATATATGGGATTTTCTGTGTGTCCTGCATGGCTGTAATTTGTAACCATCATTTTGCAACAAAATTCTTTACAACCACAAACTTGTATTCGAACTTGTTCTTATTTATTTGCCTAATATGAAAAGCAATTACTAGCCATGTTGACAAGATAATTTCTGGTTTCTTTATCATGACTTAATTCTTTAATCAACAGCTTTTTGGCACAAACATAGGAAAAATTTTAGTACAATTTTTTTGAGAAAATATTTTATTTCTTTGAAGCAATTTTTTTTTTTCCAAAAATTTAGTTTGGATCAAGCAAGGATCGTAGTTAATGTTTGGAAATTGGAATTTTGTGTGCCCCTATAAGAACACCATTACTATATGCAATTGATAATTGTTTTACAGTGTATCTAAGAGTTAGAAAAATATTTTCTTTCCCACTAAAATATTCTTCGCATTATGCAAAATAAAAAGAAGGATTACGATAGTTTGGCAGTAACGCAAAATTAACTTGCTGTGATATGGATTACATAAAAAATCGTGTTGTCGTTGATTTTTTTTACTCAAAACAATAAAATTTTGAATTGATCAAGCTTGATATTAAAATAACATCGAGCAGGAAGCAAATCAACAGGGACAAAAGAACAAAAATCCATCCCTCTAATATAATGATCCAACTTTGTTTTGTGACATTCGTAACTTAATGTTGTCTTCTTGCTGTTATAGTTTGCTTTTTATTGTGTAATAATATTAGTAAAACAACTAAAAACAACTTTGATTTGTTATCAAATGTTTCTGGCGATAGGAAATGATTCTTATACCTGCATGAATATAGCACAAATGACTCAAAATTTCATATTCTCTTCTCTTTATAAAAGACAGAATAAGAACTGTATAATTGAAGCATTTGCACCCAAATGTTTTAGAACTAAATCTTCTAAATGTCTTCACTGATTTTAAGCCATTTGGCGGCAGCCGTCCATTTATAAAAATTAATTTAATACCATGTGATTCTTTTGCAAAAAATTAAGGTATTTGGAGTTGCAAAACTTTGACAAAATTTTAAACATCCAAGTATCAATTTTGCATTCATGCACTAATGGACAGATGCACATAAGACACGTTTTGAATTTTGTTAGCATCTTCGTTTCTAAGCAACAGATGAGATGATCCAATTGTTTTGTTTGTCAGGTAGAAAACTACAAATGTGTTGGAGAAATAAGCCATGCATAATGCACAACTAAAAGTTTAGAAGTTTGTATTTAAATTTAGTGGGATGAATGTTCTCTTACATCCAAAATATTTATTAGTTGTATGATCTTCGAACGTAGTATATAAGTCGTGTCTATGGTAAAGAAGAAGGCAACACAGAAATTTGACAATGATCTTGATATTTGCATTGACATTAGTGCATGGTTTTTTTGCTAGAAGCTTGAAGTTAGAAGAATATGGATGCAGCTGCATCAATGGATGAATTGTTCTCAAGATTGCACCCATGCTTTCCTGTTGAATCAAGAATCGCAATCGTCGGAGCTGGCCCAAGTGGATTGTCTGCTGCATATGCTCTATCAAGGCTTGGTTATACCAATGTGACTGTTCTTGATAAATATGAATCTGCTGGAGGAATGTGTGAATCTGTTGACATTGAAGGTATTTGATTCATGTACACATTCTTAATGATTTTGTTAGTAAGCTATGCCAATATCAGTATTTTTTTACCATCTTGACATGGTCAGGAACTCAGGAAAATTTGTTTTCAGGGTAGTAATCAGTTAAGTAAACAAAACAAAACATTAGTTAGAAAAGGGCTTGGGAAAACCTGGAGAGATGATAATATAATGCAAAACTAACTCAAAATAATATGCTGCCATATTGCCATTGTATAACTCCGCCTACTTATAGGTAGCTTGACTGCGTCAGTCCCAAACCCGAGAAAACGAGGAGGGTTGCGTCAGGTTGACAACCGGCATAAAAAATTTGGCACTCAAATGACATGGACCATAACAGAAATCGTATAACGATAGAATAGGATGACGAAAGGCTTAGTAGTAGTAGTTGTTTTTGTTGTATTGGCATTGTATAGGTAATCTTCTATGTTTCAGAATTTTGCTAGTTTATCATTCCGAATTACTACATCAGTTACTGAATTCAATGGGGATTACTTGATGTTAGTTGGCATAAGCTGAAGACAAATGTGAATGAAAATACTAAAGATGATTCTAAAATGTCCATATTTTCTCACAGGAAGGATTTATGACTTGGGAGGTCAAGTTCTGGCTGCAAACAGTGCGCCGACTGTTTTTAATTTAGCAAAAGAGATTGGGGCAGAACTGGAGGATTTGGATTCGGATATGTTTGCTCTAATTGATAGTTCAAGAGGTACATTTAGTGACATGAAATTGGTGGAGGATTATGTCTCTATGATCTCTCTTACATTGAAACTTCAGGTTAGTTTTCTCCATGGGATATGAGACCTGAGTGCTTTTTCATTTTAGAGTTCTTAGCTTTGTTAGTAACTGCTTCTTTTTTCAGGATGAAGCTAAAACCACTGGCAAACTTGGGGTGCATAGTGTTAGTGACTTTGCTTCAGATTTAGCTCCTGCATATCTCAAAGACCGTGGTCTAAAATCCGTTCCAAAATCAGTTTCCTATGGTTATACAGCTTCAGGATATGGATATGTTCAAGACATGCCTTATGCTTATGTTCATGAATTTACCAGGACTTCAATGGCCGGAAAAATAAGGCGTTTTAAAGGAGGTTATATGAACTTTTGGCAGAGTTTGAGTGCCCGTCTGCCTATAAAATTTTGTTGGAATACTGAGGTAATATCAGTTAGACGAACCTCAGTTGGCATCGTTGCCAATGTCAAAGATGCTGATGCTGATGGTGATGCCCAGACTATGGAGTTCGATAAAATTATTATCTCAGGGGCTTTCCCTTTCAAAAATGGAAACACGTATAGGGGCGTACCTTCCATGAACCTAACAGGTTTGTCAAATTTTCATGGTTCTTATGTTCCCTATAGCTATTTGTTTGCTTTATTTTAATTAGTTCCATTGTACAGGAACTGTGAATGAGTGTCTGGATTGGAGCATGCTTGAGAAGGAGTTATTCAGTAAAGTACAAACCATAGACTATTATACCACTGTTTTGAAGATAAAGGGATTTGACCATATTCCGAAGGGATTTTACTACTTTGAAGAATTTATGGTTGATCCTGCAACTCTAGGCAATCCTGTTGCAATGCAGAGATTTTACGGAGACACAAACATTTTTCTATTCTGGTCTTATGGCAACTCAGCCGATATTAAGGGTTCAGCTGTTACTGAGCTTGCCATAGATGCTGTTAGAAATATGGGAGGTGAAGTTGAGAAAGTTATTTTGCAACGGCGGTTCAAGTACTTCCCTCATGTAAATAGTCAAGGTATGTCAAGTCATTTACAAAAGTAAAAATGCTTACTGCACATCAAGAACATACTGATATTCTGTTAACATGCTAAAATAGATATGAAGGAAGGATTTTATGATAAGCTGGAATTGGAACTTCAAGGACAGCGCAACACATATTACGTAGGTGGACTAATGGCATTTGAGCTGACAGAGAGAAATGCAGCGTATGCGATGGCTCTAATTAGGAAGCAATTTGCAAGTATTGATACAACACCAGATTTTCCATATATTAAGGTAGGAATTGCCAGTTTACTTTACAAGTAACTTCATATTGTAGAACTTGCAAATTGCCTTGCTTCCCAGGCTCCAACCAGTTATTTTACTGACTTAAAGCTCAACATCTGCAGAGACTACTTCCATTGAAATCAAACTGTGGGGGCTTAGTTTCTAAACAGTTAGATGAACTCCCTGGAGTACAGTTCCCGGATCTTCCTTCCATAAATGGCTATTTGAGACACTGGGGAACTCATAGCGTTACTCAAGATAAGACGCTTTATACCTTGATCAATGAAAGAGGGGAAAAGGTATCTCAGAGGACATTTAAAGAACTGCATACAAATGCTTCTGTTATTGCTTCCAAGCTCTTAACAAGCCAAAAGCCAATCATCAAGCCTGGTGATAGGGTTCTCTTAGTGTATATTCCAGGCCTTGATTTTGTTGATGCTTTCTTTGGGTGCCTGAGAGCTAGAGTTATCCCAGTGCCTGTCATTCCGCCTGATCCATTGCAAAGAGGAGGACAAGCACTTCTGCATATTGCCAACATTGCCAAAACGTGCAGTCCAAAGGGAATCCTATCAACTTTTAGCTACCATGTTGGTGTTCGTGCAGCTTCTGCAAAGAACAAGCTATTATTAAATGGAAAAAGGAAAGTATCTCTTTCCTGGCCTGATCTTCCATGGTTCCACACTGATACTTGGGTCAAGAAATCCAAAATTTTTGCAGGTTTTGATGACATGATTGATGTCGGCGAGCCTCATTCAGATAAGTTGTGCTTTCTCCAGTTTACATCAGGTTCGACTGGGGAAGCAAAAGGAGTCATGATCACTCATGGTGGGCTCATCCACAATGTCAAATTGATGCGAAGAAGATACAGGAGCACATCAAGAACCGTACTCGTAAGCTGGCTGCCTCAGTATCATGATATGGGACTGATTGGGGGACTTTTTACAAGTATGGTTAGTGGGGGTTCCGCAGTTTTGTTCTCTCCAACAACATTTATCAAGGATCCCCTATTGTGGTTGAAGATCATGAGCACATACCATGCAACTCACAGCGCTGGACCAAACTTTGCCTTTGAACTTGTTGTTCGAAGATTAGAATCAAACAAGTTACAAAATTATGATCTGTCATCCCTAATGTTCCTCATGATTGCAGCTGAACCGATACGACCAACAGCTCTGAAAAGGTTTCTCGAGCTGACTCAGCCTTTTGGACTCTCCCAAGAAGTAATGGCTCCTGGATATGGCTTGGCAGAAAATTGTGTATATGTAAGCTGTGCATATGGAGAGGAGAAGCCAATTTTAGTTGATTGGCAAGGAAGAGTTTGTTGTGGCTATTTAAATCCAAATGACAAGGATGTGGATATCAGAATTGTGGATCCAGATTCAGGAAAAGAGCATGAAAAATCTGAAAAGGAGGGAGAAGTCTGGCTTAGTAGTTTGAGTGCTGGAGTTGGTTACTGGGCTATGGAGGAGCTAAGTGAAACTACCTTCAGAAACAAGCTTGACAACCACCCTGGAAAGCTGTACCTAAGAACTGGAGATCTGGGGAGAGTCATAGAAGGAAAATTATTCATCACTGGAAGAATAAAAGATCTCATTATCATTGCCGGGCGGAATATATACTGCTCAGATGTGGAAAAAACAGTTGAGAGCTCATCTGAGATTTTACGTCCTGGATGCACTGCTGCAGTTTCTGTTCCAGTGGAGATCTTATTGGCAAAAGGAATTCATGTTCCTGATGTTTCCGACCAATTTGGTTTGGTTGTGATTGCAGAGGTTCGAGAAAACAGCTTCTTGTCTGAAGAAGTTATTCAGCAGATTGAGACTGCTGTAGCTGAAGAACATGGTGTCATTATCGCTTCAACTGTTCTGATCAAACCAAAGTCTATTGCGAAAACTACATCAGGAAAAATCAAAAGATTTGAGTGTGCCAAAAAGTTCATTGATGGGACATTGGAAGTAATAGATAAGCCACTCTCTAAAAGAAATTCATCACAAGCTCAAGTAACAAAAAATCCATCTTCAAGAAATGGCAATATCAGTAAGAAGGACATAATAGAATTTCTGAAGGGGCTGCTATCTGAGCAGACTGGAATTTCAGTTGCTAAGATCTCAACAACTGAAAGTCTGGTAGCTTATGGTGTTGATTCCATCGGTGTGGTTCGAGCAGCACAAAGGCTTTCGGGTTTTCTTGAAGTTCCAGTTGGTGCAATTGATATTTTCACTGCAACTTGTATTGACGACTTGGCAAATTTTGCTGAAAGTCTTTTAGTGAAGTCCCATCCTCAATCAGTTACTACATTGGCTGGATCTAAATGCACTCCATTTAGCTCAGCTAAAGTGGTAGTCGAAGATTCAAACTCACAAAAGGTGGCTATTTGGCTCGCACAACTTATCGGTCTTGCTTATGTTTCCTTGTTGCTAACATTTCCTGCTTATATGTCAATTCGAATGTTCTCATTCATCACCACTTCGATTGATACTTTGATCCAAAGAACTTCCTGGATAGGTTGCTTGATTTCACTTGTTTTTGCTCCTGCTTCTTGGATGTTCTGCATTGCCTCCACCTGCTTTTGCATTGCTTTGTTTGGTAATTCATTTCTACAGCCAAACTATTGGTTGTGCCCTGAAATTTCAATCTGGTCATTCGGATTTGTCAAGTGGTGGTCACTCTACAAGGCTCAAGAAGTTGCATCAAAAGTTCTAGCAGTACATTTGAGAGGAACAGTATTCATAAATTACTGGTTTAGAATGTTTGGTGCTAAGATTGCAACATCTGCTCTCCTTGATGCTACTGACATCACAGACCCTTCTTTGGTTTCTATTGAAGAGGAAGCCGTAATTGCAGAAGGCGCACTGCTTCAAAGCCATGAGGTGAAAAATGGAATCTTAAGGTTCGCTCCAATCCAAATTGGCCAAAAATCATTTGTTGGTCCATATGCTGTAATTCAGAAGGGGAGTATAATCAGAGATGGTGCTGAAGTTTCTGCCCTGCAAACATGTGAACAAGGAAAGGCTGATAGTAAGAATACAAGTGCCAACATTGTCCACAAGGTAAGGAATATCATATTGAACAACATTCTAAACTTTCTTGAAAATATGCTGATTAATCTTGGTAACTTTTCTTGAAGAATCTGATGCTTGTTTAATACTAAATGTATGAGAACATTATCCATATATGAGTATGCAAACTGACCTTGTAAACTTTCAATATTGACCATGACTGCAGGGCAAACTGACACAACAAAGCATAAAAGATCCTACTGACAATAAGTCCATCATTCAATTCTTCGGCATCTACATGGTTGGTTGCCTGAGCAGTTTATCTGCAGCTATTTCTTATTTATTGTACATTTGGATATCCCGAAAGGATTTTTCACTTCAACATTTTGGATTCTTTTGCATTGCTGGAGCCTTTCATTGGTTACCATACACAATGGTGGCATATGCAGCTATTTATAGCAGTGCCCCTTCAAGCTCAATCAGCTTTGCTTTTATGATAGCCATGGGATATGTAGCTCATGGAGTTATCTTTAGCTTCTTCACTTGCATCTTGAACTATTATCTTCACAGACAAGGAGAGTTGAAGCAAAAATATCTCAATCTTTGGTTTTCTCATCGACTTAAAGTTGCTTGCCATGTGAGATTTGCAAAGTTCCTTTCAGGAACAGAGGCTTTTGCCATGTATTTGCGTCTTCTGGGAGCAAAAATTGGTCACAATTGTTCCATCAGATCCATCAACCCTGTTTTAGATCCAGAATTAATCTCAATTGGTGATGGTGTGCACTTAGGTGACTTCAGCAGGATCACTCCTGGATATTACAGCCAAGATGGCTATATTACAGGCAAATGTGAAATACAACACAATTCAGTTTTAGGGAGTCAAAGCCTCATCCTGCCCGGTTCTGTCATCGAGAGGGATGTTATTCTTGGTGCCATCTCAGTTGCTCCCATGAATTCAGTTCTTCAGAGAGGAGGTGTATTTGTCGGCTCACGAGCTCCAATGATGGTTAAAAACATGATGTATTCATTGGATGACAGGATAGAGGATATGGACATGAAATATAAGAAGATTCTAGGCAATCTTGCTGCGAATTTAGCTGCAACCACCCTCAAAGTGAGATCAAGATACTTTCATCGGATTGGAGTTGCGGGAAAAGGATCCCTTAAGCTCTATAACAACATACCAGGCTTACCAGAACATAAGATTTTCCATCCAGGAAAGAGCTATCCCATCATCATCCGCCATAGCAATTGTCTAAGCTCTGATGACGATGCTAGGTTGGATCCGCGTGGTGCAGCAATAAGGATCCTAACGAATGAAGCTGATGAAATATGCCCATTACTTGATTTGACGCTTAAGACAGGCAATGCATTCCATGCTCGTACAATAGGCGATTTTGCTACCTGGCTTGTATGTGGAGCTGCTGCACGAGAAGAGCATGTAAAGTATGCTCCTCATATACGGGATGCCATGTGGGGATCTCTTCGACGAGCAAACTCTTATGCTGAACTTCATTATTATTCAAATTTCAGCAGAATGTTTAGATTTGAGGATGGACAAGAAATGTATGTCAAATTCAAGTTGAGGCCCTTTGACGAGAAGATTGGTGAGGACTCTGGTTGGGTGGAGCCTGTGGGTATACTTCCACCAGAAACTGGTGCAATTCCTAGAGACCAGAATGATACTCGCCCTCTACTGTTTCTAGCTGAAGATTTCCAGCGTCGCGTGAATTCTCCTGACAGGGTTCGCTACATTCTTCAGTTGCAAATCCGGCCAGTTCCAGAGGATGAAAGTATATCAGAGATTGCACTGGATATTACCAAGCCATGGGATGAAAGTGAATATCCACACATTGATGTAGGAGAAATGATTATTGATCAAATGCTCAGCAAAGAAGAATCAGAAGGCTTAGAGTTCAATCCATATTTGCGATCTCACGAAGTGGATGTCATCCGGGCCACTTCTTGCAATCAAAGTGCCTCAATGGATCATGGCCGTTCAGTAATCTATGAGATATGCCAACATTTAAGAAACGGAAAGCCACTTCCAGAGGCCTGGAAAATCTTCCTAGACCAATCTGATGTTAAACTGAATCTCTCTGGTTGTCCCATGGCAGCTACCTTGGAGAAAAAGGACTTCAACAAAGTGACATTGGCAAGAACATGGTACAAGACATTGTGGCTGATGTCTGTTCAGCCTCTGCTGCAGACTTTCCTGCCATATGTTCTGATGGGCCTGGTGATTGTTATTCCATTCAACTGCATCTTTTGCAGAATCAACACTGAGAAAATCTGGTTGCTGCCATTTTTCTGGCTTCTATCCGGAATTTTAGGTGGATTTTCATGTGCTCTAACCAAATGGATTTTTGTAGGGAAGAAGGAAGAAGGTGAAACTGAAAATATTTGGAGTCAATCAATCTTTAAGGACACTATATGGCAGGCTATAAGGACATTAGCCGCGGATTATTTCATGGGAATGACATGTGGATCGTTCCTGTTTGGGATCTGGATGAAAACTTTGGGTTCAAGAGTTGCCTGGGACCAAGGGGTTTATGTAGATAGCTTGGAAGCTTTGCTGAACCCTGAAATGGTTAAGATTGAGAAGTATGGGTGTATCGAAAAGGAAGCTTTGCTCTTTGGACATATATATGAAGGTGAAGGAGGCAAAGTCAAGTATGGAAAAATTGAGATTAAAGATGGTGGATTTGTAGGAAGTAGATCCGTGACCATGCCTGGAGTTACTGTGGAGAGTGGAGGAAATCTTGGTGCTCTATCTCTAGCCATGAAAGGAGAGATTATCATGTAAAATAAATAATGAGATATCTAAACTGTTTAATTGTATAATTGCCTAGTATGTATGTACCACAGAAATGCTGCAGCTGTGGCATATGCAGCGATTAAGCACCGTAAAGGTTGAATGAACAAGCAGTGTTTTGCAAAATCACCATCATGCCTTCAACGAACAACTAGTCAAATATGGTATTTCATTTGGAATTTACAGTATCGAAAGTCGTATTAAGATTGTTAGGGATATCATCTCCTGCCTATAACTGTGACACATAAAACACAACTACATACATCAATGGAAGTTTGTTTGTTGCTCTATGAAGAAATCACATAGAAGATGACCTAAATTCTTCATCCTCGAAAGAATGGATATGTACAACAAACCCTATTGGAAAAGTCTGAAGACAAATACAGAGTTATGGAAATCAAGATATTTGCATTCTTCTTCCAATGTCTGTATATAGATGTTTTCCTTAGGTTCCTCGTTCACCCCGCTTTGTGTGGCATAATCCAGAGCCATCTCATAGTCCACCTGAAAACACAGTTTTGAATTTTGATCACAGAAGTGACAACAACGAAAACAACAACTAAGCCTTTATCCCACTAAGTGGGATCGGCTATATGGATTACACTTCGTCACCGTGCTTGACCTAAGCTCATTTTCTCATTTATATTTAAATGTTAATAATATATCTTTTCTTATGGTTTCTTTCCAATTCCTTTTCTTACGGAAGCAAGGAAATGAAAATACAGAGGGAGTCTCGGGTTGTATACATAAATATATATATATATATATATATAATATAAAAAGAAAAGAAAGGGCAAGCTCTTGTACATTTTGACTGGACAAAAAAGAACAGGGCTTTAAATGAGGTCACCTGTTCAACATGCTGTGCAAGCTTTTCACTTAGTGTTTCTTTTGTAATGTTTTGACTTGAAACCTTCTTCAGTAGTTCTGCATCCTCATCAGCATAACGCTTCTTCTTCGATGCATGCAGTTGTGACATCTCTTTCAGAACATCGTATATGGCACCTGTAACATTAGGAATATACCTGCAACCAATAGAAGTTCATTTTCAGTTATTTAGTCGAAGATAATATTATTTACCATTCAACTGATAGACTGACTTGTTCAAGTTCCGCTTTCTCTCCTGCTGCTCACGAGCCTGAATTTTTTTGACGATCTTGGACTTCAGTTGAGTACAACATTGCTGAATCGATGTCTGTTACATGAAATTGTGAGCCCCTCAAAGCTTGTCATCAAGGTAAAAAATTGCTACAGAATGTCATACCTTAACAGCAGCAGCTATCTCACTAATGTCATCTCCAATGTATTCCTTCCCAGTCCCCTTAAAAGGTATTTTGGTGCTTACGATACTAACGAATACACCAATCTTGTCCTGTGTCTGGTTGATCTTATAGCTATTCCAACTGAAACACAGAAATTCAGCTCGATTACTGCAGTTTTACTCCCCCTTCCTTTTCCCCTACTCCTTAAAGAATGGGAGAATAGAAAGAACACAAAACAAGCATTGAAACTTCACAGCTCTAGAAAGCAAAAAAGGCATAACAATCTGATGAACACATCATCTTACTTTATTCTCTTCAAAGCAGTTCGGGTGACAACATCAGCACCTTGCTCGAACAGAAGTGGAATCCGGTTGGCAAATCGAAAAATGTTCAGACCCTACAATAACACAGAAAGGTCAAGTAACCAAAATTGTTTTAACAAGATCTTAATGACATGGAAAGTAGACATCAACACAACATAGCCAAATTACATAATGATTGGATTATACAAGGACATAATACATCGATCTTTGGAGAAGGTCATTTAGTCAATAAGTTGGCAAAAAAAGAGACCACGTATTTAGAATGGATGTGTCAATATTCTATCACCCTCAAAAAAAAAGGGAACTGAAATGATGAAAGTAATAACAGGCAAGACCATTAGTAAGTTCTTTATTCTGGAAAGTTTGTCGCCAAGGGAGTCGTGGCTAAAGCAAAACAAGATGGGAAAAGGGGGTGATATCAAAATGCAGCATGTACTCATAAATTAGATTTATGGGTTAATCATAGAAGATGTAATTAATGCTGTTCTATTTTCTTTTGATTTATTAATTTTCATCAGTTTAAGAAAGTTCCCTAAAAATAATAAAGCATATCATTTAGACAAACTACTTTCTGCCCCTCAACTGAATAGAAATGTTTAAGTAAACTAAAGCAGAAGCTGGACTAAAATTGGAGACTGTTTAGCCTTATTTTAGTTTTGGGGAATATTGGTCGTTACATGTTTTATTCGGGGCCATGATGACATAGCAATCTTGCATGGAATGAATCCAAAACTATGTCGAACTATGTGAGCAGGAAACATGACTCATCTTCCCTACTGCATCTGATCTAGGCTAACAGAGAAGCCACAAAGTAATTCATCGTGCAGTAAAATTGAACCTAGTCAATCATGGTGGAAGTACGAAAAGAACAAGTTGCGAGTTTCAATCTAGATACAAATGAATAGCATCTACTGCAGCATTCTAGATAAAAGTGTCATCATATTCTGAGGAACCACTCTGAATATTTTAATTACGTTTGATTACCAAAAATAGATCCAATCATTTCAGTTCCTGTCATGTAGAGTCCACAATTGGACATAAATCACTAACAGTCTCAAACGTTATAACCAAGCCATGATGCACAGTGAACACTACAAGAACAGTATCAAGATGAATCGGGGTTTTCAACAATTATTAGATAATAAACAAGAACTTACATGTTTGACATCTTTTCCACCTATACTAACTCCAGCTTCCACCATAAAAGGGTGGCCTTCAAATACTTGAGCACTGAAAAAGTTATACACTATTTGTTAACCTCTAACTAAATATCTGAGCTCAATAAAAATATGATGCGGATTAGGAAATGCTGTGTTAAATGCAACCTTCCTGAAAAAGTAGCAACCATATCTGGATGCAACTCTTTTATGATTCCTAGGTGTAGGTTGTATTCCCCTGCTGGACTAAGACACTGCAAAAGGCTTAGTAACCAGAAAGAGAGTGCCAAATAAAAAGTACTGAGAAGGAAATGGTCAAACAACTGATTATAACTACTATGATAACATACTGTCAACAAAAGCAATTAGAAACTACGTGCTTTTATTACACAGATGAACTTACATCACCACTTGGGTCATCAAATTTGGCTTGACGAAACAACTGATGCATACGAACTATTTGCTGTGATGTCAGGGGTTTGACAGGCATTTTAGGACTGAAATCTGGTCCCATTTCCCCTAAAATTTGAAATCCCAATGTATCGCCATCATTTTCTTTTTCTTTATGAAGGAATAATGATTAATTTGTAACATATTAACTTAATATGCAACAAAAAAATGCAAAGAATATTCATTTAGAACTGTTACAGAAAAAAAAAATAATGGCTGAAAAGGCTACACTAGTTGTTAGGAAATTTCACATTCATTTGTAAGAGAACAGTAAGAAATGCGGCTGATTGCAGGAAGATATTGGTTGAACCATTTTGGGAGGCAGCATTGTTGTGTGTGCACTGCCATATCATTTGGGGGTTGACTGCACCAGATTTTAGAAGTTTTAGTTTTTACCAGCTAAAAAGCAATAACTTTCTATTAGGTTCTTAAGAAAATCAGAAATAGACACTATCCCCCAAATACACGGACCCTGGATCCACCACTGACCGTGTGGATGATGTTTTTGTTTCAAATACCAGTTCTTTTACCCTAACAGTAACTATTGAGAGAGCAAAAAGAGTAACTAACAGAGAGACAGAAGTACATATTTGATTTACTCAGCTTCTCAATTAGTTAGGTTAAATATTGCATATTCTATAAATTAGAAAATTCAGATGCTGAAATAACTGGCAGAACCAGTAAAGCTTATTCAGCAAACATTCCCACATAAAACTCAAACGTTCTTAAAACATGTTATCAGAATCCTTTTTCATTCATATACTCCAACAGGCATAAAAGAATACAGCATGACAGTTTTTGTTGATATGAGGATTATGGTCCCCCCAACATTTCATGTCACTTTCATTAATAGAACACCTTTTATCAGCTCTCTTTCAACACTAACTCTGATATAGAGTCTTTTTTATCAAACTTTGAACCATGTAATTATCCAAGAACAAGACAATTTGTAAATGTTACAGTCTACTCCCAATAACTGTCCAATCAAGTATATTTTCCCTCTGGGATATCAAACTTCTAATTTCATATCAAAGTTTAACTTCAGATGGGACCCATAACATAGCATGACTTGCCCAACATGTACAATGAGTTGCCAATGAATCCCTACTACACAATGGGCCTTACATAGGCTTGGGCTTTTAGCCACGGTACCAAGGATAGATAACTGATTCAGCATGGTTGCAAAACATAATTTCACGAGAACATGCAAGACATCAACTTGCCAGATATTCCAAACTTTTTCTTTAATTTTTGTTTCAAACGGTTAAGGAGCAATGAAGTTTTTCTTACCAATCAAACGCTCAGCAAGAGATTTGGTGATGTTTACAAATTCATGCTGAAGGAACTGTAAGAGAGTCTGCTTTGAGGTTTCTGCAATAAGTCGCTTGATCAGAAGTAAATCAACAGCTGATGGATGGTACTTCGTCTCAAGAGGAATTGGTGGCATTATATCTGTTCTTCTTGTGAACCTCACAGTCACATTTTTACTTCCAGAATTTAGGAAAAAGAATGAAGTTAAATGACATGCATGCTGAAGAACGAAAGAAAAGTTTATCTCAGAACTTTGTGTGTGTTTACATGTGTGTTTACGTGTGTGTGTGTGTGTGAGAGAGAGAGAGAGAGTACTCTGGTGCATCTGACAAAAATTTGAAAAGAAACTCAGAATATGGTGTGATAACAGCCATTTGACGCATGTAATGCAAAATCTTGGACTGCATCAATGAAAAAAAAATTAGTTAACAAATTTCCTTGCAAAATCTTGTAAAGAAAATGCTTCAAAAAGGTAATTTCATCATCCTAGTATCCTGTTTCAATTTCCATTGAGTTAATTAGTGTGAAAAATACATACACGGTATGTGGTCCAATTTCCCTCAATAACTATTTGGATTTCAGCTCCATGCCACCACCCTTTGTTGTCTCGTTTTTCATGTACATGAATGTGAGGAATGTTCCTAGAAAATAACGGCTCATACAGCATTAAATTCAAAACACAAAGAAAATCAAATTACAGTGAAATGTTAGTCTGACATGATTATTGATTTTTTTACCTATGGATATCTATGTCTAGTCTGCAGAACGAAGAGTAAGTTTGGCCCTTCATTGACGACATGATTTCAATTGGAAGTCCTGTACTCATCTTGGACCAAATTAGTGCCTGCATTGTGAAACATGCATCAGCTTCCAATTCACAATTAATGCTAGCATTAGCACAAACTCATATCTAAACGAGCACTCATATAATCGTAGAGCAAAACAGTCTTTTGGGAGTCCTTTGACTTTGAATGCTGTAAAATAGCTTCATAGCCTCCTATTACAGCAAGCATAATCCTCTCAAACCAAAGCAACAGCCATATACACAAATTTATCCAAAAATCGATGTGGTGGTAATTTTTTCTGACAAAACATGGTAAAAGAATTGATTTCTTTGGCCAAAAAACGTGACACACCATCTTTGCACCAAGACCAAATTTTCCACGTGTCTGCTTCAAACCATACTTTGTCCCAGACAAAACTGCATCAGTAAATACCCTTATGAGAATCCCATCATGCAGTTATTATGGCATCTTGCAACATATAATTTTATGTCACTAGCCAGAGGTAAGAAGCAACCTTCAAAAATACAGTAGATAAAAAATAAATATATAAATAAATAAGATGAAAGATAAGACTAAAACCGCTATATCCAGACCTCGCCCAAACATATTTGGGATATCATCATGGGGCATCCCTCTTCCGTTATCCTGTACAACAGACGATGCACATTCAGCAGAGACTTGCCACAATCTATAATCCAGAGCTCCTATATATCCAATAAAACCACATATATGGACATCTAACATGCATATTCTGTATAATAACGCCTAAAATGGAAAACTACTGTAAAAGAAGATACTACATCCAACCTTGCATGTCACCCTGTAATATGAGGTTTCACCACGACCCTTGATAACTTTTGTATTGACTGGCTCCTTCAATTTTTTCCCAAGAGTGGCATTTTTTGCCTGGATTTCCTGAATGCGGGCTTCCTTGGCAAGCCGTTTCTTAAAACCAAAAATATTGTGACATTATTTCAGTTGACAGCAAGTGTTTTCATGCAAACATTGGACATAAATCCATATATCATTGATCTGATGACTCAAAACAATTGCACTTTTAGCTAAATGATGTTTGTTAGTATTCATGTAATGCAAGCATACACACCTCGCGAGCTTTGGAAGACTCAAAATCATCATATAACTCTTCATCAATGCGTTCATGATTGGCAAGACCAATCATGGAATTGAACTTCATTCTCCCTATCTCTTCGCTATGACAGGTTCAAATAGAACAACAATTAGAAATTATGACATAAGGGTTTCAAACAAAAGCAATACCAGCAATACACCAGTAATCTCTTAATTCACGCACCACATAAATGATAGAATATGCAATAAGCTTACATGGTTATTTCAACAATGGGAAGCTTCGAGATTGACTCAGCAGAATCAAGTGCATTTTCAACAAGCTCTCTAACAGTTGTGTATAGACATTTTCCTGGCTGAAAGACGAATAAAAAAAATGCAGAAAACATAGTTATAAGCCCTTAAAGTGAAAATCCAGATAACCAAGAAGTACAGTCACTTCCATAACGATTAACCATTTGCGTAGCATTTTCCCATATCACGAGTGTTAAGAAACTGCACAATACTGTCCAGAACTCAAGATTCGATTAATTCCAATTTTCTCAAAACCAACAAAACGAAAGTATAACCTTGTATCTTTCTTCCTATCCAACATCAAAAATTGCACTCTCCAATTGAGATTTTACTACCGTATACAAACCAAATCTGCATAAACCAATGCAAAACAAGCACCCTCAACCCGACTTATACATTTTATACAGGTTTATTCATTTCTTTTCATGCATTCCAGTATAACTGATTAGGGGGGGAAAGAAAAATCTCTTCATTTTCAAATCAATTTTCAAACTTTACAATGCACAATTCGAGCTTTCGTTCTTCAGCTAATACAGAGTACAAGAGTGACAATGAATCAAAAAGAGTAAGTAAATAAACTTACATTGTCAAAGCCCGCAATATTCTTATTATCTGCAAAGAATTCAGCTGGAGACTCTGCAAAAATCAACACAAAAAAAAAACCCAGTAATTTAAATTCTTCGTTATTGCAACAAAAGAATTATTAACATTAATCATCAAAAAACACACACACACACAAAGAGGCATCTCGGCTTACTCTGTTTGAGCACACTGTCTTTGGGTTTTCTGGGATTTTTTGATTTGGATTTCTTTGTTGTTCCCACTGGATCCTCACTGCTTCCTCCAGTATTCATTTTACTGTAAAATTGAGCTCAAAATTAATAATTAATTAAATTTATAAACTCTAATTCTCCTTTTTTTTCATCAAATTTTGTTTTTGTTGGTTTATATTTTTAAAGAAAATCAGGAGGGGTTTAATAACATCTAGGGTTCTTCAGAGAGAACGAAACTTTTATGGTGCCTCTCACCTGTATTCTGGGTAATGGTTATGTACATTTTCCGCAGTGGGGGCCAGTGATTTGTCCATTTCTATAGTCAGTAGACGACGATGGATCTCTAGTGATACATCGGACGGTTAATGAAGTATATGAGATATGAGTGAAGAATTTGCTCGAAACACCGAAACATTTCCTGATTAAAATGGATTGTTTTATTCCCTTTCCCGCGTTTTTTTTTTCTTCCATTTCTTGGGTTAAATATGTGAAATGCCCCTCAAATCTTTGTTGGTTTGGATTTTAACCCTTAAACTATTAGGTGCAAATGCAATAACTAATATTGTATCATAATCAAGTACTATTAATTTATTCTACATCATTTAAATCATTTTAATTTGGTCAATTATTTTCAAATGAAATAGATATAATGTTTGTTTATCAGTGTTTTAGCATTTTATTTCGCAAATCCGATTTGACATGTTTGTTATATAACTTTTATCTTTTTTTTTTACCAAAATTTTTAAAATAAAAAATAATGTTACAGTGATTATTTTTGCTACAGTTTTTTTATAAATAAAATATTAATTTAAATTTTAAATGCTTAGTAATAAACAATTCTTTAGAATACAATTTCTAACCAAAACAAGCTTATATATTAAATCAAAGTTGAATTTGAAAATTTTATTAATAAAAAATTATCCAATACAAATTTCAATAACATCAAATATCATTTGTCCAACACATCAAACGAAGTCATTTCACTAAAACCATAAATAAAACAATATCGTTGAGTTCGTTCAGATATGTATTAGGTTTTAATAATTGATAATTTGATTTTGGTGAATTTTATGCTTTTAGTCCTGATTTTAGTGAAACGGCGTCATTTTGAACATTGAACAGAATAAGATAAAATAATTTTAGATAGAGAATATCATTTCAAACAAAATAAACTCATCATTCCAAATACCCAAAAATATTCCTTTCTTGTAATAATTTTAAAAAAAGAGAGAGAGAGAGAGATTTCATCATAAAACAAAAAACAAATACCCTATCCCATACAGAGGATTGTCTAAAATAATCTTAATATTTTTTCCATTTTACTTTATATTTTTACGTAACAAAATTTTTTAATAGTAATTGTTGTCTTTTCATTTGAAAGCAATTAGTCAAATCAATAATGAATTGAGTGATGTGTATAAATTGATAATTTGAGATTCTAAATCTCTACAATTTATGGTTTGGAAGGCAAAGGCAAAGTCCGAATCAACAATTAGTGAGTGGTTGCATTTAACACTTTCTTCCTACTTTCATTTTCCTTTTTTTGCCTTACTTATTTTCAAAAAAAAAAAAAAAAATTTTAGGTGAGGAAAAACTTGTGTTAATATCATCCTATACTAAGCAAACAAAAAAGAAGGCCTACTAAAAATATGTATTTTTCAATGCAACAATTGGTTTAGTTAAATGATTTCATGGAAGACGGAAATTGTAAACTGAGATGAAAATGGAAATAAAAAAAATGGCACTAAAATGCATCTCATTCCATGAACAGTAGTTTTCTATCAATAACAACAACTAAACTTTTATTTCATTATATGGTGTTGACTATATGAATTATATTTCGCTATTGTATATTCGTATCATATTTATACATATATTTTTATTTATAATGTTATATAATAACAACTAAACTTATTCTATTATGTAGAGTCGACTATATAAATCATATTTTGCTATCGTATTCAAATTATACACATATTTTCATTTATAATGCTAACTCTTCTATCATTGTGACAAAAATAATGAACAGATATTTGCATGATTTATGTATGCATATATATATGTGTGTGTGCGCGCACGCACAAATTACAAATTAGTATTTATTTATGGAAGCAATTGCTCCTAAAGGTCTATATCAAGCTGAGATGCAATATTGAGTCTGATTATAACGTGGTCCTTAGATTAATCCATTAATTTGATGTTAGCTATCGATTCACGTGACAAGCAAATCCACTGGTATTTTGTTGTTTGTGAAAAGGGGACAGTGGTGAGAGGAATGTTGACTTTTCTTAGTTCTTTAATTTGACATTTGATTGATCTAGTTCAATGATTCAATGAAAAATTAAACAACTAGATCAATCAAATAGAAAAATTAATGCAAGGAAGAAAAATAGAAAAAAAAATTAATGATTTCACTGATAAAATATCTAAGATATATGAGTCACTCCATTTCTTGCCAATTGGTTTAGAGTTTGATTCACATGTATTCTTTACATGGTATCACATCATTCAATTTGAATTTGAGCCCTTTAAACATGACTAAATTTGGGTCTTTCAAACATGACTATTCCAATATCGGTTATGAGCCACTCTACTCCTTGCCAATTAATAGGAGTGCGTAAGTGGTGTAGTATGAAAACATCTACCCTCTCTTCAGAAAGAAAGGGGGTTCTGCTGGTGGCAATGTGCATGGATACATTTATGCCACACATTTATTTTATTTTTCTTTTCTATTTAATCCTTAATTGCTTTTATTAATTTCTTATTTTTGCTTTCCATTTTCAACCACGATAACTCATTTGTTGATGTTCACAATTGTCGTAAGCCATCGGCTAGTGCATGTCACCAATAAATTGAACCAAACCATCCAAATTCCAAATTTGTTTCTGTCCCGAACCTTAATTTGGCATTAGATTTATTAATTATATATTACAAAAACATCACTATACTCCGCCATTACTGGCTTAAAAAGAGGCAAACGAGCGACTTAGGCTGTGTTTTCACCCATAATTGCAATGCAATTTTCATTGCTAATGGGAGCGACATAGTACTGATCTTGAATCTGTAAAAGTACAATGGCTGTAATGCAACATTATACTTAACATTTAATAAGAGTTGGGACGTCAACATTTTAATATTATGGTTAGTGGAAAGTGCCACAGAGACATATTTATAGAAAATAGTGATATATGCAGCGTAACTAGAAAGAATTATTTGGGGAGAGGAAAATAATATTTTATTTTTTAAGGGGGTGAAATTTTAATTTTCTTAAAAAACCAATTGAAATTTGTAATTTTTAAAGAAATAGTATAATTTTTCAAACTTAGGGGGTGGGCCCACACCCTCGCCCCTTAGATCCGCCACTGAATATACGTAAAAGACACAAATTTTAGATAATTTGAAAGCTGTATTGAATAATTATAAAATTCTAATAATAAAAATAAAGGCTTATAAATGTTTAAATAGTTGTAGGAAACCTTAAACCAAAATAGGAAAGAAGTTGAAAATAATTAAAAATAAATTTAAATAAGTCCGAAAGTGAGTTAAACAAATACACGCACATGATAAATATTGATATATTACACGTGAATTAGAATATATGGTGTTACAATTCTAACATTGATACTTTATACGCGAACTATTTACACGTTATATGTGAATCAAAATGGTATTAGTACCCTCACATTAATAATTTATACGCGAATATACGAACTATTTACACGTTATATGCATGTGAATCAGAATGGTATTAAAATTTTAACATTAATAATTTATACGCGAATACATGAACTATTTTCACATTATACTTGAATCAGAATGATGTTAGAAGTGTAACATTGATAATTTATACACGAACTGCAACACACGTTCGAGTGAGGCGCGTCATTAGTCGAATCGTATATATAAAATAGTCGCTTAAACTTTTGTGAATAAGTTTTGTTGAAAAATTACACACATCAGGAGGGAAACTCAATGAATCTTGTAGATTTCTTTGAAAGTTTCAAAACACTATATTATAAAAGTGATTTTGAATTCGAACGAGCAAGTTATTAGGCTCCGTTTGGTTCCTTAAATTTTCAACCTTTTTGTAATACCAAAATAAATTGTGTTTGGCACCTCCTTTCTCAGTTGTTTGCAATTACAATTGCAAAATACGTGGGTCCCACATAATTTGCGTACCTGTTTTTATTTTATTGTTTGTTGACCGGTTTTTGCAAACTTTGCAATATGCTGCTTGACTTGACAAATGACAAGGTGATTATAGTGGGTCCCACACAATTTCATAATATTATTTTTTATTGACCAATGGTTTTTTGACCGGTATTTTGACAAAAACACCACGTAGGTCCCACATAATTAATTAATTAATTATATAACAATATATAAAATTATTATTATATATATAATAATCATTTTTTCTATACACAATCATCAATAAATTAACCAAATTTATCTATCCAAACACATCTAATCATTTTCTAAATATTACTTTCTCATAACAAATCCTGGTAAAATCATTTCATAAATAAAACAAAAAAACACCCTATCCAAACGGACCCTACCCGTTTAAAATTAACACAATAATTTAATTTTTTTTTTTCTTTTCGGCTAGTTGTACATTTTCAACTCGTTTTACATCATGAGTCAATCGGTGCATGCATGATTGCAGGCTTTCACTTTCACCTTTATAGTAAGTATCATATGGTTCTAATTATTTCTACATAGAACCAAATGCAATCATGTTATAAAGATTTGACAGTTAACAACAAAATTGAGGAGTTTCTTTTATTTGGAGAAACATGATCGAACGTAGTACTATATACCAAATTCAGCAAACACAGCTCGATCGTTAGTGTTATTCAACCTGGAAAACTTTACGTCAATTACATGTAAAATCAAGATAATTACATTGATAATGATCACCGACGCCAACAGAAACGAATCGTACGCCATAAAATAAATTTAATGTACATTGGTCCATACATGCATGCCAAGATCCAAGAAACGTCAATATTTCCAGCTCCAAATCATCTGTCTGCCTGCTATAAAGAGGATAATGATTTGGCATGATTAAGCACATGTTCTCACAGTGACAGTGCTCCATCCATACGTGTCTTGCAGACTTTGGAGGGAAAAAAAAAATGGATGGACCCTTGATTGATCTTGAATATTGATGATTGAATCACGTTAATCCCGGATAATATTTATCTAGATTTGGCACAGGCAATGTATGCTCACAGGGCATGGTGTGAAGACCTAGGATGATTTTTCTCTTCACTTCAGCCATTAATAATTGTAAGATACAGATGAAAAAAAGGACAAACTCATCGTTTTGCTTTCGTGGTCCCTATAAAATTCAAGGAAAAGAAAAATAAATCCAACTTTCTAAATTATAAAAATAAATCCAACTTTCCTGCAAATCTGCATTTCATCATTGACTTTTCAATGTTTTTGATGTTAAGGTTATGTTTCCATTGAGGCTTTTACACTTTTTGATCCAAAATTTTATTTGGTATAGTTTGTTTTGCCTCACTATTTTTTTTTTATAATACTCTAAATGAAAAATAATATTAGAGTAATTTTTTTTTTTAGGGTAAATTACCTCATAGATGCAAAATTATTCCAACGGTATACTTTTAACTATTTCTTTTTAATTTTAGTTTGACTACTGATTTATAAAAAGTGGTATACTAATGGCCATTTTGTTAAATTTAACAATTATTTTTTGAAGTTTTCTATTAAATTCAAATATATATTTTTTATTATAACCATATTTCTAAGAGGAAAATTTAGGTACAAATTTATAAGATGAATATTTACTACTCTAAATTTTAAACCCTGTCAATTAATTAATATTATATCTATCTATGTATAATATTACCTTAAAAAATGAAAGATTTTTTAACTAAAAGGAAAATTCAAAGATAATATACTGAATTTGATGAAATGGCTACTATAATATACCACTCTTGATAGATGAGTGACCAAATTAAAAAAAAAAAAAGAAAGAGTGATCAAAAGTATATCATACAAATAGTTTATACCCTAAAATAATTTACCCTTTTTTCTATTGTGTTGTTTATATTTTATATTTTTGTTTGTTAATTAAAAAAATTGAGTGGGCTCGACTGAGTGTTTTATAACAATAAAATATTAAATTTGAACATAATTTAAAATTTTCATTTGACTTTAAATTAAATTTTAAATTTCAAATAATAAAAAGTTTTCTAACACAATATCCCATCAAAACAAATTCATCAATTCAACCACTAATATAATATTTTTTCCTTATAACAAAATCCAACAAAAGATTATTTTTCAAAACTAAACAAATAACACGTCAAATCGTCAGAGCTTAAATAATTTTTCATTCTTTTTTTTTTTTGGAAATAAATATAATTAAAATCTTTTCAATATTGATATCACGTTATCGATTCTTATGATTTCGCAGCTGCATTATTAGAGATGGTCCAGCAATTGAAAGCCTTGAATTGTCGGTTCTCTTATCCACCAAATTAATGGGCATGCAGGATATGGTGTTTAGTGATGGCAGTCTAAATTCTTCATTTTTTACTTGTCATTAAAGCATAGCAATGTTAGCTCGACTTATTTTTAGATGTTATGTTAGTAATAAATATATTATCACTTTTTATCCCTCTCAAAAATAATAATAAACACTTTTATTTTATTTATTTTATTTTTTTTGATATCTCAGGTTCCTAACTCTACAACTCCATGTCTTCCCGCCACTTCATTGTTGTTGAGTCAGACTACTCCTGCGCCTCGAACCAACCGTCCCCTAACCAGTTGAGGATGTAAACCGCGGGATGTGCACGCAATGGATACTAACCTTAGGTTAGTAGCCCAAGTTGGGTACCAGGGTCAGTCTTCAAGTCATTGGTCACCAAGTCAAACACCTCCCGACCCAAGGTGTTGACGATGCTCCTCCGAGGAATCCCGACCCAACACGGCCTCACTCCTGCGCACAGCTACTATAATCGTTCTCCATTGCGTATGTGCCCCGGGAGACTTGGAACATCTCACGAATACTCTTTCCATAAATAGGTGTAGATTGTCTCAAGTGGGATTCGAACCCTGGTTACCAGGGTTGAACCCTCGTTACCAGAGTTGAACCCACTTGAGGATACCAAGTGAGGTAGCTCACTTTGGTAATAAACACTTTTATTTGCATATATGGGTTGTTGTTGTTGACTGTTGAGTGGCTTAAATATGTTCTAAAGGTCATAAATAATTATATCAATTTTTAATTAGAAAAAATAATTATGTCATGGTTAATAAATTAAAAACTCTCATCTCCACTTTTTCATTTTGCGTAAATGACTCTAATAATATTTTAATTTCAGAGTAAGTATGGTTTTGATTTCTAATATTGAAAAAAGTTACATTTTGTTACCTCAGTTTGTATTTAGTCACATAAATGGTCCGCAATTCTTTTTCTATCAATTTGATAAGTAACATCATTAATTAACTGATATTGTTCAACATTCAAAATGATATCGTTTTGAATCACCCAACTAACGATGACGCTACTTATTATCAAATTAATAAAAAATGAGTTTGGAACCATTTAGGCAACACAATTGATCAATTTAAGAAAGTAAAATATAACTTTTTAAAAATTGAAAATTAAAACATTACTTAACCACAAGTTGAGGAAATATTGGAGTTATTCACCATTTCAGTTTTAGACACTTTCTTGATGAATTAAATGTAACCGGTAAATGTTGTACTTGTACTTTGTGTGAAAATGTTATTAATTAAAACGAAGAGAGAGTCAAATTTGTTTTCCTTTTGTTTTTGGGATTTGGAAGTTTATTTCTATACTTATTGTAGTGTAAATTAAGAAGCATGAGCTGTGATGTTTTGCTATTGCTTATGGCTTTCAATGCATTGCATATTTGTATGAATATAATTTCTCGAATGTGACTAATGCTTTGATATATAATTGACAACGCATTTTGTTTGAATGTAATATAACGTCCAATCAATTCACATCTCATCCTATGACTAGGGTGGATCTAGTTAGGGTACAAAATTTATAATTTTTAATGAAAAATTTAAAAAATATATATTAAAATTTTATGCTCTTAAAAGTTAAAATATAACTTTTAAAAAATATCACTTAATCTCATGTGAAACGGGTTCATACATGAGATGAGAATTAATCACAATTTTGATGCATAATAGAAATAGTAGAAAATTAAAATTATAATGTCAAACGTATATTAATTGTCCATTAATATATGATCCCTTTTGAAAACATTTTTGTCTAAAAATATTGTTACCCAATGCTATCCGTCCAAAACTCTACTTTGTCTTACTAAGAAAATAGGTGAGATATGTCAAATTTATTGTGAATATTCATTGTGTTTTTCTATAACTAACTTAATTACTTCTAAAACAAGGAGTGAGGATATTCTGAATTTCTAAAACTTTTAGTGCTGTTTACATAATTTTCAACTCAATTAAATATCGGTGGAAAGTTCTTTAAAACTACCTCAATATCTTTTTTACCAAGTTTGCAGCTCGGCTTTACTCAGATTTATACCAAATACACAATAAAAAATATATAGCAATTGATTTTCTTATACAAAATATAGCTCTCGAGATGCTAGTAAAAATTCTAAATCAAGACTTAATCAAGTTATACATAATAGGTACTACAACCGGTCTTTTGTGAAATTGGTTCATATACACAATGACGAGTTAATCACGATTTCAACGTGTCATAAAAGTAATATAAAAATAGAATCATAAAATCAATGACTATTAATTGTCCATTTTATATATGAACCATGTCTTATATATGAACCTGTTTCATATAAGTTTTTGCATAGGTACTAAATTTCAAATCCCTATTCAGAATAAAATTCAAATTCAACTGAAATTTTTAATATGCACTACAGATTAAATATCTCACAAAATAATCTCCATAATTATTATATAATTTCAGAAATTAATTTAATCTAAGAATTAATTGTTTTGTGTGACCCTTTACATTCTGCAATAAAAATAAATTATACTTTTGAAATTAAATTGGTTTTAGTACAAAACAAACACTTACCAATTACTTTTTCAACTGAAATAATAAATAATCTTATGCTTTACTTATTATTATTCCGATTTTACTAAAACTCTTTTTTAATTTTTGTTTTTTCTCATGTATAGTTTTTACTTAAAAATTTCACTTCTTGTACTAATGTATGTTTCGCCCATTTTTATTTCCCTTTTACATATAGTATTACTTAAAATCACTATTAATAGTCATAAAAAGTGGAATCACATATAGTGACGATAGAAGAGAATCTGTGACCAATATTGTGACTGAAAAATCGATAGAAAATCCACTGACAATAATTGCATCTTCATTGTTCTATAAATAGAGGGCAAAGGAAACTTGAAGCACAAACGAAAACAGAAAACCCTTTTGATTGCTTTGCAAATTAGTTTAGTCAGTCTTGTTGAAATGCTGAAGCCTCAAGTAGTTCATAATTCACAGACTACTACTACTACGGCACTTGCCTTGCTTCCATGGCACAAGCCATTCCTCTCAGGTGATCATGGAAGTGCTGCTTCTTTCCCTATTCTTCACCTCCCGATTTCAGGCAAAAACACCAAGAAAAACATTCGCAAACGACACGGTGCCACAACCATAAAGGCCGTTTTTGGAGCCTCCACTAAGAATAGTACTCGTGTTAAGGCAATTCTCACCGTGACACCCACAGTAGGAGGAGTTCTCACACATTTAGGATTGAGCAGAGGACTTGATGATATAACTGATTTGTTTGGCCGAACCCTTGAATTAGAACTTGTTGCAGCTGAACTTGATCCCAGTAAGTGGTTATGTATTATGGCTATTCAATCATACATGCATGATACATAGGATCTTTTTCCTGACTAGACTTTGATGGAGTATTGGGAAAAATGTTTAGTGTTTTTCTTAATAAATTCCAAAAAGTTAAACAGATCGATAGACCCTTATTCATTGTTGCTAAAGAAAACGATAACTTCGCTACTTTACCATGCTTTCATGCCATTGTTTTTCTGTTCGCTCATGAGGGAAATGAGAAAAGCCATGGCCTTGCAAATGATTGTTTTTTTTCTAGCTGAGCACTATTCTATTAGTTGCAAATGTTTCCATGTTCAGAAGTCAGTTTAATTAGTGCCTACCTAAATCACTCACAAACTCAAATTCTGCTCCATTTCCTTTTGATTTTGTTAAGTGAAAGGTCTGAAATGGTCACTAAACTTTAGCTTTTTATGACTTTTTGATAATTAAAATTTTATTTTAGCTAAACTGGATACTTAAATACTAAATTAGCTAACTTTTGGTCATTCCGTCACTTTGCTCCATTTAAAAAGACATGATGCATACTTTTAGGGATACTTTTGTAAACATGGCATGAGTGATTGAACACTTTTATCTTTGAAAAATGTGCATTCTGTCTGTTCAAAACGGAAAAAACTACAAAATGACAAAAAATTAACCAATTTAATAGTTTAGTGACCAATTTGTGAGATCAGATCTTATGTTCAAGATTATCTATGTCATATTATGTTCAATGTTCAAAACGACGTAGTTTAACTAAAATTACGGACTAAAAGCATAAATATCACTAAAATCACTTTATAATTATTAGACCCTAACTAAGAAATGAGTGAACCATACGACGTAATTTAATTTTGGACATGATAAGGCAGAGATAATTTTGGACAGAAGATCCCAACTCCCAATTTGGCCATGGGTGGATCTAGGGGATGCAGGGGGTGGGGCCGCCCCCGAGATTAAAAAACTTATGTTAAGTTCCTTTAAAAATTTAAAAAAATTCAATTGAATCCTTAAGAAAATTAGAATTTTGCACCCTCAAAATTAAAATATAACTTTTTTTTTTAACTTTTACTATGTAATTTTACCCTCCAAACTATGATTTCTGGATCCGTCACTTATTTGGCTAAAACAAAAGTTTGATGACTAAAAGTTGGAAAAAGTTAAAATTTAGTGACCATTCCGCCTTTTTCTAAAAAAAATGTAATGGGTATTTAGACAGATTGTTGATCCAAAAATTTGCAAAAATGCTCAAATTCTAGTGGGAAGGACAACACACCAAAAATATTGACTTGTAGCTTTTACTTATTTGGGACCATGGTATGCATGCAAGAAACTTAACAAATATCCACTTGTCATCATTTTTGTGACAATTTATTAGTAATATGATAATATTCGATTCAAGAGCCACTTAAATAATTCAAATCAATAAAGAAATTCCAGAACACATTATAAGAAAATTAATTATTCTAGATAATATTAAATGTTATAGTTTATGTACAATTAATTAATTAATCATATCCCATGTTTTTCTTGTCTTGATTAATGAAGAGACGGGACTCGAGAAGCCTAAAATTAAGGCTTATGCAAGAAAGAAAAGAAGTAGTAAAGATGCAGTTGAGTATGAGACACAATTTGAAATCTCCAATGATTTTGGGGAAATTGGAGGTATAATTGTGGAAAATGAGCATCGCAATGAAATGTTCTTGAAGAGTATAGTCCTGGATGGCTTTGTTACTGGACCTCTCAAATTTTCTTGTGATTCTTGGCTTGCTCCCAAATCTGAAACTAAAGACAAGAGAATTTTTTTCACTACTAAGGTTAGTAGAATATTGAGATTATAACATATTTTTGTTTTGCCTAACATAAAATGTTATCATAAGATATATACTTTTCTTGCGTTGTCTTATTTTTTTCATCGTTTTTGTGTTTTCCGTATGATTTTATTCTTTTTAAGATAATATTTCTCTAGATTAATTCTGATATGTGCATGTGAATTTAAAGAATGCAAAGCTGTTTTTTAAAACCCAAAACTTTGAAGTGGAAAAAAGAAAGAATTTTGCTTAATTGCTTGTTATCTTTTTATTTTTGTGAGAAACCTAATTCAACCAAAAAGATAACAAAAAAAAAAAGCATCATGCCATGTTCTTTTGTTGTCTCATCATTTTTGGTTTTGCACTTTCCTCTGAAAATATGAAGTTATTACCAATTCAGAAAATATTCCAATTTTATTTATTTCTTTTATTATATATAGTATTATTTTTGTGAAAACACTACTTCCAATTATTATTTTGTGGAGGACAAAAAAACATTGAGTCCTACTTGAAATTAAATATTTGTCTAGAATATGATTTTAATCTTGAAAAAACCCTTAAAATCAGACTCATTTTTTTTTATGAATTTCTATTTTCAAGATTTAATTATTTTTGAAGCTATTAATTTTTTTTTTTAACCATTGTGACTTAATAAATACTGTCAATTAAAGTGATGCCACCACTATTGGAGGATTGTTTCACAAGGGTTAAAAGCATAGCCCCAATAAAATGACTATTTACTTAAAAAAAAAAACTGAACAAAGTTTTTTATTGTGTTGTCCTTTTTACAGTCTTCCTCAATTAATTAATTGTTCGTGGTCCATGTGGTACCAATAAATGCACAATATTTTACTTGAAAAAGTAAAAAACAAATGATCGACAAGATTTTAATTTCATTAGATGAGCCCTCTTTAATTTCCAGCAAGACAGTTCAGGAGAGAATTATTGATGAAAGATAAAACATAAATGGTATACCCATGACAATTTGTTTAATAAATTGAGGGATGATAGAATTTTTCATAAATAAAGTACAATAATTTGGTGAAAAATAAATAATATTATTCATTTTATATTTCTTAAAATACCCTACAGATAAATATATATAAGTCATTCACATTTACGTCTTTATTAGTATTGTATTATTTAAACCCTAATTCATCCAAAAAAAAGTAAGAATGATTTCATTTAGGGAGATTTGATAAAAGTAAAGTGAAAAAAGCAAGCATGAGATTACTGAATATTTTGAAAAGAGTTGTTAATATCGCAAGTCTTAGAGGTACAATAAAAAAATATTATTTATATCTTTTTTATTTTAATTTTTATCTTATTTATATATATTTTTATTTTAATTTTTACCTTAAGTTATTAAATTAAGCTAATGTGCAATTTTTTTTTAAAGATGTAAAGTTTCAAAAATTAAAAGTTTAAAATGTATATTACAACACAACTATAGTTTAGGATAATATTTTGCAATTTATCCTTAATAAAGTTAACAAATCATGTAAATAAAATCAACTTTCTATTCAAAGATTCTGTAAATGATAAATCATAAATAAATAAAAGGGTGCTTTCATTTTGTCAGTGCATATTTTGTCATGATGTAGAATGACAACGATTCTAAATTAGGACCATATTGTCTTTAACTTCAGTTGTCATTGTTGATGGGATTTAGCTTGAGAATCTTTCAATAGTTTTTATACACGTTGGCTTTCTAGGTTGATAATTTTTCTGTTAGTTTTGTCCATCTGCCCATCATGGAGTTGCAGGAAATCAATTTTGATTTAGATGTTTGAATTTTTTGAGTTTTCACAAAAGTGTAAACATCAGTCAATTCAGAAGCTACTTTGGAATTTGCAATTGTTTATTTTTATTTTGCTTTATTGAATTTGTAAGATTGTGGCTTGTGGGTCTAGATGGTTAAAATAAGTCAAAATTGATTTTATCTTAAATTCATTCAGTGGCGAATCCAGAACTTATAATTTAGGAGGGCAAAAGGGATATAGTATAATTTATAAAACTTAGGGGAAGGAAGGTGGGAGGCACACCCCCTATATATCCGCCACTGTTTACATCGTGAATCATTCTTTTTTCATTTTTAAGGATATATGGCACGTGTACTTAACACTTTTTACTAAGGATTATTAATTACATGATAGAATTTTAGTTAAATACATATTGCGCGTATCTATAGAATGAAATCCAAGATGAAACATTAAATGTAACCAAAAATTCAAGTGTTAAAAAGAGTCATATCAACACAACTAATTTTTGAGGGCAAGTAAATTAATTTTTTTTCCAAAGTAGACTATAATGAGAAAAAAAAAAAAACAAGGAAGATTTAAGAGTCACTTGAGATTATAGAGATTGGATTTCCAAACCAAATTTAGCTTTAAAAGTAATCCAAATGAATGAAATAATTTTGTTATGCAAATATTGATAAGTTCATGGAAGTTCACATTAGCATTTTTTTTTAAATTTAAAAGGCACATTATATATATAGCAATTGTTGCGTGGTAGTAACTATCAATCCCATATATACTTGTCATTAAAATTATGGTAAAATACAATTTTAGTCCCTAAAATTTTAGGCACGGCTACTTTTAGTTTTTAATAATTTTGCCTTATGTACAGCTACCAGCCTTGGCCACTAAAGAAGCAGATTAATGCTGACTCCATCCACTCACCCCTCAAAGCTCCTCATTTAATCCTAGTCTTTAGGTACTTTGACTGTTTGCACATGTTGACCGAACTAGTTTTTGCCTTATGTAAAAGGAGTAGTAATCCTATTTTGTGCTCTCCGCTTGATCACTCCACCAATTGTATAAATGGTGTGGTGATCAAGTTGGTATACTATTTTGTAAGGGTGGAATTTGGGTATACCCTTCACCCAAATCAACTTTAATATAATAGGGAGTGGCGCCCCGAACGTATTGCCAAAAAAAAAAAAAAAAAATAATAATAATTTTGAAGATTTTCTTTATTGATTTACAAAAGTTATCACATGTTTAGTACATGTTAGTTAGTGGTCAACCCTTCTTCGATTTTCTCTAATAAAAGAATAGAAATTTTCTTTTTTATACTGTTAAAAAAAATTAAACCATCATTTTGAGATTTATTTTCAGTAATGTACATTAATCAACTATTTTGTAATGTTTTATTTTTTATTGTACAAAAAAGAAAATTTTTCCTTTTTTATTAGAGAAAATGATAGGAGATTAATTGATTATTATTCGACATATGCTAAAAACCACCATACTTTCTATTCATTAACAAAGAAAATTCATCAATTATCTTATGTTAGTCTTAAATTAAAACTTTAGAAATCAAATTAGATCATCCAAAAACATTACGAATCAAAAGTGTCATTGCTTCATATTTTGGAGACTAAAATTGTTTTTTTCTCCCTAAAAATTAAGGGAAATTTGTGAAATTATACATCCCTTTGTACATGTATTTTGATTTTTGTAGGGTTTTTTATGTAAACTCTTCCTTTCTTTCTTCTGAAAAAAGATGTTTTTGGATTGTGACAGTCATATTTGCCATCCCAAACTCCAAATGGGCTGAAGAAGTTTAGACAGAAAGAGATGGAAATTCTTCGAGGAGATGGAACTGGACAACGCAAGAAGTATGACAGGATTTATGACTACGATGTCTATAATGATCTTGGCGACCCTGACAACAGTGCAGATTTGGCTAGGCCAGTTCTTGGGGGTAAAGAGCATCCATATCCCAGACGTTGCAGAACTGGCCGCCCTAAATCCAAGAAAGGTCTATCATTGTCTAGCACTACTATTTGACATGGATAATTAACACAATGTTGCAATATGCATGGTTGATTTTGTACGACATAATTTCTTCTGCTAATGATGGAAAGGATCATGAAACCAATGAACTTAGAAATGGTATGAAATTAGATTAAATAATAAATCTATTTTGCAAGATTTCTTACATTTGAATTGCATGTTAGAGAAGTAAGGTTAAAGGGCATGGCAAGTTTTAGTTTTTCTTACATGGATAAATATGAATGCAGATAAACTGTCTGAGTCAAGGAGTTCGGACGTGTATGTGCCAAGAGATGAAGCATTCTCTGAAGTGAAGAATGTGTCATTTCAAGGAAAAACAGTCTACTCAGTATTGAAGATATTAGCTCCAGCCATAGAGGGTGCTATTGAAGACAGAAATTTGGGATTTCCTTTCTTCACATCCATTGACTCACTGTTCAATGAAGGAATTCACATTACAAATCTCAATAAGGGTGTTTTAGATATCATACCAAGGATTGTCAAAGCCATTGGTGATACTGGAAATCATATCTTGCGGTTTGAGACTCCTGAATTTGTTGACAGTAATAATCTCTTCTTCTTCAATTTTTCTGCAGTTTCTGTGTTTTTTTTTTTTGTTTTCTAAGAAAGGAATGAGCAGGATGAATAACTTGACAATAACAACTAAATCTTTATCCTATTATATCAGGTCGGCTATATAGACAATATATTTTGTTATCGTATTCTATTCATGCTAATACAATTTTAAATATGATTCATATCAAATATGATTCTATTCATGCTAGAAAGACGAAATCTTGGGACCGGCTATTTATAGACAGACAGGACTGCTTATAAGCAGGACGAATAAAATGATAACTACAAGAAAATAAGGTTGTTGCCCATGTGAATATATATGCTAATACAATTTTTTTCTTTTTCTGGGGTTAGATTAATGTTTCTTGTTTTTAAAATTTTTGTAAATATTCCCATTTTGCAATAGGAAAAGGAGTTGAAATTCTGTATTTTTTTTTTTGTCAGGGGATAAATTTGCATGGTTGAGGGATGTAGAATTTGCTCGTCAAACCCTTGCAGGTCTAAATCCATGCTGCATCCAGTTGGTTACGGTATGCCCATGCACTAACTAGTTTGTCATTGATCATATTAATATAATTATTAATAATAGTGAATTGTTGAAAATGATCCAAAAAATTGTCAAATATTGCTCAGGAGTGGCCGCTGAAGAGCAAACTGGACCCTGAGTTGTATGGACCTCCAGAATCAGCAATCACAACAGAATCCATTGAGGAATATATCAAAGGTTTCATGACCGTGGACGAGGTGATGAAATGAACAGCTAAAAATGTCATAAAACCATTAATGTTTACATTTCATCTCATCAATCCAAGCTTGCATATTGAAATTTTCTTGGCATGAATTGATCATGCAGGCCATAAAGCAGAAGAAGTTGTTTATGATAGATTATCATGATATCCTCTTACCATATGTGAAAAGAGTAAGAGAGCTCAAAGGGACAACACTTTATGGATCAAGGGCACTGTTTTTTTTGACCCCTGATAATACGTTGATGACTTTAGCAGTCGAGCTAACTCGCCCACCAATAGATGGTAAGCCTCAATGGAAGGAGATTTTCAGGCCCTCCTGGACTGCCACTGGTTCCTGGCTTTGGAAGATTGCTAGAAGTCATTTGGTTGCTCATGACTCTGGAATTCATCAATTAGTCAGTCACTGGTATGTCTTAGTTTCATCCTTCTCAGATTGCATGTTTAAGCAATACTGCAGCTCTTGAACCACTAATCCTTTCAATAATTGTACTTCAATTTTGTTTTAGACACACTTTGCATCGTGTTTACAAGTCATAGATTACGACTAATAGCTAATTGCGCGAACAAAATGGAATTTAGATATATAGGAATGCATGAAATAGAGTTGATTGTGAAGTGTTTGGTGCAAAAGCAACAGAAAAACATGTATCTTTCTTATTACATTTTTTTCGTGGCTACTTATGTTCTAATGTCTGTTGGGTTTTGTTTTTCAAATATTTGCAGGCTGAGGACTCATTGTTGCACAGAACCCTACATAATAGCAGCCCATCGGCAACTTAGTGAAATGCACCCAATCTACAGACTATTACATCCTCATTTCCGGTACACAATGGAGATCAATGCTTTGGCTCGTGAAGCCCTGATTAATGCTGGTGGGATCATTGAAGGCGCATTTTCCCCTCTCAAGTATTCTATTGAGCTCAGCTCTGATGCTTATAAGCTCCTGTGGCGATTTGACCGTGAAGCACTACCGGAAGATCTTATCAGCAGGTAATTAATTCAGTTTATCTTCTCATTCAATGACTTGGAAACAAAAGATAGGAGGGAGCAATAGGAGGGAAGATGTTCGTGTTTCAATGGATAGAAACTTGTTGTATGCCTTGTTGTTCCAGTATATCTATCCCAACCACAACTTTTCTTTTCCTAAACGTTGATCGATAACATTGGCTGTGGTATGTAGGGGAATGGCTGAGCCAGATCCAACTGCTCCACATGGCTTGAAGCTTGCAATTGAAGATTATCCTTATGCAAATGATGGTTTACTCCTTTGGGATATTCTGAAAAGGTGGGTTGCAGATTATGTCACACACTACTATCCTGATGCAAAATCTATACAATCGGATGAAGAGCTGCAAGCATGGTGGACAGAAGTCCGAACAGTAGGCCACGGCGATAAGAAAGATGAACCATGGTGGCCTCTCTTAAACACCACTGATGATCTAATCGGAATCGTGACAACCATAATTTGGGTAACTTCAGGCCATCATGCTGCTGTAAACTTCGGTCAGTACGATTTAGCAGGTTACTTTCCAAACAGGCCAACCATTGCAAGGACTACTGTGCCAGTTGAAGAACCAAGCGAAGCAAGATGGAACCGGTTCTTGAAAAGACCTGAGCTGGAACTTATGGGTTGCTTCCCTTCACAAACTCAGGCAACACTGATTATGTCCATTCTTGATGTTTTGTCAAGCCATTCCCCTGATGAGGAGTACCTTGGAGATCAGATGGAGCCTGCTTGGGAAGACGATCCAATTATAAAAGCTGCATTTGAAGAGTTTTCTGGGCGATTGAAGGAGCTTGAAGGAGTTATTGATGGAAGAAATGCTGATCCAAATCTGAAGAACAGAAATGGAGCTGGAGTGATGCCATATGAGCTCCTGAAGCCGTTTTCTGAACCAGGGGTGACTTCAAAGGGGATTCCGTACAGCATCTCAATTTGAGTTAATCATATGCCTCAGAAGGGAAACTTTAAGAATGTGAATAAATTGTTCTAATGTGTAGAGGAGTGGAATATTTGAGACGACGAACAGAGGTTTGCTCAGAGTGTTTAGGCAGAATTAGAATAAATGAATCAGCATCCTGAATGTGAACTTTACAAAATGCTGGATTCATCAACTGTACAAGCCTGTTGCAATTACAATGGATAAAAGATTGCAAGAATCGGGCCTTTTTTTGTCTTGTAATTCCAAGAAAAGTCAGAATGCTTACTCGATAGGAACTCCTCTGAGCTAGTTTCTCAAGCTCGACGTTTTCTCTGGAGTTTCTTTGTTTGCCTGTTTTCGATATGTATATTTGGCTTTTATGTGTATTATATTTTTGAGTTAATTGTAAAAAACAATCTTGAACTATAACTTAATCATAAAATACCTCATAAACTTTTAATTTTAGTAATTTATCACCCTCAATATTTAATTTGTGGGCTAATTTAATTTTACCCTCATGTAATTTAGCCGTTTAGGCGACTTTCCTTTTATCGATCATCTCGTAGTTTCATAATACCCACATAATGCTTATGTGTTTTGGACTACTGTATGAAATAGACTATAGTGACTCAAACGAGTATAAAATTATTATAATACTCATAAATTGTATTTCTCTCTTTATAAAACATTAAGAGGTCAAATTAAATATTATAAAAACTTTAGGGTCAAACTAAAATTTTTGAAAGTTCTTTTCTGCTCCTTGTCAACTTTAAGACAACCATAATTAATGTAGCTTTTTTTTCCCGCAAAAACGACAACAATTTCATTAATAATCAACTCCAATGTATGCAGGTTAGCCAATTGGCTGTACTTCAAATTGAACCATAGATGCCAACCAATGAGCGAATTGGTAAGACCAATGTTGAATTTTTTTTTATTTTACACACTTTAGAAGCAAGTGCCAAGGTCGTTTGGATAGAGTTTTTTTAAATCATTTTTCATCATATTCTAAAACAACATATTTGTTTATATTCAATTCTCAAAACAAAACACAAAATGAGGGCATTTTAGTTTTTTCAACATTTTTTAATTTTTAAATTTTTTTTATTTGTTTGAGTTGATCGATGATGGTAAAAGGTTGACTGTCATTGGTTAACCACAGTTGACCGCTGCCTGCCACCACCACCACCCAACCGATGGTGGTTGCGGCAGTCATTGGCAGTTGACCGGTAGCAGTTAACATTTGACTGCCCTTGTCAACCCAAACAATTTACTAAAAAATTCTTATTTTAAACTTTATTTAATAAAATAATGATTCTACACAAAAACCAATAAAAACAAAGCTTATCAATCCAAACATTCAATTCTCAAAACTAAAATATTCCTTTTGTAAAACGCAATCTTAGACCTCATTTTTTCCAATTCTCAAAATAAAACGCATATCCAAATATAGTCAAATTTCACTTTTTTGACAATATTCACTGGTAATGCATATTCACAATCGATGAGGTGTGAAAAACATTACAAAAAGTCAAAATTATCGCATTTTTAGATTTTGTTATTCTTGACTAAAATACGTGTGTTAAAACTTATGAAAAATAAAAATTTTGTGAAAAATCTAAATGTCACTTTTTTGACACTGTTCATTAGAATACATGTTCAAAATTGAGGTGTGTATAAAAATAGTAGGACAAAAGCTAAAATCAACATGTTTTTTTACTTTGTCATTTTTTACCAAAACACGTGTTATAATCCATGAAAAATTGAGGTTTGGTGAAAATTTTAATTTTCAATTGTTTTGAAAGTATTCAATTAGAAAACCAGCAAATTCTAGAAAATACGAAACAAATTGGTGAAGAGGCAATAAAATACTTTAAAAAAGCCTTCACGAAATCCCAATTAGTCCATTTCCTCAACCTAGTTATATTCCCAAACTAATAATACAGGAAGACAATGCAATTTTAGAATCCATTCCATCCCTTGAAGCAATCAAGGATTGTCTTCTCTATGGACAAAAATAGCGCTCCAGGGCCAGATGGCTTTAATGCTAATTTTTTCACAACCTCTTGGGATATAGTAAAAGAGGACATACTAGCAGCAGTTCAACACTTTTTTAATGGTAGCACACTAGCACATGCCATAAAAAAAAAAAAAAAATCAGCTACATTCATTATGCTGATTCCAAAAATCTTGAGTCCTAAACATTTTTCACAATTCAGACCTAGTAGCTTGTGCAATTTTTTAAACAAAGTGATTTCCAAACTAGCGAGAATAATTAGTGATAATCAGAGTGGATATGTTAAAGAAAGATAATTAATGGACAATTTTCTCCTAGCAAGTGAGCTAGCTCAATCCCTACCCAAAAAAAAAAACAAAAATGGCAATGTCATGGAGAAGGCCTATCATAGAATAGATTGGATATTTCTTCTCCAAGTTCTACGGTCCTTTGGTTTTAGTGAAATAGTCATCGACTAAATTTGGAGACTCATCTCTAATGTTCATTTCTCAGTTTTAATAAATGGTTCTCCAGTTGGTTTTTTCCAATCAACAATAGGACTTAGACAAGGAGATCCTCTGTCTCCTTATTTGTTCATTAGAGGTGCAGAATATATCACCAGAGCACTGAATATTAAATCTGCCCAAATCCCTTCCTTTATTTTCCCAAAAAATTGTCCTCAAATGTCACATCTAGCTTACGCAGATGAAATCATAATATTCACTTCTACTCAAGCATTACAAGGAAGTCTCTAGGCAAAAAGTTAATTCACAAAAGAGCTCCTTTCTTGTACATCACTTATGTGACAGAGCCAAAAAGCATTCTATCCAGAAAAGTTTCCAATCAAATATTTAGGACTGCCACTTTATTATAGAAAAAACAAATTTAGTCATTATGAGCCTCTAATTCAAAAAACTCAACAAAAAATCAATTCGTGGAGTTCAAAACATCTCTCAAGTGGTGGGAAGATCTCCGTAATTAAGTCAATCCTTCTAGCAATACTTACATATATCCTTCCAGGAGCTAATCCCCCTATGCAAATCTTGCATAAACTAGAATCAGTTTTTGCAAATTTCCTTTGGGGAACAAAAAATCACAAAGCAAAATACTACTGGATCTCATGAAGCAAACTATGTTTGCCATATCATGAGGTCGATTTGAATTCATATCCCTCTTTGATATTCACAAAGCTTATTCATACAAACTCTTGTGGAGATACAAAGAGCAGCAATCTTTATGGGCTAAATTTCTCTCTTGTAAATATGAACATCCTGCTCACACACCAACAAATAGGTCTAGAACCTGGATTAGAATGAAAGCAGTAGAACACAAAGTAGAGCCCCACATTCTCATCCAAAACCATCCAGTGATAAGAAATCATGTGTGATCACATATTCCGGAAAATCCAAGGTACTTGTTCCAATTGTTAAAGATGAATCTCATGTATGGAGGCCTGGAATAAGATGGAGAATAAGCCTCATGTTAGCCCCAAGGAGGTCCTAGATTCAAAAATAGGATAACAAAGGAACTCATGACAAGAGGCGTCAAATATTGTTTGCTGAGAGATTCTGCCACGTTTTAGTAATCTGCCTATATCTCTCTCAATTTAACTCGGAATGGATTGATTCTAGTGGCATTAGAAAGCTAAGATCCAGAGCTAAAACTTTTATGTTTTGTATTTGTCCAGATTCTGAAGGGATCAAGGTGAAAACATGCCGTGAAGTTGCACGTCATGTAATGAAGCGAACAATTTCGGGAATTTTAGTACTTTCGTTTTTTTAGTTATTTTGGGTTTAATTGTATTGGGCTTTATAATTAATGTATTATTTAATTATTAAGGTCCATATTTAATGTAATCCAAGTCCAGTTTGTTAGAGATAGTTTAGTTTACTTGTTTAGAAAGTTAGGGTTTTATTTTGTAAGCCTATACATAGGCATATTATTCAGTTGTAATAGTGAGACGTGAATTTTGAGAATTGAAAACACAGAGTTGTTTTTTACGTGAGTTGTTTTCCTGAGGAGGAAAATTCAATTTACTTTGTGAAGATTATTCCTGAGGAGGGAGTTCTTTTCACACGACTGTCTTGTTATTTGTTGGTGAGGAGCCATCAAATAATCGTGCTTACTGTCAGTCTACGGAGATAGATTGATTCGATTTTATTCACATTGATTCTCGAAAAGATCGTGACCAATATTCCGCAACAACTATCAATCTACGTGAGGAGCGTGGTGAGATCGTTATCAAGTGGTATCAGAGCCCAAGGGATTTTCGAAATCAGGTTTTTCAGTTTTACCTTAAAATTGAAACCCTAAATTGTTGTTACTCGCAGCCTTGCATGATTTGGTTATTGTGTTAAGGTTACAACAATTATATATTTTGTTTTTGTTTCATGGGTATTGTGAGAAATTGATCCGGTTAAAAATTGGTGATTGATTGTTTGGATTGATTATATTTGGATATTGTGACATGGGTGTTGCTTTAACTTGGAGTGATTTGAGTTGGGAACAACAACATGAAGAATTGAAGAGGTATTTGGCTTATTCCTTACCTCCTAAAACTAATGATGAACTTGAGAAAGAGTTTAGGGATAGTTTACGTGCCTTGAAAAATCCCAAACCAAAAATACCTAGATGTGGTACATGTTTTGGCTATGGACATATTGAGATTGATTGTACGAATCTTTTTGCTGTGATTATGGTGGATGGTATTGCCCAATTTGAGGATCCCAATGGATATAATGTGACAGATGATCTTATTGATATGGAAAATATAATTGAAGAGATTATTATTGAGCCCGAATGCTAAGGTGAATTTCTTTCGGATATGCCTTGGCCAAAGGTTAGTTTGGAGGATATTGAGCCTACCATTGAGAAGAATGAATCCAAGGAAGATAAAGTTTCTTTGCAGGAAGTTCAATTACCCATGGTGGAGGTATCACATGATGTGCTTGAAGAACAATCTTGTGAAGATTTAATTCCTTTTATTGCTTTAAATGATTGTAATTTAATTGTTATTAATGATGTTTATCATGTGAAGCAAGAAAATGAATTGATTCATGATTTGAAGGGAAAAAGCCTAAATGTGAGGGTTGTAACAAAAGACAAAGAGGGGAAAAATAATGAGTATGAATTTCCATATTTTTTGTCTTTTTGTCTTGACAATTTTCCAGGTAGTGTGATGAACTCCCGTGTTCCCAATCAACAAGATTTGAGGACAAATCTTTTTCAAGTGGAAGGGAATGATACGAAATCATGTGTGATCACATATTTCGGAAAATCCAAGGTACTTGTTCCAATTGTTAAAGATGAATCTCATGTATGGAGGCCTGGAATAAGATGGAGAATAAGCCTCATGTTTGTCCCAAGGAGGTCCGAGACTCAAAAATGGGATAACAAAGGAACTCATGACAAGAGGCGTCAAATATTGTTTGCTGAGAGATTCTGCCACGTTTTAGTAATCTGCCTATATCTCTCTCAATTTAACTCGGAATGGATTGATTCTAGCGGCATTAGAAAGCTAAGATCCAGAGCTAAAACTTGATGTTTTGCATTTTTCCAGATTCTGAAGGGATCAAGGTGAAAACACGCCGTGAAGTTGCACGTCATGTAATGACGCGGACAATTTCGGGAATTTTAGTATTTTCGTTTTTTTAGTTGTTTTGGGTTTAATTGTATTGGGCTTTATAATTAATGTGTTATTTAATTATTAAGGTCCATATTTAATGTAATCCAAGTCCAATTTTTTAGAGATAGTTTAGTTTACTTATTTAGAAAGTTAGAGTTTTATTTTGTAAGCCTATAAATAGGCATATTATTCAGTTGTAATAGTGAGACGTGAATTTTGAGAATTGAAAACACAGAGTTATTTTTTACGTAAGTTGTTTTCCTGAGGAGGGAAATTCAATTTACTTTGTGAAGATTATTCCTGAGGAGAGAGTTCTTTTCACACGACTGTCTTGTTATTTATTGGTGAGGAGCCATCAAATAATCGTGCTTACTGTCAGTCTACGGAGATAGATTGATTCGATTTTATTCACATTGATTCTCGAAAAGATCGTGACCAATATTCCGCAACAACTATCAATCTACGTGAGGAGCGTGGTGGGATCGTTATCAAGTGATATCCAATATATATTTAAACCAACAATCAACACCAATTCAATCGGTTCTCACGTAGATTGATAGTTGTTGCGGAATATTGGTCACGATCTTTTCAAGAATCAATGTGAATAAAATTGAATCAATCTATCTCCGTAGACTGACAGTAAGCACGATTATTTGATGGCTCCTCACTAATAAATAACAAGACAGTCGTGTGAAAAGAATTCCCTCCTCAGGAATAATCTTCACAAAGTAAATTGAATTTCCCTCATCAGGAAAACAACTCACGTAAAAAACAACTATGTGTTTTCAATTCTCAAAATTCACGTCTCTCTATTACAACTGAATAATATGCCTATTTATAGGCTTACAAAATAAAACTCTAACTTTCTAAATAAGTAAACTAAACTATCTCTAAAAACTTGGACTTGGATTACATTAAATATGGACCTTAATAATTAAATAACACATTAATTATAAAGCCCAATACAATTAAACCCAAAACAACTAAAAAAACGAAAATACTAAAATTCCCGAAATTGTCCGCGTCATTACATGACGTGCAACTTCACGGCGTGTTTTCACCTTGATCCCTTCAGAATCTGGAAAAATGCAAAACATCAAGTTTTAGCTCTGGATCTTAGCTTTCTAATGCCGCTAGAATCAATCCATTCCGAGTTAAATTGAGAGAGATATAGGCAGATTACTAAAACGTGGCAGAATCTCTCAGCAAACAATATTTGACGCCTCTTGTCATGAGTTCCTTTGTTATCCCATTTTTGAGTCTCGGACCTCCTTGGGACAAACATGAGGCTTATTCTCCATCTTATTCCAGGCCTCCATACATGAGATTCATCTTTAACAATTGGAACAAGTACCTTGGATTTTCCGAAATATGTGATCACACATGATTTCGTATCATTCCCTTCCACTTGAAAAAGATTTGTCCTCAAATCTTGTTGATTGGGAACACGGGAGTTCATCACACTACCTGGAAAATTGTCAAGACAAAAAGACAAAAAATATGGAAATTCATACTCATTATTTTTCCCCTCTTTGTCTTTTGTTACAACCCTCACATTTAGGCTTTTTCCCTTCAAATCATGAATCAATTCATTTTCTTGCTTCACATGATAAACATCATTAATAACAATTAAATTACATCATTTAAAGCAATAAAAGGAATTAAATCTTCACAAGATTGTTCTTCAAGCACATCATGTGATACCAACAGCATATCATCGGCCGAAACTCTATGCGGCGTCCGAAACTTGCGTCCGAAACTCAACAGCGAATTGGCAAATTTGAGACATAGTTTCGGACGTCCGAACCTCTGAAAGGCGTCCGAAACTGCCGTCCGAAACTCGGCAGAGAATTTTTTTTTTTTTTTTATATATTTATTAAAATCAATGTTTTTGAATTACACCAATTTGATTCCTTAATAAAGAAAATTGATCCTCGGGAAGTGGTTTTGTGAAGATATCCGCCAATTGTTCTTTAGTAGGAACATATTCTATATGAATGTCTTTATTTTGAACAAGATCACGAATGAAGTGATGTTTAATGTCAATGTGCTTGGATCTAGAATGTTGGATAGGATTCTTAGTAAGATTTATGGCACTTGTGTTATCACATTTAATAGATACACAACCAAAATCTAAACCAAAATCAAGAAGAGTGTGTTTCATCCAAAGAATTTGTGAACAACAACTTCCGGCGACTATGTATTCGGCTTCCGCCGTAGATAAGGATACGGAAGCTTGTTTTCTACTAGACCAAGATACAAGGGATTTTCCAAGGAATTGGCATGTTCCACTTGTGCTTTTTCTATCAACTCTACATCCGGCAAAGTCGGCATCGGTGAATCCTACCAAATCAAAAGTGTTTGTTCTAGGATACCACAAACCATGTTCTATAGTTCCTTTTAAGTATCTAAATATTCTTTTCACAGCCAATAAGTGTGATTGTTTAGCACATGATTGAAATCTAGCACATAAGCACACAACATACATAATATCCGGCCTACTAGCCGTTAAATAAAGCAAACTACCAATCATTCCTCTATATTGTGTTTCATCAACTTTTACACCATTTTCATCTTTATCTAGTTTAGTTGAAGTGCTTATAGGTGTTCCATTTGGTTTTGAATCATCCATACCATATTTTTTAAGTAACTCCTTTGTATATTTTTCTTGACTTATAAAAATTCCATCATCTAGTTGTTTAATTTGTAATCCTAGAAAGAATGTCAATTCTCCCATCATGCTCATTTTAAATTCATTTTTCATTAAATTTGAGAATTCTTCACATAAAGACTCATTAGTTGCACCAAAGATTATATCATCAACATATATTTGTACAATCAACAAATCATTATCACAATATTTAGTAAACAATGTAGTATCAATTATGCCTTTATGAAATTTCTTTTCTACCAAAAATCCACTAAGTCTTTCATACCAAGCTCTAGGAGCTTGTTTTAGTCCATATAATGCTTTAACCAATTTATATACATGATTAGGGAATTTACTATTTTCAAATCCGGGAGGTTGTTCTACATAAACTTCTTCTTGAATAAATCCATTTAAAAAGGCACTTTTAACATCCATTTGAAAAAGTTTAAATCCCTTAAAACAAGCATAAGCAAGTAACATGCGGATAGACTCAAGTCTTGCTACGGGAGCAAATGTTTCATCATAGTCTATACCTTCTTCTTGCCTATACCCTTGAGCCACTAATCTAGCTTTGTTTCTTACTATGTTTCCAACTTCATTTAGTTTATTTCTAAAGATCCATTTAGTTCCTATAATTGAAGTATCTTTAGGCCTTTCTACTAAGTTCCACACTTTACTTCTCTCAAATTGATTTAATTCTTCTTGCATAGCTACAATCCAATTATCATCTTTTAAGGCTTCGTTTATATTTTTAGGCTCGATTTGAGAGAGAAATACTAAATTATTATCTAGGTGTAGTGATGACCTAGTTTTTACTCCTCTAGTTGGATTTCCTAAAATCAAGTCTTGAGGATGATTACGAATAAATTTCCATGTTCTAGGTCCATCTTCCCTATGTGGATTTTCATCTTCATTTTGTGTGTCTTCATTAGAGGAATGATCTATTTGTTGAGGTGGATTGTTTTCTATATCATTTTTATCTTGATCATTTGATGAGTTATCTTCTATTCCTATTTCATCATCACTTTCATCATGATTTTTACTAGCATTGCCTTCATCAAAATTTACATGAATTGCTTCTTCTATCATCAAAGTTCTTTTGTTATATACTCTATAAGCTTTCCTAATTTCCGAATAACCTAAGAATACTCCTTCATCCGATTTTTTATCAAATTTTCCTAGAGTGTCTTTTACATTCAATATAAAACATTTACAACCAAACACTCTAAAATATCCTACATTTGGAGTTTTATTATATATTAATTCATATGGAGTTTTCTTTAACAATGGTCTAATTAATGCACGATTCATAACATAACATGCGGTATTAACCGCTTCGGCCCAAAAATATTTTGGCAAATTATTTTCACAAAGCATAGTTCTAGCCATTTCTTGAAGTGTTCTATTCTTTCTTTCAACTACACCATTTTGTTGAGGTGATTTAACTACTGAAAAATTATGTGTAATTCCATTTTCATCACAATGATTTAAAAAGTTTTCATTTACAAATTCGGTTCCATTGTCACTTCTAATCTTTACTACATTTAGACTTAACTCATTTTGAACCTTTTTAAATAATTTGACATATTCATTAAAGGTATCACTTTTATGTGCCAAAAATATTACCCAAGTGTACCTAGAATAGTCATCTACAATTACAAAGGCATATCTTTTTCCACCTAAACTTGTGGTTTGTGAAGGTCCAAACAAATCCATATGTATTAATTCTAAGGGTTTTGAAGTTGTCACCATGTTCTTAGGTTTAAATGAGCTTTTAGTTTGTTTTCCAAATTGACATGAATCACATATTTTATCTTTTTCATATTTTTGTTTAGGTAGGCCTCTAACCAATTCTTTAGCAACTAGATTGTTTATGTGATCTATTCCTACATGAGCTAATCTCCTATGCCACAACCAAGTTGTATCATGCACCACACTAAGACATTGCATATCTTGTTCCATAACAACACATAAATTAAGAATATACACATTATTATGTCTAGATCCGGTAAGAACTACTTTGCTATCTATTGGATCAATAACAACACATTTTTCACGTTTAAACAACACATCAAGATTTCTATCACATATTTGACTTATACTAATCAAATTGAATTTCAAATCATCAATCAAAAGCACATTTTCAATCACATTGCTATTATTATTTGCTACATTTCCAACGCCAATTATTTTTCCTTTCTTATCATTTCCAAAAGTCACATGTCCTTTATTTCTTGTTTCCAAGTTACTAAGCAATAAAGGATTACCGGTCATGTGTCTTGAGCATCCACTATCAAGGAACCATTTTGTGTCCAAAATTGTATTTTTTAAACACACCTACATTCAAGAATCAATGTATGACTTAAGTTACTTACGGTCTAGCAACATTGATACTTCTTTTTATCCAAATTTTTGATCCATTTTCAACTTCCATTCTTGCATAGCATTTCCTAGAGGTATGTCCCTTCTTACAACAATAATCACAAATTACAAGATATTTGAAGGAATGTGAATTTTTATGATAGGGATATGATCTAGTATAGCCAAACCTAGGTTCAAAATGATGCATGTTATGATCATATTTATGATTTTGTGTATTATGCATTTTATGTCTATGATTATGGTTAGGCATTATATGTGAATGATGAGTTCTATCATTAGATTTACTTACTCCTTTTTGAGTATATGAAATATGAGTGATTTTTGCCGATTTGGATTTTGAACTTTGACCTATTTCATGTGAGTATCCTAATCCAAATTTACTACTTCCCATTCTTTGATTTCCTAAAAGGATTTCTAAGTTGTTCTTGCCTTGTGTGAATTTTGCTAGACATTCACTAAGGTCTTCAATTCTCTTCTTTAATCCTATGTGTTCTTTCTTAACTTCATCATACTTTTTAACCTCTTCCTTAACCTTGCTACTTTCTATTTTCAAGTTTTCATTCTCAGTTTTTAATGCACTATTTTCTTTTTCTAAACAATCATGCTTAATGATTAACTCTTCATTGCTAATTGTAACTTCTTCCACTTTAGCCTTTAGCTTTTTGTTTTGAATTTTTGCTTTCTTTAGCTCATTCACTAGCTTAGTCATATATAATTCAAGTTCATCTTGTTCATAGTAATCATCATCATTATCACTAGAAGAAAGACTTACCTCATGGTCTTCAAATCCCATGAAACACATGTTAGCAACCCCTTCTTCTTCTCCTTCGGTTTCTTCTTCGGATTGGTCATCATCCCAAGTGACCTTGAAGCTTCTTCCTTTTCCTTTCTTGTCTTGTTTGAACTCCTTCTTTCTTCTTGGACAATCTGCAACAAAATGTCCAGGTTGATTACATTCAAAACATTTATTCACTTTTGAAGTTTCTCCCTTTTCTTTCATCCAATCTTTGTTCCTAAAATTCCTTCCTTTGTTAAACCTGTTTTTCCTACTTTGTATCATCCTAGATAATTTTCTAGTAAGAAATACAATGTCATCATCATCATGTTCATTTATATCTTCCTCATCTTCCTCATTTTCATTTTCATTCTTTGACACTTTAAGTGCTATGTTCTTTTTAGCTTTGGTGTCTTCTTCTTTTTGAGTTTTAGATTTTATCTTCAACTCATATGACATAAGAGAACTAATTAGTTGATCAATAGGTAGTTCTCTCAAATTTTTAGCTTCCTCAATAGCTATAGCTTTTGACTCCCATTCCTTAGGTAAAGAATTCAATATCTTTCTATTTTGTTCACCTAAGGGATAAATTTTACCAAGGTTCTCCAAGTCCTTAATTATGCTATTGAATTTACAAAACATTTTATCAATTGATTCATTTGCTTCCATTTTAAAGCTTTCATATTGTGTCACAAGCAATGATTTCTTTTCTTCTTTAACATCTTCGGTTCCTTCATGAATCTCCCTAAGTTTCTTCCAAATGTCATGTGCATTTTTACAACCTTTAACTCTACTTGACTCATTAACATCTAGAGAGTTATACAAAGCATTTGTGGCTTTAGCATTTAGGGTGAGGTTTTTCCTATCGGTTTCGGTGAGTTCACTTCTTTTCTTTTCTCTAGTTTCACTCCCTATGGTTATCTCAGCTTTATAAGGTCCTTCCTCAACAATATACCACATCTCAATATCAATGGATTTTAGATAGATTTCCATCCTATCTCTCCAACTACTATAATTGTTTCCATTAAACATTGGTGGCCTAGAGATAGATTGTCCCTCCATAAACATAGCATTGTTTGTTGCCATAATCTTTACTCTAAGGTGGTTAAGCCTAAGCAAATAGAGACCAAGCTCTGATACCAATTGTAAGCTATAAGGCAACCTAAGAGGGGGGGGGGTGAATTAGGTTTCTAAAAAATTATTTAAACTAATCAACTCAAATTCAATAACAATGAATAAGTAATATGAATCGCCACAAATGTAAAGTATTGATATATCAAGATGATGACCAACAATCACAATACTTTCAATTCTCAAATAATCAAAGCATAAATGAATCAAAATAAGTGCAGAAATTAAATCAATGAGAATCAAGAACACAAATGATTTATAGTGGTTCAAGTCTCCCCCTTGGAGCACTCTACATCCACTACCTAAGTTTCCCAACTTAGGATTTCAAACCTTTCACTATAAACTGATCTTTTTCTTGTGGAAAGATCAAAAGAACCACTTTTACAACCCAAGTTTCCTAACTTAGGATTTCAACCAAAGCTCAACCTTTACACTAGCAATTCCAAGCTTTGTGTACAAGGTTTTTTACTCTCTCTTGAGAAACCTCTTACAATCACACTTAAAGGATGTTTGAAGATGAAGTACAATCCCTCAAATTGGGTAGATATGATGCTGATTAGCTCACAAGATGATTCAATCAATAAAATTACAACTCAAACCTATATAACTCAAGAATATGATATATACTCAAATAAGGCTCAATAAAATCAATCTTTTGTAGTTTGATGAAATAAAGATGAAGAGCAAGAGTTGTAATGATATTTTTCAAGATAGGAAGCTCAAAGATTCAATGGAAGAAGTGTGTCAACGTTTATGCATTGGGTAGTATATATACCCTAGAGAAAATGACAAAAAAACGTCTATGTTGAATTTTAAAAAAACTAGCCGTTGAGAGTTTCGGACAGATGAGCCGTCCGAAACTAGGTTTCGGCCGTCCGAAACTGAGTTTCGGACGTCCGAAACTCTCCTCTGCAGCTTCCATTTCTGACTCCAAATACCAAATTCTCTGGACAGTTTCGGACGGTAGTTTCGGCCGTCCGAAACTAAGCACAGGCTTCCGAAACTTTGATTTTTCATTCCTTTTTCAATTTTCGTTGTTCAAATCACTTTTGTAACAATGTGTGTCTTTGTGCAAGTGCTTTTAAAACATTTTGAAGTTCATTTGAGTACTACCTATATTTAGAAAACATTTTTACTTGAGCCTTAAACAAGTAATTCATTTTCTTGAGTTATTTAACAATTAGGGTTTAGGATTGGGATTTTGACCTAGTTTACCAATCTTGTATTTCCTTTGCATTTCCACATGTACTCTTCCTTTGATTGATCTCCATGCTTGACTTCTTTGAATATCTAATACATTGAGACACTTTTTGAACCATTAGCATAAACATAATTGTTTGTTAATCATCAAAATAAGTAAGATTAAAACCCTAGGTTTCACAAGCACAAAATATGTGTTTTATTGTATACTCTTTTATGTGTTATAAGGGGTAAAATGTATGCTTAATGATGATAATTATGACAGGTTTTGGGAGATTCCATGATGGGAGAATGGAGAAGAGAAGATGTCGAATTTGGAGAGTTTTTCTAGAAGATGAAGGGCTAGAGATAAAGATGGAGAAATTTGGGAAGGACAAGGATTTTTGGCAGATACCAAATTGGTGAAGAAATGGGATTAGAAAACTGACTTTTATGTAAATGTTAAAGTCGCATGTGGCAAGTTAGAATTTGGAAACAAGAAGGTTTTACATCTTTTAGTTGATTTAGGAACTTTTATTTTCCCTCATAAATAAGGGAACAGATTAATTAGGGTTAAGGAGTCCGCACGTTTTCAGTTTTGAAGATTTGGAAATTTCCAGTTTTTACAGCTAGAATAGCAGTGCCATCGTTTGCCCAAATGGCAGACAACTCGGTTTGATATTTTTAATTCAGTTTTATTTCTTTTAATTATTAGATTGTTTTTAATTATGCTTAGTGAGTAGTTCCTTTTCTGGTAATAAGTAAGGAAGCACTAATTGATTAATTAATTGTGAGGCCTAATTGTTCTAATTAACTTTTTCATATTTAATTCTGAGAGTTTTCTGTGCCTAATGTTAATTATCTAGATTAATTAAAGTCTGATCACCTTTAATCAATATAGGTAGAGCCAATTAATCCCTTGTTAAGTCACTGAATTTAATAGGTAAGATTAATTAGTGGGCGAATCTACTGTCTCGGTAGATGGAATAATCGGTTAATAAATTGTTGCATACTGATCATGGTACAACTTGTTAGAGTTGGGTTTTTCTAATAGTTAATGCTTTTGTAACATTAAATCTGGTATTCGGCTGATTCCGGCCGGGTTGTATTATGAATAGGGAAATAATTGATTAAGTCGATACTTGTCAATTATCGAACAATTAAGGAAGAATTGGGTTATGTCAGAGCTGATTCTCAGTAGTCTGTAACTAACTGGTTAATATGAAATTGTTATCTTTGCGTCGATGAACAATGAAGAATTGATTAGTGTGGAATTACTTATTTTCCAGGTTTTTCTATTTTGTATATTTTCCATAGTAATTTCTTTTTAATTAGTTTTATTTACTTTTCTTAATTAATCATTATTATTCGTGACATCTTTCCTTGAATTAAGTAGAAGAGATAGTGTTTCTGTTCCTCGTGGGATCGACCTTATTCTCGCTATATTATTGTTTATCCTTTAGAGTAAGTAATTTATTTTGGTACAAAAACGACACACCAACCACTGGCCAAAATTTGACTAGAATCCTGCCGACCAAGAGTAGCTGCTGCGGTCAATGGCAGATGCCAAAAAACATTCAACCTTTGACCACCACTATCAACCCTAACAATTTAATTAAAAAAATCTTATTTTAAAATTTATTGAATAAAATAATTCTTCTACACAAAAACCAATAAAAACAAAACTTATCAATCAAAACACTTACTTTTCGAAAACAAATCATTCCTTTTGCAAAATGCCACCCAAAACCTTGTTTATTCCAATTTTCAAAACAAAATGCATATCCAAACAGTCTCAAATTTCAGTTTTTTTTAACCATATTTACTAAAATGTATGTTTACAATAGAGGTGGGTGTAAAACAAATCACAAAAAAAGTCAAAATCAATGGGTTTTTTGATTTTGCCATTTTTGGCAAAAATACGTGTGTTATAACCTATGAAAAATAAAAATTTGGTAAAAAATCTAAATTTTACTTTTTTTCACCGTTTATTAGAATATATGTTCAAAATTGAGGTGTGTGTAAAAAATAGTGGAAAAAAATTAAAATTAACACGTTTGTAAACTTTGCTATTTTTGACCAAAATATGTGTGTTATAGCCTATCAAAATTGCCAATTTTTGAAAATATCATACGATCCATTTTTTTCACACCGTTCACTAGAGATGCGCATGGTCGATTGGTGTTCACAATCTCAATTGGCTTCATGGATACTAATGCGCTAGAAACGAAGGTGTGGACTGTATATGACGGTCTAAAACATTGTGCGGCACGAGAGAGTTAAAGTTTATGGTGGAGCTAATGTCTAGTGTTAATTGGTATGATACATGGTCAAGAAAATATGCCATGGTTGTTGCGTTCCACTATGGAAAGGTTGCATGGTTTGAATTGTGTTTCTAGTGTACATCTGGTTGGTTGGACATGTAATAGTCTAGCAAAACTCTTGCCAAAAGTGTGGTGCGAATCTCAAGCGATAAAAATATATCTGCTCCATTATGATCTTCCTCAGCGTATGAGGGGGGCTCTCAACTTATGTAGCATGTCGATGCCTACATTAGTTATAAATTATAGGCGATAGATTCATGTAAAGGAGTAGTACTCCCTTTTTACATGTGCGTGTAAGGGAGTAAGTAATCCTTATTTACATGTTTTTTTTAAGTTTGTATTTCTTGAGGATGGATATGTCCACCTTGAGTTTATGCTTTTATATTTTTAATAAAATTGGAAGTGGCAACCCACCCCGAGCTTAAGGTTAGCCAAAAAAAAATGTTAGTGCAAAAAGCTGTACGAAGATAGCAACCCATCAAAATTGCCAATTTTTGAAAATTTCTTAATTTTCATTTTTTTTCAAATATTTCACTAGATATAATATTAGCAATTGAGATGGGTGCAAAAATCGGCATGAAAATAGTCAACTTAGGCATGTATTTGAGACTTTTTATATTTGCCTAAACGCGTATGTTATAACCCATCGAAATTACAAATTTTTAAAAAATTTCTTACTATCCATTTTTTTCATACTCTTCACAAGATATCATGTTGGCAAGTGAAACGGGTGCAAAAAAGGGCACGAAAATGGCCAAATTAGTTAAATTTTTGAGACTTTATTTTTGCTTAAAACACGTGTGTTATAGCCTATCAAAATTTTTCAATTTTTTAAAATTTTTACTATCAATTTTTTCACACCGTTCACAAGATATCATATTTGCAAGTGAGATGGGTGCAAAAAATAGCCAATTTAGGTACATTTTTTTAGACCTTTTATTTTTGCTCAAATCGCATGTGTTATGGCCTATCAAAATTGCATATTTTTAAATTTTTTTACTATCTATTTTTTCACATTGTTCACAAGATATCATGTTAGCAAGTGAGACGGTACAAAAAAAAGATAAAAAAATAGCTAAGTTAGGTACATTTTTTTATACTTTTTATTTTTTCTCAAAACACGTGTGTTATAGCCCATTAAAATTTCTAATTTTTAAAATTTTTTACTATACATTTTTCACACCATTCACAATATATTATGTTTTCAAATGAGATGGGTGCAAAAATATGACACAAAAAATGTCACTTAGTGAAGTTTTTGAGATTTTTTATTTTTTTTCAAAATGTCTGTGTTTAACCTATCAAAATTGCTAATTTTTAAAAATTTCTTACTATCAATTTTTTTTTCAAACCAATCACTAGATATCATATTGGCAAGTGAGACAGGTGCAAAAACCAGCACAAAAATAGCCAAATTTGGCACGTTTTTTAAACATTTATTTTTGCCCAAAACGCGTATCTTATATACCATCGAAATTGTCAATTTTTAAAAATTTCTTACGATCAATTTTTTCACACCGTTCACAAGGTGTAATGTTAGAAAGTGAGACGGTTGCAAAAAAATGGAAAAAAGGCAAATTTAGGCAAGTTTTGTAGACTTTTTATTTTTACTCAAAACACGTGTGTTGTAGCTTATCAAAGTTGTCAATTTTTGAAAATTTTTTGCTATCCATTTTATTCACACCATTCACTAGATATCATATTGGCAAGTTAGATGGGTGCAAAAAATGGCATAAAAATTACCAACTTATGCATGTTTTTTAGACTTCTTATTTTTGCCCAAAAAGCGTGTGTTATAGCTCATCAAAATTGCCAATTTTTTAAAAAAATTTACAATCCATTTTTTCACGTTGTTCACTAGATATTATGTTGATAAGTAGGATAGGTGAAAAAAATGGCATGTAAATGGCCAACTTATGCACGTTTTCCAGACTTTTTATTTGTTTCCAAAACTTGATGTTTAACCCATTTTTATCCATTTTTTTGACACCATTCTCTAGATATCATTCTGGCAAGTAAGATGGGTGCAAAACATTGCGCACGAAAATGTCCAACTTAGACATATTTTTGAAACTTTTTATTTTTGACCAAAATGCAAGTGTTATAACCCATCAAAATTCTCAATATTTGAACATTTTTAAGTATCCATTATTTTCAAAACACGTGTGTTATAACTCATCAAAATAGACAAATTTTGAAAATTAGTTACTATCAATTTTTTTCACTCCATTCAGTAGATATCATTTTGGCATGTGAGACGGATGCAAAAATCGGCTAGTTTAGACTTGTTTTCTAGACATTTTATTTTATCCCACACGCATGTGCTCTAGTCAATCAAAATTGCCAATTTTTAAAAATTTCTTACTATCCATTTTTTCATACTATTCACTAGATATCATGTTCGCAAGTGAGACAACAACAAAATTTTTTATGAGAATGGTAAACTTAGACATATTTTTGAGACTTTGTAATTTTGCTAAAAACACATGCGTTATAACTCATCAAAATTGCCAATTTTTTGAAATTTCTTACTTTCCATTATTTTCACATAGTTCATTGGATATCTTGTTGGCAAGCGATACAGCAGCAAAAATGTTTATGAAACGGCAAACTTAGACACATTTTCGAGACTTTTTATTTTTGCCAAAAAAGCATGTATTATAACCCATCAAAATTATCAATTTTTTTAAATTTCTTACTTTCAATTATTTTCACATAGTTCACGGGATATCTTGTTGGCAAGTAAGATAGGTGCAAAAATTGACATGATAACGGCAAATTTAGGCATGTATTTCAGACTTTCACTTTTTTCTCAAATAGCGTGTAATATAATTCATCAAAATTGCCAATTTTTAAAAAAATTTTACTATGCGTTTTTTCACGCAGTTCACAAGATATCATATTGGCAAGTAAGACAGGTGCAAAAAAAAAAACAAAAATAACTAATTTAGGTTTGTTTGTTAAACTTTTAATTTTTGCTTAAAATGCGTGTGTTATATAGCCAATCAAAATCGCCAATTTTTTAAAATTTGTTACTATCCATTTTTACAAACGTTCACTAGACATCATGTTGGCAAGTCAGACAGGTGTCCATATTAATTTTTTTAATAGCCCAGTATGCTTTATGTTCAATTTCTACTGGAAGATGACACAGTTTACCAAATATAAGCCGATATGGGGACATTCCGATCGGAGTTTTGAAAGTCGTTCTGTATGCCCACAAAGCGTCATCCAATCGCATACTCCAATCCTTTCGAGAGGTATTAGCGATTTTTTTCAAATTTGCTTAATCTCACGATTGGAGACTTCCGCTTGACCATTTGATTGTGGATGGTATGATGTGGCCAAACGGTGGTGTATTCTGTATTTCTTCATTAAAGCTTCGATCGTGAGATTGCAAAAATGAGTTCCCTGATCACTTATAATAGCTCGTGGTACTCCAAATCCGCTAAAAATATTAGATTTTAAAAAAACTGCAACAACCTTAGAATCATTAGTCCTAGTAGCTTTGGTTTCCACCCACTTTGATACATAATCTACAACTTGTAAAATATACAAGTTGCCAAATAAACTAGGAAATGGGCCCATAAAATCCATACCCCATACATAAAAAATTTCACACACAATTATCGGTATTTGGGGCATTTCATCTTTGTTTGTTATATTTCCCATTTTTTTGACATTTCTCGCAACTTTTACAAAATAAATACGCATCTCTAAATAGTGTATTCCAAAAGAAACCACTATCTAGTATTTTTCTAGCCGTTCTTTTTGGACCAAAATGTCCACCACATGCATACATATGAATATGATTCAAATTTTTATTAATTTCACTTTCAGGGATACACCTTCTAATTATTTGATCCAAACCTATTTTCCATAGATAAGGTTCATCCCACAAAAAATATTTTGAATCATTTTTAATTTTCATTCATTGTGCATGGGATAGTCCTTTAGGAAATGCTTTACTTACCAAATAATTTACTATGTCCGTATACCAAGGTTCCTTACCAATCTTACCAGTAAGGGTCAAAAAATGCTCATCTGGAAAGGGCTCTTGTATGGCCAAACGGTCTTCTTCTTGAACCAATCTACTCAAATGATCCGCTACATTGTTTTCTGCTCCTCTTTTATCCTTAATCTCCTAGTCAAATTCCTATAAGAGCAAAATCCACCTAATTAGTCGGGGCTTTGATTCTTTCTTTTGTAACAAATACTTCAAAGCTGCATGGTCAGTATAAACAATAATTTTAGAACCAAGTAAATATGATATAAATTTCTCAAATGCAAATACTATAGCTAATAATTCTTTTTCGGTTGTAGTATAATTGCATTGAGTTTGATTTAGAGTTTTTTATGCATAATAAATCTATGGCTCTCTTTTCCATCTTTTTGACCAAGCACACCTCCTACTACGTAATTGCTTGCATCACACATTAGATTAAATGGTAATTCCCAATGGGGTGGTTGAACGATAGGGGCTGTTACCAATTTCTCCTTCAATATATCAAAAGCTAACTTCCTCTCATCTGTTAGATCAAACCGAACATTATTCTGTAATAAACGCGTCAGGGGTTGTGCTATTTTTGCAAAATTTTTGATGAACCTCCTGTAAAAACCTGCATGTCCCAAAAAATCACGAATTTCCCTAACGTTAGATGGATAAGCTAATTGAGAAATTAAATCAATCTTAGCTTTATCAACTTGAAGTCCCTTTTCAGAAACTACATGTCTAAGGACAAGTCCTTATCTAACCATAAAGTGGCATTTTTCATAATTTAAAACCAAATCTTTTTCAACACATCGATGCAACACTTTATCAAGATTTTCAAGGGAGTCATCAAAAGAATTTCCATATACAGTAAAATCATCCATAAAAATTTTGATGCAATGTTCTATTAAATCTGAAAATATACTCATCATGCATCGCTAAAAAGTTCTTGGAGCATTGCACAAACCAAAAGGCATGCATCTATACGCAAATATTCCAAATAGGCAAGTAAAAGTGGTTTTTTCTTGATCTTCTTGTGCTACAAAAATTTGAAAATAACCACTATATCCATCAAGAAAACAAAAAAATTACTTACCCGCCAGTCTTTCAAGCATTTGATCTAGAAATGGCAAAGGAAAATGATCTTTCCTGGTAGAAGAATTTAATTTTCTAAAATCTATACACATTCACTATCCGGTTTGGAAACGCACAGGAAATAGTTTATTTTTTTCATTTCTTACCAATTTGAGTCCAGATTTTTTGGTACCACATGTACCGGACTCACCCATTTGCTATCAGAAATAGGAAATACTATTCCCAATTCACGAAGTTTTAATATTTCTTTAAGCAGCACTTCTTTCATATTTGGATTTAATTTCCTTTGTGGATCCCTTACCGATTTAGAATCTGGTTCAAGAAAAATTCTATGCATGCAAACACTTGGACTTATCATTTTTATATCTGTCAAAGTCCAACCTATTGCCGCTTTATATTTTTTCAAAAGTTTGATCAATCTATCTTCTTGATTCTGACTGAGATTTTTATTAATAATAACATGCAATGTTTCTTTTTCACTTAAAAACACATATTTCAAATGTTCAGGCATAACCTTCAATTCCAATACGGGTGCCTGCAAAAGAAAGGGCAAAAGTTTGTCAGTTGTGTTCTGTTTGACCAAACGGGAGAACTCAAAATTATTAGAAAATTCTTCTAAAGAATAAAGTGACATAATGGCATCTCGTAGTTTATCATTTTGCAATTCTTTTACCTCAACATCTGTCAAACTTGTTATGATTGCTAACTCCAATTTATCCTGCATAAAATTCATCTCAAAATGATCTTGGACAAAGGGCTCAAAAACATCAACAACATTACAATTTTCAATATCATGGGGATGTTTCATAGCATCATAAATATTAAAGGTTAAAAACTCTCCATTGAATTCACAAGTTAGGGTTCCTTTATCCATATTGATTTGGGCTTTCACAGTCTTTAAAAATTGTCTTCCTAATAATAAAACTGAAGATTTTTTATCATAATTTTTTCTTGTGTCAAGAATATAAAAATCTGCAGGATATATGAATTCATTCACTTTAACGAGCACATTTTCAAGAATACGATATGCCAATGATCTATCTGCCAATTGAATTACAACTCGTGTTTTCAAAAGGGGTCCCATACTAGATTCATCATATGTAGATAAAGGCATTACATTTATTAATGCTCCTAAGTCAAACATAGCACTTTCTACCCATTTATCCCCAATTATACATGGAATGGCAAACATAGCTGGGTCCTTGCATTTTGGTGGTAGTTTTTTCTGAATTGTCAAAACGTTTTCACCTACCACCACTTTCTCATCTTTTGATTTTTTAATTTTTCTGGCCAAAAAAATCTTTTAGAAACTTTGCACATTTTGGCATTTTCCTTATTGCTTCAAGAAAAGGAATATTAATTTCAATCTTGCTAAATATGGTAAGAATATCACTCATGTCATCGTACTTCACATCTCGGTTTGACCTGCTAGGAAAAGGAGGAGGTATTTTAATATCAGAAATATTTTTATTTAAATCAATTTTTACCTCAGATTTTTGACTGTCATCCGTTAGGTCTAATGGAACCCTTTTCCCTGTATGTTTTTCCTCGATTTTTGACGTAGGTTCCTCCAATTGCTTCCCACTCCTTAATGTTATTTGACTAATATTTTCCTTTGGATTTGGCAGAGCCTGTGAAGGCAGCCTCCTTTGATTTCCTTCTAAAGCATTTATGGCGGTGGATAACTGAGTAATTTGATTACTCAACCCTATTACACTTGCATGAGTTTCCTGCTGAAATTTTTGCACCTCCACTTATCCTTGCTGCATACTTTGAGTGGTGGTAGCTAATATTGTAATCAAATCCTCTAAAGGTACACCTCCTCTTGAAGTGGGTACAGGAGGTTGTTGGGAAACCGGAGCCATTACTTGCTGTTGTAGCCTAAATTATGGAGGATATAAAATTCCAGGGACTGGCTGTTGTCTATTACCATATCTCAAATTTGGATGATCTTTCCACCCCATATTGAATGTACTAGAATAGTGATCATACTGTTGATTTGTTCCATTTACCAAGGCTGTTTGGTCATCTTTAACTGATGGGCACAAATCATTTTGATGTCCTGGATTACTACATACTCCACAAATTTGTTGGGTATTATCCAATGTTGCTACTAAACGTTCCACTGAAGTGATCAATGCTTCAAGTCGGGTCTCAAAAGATGACATGTTCGCCGCATTTACCTGTTTGACCGAACGGGAAACATGATATTGTTGTCGGGACTCACATATTTGTGTAATCAAAGCTCTAGCTTACGCCGGAGTTTTATCCATAAATGCACCACCACTTGAAGCATCAACCGTCCTCCTTTCTTCCGGTAGCATACCTTTATAAAAATATTGGATTAGTAATTCTTCAAAAATTTGATATTGAGGGCAACTATTATAAAGTCTTTTAAATCTTAACCAATATGTATGCAAAGATTCATCAATCTCTTGTTTGATTCCACAAATTTTTTTTCTTACTGATGCAATTCTTGATGCAGGAAAAATTTATACAAAAAGATTCCTTGTAAATCTTACCATGAACGTATAAAATTTGGAGTTAGACTACTAAAACATATATTAGCTTCTCCTATTTGGGTAAACGGAAAACTTGCTAAGTTTATGTATACCCGCGTCACACCCCGATTGTTCAATGTTCCACATACTCTTAAAATTCATGCAAGAAGTTATGCGGATCTTTTCAAACTAAACCGTTAAATTTAGGCAATAAATTAAGGTATGACTGTTTAAGTTCAAAATCAATAGTTATAGCAGGCAATACAATACATGAGGGTTGATAATTTATTATGGGACTAGTTAACTCCCTTAATGTTCTTTCCCAAACGGACCCTGGTTATTTCCATTCTGATTTTCTGCCATGTCAAAGTTATCAAAGGATGTGTCTTGATCCGATTCTGTTGCTGAAGTATCTTCCGTTTGGGCAAAAGGAGGTTCTAGAACAGAATCCGAAAAACGTCCTTGGCGTTTTTCCCTCGTCTCTTTTCTTAATCTTCTCGTTGTCTTCTTGTTCTCTAGATCATATAAGAGATTATGGTTAGACGAATGGTCATACACCAAGGGATAAAAAGAATTAACTAAAATGAAAAGTATAACGCCGTTCCCGGCAGCGTCGCCAAAAATTGGCACGGTCGTTTAGTACAAAATTAAATGCCTACTTCAAATAATACAAATAGCACATAGAAGTAGGGACGATCCCTCGAAGAACGAAAATAGAATTGATTTTAGTTAATTACACAGTGTCACAACTCAATTTAAGTATATCAAATTAACTAAGCTGAACAATTGATTAAATAAATTAACTAAAAATTATCAAAAGAAAATCACAAAATTTAAAACCTGACAAATAAGCAAAATTCGGCAATTAATAAATCCACACTAATCAATTTTAGATCGATCCTAAACTCACAGATTAATTAACTTTTACAAACCAATTGGTTATAGATTACTAAGAATCAGCTCTGACATAATCCAAATTTTCCTTAATTTATAGGTAATTAAAAAGAATCAGCCATAAATTAATTGCCCCTAATTAAATCTTAATTTAGCTAGAATCAACCAACACTAAATTTAAAGATTTAATTGCATTAGTAATTAGAAAAATCCAATTTTAGTAAATTAAAATCATCAACAGTATGTCATAAATTTACTAACCTTTAATTCCCTCCTACCTGATAGTAGTTTTACCACTTAATTAATTAACCAATTAATTACAGATAATTAATAGGAATTAATTTGGCATATATTGCATTGATTAAAGGAACGTGATCAAGATTAAATTAATCGCAACATCATCATTAAACACAGAAAATTTCTAGAATTTGTTCAAGTTAATTTAATACGCACATTTTGGTCTCACGATCATATTTTAATTAGCACTTCATTATTAATGCCGAAAAATAAAATTAAGCTACAACCATAATTAAAAGAATACTTAAACTAATTACTGGATACAAAATAAAATTAAACTAAAAAGGAAAAAGGTAAAAAGAAAACTTATTAGTATTCTGGTGAAGGCCACGTTTAAGCAACTAGATGCTAGTTGAACTCCAAAAAGGACTCCACCTTTGCCAATGCTGATCCACTTGAACTGTTGCTCCTTTAATTATGAATGTACTGGAATTATATTATTTTAATACTGAATGAAATTATCTTATGGAAAATTAATGGGATTAACTAAAACTAAATTAAAAGAATTACTTTAATGAATTTAGAGAAAGAAATAAGAAAATTAAAACTAGAAAACATTTAAGTCGAAAATAGAATAGCAATGCATAGACTTATTATCCATTTAAGAATTGAATTAAAGGTAAGACACTTAATTTCTGATTAACTCAAGGACGTAGAATTTAAGTACAACTAGAAAACCTTTAATACACTACTGATTCTTCACATTAAATGCGCAGTATTCATAAATTAGAACATGGAATTGTTTAATGGATAAACTTCAATAGAATGATTAATCCAATGGATTGAAAATATGAAACCAATCGTGCAACAGATTAATGCTTCCAAGACTTTTAACCATAATCAACCTCACAACTTTATCTAATTGGAATCCTTAAATTAAAAAACTCAATTAAAAGAAAAAAAACGATGGGATTAAATTTCAAAATTTAAATACGAAACTAAAAAAAACTGAATAAAAGAACTTAATTAAAATACTTAAAACTCCACTTTAAAACTACAGCTCTAGATTAAATAAATTCAAATTGAAAAAATACGTCACAAAATTAAAGAATGGATGGATAAACTATTCTGCTCCTCTGTATTTACAGGCAAAAAGACAACCTAAAATCCTAAAATTATGCACCGCAATCCTGCTTAAACTCCAATAAATATACAGAATCAAATCTTCCAAAAGTTCAGGAAACAATTTTCATTATTCCCGAAAAGCTTCACACGTTTCAACAAACTCTTGACTTTGACTACTTCTTTATCCTTATCAGCAGCCTTCTGTTCCATGTTTCCATTATTTACCACAGTAAATACTTTTCTTCATAATTTCAATAATTCCTGCACAAAATACACACATTATTGCTAATAGAACAACTTAAAATACTATATAATAAAACCTAAAATTATACTTATCAGTGTGTATAGCCCATCAAAATTGCCTATTTTTTAAAATTTCTTACTATCCATTTTTTCACATCGTTTACAAGATATAATTTTGGCAAGTGAGATGGATGCTAAAAAATAGAAAAAAACGACCAACTTAGACACGTTTTTAAGACTTTTTATTTTTGCCCAAAACACATATGTTATAGCATATTGAAATTGCAAAAATTTTAAAATTTCTTACTACCATTTTTTAAAAACTTTTCACTAGATATCATGTTGAAAACTGAGACGGGTGTAAAAATGGAAAAGAAGCGGTCAACTTTAGCACGTTTTTAGACTTTTTATTTTTTGCCCAAAACGCGTGCGTTATAACCCATCAAAATTGTCAATTTTTAAAATTTTTTACTATCCATTTTTTCACACTATTCACAAGATATCATGTTAACAAGTGAGCCGGGTGCAAAAAATAGAACGAAAAAGGCCAATTTATTTACGTTTTTTAAACTTTTCATTTTTGTCCAACACGAGTGTGTTATAACCCATCAAAATTGGCAAAATTTGAAAATTTCTTACTATCCATATTTTTCACACCGTTCACTAGAATCATATTGGCAAGTGAGATTGGTGCAAAAAAAGGCACGAAAATGGTGAATTTAGGCATGTTTCTGGACTTTTTATTTTTGCCCAAAATACGTATGTTATAGAAAATCCAAAGTCTCAATTTTTGAAAATTTTTTAGTATCTATTTTTTTCACACCATTCACTAGATATCATGTTAACAAGTGAAACATATTCAAAAAATGGCACGAAAATGGCAAATTAGGCACTTTTTATACTTTTTGTTTTTACCCAAAACGATGTGTTATAACCCATCCAAATTGCCAATTTTTTAAAAATTTCTTACTATGTATTTTTTTCACAACATTTACTAGATATCATATTGACAAATGAGAAGGTTGCAAAAAAGACACGAAAATAGTCAAGTTAGGCACGTTTTTAAAACTTTTTGTTTTTGCCCAAAACACGTGTAATACAGCGTATCAAAATGGCCGATTTTTAAAAATTTCTTACTATCCATTTTTTTACACCATTCACTACATAGCATGTTGGTAGTTGAGAAAGGTGCAAAAAAATAGCACAAAAAAGGCAACCTTCGGTACATTTTAGAAACTTTTTATTTTTACCCAAATCGCGTGTGTTATAACCCATCAAAATTTTCAATATTTAAAAATTTCTTACTATCCTTTTTTTTCATACTATTTACTAAATATCTTGTTGGCAACTGAGTCGAGTCCAAAAAATAGAACAAAAATGGCCAACTTAAATACATTTTAGAGACTTTTTATTTTTGCCCAAAACGTATGTGAGCCCATCAAAATTGCCAATTTTTTAAAATTTCTTAATATCTATTTTTTTACACCATTTACTAGATACCATGTTGGCAAGTGAGACGGTTGTAAAAAGAGGCATGAAAATGGCCAACTTTGGCACTTTTTTTAGACTTTTTATTTTTGCCTGAAAAATGTGTGTGTTGTTGCTCATCAAAATTGTAAATTTTTTATTATTATCAAAGTTTTTTCACACCGTTCAGAAGATATCATGCAGATAAGTGAGACAGGTGTAAAAAATCACACTAAAACAGTAACCTTAGTTTGATTTATTAATGGAAAGTATCGTCTAACAATAACACGTATATATTTTTTTGTTAAAAAAATAGATAGAATTAAATAAAAAAAAACAATTTAGTGTGAATTTTTAGTGTGAAATGAAAAAACGTTTTTCACTAAATATGAAGGACACACACACACACATATATATGAACATTAATTTCTTATTTTTGTTTTCTATTTTCAACTAGGATAGCTCCTTCGTTGATGTTGACAATTAATTGTCGTATGCCATCGACTACTGCATGCCACCAACAAATTGAGCCAAACCATCCGTACTCCAAATTTGTTTTCTTTCCATATCCTTAATTTGGCATTAGATTTTTTAGCCATATATTACCAAAACATCACTGTACTCCGTCATTACTGCCTCAAAAAAGGCAGAGAAGCGACATTGGTTGTGTTTTCACCCATAATTGCAATGCAATTTTCATTGCTAATGTGAGCGATAAAGTACTGATCCTGAATCAGTTATTAGTAACTTCAAGTTACAAAGTTTTATATATGCAAACTTGGAGTAGTACAATTGTACAAATATATACAATTGCTGGAATGCAACATTATTCTTTACATTTAAATAAGTATCGGGATGCGAACAATTCATTTCTGAATTGCATGGGATTTTTGTTTTTTAAATTATTTATAAAATTTGGGGTTAGCATTTCTGAGGTTGGAAATTTTACCAATTCCTGAATTTGGGACGGGAACTTTCAAATTAAAAGTGCCATAATGGGTAAAAGAAGTCAATCACAATTCACAGCATGCGTGATTAATGCATGGTTTCACTTTCACCTTATAGTAAATAATACACAGTTCAGATGGGTTTTTTCTATAGATTTTTTAGGCAAACCCAGGATGTCAATAACCCAAATTTATTAAAAACCATATTCAAAAAGAGCCCTTAAAAAGGAACCAAAATTACAAGAGTCTCCGAACGAAGTTTTATGAGAAAGACCCCAAATATAAAATCAATAAAACCAAAGGAAATACAAAATAGCACAGGACAGATAAGAGGGGAAGGCAACAATTTTTAAAAAAACATAAATTTAGAAAATTTAAAAGTTGTATAGAATAATATCAAAGTTGTAATAATGAAAATAAATGCATCATGCGTTTATATAATTATAGCAAATCTTAATTTAAATTAGAAAAGAATTCTAAGATAATTAGAAAATTTTAAATTGGCCCAAAAATGGGTGAAATAAATGAATATTTTGAAAAACGGCAAATGCCATGGGGTTTTATCTATCTGTCTAGTAGATTTTGTAAAAAGATTGGAAATAGTATATAATAAATTTAATTTTGACTTTAGATGAGAAATTAAAGTTATGTCGATTTGAAGATAACTATTCGAATTCGCTATTTCCTCTCTTTAGCCGATTTTGCAAAACTCATAAGTCATTCTCAACCTATTTCACAATAGAGATTTTATTTGGATTCCAAATAAAAGAAGGAAAACTAAGACAGATCCAGTTTCACAAAACCCTTGATACCATGAGATAAACCATCCTCTCAAACAAATGATGCAAATTAAGGATAATTTTCATTATGTCAATAGAGTTACTAAATGCAACGTTCCCTTCTTTTCGGACAATTCAATGATGTTATAAGATTTGACTCACACAAATTAAGGAGATTATTTTTTTTTTTTTTTTTTGGTTTGGAGAAACATGATGAAACCTTAAGAATGTATACTAAATTAAGCAAACACTCCTAACAGGAAAACTTTCATCAATCAATTACAATTATTATATAGAGGCATGATAATTACATTGATAATGATCACAGGCGCCAACAAAAACGACTCGTATACTGTTGAATTATAGAATATAGATAGTTCTAAATAGTTGAAGAGAAAAGTATATCTTTATTAATCTGATGTGAATGATATATATACACAGATATTGATATGAATATCCACATAAATAGGATTGATAACTACATACTCTGATTAGTAGGAATCTATATAACAAACTCTATACGACTAAGTCAGCTCTAATCTACACTCCCCCTCAAGATTGATCGTAGATACTTCGGAGATCAAGCTTGCTACATAACTCCTGGAAATTTGGCCGAGGTAGTGCCTTGGTTAGAATATCAGCTACTTGGTGGCGTGTAGGAACATAGCTCAAGCTGATTGTTTCATCATCGATTTTTTCACTTATGAAATGCCTGTCGATTTCTATATGCTTTGTTCGATCATGTTGTACTGGGTTTTTAGCAATACTCAAAGCAGATTGATTATCACAAAGAATGCTTACAGATTTGTCATGATTAACCTTGAGCTCCTCAAGTACTCGCTTGTGCCACATCCCCTCGCAAACTCCAAGAGCGAGAGCTCTGAATTCGGCCTCAGCACTGCTCCTTGACACTACATGCTGCTTCTTACTACGCCATGACACGAGATTGCCCCAGACATATGAGCAATAACCAGATGTGGATCGCCAATCTGATACATCACCTGCCCAATCAGCATCAGTGTACACCTCTACACTCCGACTTGTTCCTTTCCTGAATATAATTCCTTTGCCAGGACTCCCCTTCAAGTAGCGTAGGATTCTAAACACAGCCTTTATATGAGTATCAGATGGATTATTCATAAACCTACTCACTACACTGACTGCGAACCCAATATCTGGACGCGTATGGGAGAGATAGATCAATCTGCCCACAAGGCGTTGGTACTGTCCTTTGTCACATGAAGCTTCATTGCTCCGTGGAATGAGTTTCACATTTGAGTCCATGGGAATTTCACTTGGCTTGCACCCCATCATCCCTGTGTCCTTGAGTAGGTCTAGGACATATTTTCTTTGTGACACTGCAATCTTGTCCTGTGTTCTCCCTACTTCCATACCCAAAAAATACTTCATGTGACCCAGATCTGTAATCTCAAATTCCTTAGCCAAGATCTGCTTCAGTCTACTGATTTCCTCCTTATCATCTCCTGTGATAACGATATCATCTACGTATACACTCAGTATCGCACACTTCTCCTCCAAAGCATGTTTCACGAATAGAGTGTGATCTGTTTGGCACTGCTTGTAGCCATGTACTTTGAGCACTTTTGAGAATCGCTCAAACCATGCCCTAGGGGACTGTTTAAGGCCATACAATGATCTTTTCAATTTACAGACTTTGTTCTGAATTGTACTGTCTCTGAATCCTTTTGGGATGTCCATGTACACTTCTTCTTCTAACATTCCGTTCAAAAATGCATTCTTCACATCCAGTTGTAGCAATGGCCAATCTAGATTCACTGCTAGGGATATCAAAATTCGAATTGTGTTGAGCTTGGCTACGGGAGCAAACGTCTCTTGATAATCAATCCCATATGATTGTGTGTACCCTTTAGCGACCAGCCTCGCTTTCAGTCTTTCAACAGTCCCATCTGCATGGTGTTTCACAGAGAATAGCCATCGACATCCTACTGTTCGTTTTCCAGGTGGAAGGTCAGTTATCTCCCACGTACTACTTTGCTCAAGGGCTTGAAATTCTTTATACGTGGCTTCTCGCCATGCTGGATCATTGAGGGCTTCATATACTGAGTTTGGTACCTGAATTTCATCCACCTTAGACAAGAATGCTCGGAATTTTGCTGATAGCTTTCCGTAGTATACAAAGTCATCTCTTTCATTAGAGTTTCGTATTCGAGGCTGTTTGCGCAAGCAATCGGCAAATTACTGTCAGATACTAAAGGTTCAGATATTAAAGGTTCATAATTGTTACCTTGTTCAGTGGTTTCAATCACCTCTGCTGGAGAGCTTTCATGGCTTTGCTGAGTTTGTACATCTTCTGGACATGATTGAGTTTGAGAGTGAGTGTTTGACATAGATGGTTCATTGAGTGTGGTAGGTTGTGATGATGATGGTGTGTGTGTTGTATCACTGTGACGACATGGCTGTGTGATTTGAATGTTTTGAAAGTCTTTGCTAGGTTCCCAAACCTGTGATTGTGATGATGATGATGATGATAATGACTCCCCCTCAATCGCAGGGAAGGTGTAAAATGGTTGTGATTCATGGAAGGTAACATCCATGGAGGTAAATATCTTCCTTAGAGTAGGAGAGTAACATTTGTACCCGTTTTGTCTAGGAGAGTAACCTATAAATATGCATCTAATAGCCTTGGGATCAAGCTTGGATTGATGATATTGATGGACAAACACTGTGCAACCAAAGAGTTTGGGTGTGATAGTATTAATGAGATGTGTAGTAGGATATGTGTGAAGAAGGGATTGACATGGTGTTTGGAATTGCAATGTTCGAGAGGGCATGCGGTTTATAAGATATGTGGCTGTTAACACGGCTTCTCCCCAAAAATGTTTAGGCACTTTAGATGTAAACATGAGGGAACGTGCAACTACTAAAAGATGTCTATTCTTACGCTCGGCAATGCCGTTTTGTTGTGGTGTGTTTGTGCAGGAACTGGTATGGACAATTCCCTAAGAAGAGAAATAATTTCCAAGTGTTGAGTTAAAAAACTCACTTGCATTATCTGAATGAAAAACTTGAACTTGTGCACTGAATTGTGTTTGAATCATACGGTGAAATTCTTTAAACAATTGGCTTGCTTCTGATTTATGTTTCATTAAAAACACCCATGAAAACCGTGTATGATCATCAACAAAGAGTAAGAACCATCGAGCCCCAGATATATTTGCTACTTTAGATGCCCCCCATATATCACTATGTATCATGGAAAAAGGTTGTGTTGGTTTATACGGTTTTGGAGCATATGTACTACGAGAATGTTTTGAAAGCTGGCAATAATCACAAAAATATTTGACATCTTTATTGAACAGTAATGGAAACATGCGTTTGAGGTACACAAAATTAGGGTGTCCAAGTCTGTAATGCAACATCATAATATCCTCGTTATTATTAGCTACTAACAAGGATTTAAAACAAGGGAATGTAGACTGGTGTGTTATTCTAGAAGGTGATGGAATTGATGATTTGAGAAGATAGAGTCCTCCACAAAGCTCAGCCCTGCCAATCATTCTCCCAGAATTCAGGTTCTGAAAAACACAAGAGTCAGAGGTGAATTTGGTAACACAGTTTTGATCCATATTGAGTTTTCTGACAGACAAAAGATTGTAATCCAATTGAGGCACAAAGAACACCGAATGGAGAGTGATTAGTGGTGAAACTTTAACCATGCCTGTGCCGACCACTCGTGATTTTGAACCATCAGCAATACTGACATAGATGTCTCTGGTGCATGGTGCATATGAAGTGAACAAGGAAGAATTACCCGTCATGTGATCAGATGCACCAGAGTCGACTACCCATGGTGTGGATCTGTTTACACATAATGCAGTGGACAGGTTACCTTGTTGAGCAACATGTACAGTACTTGTTTGTGGAGGTGCTAATGATGTTGATGTTCCCTGAACCTGACTGATGAGAGAATGCAGAATGTTCATTTGATCTGGGTTGAACTGTGATGAGGCTGCAATATTTCCACGTGGTTTTCAGTCAGCTGGTTTTCCGTGGATCTTCCAACATGTCTCCCGATTATGTCCTGAACGACGACAATGATCACACCATGGGCGTCCTCGGCGATTCTTGTTGTCTTGATGTGTCTGGGATGCCAATTGGCCAGTATTCCATGGAGGTATGTCACTTGACAAAAAAGCACTGCTGTCAAGAGAACTTGAGGAGATCTTTCCGAGCATGACCTTGCGACGGCTTTCCTCACGCCTTACTTCTGAAACAGCCTTGCGAATGTTGGGCAAGGGTTTTGTTGAGAGAATCCTTCCCCTCACTTCATCCAGGGACTTGTCAAGTCCAAACAAGAATTTGAACACACGTTTGGTTTCGACTATTTTCCTGTGATTTTCTCCATCGGTTGGACACTTCCAGTCATGTGACTCTAAGAGATCAATCTTCTGCCAATAACGAGTGAGATTGATGAAGTATGAGGTGACTGAGCTTTCACCTTGTCGCAGATCATGAAGTAGGCCTTCGATTTCGAACAACTAGGCTGTGTTGTCCCTGCAGGAAAAAGTTTCTTGGACAGCCTCCCATATTTCTTTGGCTGTTTGAAACAGAAGAAAATTCTCGCTGATGTCTGGAGTCATAGAGTTGATCAGCCATGCCATGATCATGGAGTCATCAGCCTTCCATGCTTTAATCTGTTCAGTTGGCTTGTCTATGAGAATTATATCATCAGCAAGGTGGTCTTCTTTTCCTTTCCCTCGGATGAACATAAGCACAGAGCTGGACCATTGCAAGTAATTATGGTCTGTGAGTTTGTGCGATGTGATTGATAGGAGGGAAAGGTCTTGGATGTTGTTCCGAGGGCATGGTTTGGTTGAGGATGTTGGTGATGAGGACGAAGGAGGAATGCCTTCAATCTGAATTTGCTCTGATACCATGTTGAATTATAGAATATAGATAGTTCTGAATAGTTGAAGAGAAAAGTATATCTTTATTAATATGATGTGAATGATATATATACACAGATATTGATATGAATATCCACATAAATAGGATTGATAACTACATACTCTGATTAGTAGGAATCTATATAACAAACTCTATACGACTAAGTCAGGTCTAATCTACATATACGCAATAAAATAAATTTAATGTATTGAACCATATGTGCATGCCAAAATCCAAGAAATTACGTCAATATTTCGAGTTCCAAATTCATCTGCATGTCTGCCTGCTATAAAATGGATAATGTACAATTCGATATTAACCACACATGCTCTCACAGTGCTCCATCCATCCATACTTGTCTTGAAGACTTTGGAGGAATTTAAAATGATGGACCCCTTGATTGATCTTGAATAGAGATGATTGATTCACGTTTTGCATTTGTTTGAATTTCGAATATTTCCGCTGATATCTGCATTAATTTTACATAGGCAACATATGATCACAGGGCATGATGTGAAGGCGTACGATGATTTTGCTCTTCGGCTAGCCATTAATAATGGTAAAAGATACAGACGAAAAAAAGGGCAACCGCATGTCTTCATGCTTTCGTGGTCCCTCATAAAATGCAAAGAAAATTCCAGCTTTCTACATTGTATATATCCTGCAAATTTGCATTTCATTGACTTTTAAAATTAAATGTCTTTCATGTTAAGGCTACGTTTACATTGAGTGTTTTAGCCTTTTTTTTTATCCAAAATTTTATTTGCATATATAGTTTGTTTTGTCCTACTATTTTTTGTTATAATACTCTAATTGAAAAATAATATTAGAATAATTTTTTTTTCAAATTAACTTCGCAGATACTAAATTACTCAAACGGTATATTTGTAACCACTATTCTTTTTTATTTTTAATTTTAATTTGGTCACTCATATGTCAAAATTGGTATGTTTCGTTAAATTCAACCATTATTTTTTGAAATTTTCTATTAAATTCAAATATTTTTTCTCCATTAAAATAATATTTGTAAGAGTAAAATTTAGGTACAACTTTGTTAGATGAATATTTATTGTTCTAAATTTTAAACCCATCAGTTAATATCATTTACAGGTATAATATTACCTTAAAAATTTCAAAGATAATAGTTGAATTTGATGGAATATTTACTAATGTGCCACTTTTGATAGATGGGTGTCCAAATTAAAATTTAAAAAAAAATAGTGACCAAAAGTATATTATTCAAATATTTTAGTTGCTGCCAAGATAATATATCATTTTTTCTGTTGTTCTTTATTTTTTTAAAATTTTTGTTGTTAATAAACAAAAATTGAGTGGGCCCAACTGAATGTTTTCTAACAATAAAATATTAAATTTAAACACATAATTTAAATTTTTAATAATGAAAAATTTCCTTAAAAATAAAATATTGATTTTAAATTAAATATTAATATTTAAATAACAAAACAATATCTTACACAATGTCCCGTCAAAATAAATTTATCAATTCAACCACTGATAAATATTTCTTTCTTGTAAAAAAATATGACGAAAAATTATTTTTCTAAATAAACAATATTATATCAAATGAGAACTTAAATAATTTTTCTTTCTTTTTATTTGAAAGAAATATAACATCTTTTCAATATTGATACCACGTGATCAATGTTTATGATTTCTCAGCTGCATTATTAGAGATGGTCCAACAATTGAAAGGCTTGAATTGTCGTCTTATCCACCATTGGCAGGATATGCTGTTTAATTAGCTATGGCAGTCTAAATTCTTCATTTTTTACTTCTAACTAAAGCATAGCAAATGTTAGGTTGGCTTATCTTTAGCTGTTACGTTAGTAACAAATATATTATCACTTTTTAATAAATAAATAAAAACAGAAAACAAAATAGTTCAGCACTTTAATTTATTGGCATAGCGGTTGTTGGTTGTTGAGGGTAGGCTTAATTATTTTCTAAAGGCCATAAGTAATTATACCATTTTGAATTAGGGGAAAAAAAAAAGGAGTGTCATGTCGTCGTTTATAAATTAAAAACTCATCTCCACTTTTTCATTTTTATATACTTTCTTGAATAATTAAACACTTAACATTTAACCGGTTAATGTTCTACTTATACTTTGTATGAAAATGTTAATTATTAGAACGAAGAGATGCTGAAATTTGTTTTTCTTTTGTTTTTGGGATTTGGAAGTTTATTTCTATATGTTTTAGCAAAACCTCATTGCCGCGAAGAGGAGGTGCTAACGCTGAATTTTATTAATAACGTAAAAGATCATAAACATTACAATGAAAGCAATGTTCAAAATATATGAGCAACTAAAAATGTACATCAAATTATATCATATCTTAACACATTTCTTATACGATGGTAATAATAGTCTATCAACTCGACTTGCCCCGATTATCGCATTGGGCAAGTCATTTATTAAACTTGTTGCACTGTGAGTTACGAAGTATGAAATGTGATATTTTTGCTATTGCTTATGGTTTTCAATGCATTGCATGCATGAGTGTAATTTCTGGAATGTGACTAACGCTCTGATTTAGTGGCGAATCTTGAACTTATAATTTATGGGAACGAAATTATATAGTATTATTGATAGAAGTTATATTTTAAGTTCTGAGGGGGGTGGAATTTTAATTTTGTTAAGAATCCAATTGAGAAATTTAATCTTTTATTGAGAAAATAGTATGATTTTTTAAATCTTGGAAGGAGACCTCCCCGTTGATCTGCCTTTGCTCTGATTGACAACACATTGTATGTGAATTTAATATAGGGTCCAATCACTACATCGGTATATACATCTTATCCTATGGATCGATGGGTGGATTTAGGGTGACTGCCTCAGGATTTGAGAACTTATACTTTTTATTTTGTCTATAAAAAAATTAATATTTTTTCTTTTCAAAAAGTGCAATATAGTTTTGTTCTTCAAACTCTATTTCCTTAATATGTTACTGACTTTTGGTAATCATTAATGATAATTAAGAGTATTACTGATATTATAAAATGGTAAGGGACACATAGACTGATGACAATAATTGTTGTGCACTCAAAAAGTAGTTGAGAATAGAGATAGTGCAAGTCAAGTGTATATATGATGAATATATATTCACTGTGTCTTTCTGTAAATAACTTACCTCTAAAACAAGTTACGGGCAAATATATTTTTCGAATTTCTAAATTAAATTTAATTAATGCTATTTAAATTTACATCATTTTCAACACATTTGTAATTTTGTTGATTTAAATATCGGAGCAGACTTCTTTTATTTCCTTGTTGGATTTTATTTTATTTTATTATTTTTAAAGAGATCAACCCTGATATTCCACATACTCTTTTTAAGTCGAACATGAACTCGTGACCTATTAGTTTAGAAGTAAATCATTTGATCTACATATTGTTGCCATTTCCCTATCACATGTAATGTTACTTAAAATCATTATTAATATTCGTAAAAGTGGAATCACATATAGTGACGATAGACAAGAAATAGTGACAAAGATTGAGACTGAAGAAATGATAGAAAATCCCAGTGGCAATATTACCTCTTCATTGTTCTATAAATAGAGGGCACAGCAAAACTTAAAGCACACAGCAAAAACAGAAAACCCTTTTGATTGCTTTGCAAAGTAAGAGTCAGTTTTGTTGAAATGCTGAAGCCTCAAGTAGTTCATAATTCACATACTACTACTACTACTATACTTGCCATACTTCCATGGCAAAAACCATTCCTTTCAGGTGATGGAATTGCTGCTTCTTTCCCTATTTTTCACCAACCGATTTCAGGCAAAAACACCAATAAAACCATTCGCAAACGCCATGGACGAAGTTCCACAACCATAAAGGCCGTTCTTGGAGCCTCGACCACTAAGAATAGTACTCGTGTTAAGGCAATTGTCACCGTGACACCCACAGTAGGAGGAGTCCTAACACATTTAGGATTGAGCAGAGGACTTGATGATATAACTGACTTGTTCGGCAGAACCCTCGAATTAAAACTTGTTGCAGCTGAACTTGATCCCAGTAAGTTGATTATTACATATGGCTGTTTAATCATAGATATAGGATGATGATTACTATATATATATATATATATATATATATATATATATAACAAATTTCTTAACCATCCAGCTATATATATCTTTTTCCTAACAATATTTTGATAGAAATTGAGAATAGTGTTTAGTGGTTTTTTTTCTTTTCTTTCCATAGATCATTAACAAGGTATTTTTTTTATGGTACCCATTTTAAACTTGGGAAAACTGTCAAAATAATTACTGAATTCACATTAAAAATGATGCATTTTAGTTACTGACATTTAAAAAATATACCAAATTAGTCATTCAATCAAATTCTATTAGTTTTTTTAATTAACAGAGAACATGCGCGTTTAACATTCTACTTATTGAAAGGGTAAAAGTGAAAAATTGATTTATTTTTCAAATTAACCCTTAACTACAATCGATTTATTCATCATGCACCACTTTTTATTGATGGATTTTTTTTCCCATTAGTGTTAGAGTATGAATAAATCATGTAGGGTTTTATTTGAAAAATAAATTGATTTTCTATTTTTATCACTTTATTTATTTTTTTTTTTCAAAAACATGAAGCATGAACGCATGTACCTCAAATTTGTTATAAGCACCAACACAAGAGCACAATAATTCCATGAGCATGATGTAAATAGTACATGATGTAAATGTGAAATTTATATGTTAAAAAAGCTAAACTAATTAGAGTTTGATTGGTTACTAATTTGGTACGACTTTTTACTAAAATGCATAATTTTTAATGTGAATAATAAATAAATTTTTTTTGTACAATGTCAGTGACTTTTTTACAATTTTCCCATTAAACTTTCATACAACAATAACTTCATTCTTGCTAAAGAAAACGACAACTTCACTATTTTACCATACTTCCAATATTGTTTTTCTGTTCCTTATGAAAATGAGAAAAACTGGCCTTGCAAATGGTTGTTTTTTTTTCCTAGCTCACTATACTATTCTATTGGTTGCAAATGTTTCCATATGTTCAGAAGTTCAGTTTAATATATACCCAGCTAAATCGATCAATTGCAAACTCAACTTTTCTCTTCATTTCATTTTGAATTTTTTTTTATGCAATGAATATTTTTTTCATCCAAATATTTTTGTCCAAATATTGGCAAAAATATACACATGCACTATTACAGACGAAATGTCAGACAGACTAGGAGAGGCCACTTGCCCCCAAGATCCAGAAAATGATTTTTTTTTCCTCAAAAAAGTTGAAATATATGACAAAAAATACTTTGAAAAATCACTGAGATATACCACAAGAAAGTTTTCGCAAATTTTGTATCACTCTGAAAATATTTTATTAATGTAAAATCAAGCAGTTCTATTGCTCAAATGTTAGTACTGGGAAGGACCACCAGACACCAAAAATTGACTTTTGAGTTTTCATTTTTCGGGACCATGGCCATACATGCAAGCAACTTACAAATATCCAGTACTTATCATTCTTGTGACAATTTATGGGTAATATGACAATATTTGACTCAAGAATTACTTAAATAATTCAAACCAATAAAGAAATTCAGGAACAAATTAAAGAACCACCCCCCCCCCCCCCCCCCCCAACCCCCCCCCCCCCCCCCCCCCAACCCCCCCCTTCACCAAAAAAAAGGACAAAAAGAAGATTAATCATTCTATATAATATTAAACGTACGGTATATTTTATGCACAATATTTAATCAATGAGTTGGTCTTTTGTGAAACGCGTTTCATATATGAACCGACGAGTTAATTACGATTTTAACGCGCGATAAAAGTAGCAAGATATTAGAATTACGTTTTTAACTGCGATTAATTATTCGTTTTATATATAAAATATGTATTGTATATAAATTGATTTTACAAAAGTTTTTGTGTTAATTGATATCCCATTTTTTTTATCTTGTCTTGCTGAAGAGACGGGACTCGAGAAGCCTACCATTAATGCTTTTGCACGAAAGACAAGCAGTGGTAATGGTGCAATTGAGTATGAGACAGAATTTGAAATCTCTAATGATTTTGGGGAAATTGGAGGTATAATTGTGGAAAATGAGCATCGGAATGAAATGTTCTTGAAGAGTATAGTCCTGGATGGCTTTGTTACTGGACCTATCAAATTTTCTTGTGAATCTTGGCTTGCTCCCGATTCTCAAACTAAAGATAAGAGAATTTTCTTCACTACTAAGGTTAGTAGATTGAGATTACAACATAAATTAATTTTTTTTTCCTAACATAAAAAAATATCATAAGATATCTATTTTTCCGATGTTGTCTTTTTTTTTTTTCTCGTTTGTGTTTTCCATATGATTTTCTTTTCTTTAGATTCTGCTATGTGCATGCAAAGCTGTCTAAAACCCAAAACTTTGAAGGGGAAAAAAAAGAAATTTTGCTTATTTGTGATCTTTTTATTTTTGTGAGAAAACCTAATTTAACTAAAAAGATAACAAACAAAAGCATCATGCCATGTCCTTTTGTTATCTCTTCATTTTTTGTTTTTTGCACAGCCTGAAGTTATTACCAATTCAGAAAATATTCCAATTTTATTTCTTTTATTATATATATAGTATTATTTTTGTGAAAACATTACTTCCAATTATCGCTTGTGAAGGGGGAAAAATTGAATCCTACTTGAACTTAAATATTTGTCTAGAATATGATTTTAATTTTGAAAAAACCCCTCAAAATTACTCTCATTTTTTGATTGTTTCACCGGTCAATTAAGAATTTTTATTTTCTTAATGAATTTCTATTTTCAATATTTATTTTTGAAACTTTTAATTAGGTTTTCTTTTGAACGATTGTGACTTAATAAGTATTGTCAATTAACGTGATGCCACCACTATTGGAGGATTGTTTCACGAGGTTTTGAATTGTGTTGTCCTTTTAAATTCTTCCTCAATTAATTATTCGTGGTCCATGTGGTACCATGAATGCACACTATTTTACTTGAAAAAGAAAAAAAAAATGATCGACAAGATTTTAATTTCATTAGATGAGCCATCTTTTAAGATATTTGAGAGAATTATTGACCAAAGATAAAACATAAATGGTATATAACTATATCCATGACAATTTGTGTGAGAGATTGAGTGACAATTATTTCATATGTGTTTTGTTTTGAAATTTGGAAAAAATAAGGTTCTAGATTGCGTTTTAGAGGAGTATTTTTTGAATTGAAAATTGAAAATTTTGATTGATAAATTTTGTTTTGTATTAGATTTTGTATTTGAAGAATTATTTTCTTAAATAAAGCTTAAACTCCAATTTTGGAGTTGATATGAGGTAGCCAACATTTGATCGTCGCCGGTCAACGGCACTGACCACCAACTGATTGGTTGGATACCGACCACTTAGTTAGAACTTGGCTGGCGGGTAATTAATGACAATAATGGGCTAACCGTCAACCCAACAAATTTTTTAGAATACAAAATTGGAAAAGAATGTAAAAAAACTTACATGCCCTTATTTTCTTGTTTGAAAAAATTGAAAATTTTTATTTTGAGAATGTGTGCAAAACAAACCAGCCTAACATGAGAATAAAATTGGGCAAAAATAACCAATTAGAGTTGTCGCCCCCTATTTCCCAATGAGTTAGATTGATTATATGGATCGATTATACGGTCAGCTAAGCTCATAACAGAATTTTACATAATTAAAATTAATAAATCAAGAAAAAAAAACTCGTATTTTCTGTCATTCTTCTAATTTTATTTAATCAACTGTCTATTAATAGATTATGTAAATGATCAATCATAAATTAATAAACGGGTGCTTTCATTTTGCGAATGCATATCTTGTCATGATATAGACTGGGAAGGAATATTATTATTACGACCATCTTGGCTTATCTTTCAATAGTTGTTTTACAGTTTGCTTGTACGTTGATTAGTTGTCAATTTTGAATTTTCTGAGTTAAAAGTTGACAAAGTGCAAACATCAGTCAATTCAGAAGCTACTGTGGAATTTGCAATTTTTTTCATTTTTTTTCTTTTATTGAATTTGTAAGATTGTGGCTTGTGGGTCTAGATGGTTAAAAAAAGTCATAGTGTCGTAACACAACTAATCTTTGAGGGTAAGTCAATTAATTTTTTTTTTCCTAAAATAGACTATAATGAGAAAAGAAAAAAAGAAGAAGGAAGATTTGAGAGTCAATTGACATTATAGAAATTGGATTTCTAAACCAAATTAGCTTTAAAATTAATCCAAATGAATGAAATGACTTTGTTCAGCAAATAATAATGGATGTTCACATTAGCATTTTTTTAAAAAAATATATAAAATGGCACATTATATAGCAATTGTTGCTTTGTGGTAACTAATATATGAAGATTGAAATAGCAATAGTTACTAGAAAAAAAAACAAATATCTCCTTAGAAATATTAGCCTAATTAATCAATCCCATATATACTTGTCATTAAAAATTAGGAAAAAATATAATTTGAGTGCCCAAAATTTTAAGCCGTGACACTTTTTGTTTCTAATGATTTCGAACAACCAAATCTGATTTCTAATGTTTTAATTTGTGATCAATATAAGACAATTGATAGATTTTCTTTGTTGATTAACAAAAGTTATCACGTGTTTAATACATGTTCATTAGTAGTCAATCTCCTACCATTTTTAATAATAAAAAATAAAAAATTTCATTTTTGTAAAGTAAAAAATAAAATCATCACTTCGAGACTAATTTGCACTAGTGTACATTAATCCACTATTGCAGGGTTTTATTTTTTATTGTATAAAAAAGAAATATTTTACTTTTTTTATTAGAGACAATGATAGTATAGATTGACTATTAATGATCAACAAAAGAAAAATCATTAATTATTTTATATTATTCACAAATTAAAACATTTAGAAATCAAATTGAACCGTCCAAAATCATTAGGAATCAAAAGTGTCATTATTTAAAAAAATTTCGAATTAAAATTGTAATTTTTTTCCTAAAAATTAAGGAAAATTTGTGAAATTAGACCTCCTTTAGTACATCCATTTTGATTTTTGTAGGGTTTTTTTATGTAGAGGCTTCTTCTCTTTTCTTTTCTCTTTTTTTTTTTTTTTTTGAAAATAATTAAAGATATTTTTGGTTGACAGTCATATTTGCCATCGCAAACTCCAAATGGGCTGAAGAAGTTTAGACAAAAAGAGCTGGAAATTCTTCGAGGAAATGGAACTGGAGAACGCAAGAAGTCTGACAGGATTTATGACTACGATGTCTACAATGATCTTGGCGACCCTGATAAAAGTGCAGATTTGGCTAGGCCAGTTCTTGGGGGTAAAGAGCATCCATATCCTAGACGTTGCAGAACTGGCCGCCCTAAATCCAAGAAAGGTCTTATGACTCTTATCATTGTTTAGCACTGTAAATTCTGCTATTAATTATGGAAAAAATCATGAACCAATGAACTTAAAAATGGGTTGGAATTAGATTAAACAATTATGAATCGATTTTGCAAGATTTCGTTGTTAAAGGGCATGGAAAGCTTATATATTTTTCTTACATGGATAAATATATGAATGCAGATAAACTGTCAGAATCAAGGAGTTCGGACGTGTATGTGCCAAGAGATGAAGCATTCTCTGAAGTGAAGAATGCAACATTTCAAGGAAAAACAGTCTACTCAGTATTGAAGGTTGTAGTTCCAGCTATAGACAGTGCTATCCTAGACATAGAAGCCAGATTTCCATTCTTCACAGCCATTGATTCACTGTTCAATGAAGGAATTCACGTTAAAAATCTTGAAACGGGTCTTTTAGATATCATACCAAGGATTGTCAAAGCCATTGGTGATACTGGAAATCATATCTTGCGGTTTGAGACTCCTGAATTTGTTGACAGTAATAATCTCTTCTTCTTCTTCAAATTATCTTCATTTTTTTTGTGGGATTCTGTTTTTCAAGAAAGGGAAATGAGTAGGACGAATAACATGATATAACAACAATTAAACATTCATTCTATTATCTGCTGTAGGCTATATTGATTATATTGGATAATAGTATTCTATCCACACTTATACGATCTCTAAAATGATTCATATAATTAGAATGACGAAAGTTTATAATAGCTACCAACTTAACATAAACTCTTCATTTTCTCAATTTTAGGATGAGCTACTTATGGATAGATTGACTGATTAAGTAGTCCCACTTATATACATGCTTATAAGCAGGACGAATAACATGATAATTGCAAGAAAACGAGGTTGTTGAGCACGTGAATATATATGCTATTTTTTTTTCCTTTTTCTGGGGTTAGATTAATGTTTCTTGTTCTTAAAATTTTTGTAAATACTCCCATTTTGCAATAGGAATAAGAGTTAAAAATTCTGTATTTTTTGATCAGGGGATAAATTTGCATGGTTGAGGGATACGGAATTTGCTCGTCAAACCATTGCAGGTCTAAATCCATGCTGCATCCAGTTGGTTACTGTAAGTCCATGCACTAACTAGGTTCTCTTGCAAGACTTTTATGATATGATGCATTCCATAAATCATAAATGGACTAAGGTTTCTGTTCGTGAGGCATAGGACTATTGCAGTTTGCAAAATTGTATTGATCGATATATATTCTAATGTTTATACACTCATGAATTTTAAAATTGCTGAAATTTTAAGACTACTGTGAATAAATTAGTAATTTTTTACTCATTGTATCAAAATCCGTGCCTATTAATTAGCTAGGACAAAGTAATGGTAGATGCTCAGTTAAAGAGCATAATTAGACCCGGATTTTCCCAGGAAAAAGTTATTAATATGATTCATGACAAATTTGAAAAAAGTTAACTAATTTTCCAAATTTGTCATGGATCATATTAATAACTCAACTTATTTATAGGTAGCTTGCTTGATTATAAGTAGACAATTCTAAGTTCGGAAAAACTTTGATAGTAAAATGATATGAACTATATTAGAAATAGTATATCTGTTCAGACCTCCTAATAAACGTGTATAGATGTCATTAATCATATTAATATAATTATTAATAACAATGAATTGATGAAAATGATCCAAAAAATTGTCAAATATTGCTCAGGAATGGCCGCTGAAGAGCAAACTGGACCCTAAGGTGTATGGACCTCCAGAATCCGCAATCACAACAGAAATCATTGAGGAATATATCAGAGGTTTCATGACCGTCGAAGAGGTGATGAAACGAACAACTAAAAATTTTGCAAAAACCATTTTTACATTTCATCTCATCAATCCAAGTTTGCATGTTGAAGTTTTCTTGGCATGAACTGATCATGCAGGCCATAAAGCAGAAGAAGTTGTTTATGATAGATTATCATGATATCCTTTTACCATATGTGAAGAAAGTAAGAGAGCAAAAAGGGACAACACTCTACGGATCAAGGGCATTGTTCTTTTTGACCCCTGATAACACTTTGATGTCTTTAGCAATTGAGCTAACTCGCCCACCAATAGATGGTAAGCCTCAATGGAAGGAAGTTTTCAGGCCCTCTTGGTCTGCCACTGATTCCTGGCTTTGGAGGATTGCTAGAAGTCATTTCGTTGCTCATGACTCTGGAATTCACCAATTAGTCAGTCACTGGTATGTCTTCGTTTCATCCTTCTCAGATTGCATGTTTAAGCAATATTGCCTCTCTTGAACCACAAATCCTTTCAATAATTGTACTTCAATTTTGTTTTGGACACTTTGCGTCGTTGATTACCGCCTAATTGTGTCAAACAAAATGCAATTTACATGTATAGGAATGCATGAAATAGAGTTGATTGTGAAGCGATTGGTTCAAAAGCAACAGAAAAACATATATCTTTCTTGTTACATTTTTTCCTGGCTATTATTTATAATGTTCTAATGTCTGTTTTTGTGTTTTAAAATATTTCCAGGCTCAGGACTCATTGTTGCACAGAGCCATACATAATAGCAGCTCATCGTCAACTTAGTGAAATGCATCCAATCTACAGACTATTACATCCTCATTTCCGGTACACAATGGAGATCAATGGTTTGGCTCGTGAAGCCTTGGTTAACGCTGGTGGGATCATTGAAACCGCATTTTCCCCTCTCAAGTATTCTATTGAGCTTAGCTCTTCTGCTTATGACTCCCTATGGCGATTTGACCATCAAGCACTACCGGCAGACCTAATCAACAGGTAATTCAGCATATCTTCTCATTCAATGACTTGGAAAGAAAAGATAGGAGGGAGCAATAGGAGGGAAGATGTCCGTGTTTCAATCGATTTTGAATGGCGAATGAAGGGTACTAGAGGGCTTAGATATAAGCCTAGAAACCGGTTCATGAATGTGTGCTACTTGCTGAGTTTAAGTATATATATCAGTATACTTTTAGTAACAGGAATTAATGAAGCATGAACAGCCCTTGCTCACTGGTGATAACCAGAGTCATTGGCAAGGACAGTTAGGGAAGCCAGAACAGCCCTTGCTCGTGACTTTTTATCACTTACTCTCAAGTGTGTTACTTGCTGAGTTTAAGCACATCAAGTGCTGATAAGAAACTGACAGGATTGTTTTGAAAATAGCCTTAAAACCACAACTTTAATTTGGAATTTTGGGTGATCCATTCCTTTTCTTTCAACTTATTTTTCAAGCAATTCATTTAGTCATTCCTTCTTGCGTTTAGATAGAATGGTGAAATATGATTCATATAACCGATCGACCACATATAGTAACAAAAGACTTAATTGTTATTGTTGTTGTTGTTGTTGTTGTTCTAGGGGAATGGCTGAGCCAGATCCAACTGCTCCACATGGCTTGAAGCTTGCAATTGAAGACTATCCTTATGCAAATGATGGTTTAATCCTTTGGGATATTCTGAAAAGGTGGGTTACAGATTATGTCACGCACTACTATCCTGACGCAAAATCTATACAATCGGATGAAGAGCTGCAAGCATGGTGGACAGAAGTCCGAACAGTAGGCCACGGCGATAAGAAAGATGAACCATGGTGGCCTCTCTTAAATACCACTGATGATCTTATCGGAATCGTGACAACCATAATTTGGGTAACTTCAGGCCATCATGCTGCTGTAAACTTCGGTCAGTACGACTTAGCAGGTTACTTTCCAAACAGGCCTACCATTGCAAGGACTACTGTACCATGCGAAGAACCAAGCGAAGCAAGATGGAACCGGTTCTTGAAAAGACCTGAGCTTGAACTCATGAGTAGCTTCCCTTCACAATCTCAGGCAACAATTGTTATGTCCGTTCTTGATGTTTTGTCAAGTCATTCCCCTGAGGAGGAATACCTTGGAGAGCAGATAGAGCCTGCATGGCAAGACGATCCAATTATAAAAGCTGCATTTGAAGAGTTTAATGGGCGATTGAAGAAGCTTGAAGGAATTATTGATGGAAAAAATGTTGATCCAAATCTGAAGAACAGAAATGGAGCTGGAGTGATGCCATATGAGCTCCTGAAGCCGTTTTCTAAACCAGGGGTGACTTCAAAGGGGGTTCCATACAGCATTTCAATTTGAGTTAATCATATGCCTCAGAAGGGAAACTTTAAGAATGTGCATAAATTGTTGTAATGTGTAGAGGATTGGAATATTTGAGACAATGTTTGCTCAGAGTGTTTTGGAAGAATTAGAATAAATGAATCAACATCCTGCATGTGTACTTTACATGTTCAATGTGATAAATAATGTTTTAACCAAAATTGCTGGATTCACCAACTGTACAAGACAGGACTGTTGCTTATTGTCCAATTACAATGGATAAAAGATTGCTAGAATCGGGAGTTTTTTGTCTAGTACTTCAAAGAAAAGCCCGAATGCTCACTCGATAGGAACTCCTCTGAGCTAGTTTCTCAAGCTCGATGTTTTCTCTGGAGTTTCTTAATTTGTTTGCCTCTTTTTGACCTATCTGAATCTTATGCAACAATCCATGTTTTGTTTCTTATAAAGTTTTATATAAATGCATAACGTGTCTTTTCATTAGTTTTAATAGTAAGTCATTAGAATTATCATAGAAGATCCATTGAGCTTTTTGACATGTATATTCCGCTATATGCATATCATATTTTCGATTCGACTCCTCCACAGGAAAAAGAAAAAACATATAGATAGATAAGCTTTTGAATCTTAGAAGGAAAGAATGAAGAAAATAGTGATGGGAGAAAAGTAAAAGACCAGAAAAAAGAAACAATTAAGCAGAAAGTTTTGCAAGCATCCTAAGTAATTCATTCATCTGATGAATTACAATATTAAACAGAAGTTGTAACCAACAACTTAAAGAAAGTGAAATTTACGATCCCTCTAATGGAAAAGAAAAATTGGACTTGTAAGGTTCAGATGCTTCATCTAAGCATTGCTACTGAATTAGCAACTTTCTTGTTCTAATTCTTGAGAAAATTGCTAAACCATCTGGCTGAAAGTTTGGGGTATCTTTTCAGGCCATTTTCAAAATCAACATAATTTAAGCCAAAACGGATCTTATAACCAAAACTCCATTCGAAGTTATCCATCAACGCCCATGCAAAGAATCCCTTTACATTGACACCTTCCCTGCAAGCGATTTTATCCAGAATATCAAAAACATACTGATAAAGAAATGAACAATAGGAGTAATAATGTTCTCCTTAAAGACTTTACTGAATTGCTTTTCTGACAAATGTCAGATGCTTGAAGTAAAAATCAACCCTCATTCTGTCATTCAATGCTTCCTCAGGCTTCAATGTCGAATTATTCAGCTCATCAATCCCTGGAAAAGAATCAAATATTAACGTTTATCGATGAAATCAATACAATACAAACACTTGTTTTGTTGTTTATTTGTGTTTTTCTGAACTGAATTCGATTACCATTTTCGGTGATGTAAATAGGAAGGTTAGTGTAGTTTCTCTTGATATATATGAGAACATCCCTTATTCCCCTTGGATAAACATATAACCAGCCTGAAGGACCCTGTAACATAATGGCAACAAGAATTAATGCAAATTACAGTTGATTACAGAAGCAGAATTTGTGTATGGCCTAAATGAAAATCTAATGAAGATTTGTTGCTGTGAAGCTTCAAATTGTATATATATGAGTACCTTTTCACCAATAAGGCTACCGTTTCGCTCCGCTTTCATAGTTGAACTCCAAAAACAAAAGATCAGCAAAATGTATTGAACATATTACCTTAAATACAATGATGATTACTATTATATACTTACGAGTGAGATCTGCTTTAGAATCTGTGGTGTAGCATAAGTTGGTGGTAGGTGGATTTGGCAAGAATCTTGCATAATTTGCAGTGTAGTAATTAAGGCCAAGGAAATCAAACGACCCTTTTAACATTTTGGTTTGTTCTTCTGAAAATGGAGGAAGTCTATCTTTTACCAGAGCATACATGCAATCCGGGTACTTGCCAAATGTTATTGGATGCATAAACCTGAAGAAATATTCACTTAATTAGCACATCAATGCATCTGTTTGTGTAAAGAAAAAATTGGAAAAAATATCTATTCGTATCTTGTTGAAAAATTTATTTAGTCAATCACATTTAAAATAATACATATTGGTCCTTCACACTTAACAATTACACTAATTTCATTATGAGCAATGATAGAGGGAGTGAAATTCTGGAGTGAAAAATTGGAGTGACTGACGTGGCAGTGATAAAAAGACAAACTAATACCCTAACTAAATTATGAGTGAACCCTAATGGGTAAGGGATAAGTTTGTCTTTTTATCACTGCCACGTCAGTCACTCCAATTTTTCACTCCAGAATTTCACTCCCCCTATCATTTCTCTTTCATTATTAGGTCATATTCCGTCCACTTTTTCCCGTCACATTCACATATTGAATTTTGTTAAAAAAAAAAGTAGACTGGAATGTGATGGGTGGACAAAATCAGTGTAATTTTTAAATGTAAATGACAAATATGCATCATTTAAAGTCTAACCCTGAAATATGATGGATGTTTTTCCTAATTTTTCCTCCTTGCGACACAATAAACATCAAACAAAAAATTGACACAACTCTGTTAGAAAAATTGTTTTCTCTATGAAGACTTCAATTAACTCTAATCTCTTTATGTACTAAATGTTCAATGAATTATATTAATGTACTGACCAGCCAAAATTGAAATCCAGTGCCCGTGCTGCAGCATCACGATGCTCAGCCTTGTTAGAGTAGGGAATGATCCATGTTGCCACAAGGGTTATTCCAATTTGTCCCTTTTGTGATTCCTGATGGTATTAATCTTTACATCAGAGCACTATTTCAAGCTAAATTAGAGGAGAATATTATTAACTTATGCAACAAATAAGGAAGACCTGATATTGCTCTTTGTAGAGTTTTACAGCTGCAGCATGAGCAATGAGCATGTTATGAGCCACAATATATGGCTCAGTTCCAGAATTTCCACCAGTGCAATTCAGATTTTGCCAAGAAGAACATCTTCCTGGTGCCAAAAAGCCTTCGGTATAACCACCTAAAGCATAAGTCAATGGCTCATTAATTGTAATCCAATACTTCACTCGATCGCCAAATCTGTTGAAACAAAGGTCTACATAATCTCGATAATCATCTCTGCAAAAAAAAAGACCAAAGAAAAAACAACAAAAGATCACTACATTAGTTTAATGTTGGACTTAATTGCTCAGAATTTCCTTAATTTAGAAATGGTACGCAAGACAATAGTGACATACACAATTTGGGAACTTAAAAAGCCACCATATTCATCTTCTAGAACTTGGGGAAGATCCCAATGGAATAGAGTCACATAAGGCTCCAAATCTACAAAATATGAGGAAATTATATGTTAAAAGACAATTAGAACATACTCCCTCATATCTTTTTTAAGTGTTGTTTTCGTCAATTTTGGTCGTTATCAAGTAAGTGTTGTTTTATAGATTTTAATACAAAAAAATAAAAAAATTCTAATTCTATCATTCGCTTCATTTATGGAAAATAGATGGCAATTGTTCAATTTTTTAATAAAGAATTAAGAGTAAATGAGACAATTTAGTCACTTCATAATTACTGTACTCTTGGTCAAATTGCCACTTAAAAAAGATAAGAGGAGTACTAATTATGCCGTACAACACACTAACCATTGCTTTTGAGCTCGCTTATTAGGTTATTATAGTACTGGATTCCCTCTTCATTGACACCCCAGCTTCGTTTTCCCTCTAATAATGATCACAAAAACAAGAAAAACGAAAATTACCTACCCAAAAAAAATGTATCAAAATTTATATGCAATATAATATAACTAGATTATATATGTATAGTTACCGAATTCGCTTACGAGGAATCAACCGAGGCCATGAAATGGAGAATCTGTATGCATCAAATCCTGTTTCCTTCAACAATTTCACGTCTTCCTGTTTGGCATCGATCATTTCAAGAAGAACCAAAAAAATTAGCCCCATGGAAATGAGCTTCGTTGGTGGATTTTCTTTAATGCATATATTGAAGTGAGCATCTATGAAGATATGAAAATAAAGATTGCAGCAACAGAAAATGCACCTTGTATCGGTGATAGCTATCAGTCGCTATGGTTCCACTACTATGATCTTCTATCTTTTCTGTATTCCAACATAATTTGCAGTGTTAATTTCTATTGTATACTGATGTCCATGCTATATATATTATACGACTCATTTTAATAATGAACAATGTGAGGAAATATCATAATGTGGAAAACTTGCTAAAGCAAAAAATAATGTGACCATTCTTTGCTTATTCAATCTGTTAATAAATGTTCCTTTCACCATACTTGCAAGAGCTGGAAAACACATACAAATAAAGGGATGAATTGATAGAGAAATACCAGGATGATTCTTGGTAAAAGTATCCCATATACTGGTGCCTTTACCGCCTTCATTCGCTCCCCCTTCGCTCTATATATACACAAAGGTAATAAAACAAAACATGTATAAAAGGTATTGAATTTTAGTCCAACTTTAGTGCAAATATAGCATTCTATTGCTCACTTGGTATGCTGAACTGGCTGTTCCAAAGACAAAATCAGGGGGGAAATGACTGCGATTGAAGGTATTGATATGATAAGTTGATGATAATGAAAGTCGAGCATCAGTGAAGCCTAACGCCATCGTAAGACAACTTAAAAGGAAATAGTTTTTGATTTCCATTGTTGTGAATTTGCTTGAAAAAATTACAAGGATTAATTATTCCAACCCCATGTTATTATATGAAGGGGAGGATCATTGTGTCATGCAAAAGTTATGCCCATGAACGCTACGCACCAAAGATAGAGAGAGCTTATATATTGTGATCACAAAATGTTCATTGCATGTTCTAACCATAACAATTGCTCCAAAAAGAGAAGACTACAATTTCTGTTCTTTAATTAAGGGGTCATTATAGCATCTTGTTCATGTATAAATATATATATAACTGCTTTTTTTTTTTGTTTTGTTTGGGTGACTAACCCACGGGGGAGGACGCTAACCCATATATATTTTTTAAGATTACGCGATGGTAACAGTACCCAATATCACTAGTACAAAAGTTAAAGCGATTAAAGGTAAATAAGAACTCCTCCTTTGTCAATTACAACAATATTTGTGCAATTTAGAATTGCAAAATATTTAGAATATGTAGTCTACTGTGCAACATGAGAGTTAATCATGATTTCAATGGGCTATAAAAGTGGAAGAAAATTAGAATCACCATTTTAACATCGATTAATTGTCTATTTCATATATAAATCACGTCTTATATATGAACCCGTTTGACAGTAATTTTGTGATTGCCAATGTAATATTTATGAATTTCATTAAGGACCAATTAATAAATAAGTAAGAGTATAGGGACTATTTTGCAAATTTTGAAAATTGGTCTTGAAACCCTTTGTTTCCTAATTGGGTTTTTCATTCTTTCCTTCCCATTTTCCCCTATTTCCTCTCTTCCTTATTTCCCTACTCTTCCTCTTGATTAGGGCAAGAATCAAGTGTTGATTAAGGAGGGGAAAGGAAGCTCTCTCACTCCAACTCATCTCTAATTAAGGTAAGGAACTTGGTTAGTTCATTTATCAAGCTTAATTTCCTTAGTTAGTGTTCTAGAATTGTAGGGTTTGAAACCTTGTTGTCATGATATATGGGTTTAATTCTATAAGATCAAGAACATTAAACTAAGGCTCTTGACATCCATTTGATTAAGGATAGAACATGAATTGATGAACTCAAATCAAATTGTGAGTATAAGGTTGTTGAAGAAAGATATGAGAATAATATGTAAAGGGATTTTAAGAATTAAGGAGTAATGAAGTGTTTGTAGATTAAGAAAGTTGTCTTAAAAGTTTTAGGCTCCATTTGATTGATCTTTGGTTATATATGTGCATATTTTGTAGGAAAGTGAATTGAAGTGGTGGTGGAAATCCTAGAAATCAAGGACTATATTGGATTTTGGTTTAAAGTAAGTGGTTTAATATTCCTTTTTGTTTTAATATGCTTTTGATGAAACATATTTTGAGAACTTGATATATTGTGATATAAGAAAATGGATTGAGCATGTACTATATTATGATTTTGATGTAAACGAATATATGTAAGTGGCTTTTGTGAATGAAAATCATTTTGAGGAATGATTTGAATAATTTTGAAATGTTTGAGCTCTTGAATGTTTAACGATCGATTGGGGATAACATGTTCCAAATTATTGATTATGGCCCTCCAAGCGGGTTATAGTATCTAGGAACCCCTTTGTTTGGCCTACCTGACGGGTTATAAAAGTTAGGGCTGGATCCAGTATTTTGACCCAAGAGTGAAGTGAATGATTCATGAGCTAAATGACAAATACCCATGTATTTGTAAATGTGATTTGATAAATGATTGTGCCACTTGCTATATGTATATGTGTGTGTGGATTTGAAACGTTTCCAAATGTGATTTTCATGTGTTGAAATGCTTTGTGAAAGTATATAAGGTATAATGTGCTCAATCCGATAAAGGAATGTCAAATATCACTTACTGAGCATAGTGTTTGCTCATACCACTATTATTGTCATTTTTGCAGATTTTAAGATTTCCTGTACAGGTTACGTGGACGATCAAAGTGGAGGGAGTGATTTTGTGGACATTGTAATGATGTATAGATATTAGGTATTTTGAATGATGGAATATTGGAACATGTGATTTTTGGATGTTGATATATAGATTTGTAAATGATTTTTAAAGGAAATGTATAGTTTAGGTTGGATATACAGTGTTTTGGTTAGATAAAGATTTGATATATATCAATGTGTAGGTTTGAATTTGATCTTGTGGCAATATTAAGTTAAGATGGTATATATATATATATTGATTATCACCAAACGTTTAGTGTACATGTATATCTTGTTGTTGGAATAGAAAACTTTGCAGACAGGGGCTTCGCACGTTTTGGATCCGGTTTCCAAGCGTGTGGCCGTGCCACGTCAGATTCGGGGCGTGACATTTAGTGGTATCAGAGCGTAGTAGATGACAATAAGTATATATTAGAGGTGAAATGCAAGGTTGATTAGTCTTGGGGCTTTGAAAGTTCAAAAGGGAGGGAAATGTGAAGAAAATTAGTCAAAATGTGAAAAGTAGCCTCCACGTCGCGACGTGGAGGGTCACCAGCCTGGACGTCGCGACGTGGATGGCCAAAAAAGTGGCAGAACCAAATTTCTTGCACGTCGCGACGTGCATACCCCCCCGACATCGCGACGTGCCCCGACGTCGCGACGTGATACCCCAGACGTCGCGACGTGGGTGGAAAAAAAAAGTTGTTTGTTTGTGTTGACTTTCGCTAACTTTCTTCCCTTTCTCTCTTCCAATGTTCATATGAAACTGAATGTTTGATTGATATGATATGTTAGGGTTATGGCACAAAGTAGTGGAAGTGGAGAGAATCCTAACATAGTAGTTGTGGAAAGCCAGGATGATGGCAATGGTGAAGGGGCAAATATGGGAGAGCATGGGCTTACTCACACTCCTCAACCCATGACCACTAGAATGACCACTGTGGGTGGGTCGTCAAGTGACCCACACGCGACCACCTTATCGATGCCACCGGAGTTTACTGCTGCCTTTGGCATGATGGCTCAAATCATGCAAAATCAACAGCTATTGCAGCAAGAACAAGAGGATCGCCAAAGTCAAAAATTGAGTGGTAGCAAAACTCACTATGAGAACTTAAAGAAGGCGAACATGCCTGTCTTTGATGGTGGTCTGGATCCTGAGAAAGCGGAGAAGTGGCTTAATGAACTAGAAGCCAACTTTGAGGTCTTGGAGGTCCCCAAAGATGTAAGACCAAAGGTTGTCATTCCATTTCTTGTTGGAGATGCAGAAATGTGGTGGAAAGGAACCGCTCCAGCTTATGTTCGAGAGGGACAACCTTTGGATTGGAAAACCTTCAAGAGTGTTTTCTTGAAACACTACTTTCCCGACTCCATCCGTAGTGAGAAACAAAGGCAGTTCTTCAACTTGAAGCAGCCAGAGAACATGTCTATTGTGGAGTACGCTGGAAAGTTTAACTCGTTGGGGCGATATGTACCAACTGTGATGGCGGACGATAGCATTAAGTTGCTTAGATTTGAGGAGGGATTACAAGGGCGCATTCGGGCTAGATTGTCTTCAATGCCCTCAAACAGTTATGAAGAATCCTTCAAAAGGTGTATTGGGATTGAGGCGGATCTCAAAAGAGAGGACCCCGAATTTCGCGCCAAAAGATCTAGACCAATGCCGACTCAAGGTCAAGGATCAAGGCAATCTGGAGGGGGTCAATTCATGAACAAAAGACGTGGACCACCACAACCACCGGTTCAGCCAGGGTTTCAGAAGAAAGAATGTGATGTCTGCCACCGTATTCATCCAGGAGAATACCGATGGACTACTGGAGCGTGTTTCAGGTGCGGTAAGTTTGGGCACAAGGTTAATGAGTGTCCCACTCCACGACAAGACAAAACCAAACCCGTCAACGCTCGTGTCTTTGCTTTGACCCAATCAGAGGCCGAAGCGTCAGAAGATGTTGTCACAGGTACTATAATGATAAATTCAGTACCTGTTATAGTTTTATTTGATTGTGGGGCTTCTCATTCCTTTATATCTAAAAGATGTGTTAGTAGATTGAGTTCTAAGCCTGAATATCTTAGAGAGCCCTACCGTGTAGCTACCCCAGGAGGGATGGTCCTTACCTCCAACCTTGTACATCGAAATTGCCATGTGGGAATTGATGGGGAATAACTTAAGGCGAATTTAATCCAAATTAACATGAGGGAGTTTGATGTAATTTTGGGTATGGATTGGTTAACCAACAACTATGCTTGTGTGGATTGTCGAAATAAGAAAGTTAAGTTTTGTATTCCGGGAAAAGAGGAGTTTACATTTCAAGGGGGCATGGATAAACCAGTCAAATGTACAACTCCAATGATATCTGCTATGCAAGCTTGGAAAGCCCTCTGTAAAGGTTGTGTGGGTTACTTGGCGAATGTGATTGACACCAAGAAAGAGGGCGTGAACTTGAGCGATATCCCGGTTGTCCAAGAATTCCCGGATGTGTTTCCCGAAGAATTGCCAGGGCTTCCACCGTACCGTGAAATTGAGTTTGAGATTAATGTGATGCCTGGGGAAGCACCAATCTCCAAAGCTCCGTATCGAATGGCTCTGGCAGAATTAAGAGAGCTTAAAGTTCAATTACAAGAATTATTGGACCTCAAGTTTATTCGACCTAGTGTGTCACCGTGGGGTGCTCCGGTGTTATTTGTGAAGAAGAATGATGGGAGTTTGAGGCTTTGTATCGATTATTGGGAATTGAACAAGATTCTATCAAGAATAAGTATCCGCTCCAAGAATTGATGACTTGTTTGACCAACTTAAGGGAGCTCGAGTCTTCTCAAAAATTGATTTGCGTTCGGGGTATCACCAATTGAAGATTAAGTCAGAGGATATCTCCAAGAGTGCTTTTAGAACGAGGTACGGGCATTATGAATTTCTTGTTATGCCTTTTGGACTAACAAATGCCCCTGCCGCTTTTCTGGATTTGATGAACAGGGTTTTTAGGTCTCAACTTGACAAATTTGTGGTGGTGTTCATTGATGACATATTGGTCTATTCTCAAACCAAGGAAGAACATGTTGAGCACTTGAGGACAGTTTTGCAAATCTTAAGGGAGAAGAAACTTTTTGCCAAGTTTAGCAAATGTGAATTTTGGCTAAAAAGTGTTGCTTTCTTGGGGCATGTGATATCGGAAAATGGTGTAACAGTTGATCCGAAAAAGGTAGAAGCAATTGTAGATTGGCCTCAACCGACCAATGTAACGGAGGTTCGGAGTTTTATGGGTTTGGCCGGATACTATAGGAAATTTGTTGAGGGATTTTCATCAATTGCAATACCTTTGACACAGCTGACTCAAAAGAGGGTAAAGTTTGAATGGACCACAGCCTGTGAGAACAGTTTCCAAGAGTTAAAGAGGAAGTTGATCTCGGCACCGGTACTTACACTTCCATCTGGGTCAGGTGGATTCACAGTGTATAGTGATGCTTCGAAACATGGCTTGGGATGCTTGTTAATGCAAAATGGTCGGGTTATCGGATATGCCTCACGCCAATTGAAGAAGTATGAACAGAACTACCCGACTCATGATCTTGAATTGGCGGCTGTAGTGTTTGCTTTGAAGATCTGGAGACATTATCTGTATGGAGAAAAATGTGAGATATTTACAGATAATAAGAGCTTGAAGTATTTGTTTACTCAAAAAGAGTTGAATATGAGACAACGGCGATGGTTGGAACTGTTGAGTGATTACGATTTGGATATTAAATATCATTCCGGAAAGGCGAATAGAGTGGCAGATGCTTTGGGTAGAAAGTCTTCAGGAACATTGGCTTTATTGTTGACCTAATAGAACCAGTTGATTTCGGAGTTTGAGAAACTAGAAATTGAGGTGATTGGCTCAACCGATGGGTTTCTAGCGGCTTTAGTGGCACAACCTTCATTACTTGAGCAAATTAAAGTCGCTCAAGCCAATGATGTTGAATTAAAGAAGAAGAAAGAGCGGATTAAAGAATGCCCACAATCCGACTTTCAACTCCATGATGATGGAAGCTTGTGGTTTCGAAGTAGATTATGTGTACCCGATGATTTCGATTTGAAGAAGGAAGTTTTGAAGGAAGCACATAATTATAAATTTTCTATTCATCCAGGTAGAACAAAAATGTACCAAGACTTGAAAAGAAATTTTTGGTGGAATGGCATGAAGAAAGAAATTGCTGAGTTTGTTTCCAAATGTTTGGTATGCCAACAAGTCAAAGCTGAACATCAACGCCCTGGGGGACTGTTGAAACTGTTGGAGATACCGGTTTGGAAATGGGAACATGTGACTATGGACTTTGTTTGTGGGTTACCGAAGACAAAGACAAATCAAGATACCATATGGGTGATTGTGGATAGACTGACTAAGACCGCTCATTTCTTACCCATGCGATCCACAGCTACCATGGATCAATTAGTCAGTATGTACATGGATAATATTATCCGGTTACATGGTGTGCCTGTCAGTATAGTCTCAGATCGGGATCCAAGATTTATATCTCGATTTTGGGAGAGTTTTAATCAAGTATTGGGGACTAAGGTGACGCTTAGCACCGCGTTTCATCCACAGACAGATGGGCAATCAGAAAGGACCATCCAAACACTTGAGGATATGTTGAGAGCATGTGTTTTGGACTTCAAAGGTAGTTGGGTCGACTACTTGACTCTCATTAAATTTGCCTACAACAACAGTTTCTATGCTAGTATCGGGATGGCACCGTACGAAGCACTGTACGGGAGGAAATGTAGGTCACCTATTTGTTGGGATGAAGTTGGTGAGAAAAGTATTATGGGACCGGATTTGGTACAAGTGACCCTTGAGAAAGTCCCATTGATTCGAGATCATTTAAAAACGGCTCAAGATAGGCAAAAGAGTTGGGCCGGTACAAGAGAAGGCCTTTAGAGTTTCAATGTGGAGATAAAGGTTATCTTCGAGTATCGCCTAACAAACTAGTTATGAGATTTGGCAAGAGTGGGAAGTTAAGTCCACGTTACGTCGGACCGTTTGAAATTTTGGAAAAGATTGGAGATCTTGCATATAGACTTGCCTTGCCACCATCTTTGTCAAGAGTCCACAATGTTTTCCACGTGTCGCAACTAAGGCGATATGTTTCGGATCCCAGTCATGAGATTGAGTTGGAACCATTGGAAGTCCAAGAGGGTTTGTCATATAGGGAATTTCCATTAAGAATTGTGGATCGAAATGAACAAGTGTTGAGACGGAGAACAATTCCCTATGTGAAAGTACAATGGTCGAACCACACTGCTCGTGAAGTAACGTGGGAATTGGAAGAAGAAGTAAAGGAAAAATATCCACATTTGTTTGAGGAACAAGGTATTTTAAGTTTCGAGGCCGAAACTTTTTATAAGGAGGGTAGAATGTAATATTTATGAATTTCATTAAGGACCAATTAATAAATAAGTAAGAGTATAGGGACTATTTTGCAAATTTTGAAAATTGGTCTTGAAACCCTTTGTTTCCTAATTGGGTTTTTCATTCTTTCCTTCTCATTTTCCCCTATTTCCTCTCTTCCTTATTTCCCTACTCTTCCTCTTGATTAGGGCAAGAATCAAGTGTTGATTAAGGAGGGGAAAGGAAGCTCTCTCACTCCAACTCATCTCTAATTAAGGTAAGGAACTTGGTTAGTTCATTTATCAAGCTTAATTTCCTTAGTTAGGATTCTAGAATTGTAGGGTTTGAAACCTTGTTGTCATGATATATGGGTTTAATTCCATAAGATCAAGAACATTAAACTAAGGCTCTTGACATCCATTTGATTAAGGATAGAACATGAATTGATGAACTCAAATCAAATTGTGAGTATAAGGTTGTTGAAGAAAGATATGAGAATAATATGTAAAGGGATTTTAAGAATTAAGGAGTAATGAAGTGTTTGTAGATTAAGAAAGTTGTCTTAAAAGTTTTAGGCTCCATTTGATTGATCTTTGGTTATATATGTGCATATTTTGTAGGAAAGTGAATTGAAGAGGTGGTGGAAATCCTAGAAATCGAGGACTATATTGGATTTTGGTTTAAAGTAAGTGGTTTGATATTCCTTTTTGTTTTAATATGCTTTTGATGAAACATATTTTGAGAACTTGATATATTGTGATATAAGAAAATGGATTGAGCATGTACTATATTATGATTTTGATGTAAACGAATATATGTAAGTGGCTTTTGTGAATGAAAATCATTTTGAGGAATGATTTGAATAATTTTGAAATGTTTGAGCTCTTGAATGTTTAACGATCGATTGGGGGGAACATGTGCCAAATTATTGATTATGGCCCTCCTAGCGGGTTATAGTAGCTAGGAACCCCTTTGTTTGGCATACCTGACGGGTTATAAAAGTTAGGGCTGGATCCAGTATTTTGACCTAAGAGTGAAGTGAATGATTCATGAGCTAAATGACAAATATCCATGTATTTGTAAATGTGATTTGATAAATGATTGTGCCACTTGCTATATGTATATGTGTGTGTGGATTTGAAACGTTTCCAAATGTGATTTTCATGTGTTGAAATGCTTTGTGAAAGTATATAAGGTATAATATGCTCAATCCGATAAAGGAATGTCAAATATCACTTACTGAGCATAGTGTTTGCTCATACCACTATTATTGTCATTTTTGCAGATTTTAAGATTTCCTGTACAGGTTACGTGGACGATCAAAGTGGAGGGAGTGATTTTGTGGACATTGTAATGATGTATAGATATTAGGTATTTTGAATGATGGAATATTGGAACATGTGATTTTTGGATGTTGATATATAGATTTGTAAATGATTTTTTAAGGAAATGTATAGTTTAGGTTGGATATACAGTGTTTTGGTTAGATCAAGATTTGATATATATCAATGTGTAGGTTTGAATTTGATCTTGTGGCAATATTAAGTTAAGATGGTATATATATATATTGATTATCACCAAACGTTTGGTTTACATGTATATCTTGTTGTTGGAATAGAAAACTTTGCAGACAGGGGCTTCGCACGTTTTGGATCCGGTTTCCATGCGTGTGGCCGTGCCACGTCGGATTCGGGGCGTGACAGCCAATCAAATACTCATCCCAACTTCTACTAATATATCCAACCAAAAATATTAATCCAGCCAAGAACTAGGTATGAAATTGTGTTTACTTACCAATATTGGAGTGGGTGGGATTTAACCATGCAAAGAAAAAAAAATTAAGGAGGTAAAATACCAAAAATAAAAGTTTAACAAGTGTATTACAATTCAACTATAGTTTACAAAGTGGCGGTGAATCCTTTGCATCAGAATTAGTGTATCACTCCTTATTATACCTTGGATCAAATCATCATCTAACTTGTTAAAGAATTCAACTTATTTTTCTTGATGATGTGGTCTAATCATGGAGGTGTAAGAGGAGTGATATACCAATTTTGATACAGGATATCAATTCCCGTTTAAAGTTAGTGTTTTGCAATTTTGATAGTAACTTTATGAATTTTAATCAAACTGATGATGGTTACATCTTCTACCAATGTTGGATATTTGCGAATAAATCGTAATGGGTAAATATAGTAATGCAACAAAATATCAAACAAGGGTAAATTACTACTAGCCCAAACATTTTATTTGGTAGTCAAAATTTTCTTGGCTAGATAGGTATAATATCAAACAAGGGTAAATTAATTTAACTGTCCCTCAACTTGGGTTCTCATTTCGTTTTTGTCCTTAATATTTAAAACGTTTTGTGAAGACCTAGGGTCTTAATCTTACTTATTTTGATGTTTAACAAACAATTATGTTTATGCTAATGGTTGAAAAAGTGTTTCAATGTGATAGATATACAAAGAAGCCAAGCATGGAGTATTATCGGTTGAAGAAAGAATTGGAAGTGCAAAAGATATGAAAATATGATATACAAAGAAGCCAAGCATGGAGTATTATCGGTTGAAGAAAGAATTGGAAGTGCAAAAGATATGAAAATATGGTAAATTAGTTTATTTGTGTAAATAGCTCAAGAAGTTGATCTACTCTTTTAATGCTCAAGTAAAAATGTTTTCAAAGTTTTTTTTAATCTTCAAATGATGCTCAAGTAAAAATATTTTCAAAATGTTGTTAGTCCTCAAATGAACTTCAAAAGTAGTAGTAAAAGTGAGGAACACACTTGCACAAAGTCACAAAGAGTTGCACAAATGATTTGGAAAACAAAAATTGAGATTAAGCTGAAGAAATCTGCCAGGGTTCAGTATTTCAATCATATCTCTCTCATTTTAAGTCCAAATAGAGTGATTCCGGTGCCATTAGAAAGCTAAGAGAAAGGGCTACAACTTTCATGTTTTACATTTTTCCAAATTCTGTCAGGATCATATCGACAAATCGGTTAAACGTTTTGGACGACAGTTTCGGACGCCTAAGCTGAGTTTCGGCCGTCCGAAACTATTGTATAAAAAATTACACCCTTTCTGTTGAGTTTCGGACGCTAGTTTCGGACGCCTCCCAGAGTTTCGGCCGTCCGAAACTATGTCTCAAAATTGCCAAACTTTCTGTTGAGTTTCGGACGCCTATTTTGGAGTTTCGGACCCTTCTGCCAGTGTTTTGTATTTTGATCATATCTCTCTCATTTTACATCCAAATTGAATAATTAAGATACCATTGGAAAGCTAAGAGGAAGAGCTACAACTTTGATGTTTTATATTTTTCCAAATTCGGTCCGAAACATATAGAAAAATGGCTGACAAGTTTCGGACGACTTCCTTGGAGTTTCGGACGTCCGAAACTCATAACGGCTAGTTTTTTTAAAAGTCAAATATGAACGTTTTCTTGTCTTTTCTCTTATATTATAAATACTAGCCAATGTTAAAACGTTTTAACAACTCCTCCCTTGATTCTTTGAGCATCTAATCTTGAAAAACACTCTCTACAACTCATACATTTCAATTTGATTTCAAAAGAAACAAAAGATCAAAAGTTTCTTGAGCATTCTTTGAGTTCTTCATCTTATTCTTGAGCTATATAGTTTGAGTTGTAAATTTCATTATAGGAATCATATTGTGAGCTAAACAATATCATATCTACCCAATTTGTGGGATTGTACTTCATCTCTAAACAATTCATTGAAAGTGATTGTAAAAGGTTTCTCAAGTGAGAGTAAAAACCTTGTACACATAGCTTGGAATTGCTAGGGTAAAGGTTGAGCCTTGGTTGAAATCCTAAGTAAGGTTACTTGGGTTGTAAAAGTGGTTCTTTTGATCTTGCCACAAGAAAAGATCAGTTTATAGTGAAGAGGTTGAAATCCTAAGTTGGAAAACTTGGGTAGTGGATGTAGAGTGCTCCAAGGGGGAGACTTGAACCACTCTAAATTGATTGTGTCCTTGATTTCCATTTTCTTTATTTCTCCACTTATTTTGATTTGCCTATGCTTTGGGTTATTGATATTGAAGTGTTGATATTGTGGATTGAATTTGTGGAATATCAATATATATATATCTTACACTTGTTGTGATTCACACTACATACTCATTTGTGTTGGATTTAATTTGGTTAAGAAAATTTAAATTGATTGTTGCACTTAGAATTTTTAGAAACCTAATTCACTCCCCCCCTCTTAGGTTACCTTTAGAGCTTACAATTGGTATCAGAGCTTGGTCTCTAATTAGTTAGGCTTAACAACCTTAGAGTAAAGATTATGGCAACAAACAATGCTATGTTTATGGAGGGACAATCTATTTCTGGGCCCCCAATGTTTAATGGAACCAACTATAGTAGTTGGAGAGATAGGATGGAAATTTACCTTAAATCCATTGACATTGAGATGTGGTACATTGTTGAGGAAGGACCTTATAGGGCTGAAATAACCATAGGGAATGAAACTAGAGAAAAGAAGAGGAGTGAACTTGATGAATATGATAGGAGAAATCTTACTTTGAATGCCAAAGTCACAAATGTCTTATATAACTCCCTAGATGTTAATGAAACATGTAAGATTAATGGATGCAAAAATGCACATGATATTTGGAAGAAACTTTGGGAAATATATGAGGAAGAAACCTCCAAAATCAACAAATGCTTTGAATGTAACCAACTTGGTCATTTTGTGGCAGATTGTACAAGGAGAAAGAAGGAGTTTAAAAATGACAAGAATGACAAAGGAAGAAGCTTCAAAGTCACATGGGATGATGACCAATCCAAACAAGAAATTGAAGAAGAAGAGGAAGGAGTTGCACACATGTGCTTTATGGGATTTGAAGACCATGAGGTAAGTACTTCTTCTAGTGATAATGATGATGATAATTGCTATGATCAAGATGAACTTGAATTGTACATTGCTAGATTAGTAGATGAGTTAAAGAAAACCAAGACTCAAAACAAGAAGCTTAAGGCCAAAGTGGAAGAAATCACCTCATGTAATCAAGAGTTAATCACTAAGTATGATTGTGTAGTAAAAGAAAACTGTACATTAAAAACTGAAAATAAAAAGTTAACAATAGAGAGTAATAAGGTTAGGGAAGAAGTTAAAAAGCATGATGAAGTTAAGAAAGAACACATAGGATTAAGGAAGAGAATTGAAGACCTTAGTGAGTGTTTAGCTAAATTAACACAAGGCAAGGAGAATTTAGAAAAACTGTTAGGAAATCAAAGAATGGAAAATAGTAAATTTGGATTAGGATATTCTCATGAGATAGGTAATCAAAGCTTAACCTCCAAAACTGTAAAAACTGCTCACACATCACATAATCATGAAAAAGGAGTAGAAGATTGTAAAAATAGACCTCACCAATATCATGAACATGGAATGCATAACACATATAACCAAAGATATGGATATGAGAGGTATAACTTTGAACCTAGGTTTAACAATGTTAGGCCTCACTATAGGACTTCACATTCATTTAAATATCATGTGATATGTGATTATTGTTGTAAAAAGGGGCATACCTCTAGGAAATGTTTTGCAAGAATGGATGTTGAAAATGGATCAAAAACATGGATAAGAAAAGATATCAATGATGTAAGAACTTAAGTGCATTGATTATTGAATATAGATATGTTTAAAAACTCAAGACACATGATCAAAAATTCCTTATTGTTTAATATTTTTGGAAAAGATGAAAAAGGGAAAAATAATTGGATTAGTGCATACTAGTGCATGTGTTAGATCTTTTAATATGTTTCAAGATGTAGCTTTGTGTTTGGGAAACATTTTGAATTTACAATTTGTTTTTGTATTGAAGAATGCATTTTAGGATCTCTTCAAGATGGTACACTTACAATAAAAACTTCATATCTTAAGTGACAATGAATTGCATAATAGTGTTGCACATTTGCATTCTAGTTTTGTGGCTTTGAAAGAATGTCAATTCCTTGATAATTTCTTTATTTTTAGGAAGCATCCTTTGAATGCTAATTTTATGGAAAATATATCTTTCATTAAATCCAATTAGATCCTTGAAAATTCTCATGAAGTGATTCAAGTATGGAAAGATTGTGTTAAACTTTTATATGATGACTACTTTGAGCATATTGAGTGTTTATTTAGAGATACTAGAGTTTGGGTTCCTATATGTGAGTCACTTGCAAAATAAACACATAAGGGTAAATTGGAAGGGCAAGTTGAAATGCTTAAAACTCTAAGTGTCTTACATGAAATTGATTTTCAGTTTTGAATACTTGTGGTATGTTGAATATATCAAACATTTTATGATGTTCTTGCATATAGAGTGTGTTATTTTCTCTCAAGGAAAGTATGGACAAAACAAATTTCATGAATTCGATTCATTTGAGTAAAGAAAATGATTTCCAACTTTGTTCATTTCTTTTTTCAATTCATGCCTGAATACAAATCAACTTGTTGATTTTAAATGGTGAGTTTTGTGAAGAAAATTGTTTGGTATTTGTGCTAACATCAAGAAAATGAATGAGAATCAAGCATGGCAATCAAACATTAGAAGTCATGGTGGACTTGAAGTTATTTTTTTGAAATATAGCAATGTGATTGAGAATGTGCTTTTGATTGATGACTTGAAATTCAACTTGATTAGTATAAGTCAAATATGTGATAAATTTCTTGATGTATTGTTCAAAAAGATGGAAAAATCATTCTTACCTATTCTAGGCATAACAATGTGTATATACTTCATTTGTGTGCTATTATGGTACAAGACATGAATTGTCTTAGTGCACATGACACAACTTTGTTTTGGCATAGAAGGCTAGCTCATGTAGGAATAGATCACATAAATGATCTAGTAACTAAAGAACTAGTTAGAGGCTTACCTAAACAAAAATGTGAAAAAGACAAAATTTGTGATTCATGCTAATATGGAAAACAAGCTAGAAGTACATTCAAACCTAAAAACATGGAAACTACTTCTAAACCTTTGGAGTTAATAAATATGAATTTGTTTGGACCATCACAAACTACAAGTTTAGGTGGCAAAAAGATATGCGTTTGTAATAATAGATGACTATTCTAGGCTAATTGGATAACATTTTTGGCACATAAAAGTGATACCTTTAAAGAACATGCAAGATTGTGTAAAAAGGGTCAAAACGAGCTAAGTGAAATATGGATGGAGTTTTTGTGGAGATATTTCCTTACGTCATCAAGTACAAGAAAGGCAAAGAAGATGTTGTGACATATACACTCTCAAGGAGGTACTCTCTTATCTCTACACTTGATGCAAAGATTCTTGTTTTTGAACTTGATAAGGAATTGTATCTTATTGATTTTTGATTTGTGTGAAGGCTTATCAAGCTTGTGAAAAATATGCTATAGGAAAGATCTATAGGCATGATCGGTTTATGTTTAAGAGAAAATAAGTTGTGCATTCCAAATTGCTTATTACGTGACTTGTTGGTTAGAGAAGCACATAGGGGTGGTTTAATGGGACATTTTGGAGTTGCTAAGACTTTGTCTATTTTGCAAGAACAGTTATTTATCCCATTATTCATCTTGTTTAATCATTCATGGATTTTGCCATCTTCTTTGGTGGAAATATAATTATGCATTAGTTTCTATGCTTATTGTGAATGACAAATGATAATGTGCTAGAATTCAATCATGTGCAAATCATTCACACTTAATACCTCAAAGGAAAGGTAAAACATGGATTGCGGTACCCTAGGATTTGCATTAGTCATTTGTGTTTAATTATTGAAATTTTGATGTTCATTATCTAATTCCTTCAATTGTTTAACCATTATTGGATTTAGTGAAAGCTTAAATTGTGCATTAATATCTATGGTGATCATGATACATTGTGCATTTGGTATATTGTGCAAAATGGTGCTATAGGTTGTTTGGAAACTTTGAAAATTGGTATATTGTGTATTGTGCAAATTGAGGTTATATTGTACATTAGGGTTGCAACCTTTGCAATACATTATATTGTGCATATTTTTGTGACTTGTATTGGATTGTAAACATTTGAGAAGATTTCCTTTTTCAATTGGCATTATGACGGCCTTGTGCATTTCAATTGGCATTAGAGTACAATCATGTGATTAATGAGAAAGCTTGATAAGTTTACTATGTTTTTCTTATGATTCATTATTAATGAAGATGATGGTATTAATTTGGTATCATTCTTGGTTTAATTTGGTATCCATGTTGTTTTAGACATTTATGATCTTTTCTATCTTCCTTGGTGAAAAATTGATTATACTTTAGTATCTATGACTCTTGTGAATGTCATATGATTGTATACTTATATGTTGTGCATTGAATTTTTGTCAAAATTTTGGGTTGTTGGCATGTGGAATTAGTCTATAAACAAAGGAAACTCTGCCAAAATTTTTACAAAATTTCCTATACTTAACTTTTTTTTATTATGCCTAGCCACCCATTAGGTTGCAAGGAGTGGAAAGGTAGTCCTAAGATATGATGTTGTTTCCTTAACACTATATATTGTTCACCATGCAAAGGAAACAAGGTAAATAAAAAATGAGGTGTATGGTTTATATGTGTTCACATTCTTATTTTCACATTCTTATTTTGATGATATCAAAAAGGGGAGAAAAATAAAGGGGAAGAAGAATATTAGAAAAGAGAAAGCATACAATGAAATGGAAGTATACACATAGGGGGAGAAGATATTCTAAGGGGAGAAAAATATACATAGGTATAAGTTATAAAAATGAACATGAAAGGGGGAGAAATATAGAATGAAAGCGTGAGAAAAATATGTTGTTTGAGAAAAAGAAAAACAAAAGAATGAAAGGGGAAGATAAATATGTTATGAAATCATATTATTTTTAGCTCACTTATTTTATTGATGCCAAAGGGGAGAAAGGTATATTATTTATCATGTCATTTTAACTTTCTTAGTTTGATGATGCCAAAAGGGGGAGAAATATATTAAAAAACAAGGAAAAGAAAAAGAAACAAAATAGAATGAAGTAAAGAAAAATGGTATCATGTTGGCTTTAAGATCACTTATTTTGTTGATGACAAAAGGGGGAGAAAAATATGTAATTAAGTGATGAAATTCATTAGTTGAAAGATGATAGGGGGAGAAATGAATATACTTTTAAAAGTTAGAAATTAGAAAAATAGCAAGGTGGGAAAAATAAAAAGAAAAGGAAGTACACATGTAGGGGGAGCATTTATCAAAATAGGTTTACTTCAACAAAATGTATGTTTTTGCACTTATTATTTATTCCATCACATAATTGGTTTGTCATCATCAAAAAGGGGGAGATTGTGAAGACCTAGGGTCTTAATCTTACTTATTTTGATGTTTAACAAACAATTATGTTTATGCTAATGGTTGAAAAAGTGTTTCAATGTGATAGATATACAAAGAAGCCAAGCATGGAGTATTATCGGTTGAAGAAAGAATTGGAAGTGCAAAAGATATGAAAATATGATATACAAAGAAGCCAAGCATGGAGTATTATCGGTTGAAGAAAGAATTGGAAATGCAAAAGATATGAAAATATGGTAAATTAGTTTATTTGTGTAAATAGCTCAAGAAGTTGATCTACTCTTTTAATGCTCAAGTAAAAATGTTTTCAAAGTTTTTTTTAATCTTCAAATGATGCTCAAGTAAAAATATTTTCAAAATGTTGTTAGTCCTCAAATGAACTTCAAAAGTAGTAGTAAAAGTGAGGAACACACTTGCACAAAGTCACAAAGAGTTGCACAAATGATTTGGAAAACAAAAATTGAGATTAAGCTGAAGAAATCTGCCAGGGTTCAGTATTTCAATCATATCTCTCTCATTTTAAGTCCAAATAGAGTGATTCCGGTGCCATTAGAAAGCTAAGAGAAAGGGCTACAACTTTCATGTTTTACATTTTTCCAAATTCTGTCAGGCTCATATCGACAAATCGGTTAAACGTTTTGGACGACAGTTTCGGACGCCTAAGCTGAGTTTCGGCCGTCCGAAACTATTGTATAAAAAATTACACCCTTTCTGTTGAGTTTCGGACGCTAGTTTCGGACGCCTCCCAGAGTTTCGGCCGTCCAAAACTATGTCTCAAAATTGCCAAACTTTCTGTTGAGTTTCGGACGCCTATTTTGGAGTTTCGGACCCTTCTGCCAGTGTTTTGTATTTTGATCATATCTCTCTCATTTTACATCCAAATTGAATAATTAAGATACCATTGGAAAGCTAAGAGGAAGAGCTACAACTTTGATGTTTTATATTTTTCCAAATTCGGTCCGAAACATATAGAACAATGGCTGACAAGTTTCGGACGACTTCCTTGGAGTTTCGGACGTCCGAAACTCATAACGGCTAGTTTTTTTAAAAGTCAAATATGAACGTTTTCTTGTCTTTTCTCTTATATTATAAATACTAGCCAATGTTAAAACGTTTTAACAACTCCTCCCTTGATTCTTTGAGCATCTAATCTTGAAAAACACTCTCTACAACTCATACATTTCAATTTGATTTCAAAAGAAACAAAAGATCAAAAGTTTCTTGAGCATTCTTTGAGTTCTTCACGTTTAACAAATGATTTGGAAAACAAAAATTGAGATTAAGCTGAAGAAATCTGCCAGGGTTCAGTATTTCAATCATATCTCTCTCATTTTAAGTCCAAATAGAGTGATTCTGGTGCCATTAGAAAGCTAAGAGAAAGGGCTACAACTTTCATGTTTTACATTTTTCCAAATTCTGTCAGGATCATATCGACAAATCGGTTAAACGTTTTGGACGACAGTTTCGGACGCCTAAGCTGAGTTTCGGCCGTCCGAAACTATTGTATAAAAAATTACACCCTTTCTGTTGAGTTTCGGACGCTAGTTTCGGACGCCTCCCAGAGTTTCGGCCGTCCGAAACTATGTCTCAAAATTGCCAAACTTTCTGTTGAGTTTCGGACGCCTATTTTGGAGTTTCGGACCCTTCTGCCAGTGTTTTGTATTTTGATCATATCTCTCTCATTTTACATCCAAATTGAATAATTTAGATACCATTGGAAAGCTAAGAGGAAGAGCTACAACGTTGATGTTTTATAGTTTTCCAAATTCGGTCCGAAACATATAGAAAAATGGCTGACAAGTTTCGGACGACTTCCTTGGAGTTTCGGACGTCCGAAACTCATAACGGCTAGTTTTTTTAAAAGTCAAATATGAACGTTTTCTTGTCTTTTCTCTTATATTATAAATACTAGCCAATGTTAAAACGTTTTAACAACTCCTCCCTTGATTCTTTGAGCATCTAATCTTGAAAAACACTCTCTACAACTCATACATTTCAATTTGATTTCAAAAGAAACAAAAGATCAAAAGTTTCTTGAGCATTCTTTGAGTTCTTCATCTTATTCTTGAGCTATATAGTTTGAGTTGTAAATTTCATTATAGGAATCATATTGTGAGCTAAACAATATCATATCTACCCAATTTGTGGGATTGTACTTCATCTCTAAACAATTCATTGAAAGTGATTGTAAAAGGTTTCTCAAGTGAGAGTAAAAACCTTGTACACATAGCTTGGAATTGCTAGGGTAAAGGTTGAGCCTTGGTTGAAATCCTAAGTAAGGTTACTTGGGTTGTAAAAGTGGTTCTTTTGATCTTGCCACAAGAAAAGATCAGTTTATAGTGAAGAGGTTGAAATCCTAAGTTGGAAAACTTGGGTAGTGGATGTAGAGTGCTCCAAGGGGGAGACTTGAACCACTCTAAATTGATTGTGTCCTTGATTTCCATTTTCTTTATTTCTGCACTTATTTTGATTTGCCTATGCTTTGGGTTATTGATATTGAAGTGTTGATATTGTGGATTGAATTTGTGGAATATCAATATATATATATCTTACACTTGTTGTGATTCACACTACATACTCATTTGTGTTGGATTTAATTTGGTTAAGAAAATTTAAATTGATTGTTGCACTTAGAATTTTTAGAAACCTAATTCACCCCCTCCTCTTAGGTTACCTTTAGAGCTTACAATTGGTATCAGAGCTTGGTCTCTAATTAGTTAGGCTTAACAACCTTAGAGTAAAGATTATGGCAACAAACAATGCTATGTTTATGGAGGGACAATCTATTTCTGGGCCCCCAATGTTTAATGGAACCAACTATAGTAGTTGGAGAGATAGGATGGAAATTTACCTTAAATCCATTGACATTGAGATGTGGTACATTGTTGAGGAAGGACCTTATAGGGCTGAAATAAACATAGGGAATGAAACTAGAGAAAAGAAGAGGAGTGAACTTGATGAATATGATAGGAGAAATCTTACTTTGAATGCCAAAGTCACAAATGTCTTATATAACTCCCTAGATGTTAATGAAGCATGTAAGATTAATGGATGCAAAAATGCACATGATATTTGGAAGAAACTTTGGGAAATATATGAGGAAGAAACCTCCAAAATCAACAAATGCTTTGAATGTAACCAACTTGGTCATTTTGTGGCAGATTGTACAAGGAGAAAGAAGGAGTTTAAAAATGACAAGAATGACAAAGGAAGAAGCTTCAAAGTCACATGGGATGATGACCAATCCAAACAAGAAATTGAAGAAGAAGAGGAAGGAGTTGCACACATGTGCTTTATGGGATTTGAAGACCATGAGGTAAGTACTTCTTCTAGTGATAATGATGATGATAATTGCTATGATCAAGATGAACTTGAATTGTACATTGCTAGATTAGTAGATGAGTTAAAGAAAACCAAGACTCAAAACAAGAAGCTTAAGGCCAAAGTGGAAGAAATCACCTCATGTAATCAAGAGTTAATCACTAAGTATGATTGTGTAGTAAAAGAAAACTGTACATTAAAAACTGAAAATGAAAAGTTAACAATAGAGAGTAATAAGGTTAGGGAAGAAGTTAAAAAGCATGATGAAGTTAAGAAAGAACACATAGGATTAAGGAAGAGAATTGAAGACCTTAGTGAGTGTTTAGCTAAATTCACACAAGGCAAGGAGAATTTAGAAAAACTGTTAGGAAATCAAAGAATGGAAAATAGTAAATTTGGATTAGGATATTCTCATGAGATAGGTAATCAAAGCTTAACCTCCAAAACTGTAAAAACTGCTCACACATCACATAATCATGAAAAAGGAGTAGAAGATTGTAAAAATAGACCTCACCAATATCATGAACATGGAATGCATAACACATATAACCAAAGATATGGATATGAGAGGTATAACTTTGAACCTAGGTTTAACAATGTTAGGCCTCACTATAGGACTTCACATTCATTTAAATATCATGTGATATGTGATTATTGTTGTAAAAAGGGACATACCTCTAGGAAATGTTTTGCAAGAATGGATGTTGAAAATGGATCAAAAACATGGATAAGAAAAGATATCAATGATGTAAGAACTTAAGTGCATTGATTATTGAATATAGATATGTTTAAAAACTCAAGACACATGATCAAAAATTCCTTATTGTTTAATATTTTTGGAAAAGATGAAAAAGGGAAAAATAATTGGATTAGTGCATACTAGTGCATGTGTTAGATCTTTTAATATGTTTCAAGATGTAGCTTTGTGTTTGGGAAACATTTTGAATTTACAATTTGTTTTTGTATTGAAGAATGCATTTTAGGATCTCTTCAAGATGGTACACTTACAATAAAAACTTCATATCTTAAGTGACAATGAATTGCATAATAGTGTTGCACATTTGCATTCTAGTTTTGTGGCTTTGAAAGAATGTCAATTCCTTGATAATTTCTTTATTTTTAGGAAGCATCCTTTGAATGCTAATTTTATGGAAAATATATCTTTCATTAAATCCAATTAGATCCTTGAAAATTCTCATGAAGTGATTCAAGTATGGAAAGATTGTGTTAAACTTTTATATGATGACTACTTTGAGCATATTGAGTGTTTATTTAGAGATACTAGAGTTTGGGTTCCTATATGTGAGTCACTTGCAAAATAAACACATAAGGGTAAATTGGAAGGGCAAGTTGAAATGCTTAAAACTCTAAGTGTCTTACATGAAATTGATTTTCAGTTTTGAATACTTGTGGTATGTTGAATATATCAAACATTTTATGATGTTCTTGCATAGAGAGTGTGTTATTTTCTCTCAAGGAAAGTATGGACAAAACAAATTTCATGAATTCGATTCATTTGAGTAAAGAAAATGATTTCCAACTTTGTTTATTTCTTTTTTCAATTCATGCCTGAATACAAATCAACTTGTTGATTTTAAATGGTGAGTTTTGTGAAGAAAATTGTTTGGTATTTGTGCTAACATCAAGAAAATGAATGAGAATCAAGCATGGCAATCAAACATTAGAAGTCATGGTGGACTTGAAGTTATTTTTTTGAAATATAGCAATGTGATTGAGAATGTGCTTTTGATTGATGACTTGAAATTCAACTTGATTAGTATAAGTCAAATATGTGATAAATTTCTTGATGTATTGTTCAAAATGATGGAAAAATCATTCTTACCTATTCTAGGCATAACAATGTGTATATACTTCATTTGTGTGCTATTATGGTACAAGACATGAATTGTCTTAGTGCACATGACACAACTTTGTTTTGGCATAGAAGGCTAGCTCATGTAGGAATAGATCACATAAATGATCTAGTAACTAAAGAACTAGTTAGAGGCTTACCTAAACAAAAATGTGAAAAAGACAAAATTTGTGATTCATGCTAATATGGAAAACAAACTAGAAGTACATTCAAACCTAAAAACATGGAAACTACTTCTAAACCTTTGGAGTTAATAAATATGAATTTGTTTGGACCATCACAAACTACAAGTTTAGGTGGCAAAAAGATATGCGTTTGTAATAATAGATGACTATTCTAGGCTAATTGGATAACATTTTTGGCACATAAAAGTGATACATTTAAAGAACATGCAAGATTGTGTAAAAAGGGTCAAAACGAGCTAAGTGAAATATGGATGGAGTTTTTGTGGAGATATTTCCTTACGTCATCAAGTACAAGAAAGGCAAAGAAGATGTTGTGACATATACACTCTCAAGGAGGTACTCTCTTATCTCTACACTTGATGCAAAGATTCTTGTTTTTGAACTTGATAAGGAATTGTATCTTATTGATTTTTGATTTGTGTGAAGGCTTATCAAGCTTGTGAAAAATATGCTATAGGAAAGATCTATAGGCATGATCGGTTTATGTTTAAGAGAAAATAAGTTGTGTATTCCAAATTGCTTATTACGTGACTTGTTGGTTAGAGAAGCACATAGGGGTGGTTTAATGGGACATTTTGGAGTTGCTAAGACTTTGTCTATTTTGCAAGAACAGTTATTTATCCCATTATTCATCTTGTTTAATCATTCATGGATTTTGCCATCTTCTTTGGTGGAAATATAATTATGCATTAGTTTCTATGCTTATTGTGAATGACAAATGATAATGTGCTAGAATTCAATCATGTGCAAATCATTCACACTTAATACCTCAAAGGAAAGGTAAAACATGGATTGTGGTACCCTAGGATTTGCATTAGTCATTTGTGTTTAATTATTGAAATTTTGATGTTCATTATCTAATTCCTTCAATTGTTTAACCATTATTGGATTTAGTGAAAGCTTAAATTGTGCATTAATATCTATGGTGATCATGATACATTGTGCATTTGGTATATTGTGCAAAATGGTGCTATAGGTTGTTTGGAAACTTTGAAAATTGGTATATTGTGTATTGTGCAAATTGAGGTTATATTGTACATTAGGGTTGCAACCTTTGCAATACATTATATTGTGCATATTTTTGTGACTTGTATTGGATTGTAAACATTTGAGAAGATTTCCTTTTTCAATTGGCATTATGACGGCCTTGTGCATTTCAATTGGCATTAGAGTACAATCATGTGATTAATGAGAAAGCTTGATAAGTTTACTATGTTTTTCTTATGATTCATTATTAATGAAGATGATGGTATTAATTTGGTATCATTCTTGGTTTAATTTGGTATCCATGTTGTTTTAGACATTTATGATCTTTTCTATCTTCCTTGGTGAAAAATTGATTATACTTTAGTATCTATGACTCTTGTGAATGTCATATGATTGTATACTTATATGTTGTGCATTGAATTTTTGTCAAAATTTTGGGTTGTTGGCATGTGGAATTAGTCTATAAACAAAGGAAACTCTGCCAAAATTTTTACAAAATTTCCTATACTTAACTTTTTTTTATTATGCCTAGCCACCCATTAGGTTGCAAGGAGTGGAAAGGTAGTCCTAAGATATGATGTTGTTTCCTTAACACTATATATTGTTCACCATGCAAAGGAAACAAGGTAAATAAAAAATGAGGTGTATGGTTTATATGTGTTCACATTCTTATTTTCACATTCTTATTTTGATGATATCAAAAAGGGGAGAAAAATAAAGGGGAAGAAGAATATTAGAAAAGAGAAAGCATACAATGAAATGGAAGTATACACATAGGGGGAGAAGATATTCTAAGGGGAGAAAAATATACATAGGTATAAGTTATAAAAATGAACATGAAAGGGGGAGAAATATAGAATGAAAGCGTGAAAAAGATATGTTGTTTGAGAAAAAGAAAAACAAAAGAATGAAAGGGGAAGATAAATATGTTATGAAATCATATTATTTTTAGCTCACTTATTTTATTGATGCCAAAGGGGAGAAAGGTATATTATTTATCATGTCATTTTAACTTTCTTAGTTTGATGATGCCAAAAGGGGGAGAAATATATTAAAGAACAAGGAAAAGAAAAAGAAACAAAATAGAATGAAGTAAAGAAAAATGGTATCATGTTGGCTTTAAGATCACTTATTTTGTTGATGACAAAAGGGGGAGAAAAATATGTAATTAAGTGATGAAATTCATTAGTTGAAAGATGATAGGGGGAGAAATGAATATACTTTTAAAAGTTAGAAATTAGAAAAATAGCAAGGTGGGAAAAGTAAAAAGAAAAGGAAGTACATATGTAGGGGGAGCATTTATCAAAATAGGTTTACTTCAACAAAATGTATGTTTTTGCACTTATTATTTATTCCATCACATAATTGGTTTGTCATCATCAAAAAGGGGGAGATTGTGAAGACCTAGGGTCTTAATCTTACTTATTTTGATGTTTAACAAACAATTATGTTTATGCTAATGGTTGAAAAAGTGTTTCAATGTGATAGATATACAAAGAAGCCAAGCATGGAGTATTATCGGTTGAAGAAAGAATTGGAAGTGCAAAAGATATGAAAATATGATATACAAAGAAGCCAAGCATGGAGTATTATCGGTTGAAGAAAGAATTGGAAGTGCAAAAGATATGAAAATATGGTAAATTAGTTTATTTGTGTAAATAGCTCAAGAAGTTGATCTACTCTTTTAATGCTCAAGTAAAAATGTTTTCAAAGTTTTTTTTAATCTTCAAATGATGCTCAAGTAAAAATATTTTCAAAATGTTGTTAGTTCTCAAATGAACTTCAAAAGTAGTAGTAAAAGTGAGGAACACACTTGCACAAAGTCACAAAGAGTTGCACAAATGATTTGGAAAACAAAAATTGAGATTAAGCTGAAGAAATCTGCCAGGGTTCAGTATTTCAATCATATCTCTCTCATTTTAAGTCCAAATAGAGTGATTCCGGTGCCATTAGAAAGCTAAGAGAAAGGGCTACAACTTTCATGTTTTACATTTTTCCAAATTCTGTCAGGATCATATCGACAAATCGGTTAAACTTTTTGGACGACAGTTTCGGACGCCTAAGCTGAGTTTCGGCCGTCCGAAACTATTGTATAAAAAATTACACCCTTTCTGATGAGTTTCGGACGCTAGTTTCGGACGCCTCCCAGAGTTTCGGCCGTCCGAAACTATGTCTCAAAATTGCCAAACTTTCTGTTGAGTTTCGGACGCCTATTTTGGAGTTTCGGACCCTTCTGCCAGTGTTTTGTATTTTGATCATATCTCTCTCATTTTACATCCAAATTGACTAATTAAGATACCATTGGAAAGCTAAGAGGAAGAGCTACAACTTTGATGTTTTATATGTTTCCAAATTCGGTCCGAAACATATAGAAAAATGGCTGACAAGTTTCGGACGACTTCCTTGGAGTTTCGGACGTCCGAAACTCATAACGGCTAGTTTTTTTAAAAGTCAAATATGAACGTTTTCTTGTCTTTTCTCTTATATTATAAATACTAGCCAATGTTAAAACGTTTTAACAACTCCTCCCTTGATTCTTTGAGCATCTAATCTTGAAAAACACTCTCTACAACTCATACATTTCAATTTGATTTCAAAAGAAACAAAAGATCAAAAGTTTCTTGAGCATTCTTTGAGTTCTTCATCTTATTCTTGAGCTATATAGTTTGAGTTGTAAATTTCATTATAGGAATCATATTGTGAGCTAAACAATATCATATCTACCCAATTTGTGGGATTGTACTTCATCTCTAAACAATTCATTGAAAGTGATTGTAACAGGTTTCTCAAGTGAGAGTAAAAACCTTGTACACATAGCTTGGAATTGCTAGGGTAAAGGTTGAGCCTTGGTTGAAATCCTAAGTAAGGTTACTTGGGTTGTAAAAGTGGTTCTTTTGATCTTGCCACAAGAAAAGATCAGTTTATAGTGAAGAGGTTGAAATCCTAAGTTGGAAAACTTGGGTAGTGGATGTAGAGTGCTCCAAGGGGGAGACTTGAACCACTCTAAATTGATTGTGTCCTTGATTTCCATTTTCTTTATTTCTGCACTTATTTTGATTTGCCTATGCTTTGGGTTATTGATATTGAAGTGTTGATATTGTGGATTGAATTTGTGGAATATCAATATATATATATATATATCTTACACTTGTTGTGATTCACACTACATACTCATTTGTGTTGGATTTAATTTGGTTAAGAAAATTTAAATTGATTGTTGCACTTAGAATTTTTAGAAACCTAATTCACCCCCCCCTCTTAGGTTACCTTTAGAGCTTACACGTTTCATTTTCGTCCCTTATATTGCATTTGTACTTTTCAATGGTCATTTGTTTATTCTTCATGTTAGAAAAATTCAATTTCGATGACCATTTAATATGCATATATCTAATTTATTAATTTGTATGCCCTTCTATTTGTTATATATGTGCTAAATATTTATTTAAGTTAAATTTTAAGTGGAAAAAAATGGATGAAGGACGATTTTAAATCAAATTATAATATGAAGGACGACAATGGAATGTTTTAAAGATTATGGACAAAAACGAAATGAACCCCCAAGTTAAGGGATGATTGAAGTAATTTACCTATCAAACAATTTATTATGGTCATGAAGAAATTAATTTAAATGGATACAAATATTATAAAATATAATCCAAATTTGTTAATAATAGATGAAAATATTGTACATCATGAGGCACCAGTGAAGACGAAAGTAAAGCCTTTTCCAAACCCTGACTAAATAATGTGTGGAATTTCATATCAAGATGTGCATTGATCTGAAATTCGTGGTTAAAATGTTAAATTAGATTGATTAAAATCTCCAGCAAAATTCAATAGCATGCTTAATAATTAATTGAATTCAATGTACTATTTCTCCACAGAAGAAAAAAAAAGGAATGCAAATTGTTTTTTACATTCCAATTGATCATATTTCTATTATATTTGAGTTATAATTCACTTCCAACTCTAATTAATCCTAGTGAGATAGCATGCACATCTTAATTGATTCATATTCATCAGATTTATTCCCCAAATTATATATATAGGAGTGGATATTGTTTGACTTAATCTCACTAATTAATTAATCCCACGTAAGCAAATTTATCCATATCATTATTAATTTTTTGTAGATAAAGTTAACAACGTTGGACGACAACTTATCCTCTTCTATATATTTGTACAATTTCAGAAAGACTGTTCTATTGCCAATTTTAATGAATATAATAAATAATAAAAAATAAAAAATAAAAAGTTATATATCAAGAGATAAAAGGTGTTTAATGTACGATAAAACAAAATTTTAAATAAGGAAATAATTTCTTAATAATATCTCTTTATCAATTTCTTAATTAACAGAATTTGATCCAAAAGAAAGTTACTTATAAGAAACTTGTCTAAAATCCAATTTTTTTTAGGCTATGTTTGGATTGAGGGAAAGGGAGGGAAATAAAATGAAAGGAAAATGACGGATTAGAATTTTTGGGTTTGGATATTTTTTTAGGGAGGGAAAGGAAAGGAGAGGAAAGGGAGGAAAATGGAGGGTTAGATATAACTAGTTTAGTCCATATCTTTTTCCGTCCAAACGTGGGTGGAAACGGAAAGAAACGATAATTCTTTTATAATTAATAATTTATTATTCTAAATTTATCCTTCTAACGTAAATTTTAATTTAAAATTACAACGTAAATTATCATTTAAAACTTATAGGACAAACTTGGAGGCAATCTTTCAATCTTAGTACAATTGATATTACTACCAACATTTATTAGAATATTATTAGAATTTTATTTGATGTCTAAAACTTTATTAACTTCTAATTGGTTGCAAGATTATAAAATTATTATTTCATAATAAACTAGAATTTCAATATATTACAAATTCAAGCTACCCATAAAATAATAATAGAGTTCTACTCTATTTAAATTTGATTTAATTTACAAAATTTTACTAATTTCGATATTTTTTAATTTAATAAACTTTTAACTACCAAATTTATGCTACAAGAATATCAAAACTCTAAAATAATTTAGCTATAATAGAATATTTATTTTATCTAGGTTTTAATCATCATCCAATATAAAGATATAGATATACAATATTATACTATAAAACATCATCAAAGCTATCAGTAAATAATAGTTTTAGATTTTTCACACAAAAATAACAAGTTTATCTCAAATTAATAAATTTTTTATTAGATTGTTGTGTCTATATATTTTTATTTTATTGATTATATGATTTTCTTTTTTTTCCTTGTGATTGATATATCTCCATTCTTATACCTTTATAAAAGAAAATACAGACTAAATTAAATTACATTTACTTAACAAAGGATAGACCAAGACTACCAAAAGAAATCCAAACTCTAAAATAATTTAGCTATAAAAAAATTATTTTATCTAAGTTTACATCATACTATATTTTAGCTATATATACAATATCATACTATAAAACATCATCAAAAAAGATATCCATAAATAATAGTTTTAGATTTTTCACATAATATTTTTAGTATTTCCTTTCCTTTCTTTTCCTTTCTTTCCCAATTTATCCAAACAGTTTGGAAGGAAATCAGTTTCCTCTACTCTACTTTCTTTTCCTTTCCTTTCCCTCCCATTCCCTCAATCCAAACATAGCCTTAAAGTTGTTTTAATCCTCTATATAGATCAGTTTATATTTTATAAATAGCAGAAATAACCTCCAAAACTTTTAGTCCTATTCACAATTCTTTTCTTATTTTGTGGTAATTTTGCCTAGTTTTTTTTTATTAATTTTTCTATTCAAGTATTACATGCATGCATGGATAATCCATGAATTGTTTCATTAATTAATTAAATTGGCAATTAATTAATTTGGCAATTAATTATATTTATCTGATTATGCATTTAGGCGACATCTACTTATGATTGCATTAAATATTGTTAGTGTTAAATTCATTTTCTCTCATATAGACTCTGAATTTATCCATGCACTAAATAAGTACATGCACCAATATTGATATACAAAATTACACAAAGAATGGATTAAGGATAAGGGATTAATTATATATATATATATATATATATATTCAAATTCAGCCTATTAATTTATATATATATATATATATATATATGAAATGTGCATTTTTTTTGTTCGTCATGCATGCTAATTTCTGATTTTTGAAAACTCATAATCAATTTTATTTTCCACAAACGGTTGTTTTTGTTTCTTAATGTATGATTCTTGAATTCTTATTAAGTGATCGTTGAATTATTTAGGAAAAAAATCATGTAAGAAAAGTTCATGGCTCGACTTCCATTGGTGTTTTTGATTGTTGCACTAGTGCATATATTTTCACAAACTTATGCACAGGAGGATCCATATACTATTGAATTACCTTCAAGTTTTGGAATAAGAAAGTTCAACCGAAGCAGTTTTCCTTCAGGTTTTATATTTGGTGCAGCATCCTCTGCTTATCAGGTGTGTAAATTTGAGAGTATTCATTTTCCTTATTTTGTTTTGTTTTGGTTATTCTTCTTCATACTATTTTTAATTTGATCCATGATGGAAAGTATGACATAATAGAAAGTGAGACAAAGTTTTACATTTTTTTTTTGTTTTGATTTTCCTTTTTCATACTATTTTTAATTAGCATAATTCATGATGTAAAGTTTGACAAAGTTTTATGTAATCTATCATAGAAAGTGTGAAAAAGTTTTACAATTATTTTTTTGTTTTGATTTTTCTTTTTCTTACTATTTTTAATATGATGCACGATGGAAAGTTAGACAAAGTTTTATCTAATCTATCGTAGAAAGGGTGAAAAAGTTTTACAAATTTTTTTGTTTTGCCTTTGTTTTTTTATACTATTTTTAATATGATCCATTATGCAAATTTTGACAAAGTTTTCGAAATTTTACAATTTTTTTTGCTTTGCTTTTTCTTTTTCATACTATTTTTAATATAATCCACGATGGAAAGTTTGACTAAGTTTTACATTTTTTTTTTCGTTTTGGTTTTTCTTTTTCATACAATTTATAACATGATCCATGATGGAAATTAATATGACAAAATTTTATATGGAATCTATCATAGAAAATGTGACAAGGTTTTACAATTTTTTTTCTTGCTTTGCTTTTTTCTTTTTTCTTACTATATTTAACATGATCCATGATGGAAAGTTTGACAAAGTTTTACTTAATATATCATAAAACTGGGACAAAAATTTATATTGGTTGTACCTCTCCGTCAACCTCTCTCTCATTACCTATTTCCTGACTTTCTTAGCACTATGTGATTAATGTAACCGATCTCATATAATGGAATAAATATTTTAATAATTATTAAGAGAAATGTTGAATAGTTATTGTTGTTGTTGTTCTTTGTAATAGTCCTTTACTTGTCATAGGCAAAAGCAAAAAAAAATTGGCTATGACTTGTCTATATGATTCATATTTGCTCATCTCACAGAACAAGACTATGACTTTATTGTGACTTATCTATATAATTTATATAGCAAATCTCATATATATATAACTTATCTATAAAATTCATATATATATATATATAACTTATCTATTTATAGCGGATCTCACATAATAAGATAAATTTTTGAATGAAAGTTTGACAGTTATTGTTGTTGTTGTTTTTTCAATTTTAATATTAGAAATAAATATATATTATATATGAAATAATATAATTATTTTACATGGGTATTTCTATAGGTTGAAGGAGGATGGAATGAAGATGGCAAAGGCCTTAGCAATTGGGATGTCTACACTCACAAGCATCCAGGTCAAATAACAATGCTCTTGTAAAAAATAAAAAAAAAAACACAATTTTTTTGGGGGGCTCATTCTCTCTATTTAAACATGTATAAACCCATTTACCATGGTCAAAATTGAGATAAATTATCTCTAATTGTTAGGCTTAATTTCATTTTTTTTTTAACAATTTCTTACTTTGAAAAATTTCTTGAATAAGAGAGAGATCATTTGAATTTTAACAATTAATATCAAGCATTATAAGAGTTTGTTTTTCTTATTTCTCTTAAAATTTGTTTTTCTTAATTCTTCCAAAATTACAGAGAGGATAATGGACCATAGCACTGGAGATGTGGCAGCGGATTCCTACCATCGCTATAAGGTAATTGCAAAACAAAACATTATTATGATATCATTAAAATTTTATTCTATCCCTATCGTCACGTTCAATAATACTGTTATTGAAAAGTTTCGATTAATCTAAATAAATTCATGCAATAAAATGTAATTTTTATTTTGTTAATTTTTTTTCTAAAATCATTTAGATAGTTATGACATGAATTCTACGAAACTGGGTTTTTGTCTGATTGTTTGTAAATGTATTACTTAAGGGATAAAGGATTGTATACGTGTCACACCTCAAAAAGTGTTATAGAAATTGGTACACAAAAACCTGAAAAAATGTTATAGGAAGTGTTATGTAAAAGTATTAACGAAAATCCATTGACATTTTGTAGTGGTGTACTGTTTCCAAATCTGTCCCAAAAGTGAATTTTCCAAATCTATCTAGTGTTAAATCGTGTTACAGAAAACTCATTGTTTTCCAAATCTGTCCCAGAAGTGCATTTTCCAAATCTATCCCGTGTTATATTTAAAAAGTGTTATAGAAGTGTTACAAAAAATCTATTAACATTTTATAGTTATAATTAAAAGTGACAAGGTTGCAATAGACTATTATAATTAAAAGTGGTTTTCGTATTTATTAACTTAACCTTTTGATTAACTAATACTTTTAAACAGGAAGATGTTGAGCTATTGAAGAAAATGAACATGGATGCTTATCGCTTCTCAATTTCTTGGGCAAGAATATTATCAAGTACGAGATTGTATCTACTTCCATTACTATTTGAAACCAAAAAAAAAAAAAAAAAACTCTTTTTTTTTTTTGTATAGGTTGTTAAAGAGAGAATGAAATTGTTAAAGTCGTAACTGAAATGTTAAAAAAATCTCCTATAAATGAACAAGAAGTGTCTGAATGTTTGATACTAGGGGTGTAATCGAGTCGAGTCGAGCTCGAGTACACCCCTAATCGAGTAGCTCGATTTTGAAAAAATAGGTACTCCATCTCGAGCTCGAGCTCGAGCTCGATCGAGCTTCAATAATCGAGCTCGACTCGAGCTCGACAAAGGGTAATCAAGCTCGCGAGTAGCTCGATCGAGCTCGAGTATTTCTTTTTTATTTTTTTTATATATTTTTATATTTTTTTAATTTTTTATAAAAATTATAGGATGTATTTGTAATTTTTTTAAATTTAATGAGGTCAAATTATAATTTATTATAAATTAAGGACTAAAACAAAATTATAAATAGATTAAATTATAATTTATTAAACTACAGGGACTAAAACATAAATATAAATATTAAAAATAAAAAAAATATACATATACTCGAGTAGCTCGCGAGCTACTCGAGTATATGTATTCCGAGCTCGACTCGAGGTCGAGCTCGACTCGAACTCGGTCAAACCGAGTTCGAGTCGAGTAGTTGACCGAGTTCGCTCGTTTACCACCCCTATTTGATACCATTAATGCTGTCAAAAGTTCACAATTCAAATTTAGAATTTGGATATTTTCCTTGTTTGATTATTTACACAATGTGCAGCTGGAAAGATTGCTGGAGGCGTTAATGAGAAAGGAATTGAGTACTATAACAATCTCATAAATAATCTTATAGCCAATGGCAAGTCTTATTCCCATCTTTAATCAATATTAACTATTATCCTTTTATATTACTTTTTTTTTTTTTAATTTGGTGAGAAATTGTTTTGGCCATGCATACAGGTATAAAGCCAGTTGTTACTCTTTTTCATTGGGATATTCCCCAAGCATTAGAAGATGAATATGATGGTTTCTTAAGCCGTAAGATTATGTAAGTACTTTGACTTCAGTTAGACACAATTGAATGATCCATAATTTAAGTTCCTAAATGAAAACTGTCTACCTTTTTTTTAAAAGAAAAATTGGATTTTGATATTTTCACAAAGGGTGGGGTAAATGATGTTATTGATCCCTCCAAGTCTGGAGGTAATTATTATTTTAATTTTCAATTTAAAAAAAGTTATATTTTAATTTATGAATATAGTTTTTTTCACATAAATGGAAGTAACGCCGTTTGTCAATTAAACGCACTGACTCCAACCGCGTTACTTGTTAATCATTTATGTGATAAAATATAAGTTGAAAGACTATTGGGGTGAATGACTGTTTCAGAAAATATAATTTTGTTATGATTGTTGCAAATCCATATATGATATACCGGAGTAAATTCAAAAATTAATGTCGTCTATCACAACATTTGAATGCCAAAAAAAAAAAAAAAAATTTGCACTTTTTTTTTTAGTGTATTTAGATGATTGTATTAATAGTAAAATGAAACTATCTAATTAAAACCAAAATTACAGACACGATTTTCATGGCTATGCAAATCTTTGCTTTAAGAGATTTGGAGATCGAGTAAAACAATGGATTACTTTCAATGAGCCATGGAGTTTTACTAAGAGCGGTTATGATACTGGGGAGTTTCCCCCAATTCGATGTTCTTCATGGAGAAACAATAATTGCACTGCTGGAGATTCAAGTACTGAGCCGTATTTAGCAACACACCATTTACTTCTTGCTCATGCTCATGCAGTAAAATTATATAGAGAAAAATATCAGGTTAGTCTATGCAACACTAAAAAAATTGTATACCAAATATTTTATGTTGTTTTCTCTTTTTTGTTAAGATAGCTTAGACAAGAAATTGCGATTAAATTTTCCTAACAACAATCACAACTAAATCTTTTTTCACTTAATTGCTATATGGACTACATTTTTTCACTGTACTCACTCATTTCATTATTCATATTTAAATTTTAAACATATTTTTTGTTATAATTTCTTTCCAATTTTTTTCACGATCTTTTTCTCTTCCATGAAGCATTAACAAATTTTTTATTTACACGGCATACTATCTAAAATGTATTTATCGCAATTTACTCATCTATTGAATCTATTCCTACATTCTTTTTAATGCACTCTTTCTTATTACATCTTAATTTAGTATGTCCACATTTTCATTTTTACTATTTTTTTATTAATATTCATATTTAGTCACCTAACACTTACTAAGTATAAAATATCTCTAGTCTTATGCCTATTTTATGAAATTTTCTCTCAATTTCATCAGTTCTTTACTATCAAAAAGTATAGAGGACTTATTTTTCTATTTGTTCCAACCGGCTGATTAAGTTTTTCCAAAATAAAAAGGAAAACAATAAATAGCTTATGGGTTGAATGGTTTTGGGTTAGGCGCAACAAAAAGGAATTATTGGGATTACCATTGTTACTTCTTGGATGTTGCCATACTCCAATTCATCAGCTGACAAACATGCTACTCTTAGAGCCATGGATTTCATGTTTGGATGGTAAGTATATCATTTCTCTGTTGGTATAATGTGATAAGGGAGTTTTATTTTTTTTTTTCCCCTTTCTAATTTTTGTTAACTTCATTGCATGCATATGGTTTACTATTCAGTTTAACAATATTGATTATAGAATTTTCTGAAACTGACCAAATGGATCCTCCAAAGTGCATGTCACATGTAGAGTTCTTAGTTAATTTTATGGTTAATTTGAAGTGCAATATATTGTCTATTTTTAATTCTCATAATGTATTTCAATCCTCGTTTCATTTATTATCAACTTGTAGGTTCTATTAGAAAACCATATAATCAAACAAAAGATTTTCAAATCAACTAAGACTCGCGTGTTTTTGTTTTATAATGATTTTTTCCCCCTAAGATTTGTATTTTGGGGTGTTTGGATTGATAAGTTTATTTTAGTGAGAATTTGTATTGGATAATATTTTATTAATAAAATTTTAGTTTAATTAATGTTTTATAAGTTTGTTTTAGTGAAAATTTGTGTTAGAAAGAATTATTTATTATTAAAAAATAAAAAATAAAAATTATAATTTATTTATAAAAAATATAAAAAGTGTTGTAGCAAAAATAATTACTATAACATTGTCTTACAAATCAAATTATATTTGTAAAATAAAACACTAAAATAGCAATAAACATAGCCTAAATTCCTAACATGTCTACCTAATTCCTCATTTAGCATTACATATTTCTAATGATAGATAGTACAGATTATTTTACATACATCACATTTGATAACTTCACTCACCTTTACTCCCAATCTTTATACTTTTATGACATTTTTTGTTAGCTACATTTATAGAAATTAACTTCCCTACAATGAACTAAAACATGCAAAAAGCAAAAAAAAAAAAAAGTCAAAACAATTTCTAAACGTGATATATAAATTCTTCATCCTCACTTGTAATATTTTACCATTATGTAGGAATTTATCGCCATTGGTTTATGGTAAATATCCAAAATCAATGCGAGTCCTTGTGAAGAATCGGCTTCCAAAATTCACAAAGGTGCAGTCAAATTTATTAAAAGGATCTTTCGACTTTCTTGGACTGAATTACTATACTGCTACTTATGCCAAGGATACCAGTAAAATTAATAACTCATTTCCTAGTTACTCTACGGATTCTCAAGCAAATTCTAACATAGGTACACCTCATTTAATATTAATTTTTTTTCTCTTTTTTAAATTAAAATTAATGACAATGTTTTTGTTTTCACAAAATGTATTTTTGTCTTGGCAGCTGTGCGTAATGGGAAGCTTATTGGAGACGAGGTAATTAATTTGTATAATGCCTTACTTTTAATTTGTTGGTTCTTATTTTTTTTTTTTTTTTTACCAAGTAAAAGTTGAGATGTGAAAAATAATTGATTCATAAAATTAATATTTAGGCTGGTTCAAGTTGGCTGCATGTCTATCCAAAAGGGCTACGAGATCTTTTATTGTATGTAAAGCATAAATATCAAGATCCTATCATCTACATCACAGAGAACGGTAAAATCCATTTTAACTTGTGACCTCTATTTGGTTTTTTCTTTTATTTTCAAGGCAAAATAGAAATTTTATTTCATAAGGAATTGAAGTCATGGCCTCAACATGAAAAATGACATTAATATATCTACATCTAGAGGCTAGAGCACTATTGAATAACAGAAAATACCATGATTAAGGTCCCTCTCTATTTTACATTATCATTCAATTAACATTTGAGATTAATAACAAATACCTAATTAATAAATGTTTTCCCCATCAAGTGGGATTTGGTTTATATTGCATGGGGTTTTGATCATCTATACAGAAAATTTTCGGTAAAAACATATTCAATGAATAGATAGAACTCTTTTGAATATTTGATGTTTAGTAAGTTAAAAGATATTAATATAAACCTTATAATGTAAAATATCATTCTAGACTTGTTTGTGATATTAGAATCTTAAAATGTACGAGACACACATATATAAAGAAAAAAAAAACTGCTAAAGCCTTTTATAAAGTCACTACCATTAATGCATAAATTTTTAATACATATGTACAATTAAAATTTAATGGAATTGAAAGAACAATGAATTATTTATGAATTGAAGCATATATAAGAAAAATTTTCATGAAATATATGCTAATTAATTTTTTGTTCTTTTTTTTTTTCAGGTGTTGATGACAAAGATTATGCATGTCTGCCATTGAAAACAGTACTTAAGGACTATTTCAGGATAAAGTACTATTATCATCATCTTAAATTTCTTCGTAAAGCGATCAGGTATGTACCTCAAAACTTAAGCAAAAATTGAAGAAAAACAAAACCCGAAAATTGAAAATTCATAATTAATTAACTCAACTAGGAATTGTTTTTTTTTCCCTTAAAAAATTTCATTGAACTGTTGTCATGATGAATTTCTTGCAGTGATGGTGTTAAAGTGAAGGGATTCTTTGGATGGTCAGTAGTGGACAATCTCGAATGGAATTTTGGTTATACTGTTCGTTTTGGACTCAATTATGTAGACTTCAAAAATGGAAGTAAAAGATACCCAAAGCTGTCTGCAGAATGGTTCGGGAAATTCCTTCAGAAATAAATGTTGATATTCGTGCCAGAACAAAACAAATAAATATGAAGAGAGACAAAACTCATAGGAATTGCTTATCTGGGCTACTCCAAAATCTCTTTTTTTTTTTGTTTTTTTTGTTTTAAACTTCTTATTAATCTTATTATCTTATTCGGTGTTAATGAAGAATAAATAATAAATAACACCACTACTATTTAAAACGAGAATTTTTTTATTAAATATTAATTAATCCCTTCAGTATGCTTCATTAAAACTATGATCATTATCTTTTGGGTTGTGTTCTTGTTGGAGATTAAAAATCTCTTATATTAAACTTTAGAACTAGAAATAGTTCTTATACCAACACGATAATATGTGGAAGCGCTTTTATTTATTTAACATAAGAATATGTGTTTGAGAGAAGAGGAAAACAATCACAATATAACGTGTATTGCACAACCGACATACAACAACACAATCCACTGATCCACAGAATTTCTCCAAACCAGTAAGGGTTTTATCCACACCTCTTTAAGGTATCTAATCCTACTCCTCTACCTCTCTCTCTTCCACTATCACAAAGACCTCTATCACCCTCTATTTATAGGGTAATAATAAATCTAAAATACACAAGGATTTGGAGAGTGTATCCCTCACAAACTCTAATTCCTAAAAGAAAACAATCTAATCAGTAAATCCTATTAGAAATATAATTTATCATTAATAAAGCTTAGTTTAATTTCCAACAAATCCCCCTTTAAACTAAGCTTTCCATATATGATCAATACCTTCAAGATCACGTGCTTGAATTCCTTTTGCAATCTCTATTGCAGTTTGGATCTTGTATTTGATCTTCTTCTTTATTTTCATCTTCGTCTTTACATGTAACTTGAGACGAATTTTGTAGTTCCTGATCTTAAAGTCTTCAAACATGTTTTCTGTCTCTTTTCCTTTAGTACAAATCTTCCATATATCAACATTCTCTTCTAATAGAGAATAACCAATGTAATTTCCAAAGATCAAGAAATTAAATCATATTTCTCAACTTGAACAATATGTTCAATATCTTTTATATCAACAATGTCACTTTTATCAGTGATATTTTTATTACCTTCGACCATGTATATGGTTTCTTTTTCCTCTTCAAAATTGATGATTTCTACTTTTTCTTTATCAGTGAAATCACCAATCTCACCCATCTTAATTTCATCATATAATTCATTCATATCCACCAATGTATCATCACACAAATATTTTTCACCAACATCGTCGATTTCTTTTTTCTCCTCAAATTCAACAACATGAATTTCTTGTTCTTTTTCTACCAAACAAATAATATCTTCCTCTTCTTGATTCATAATTTCAATCTCCTCAATTTCACAAAATAAATCAACAATCCAAAATCCTCAATGGATTCGGTCTTCTCCCTTCTTTATTCACAAGAACAACAAATTCATCCACATCTTCACAAACGTGAAGTTTTATTGTATCATCACACAAGAATATGTGTTTGAGAGAAGAGGAATACAATCACAATATAACGTGTATGGCACAACCGCCATACAACAACACAATCCGCTGATCCACGGAATTTCTCCAAACCCGTAAGAGTTTTCTCCACACCTCTTTAAGGTATCTAATCCTACTCATTTAACTCTCTCTCTTCCACTATCACAAAGACCTCTATCACCCTCTATTTATAGGGTAATAATAAATCTAAAACACATAAGGATTTGGAGAGTGTATCCCTCACAAACTCTAATTCCTAAAGGAAAACAATCTAATAACTAAATCCTATTAGAAATATAATTTATCACAAAGACCTCTTCTCTCAAACACATATTTTTGTGTTAAAAAAATAAAAGCGCTTCCACAAATTATCGTGTTGCTATAAGAACTAGTTCTAGTTCTAAAGTTTAAAATAAGAGATTTTTAATCTCCAACAGTTCTTGTATCCTTATTATTATGATGGAGATTGAAATAATTCATTATGCCTTGATAGAGATAGAAATTAAAACATTATGTATTTTTAACTCTGAATTCAATTCATTGATAAAAGTAAAATTGCAAACCAAGTTGATACTATTGAAAAGAAAAATTATTCAATTTTGGAGGGAAAAAAACACATATGAATAATGCACCTGCATGAATCCAGTATTTCACAATGATCATATCTTTGCATTTGATATTAAGATTATTTATCAAATGCATGATATTAAGATTATTTATCAAATGCAAAGATATATATGAACGTGCATGAGATGCTGGATATTTTATAGTTCAGTCACAATCATTTGTAGTCACAGTAGATATTTCATATTTTTGTCACTATCATTTTTGACACCTGATTTGATTAATGGAAGATAAAAATTTATTTTTTTACACTGGATTTGATTAATGGAACAGAACAATTTTCGCAAGATAACAATCTTCGAATACAAGTTCAGATAAATTAAAATACTTTATTTAATAAAAATAATATTTATAAGCATATACTTTCTTCAATAAAGATAATATTTACTAGATTTATATATCCCTTTGAAAAAAGTTGAAATTAATTAACACTCAAACTAATCAAAACAAAAAATTTGAAAACAGTCGCAATTAATTAACACTCACACTAATCAAAACAAAAAATTTGGACGGAAAATGTCCCTTTGAAATGTTTTATTACAATATCTTGTCGTTTCCTTTGAAATGCCTAATAAAAATAGCGATTTAATACCCGCGTTATGCTTGATTGAAAATTTAACAATGCGACTTCACATTTTTTCCCTTCTTGAACTGATTAAAGATTTTTCTTTTTTTTTCAAAAGCGATAATTTTATTATCAACAAAAATGTAGAGTATAGCCAACTGACTATTATTTACATATAACTCAATCAAAGAGTTATCAATAACCCAAACAAGTGTATGGAGAAATAACCCAATACAAAAATTGGTAAATGACTACTGTTGCAAAACACCAATTTGAGAAGCTCATGATTAAATCATTTGTGCAGTTTTAAATTCATCTAAAACTGGAGAAAATTTAACCTCCCTAATAGAGAATCAAAAATGCCCAAATGACCATAACAATTATGCATCTCTTCTATTTTCCTTCCTCTGTGGCCTTTACCACCACCACTGCCACCATTGCCACCACCACTACCACCAGTGCTGCCATCTCTGCCACCACCACTATCACCACTGCCGCCACCTCTACCACCACTGCCATATTCTTCACCACCACCTGCCGGTCCTGCCGCAACCTCTACCATCACGACCACCACTTAACCACCACTGACATCTTCTTCACCACCATCTACCTTTTTTCTTTCTCACCCATCTTACTATTTTTGCTTTTTCCAAAGTTGGATCTACTCTCACAAAAGAGAGAAAATTATCTAAGAAGGAGAAAAACACTCCCAAAATGGGAGACTACAGCTCCCATGAGGGAGACGGAAGTGTAAGCTCCAAAGGAGGAGATTTTCCAAAAATTTCAGATCTGGTCTCACTCTTCTAGAGAGAGAAGCTCTCATCATCTAGAGAGAGAGATCAAAATTGCACGACTTGGCACTTTTTGAACTGATTCAATACTTACAAAACCGTTCTTCCGTTTCTCTCAATTCTTGAAGAAGAGCATATAAGAATGCGACGAAACAGTGAAGGCAAAGTTGTTTAGCAACTGATCCCTTCTAACCTTCGGCCGTCCTGCTTGGCCGAACAGAAAACTGCAAAGTTATTTAGCAACTGATCCCTTCCAACCTCGGCCGGCTTGGCCGAACAGAAAACTTAAAAAACAAAAGAAATTAAAAATGGATTCATTCACACTAAAGTCAGAAGCAAAATACAAAAGCTGTAGTACTTTCATTCCCTCTTATCAAAAGCAACAAATTATTTGAAACAGAAAATGTTCCCTATCATCAAAACAAACTAAATAGATTGAAAATAAAAAACAAGAGATTGATTGATTTTTACCGAGTCAATCTACAATGATTATTTACTTTAAGTTTCTTTTATTTTTATATGTTTCGATGAGATGAATGCCAATTGGCCCTGAAATTGCTGATGCATATAAAAAAAAAAAATCATTAACTGTAATGTTATATAAACCCATAATGATCAATCTACAATATATTGACAAATCAGAAAACAAGAAATGGAGTTTCCTGTTCATGTTCTCGTAGTCCTCCTGTTTCTTTCGCACGTATATGTTTATTGTATTGCTGAACAATTTTCTCCAAATTATAGAACTAATGAGTTCAATCGGAGCAGTTTTCCTCCAGGTTTCCTATTTGGGGCGTCATCTTCGGCTTATCAGGTTCTATAAATATTTTGTTTTGTTTTGGTTTTTTTTTTTATATTTTAAATTAATGGATTTTCGTTTTAACTTCATGGGATTATTTAACATTATTATTGTGTTTAGTACAGCTTGAAGGTGCATGGAATGTTGATGGCAAAGGCCCTAGCATTTGGGATACCTTTACACATAGATTTCCAGGTTTTTATTGCTCGTGAATGAACCATGTTTAATTTGTTAACGCCCATGTTGACTTAAAGATCTTCAATGTTTACACAACGATGTTTTGCTTAAATTACAGATAAGATAAAGGACCATAACAATGGAGATGTGGCAGCTGACTCTTATCATCTATATAAGGTAATTTCAATCGATTCTTCAAGCTATATTTGAACAAATTCCTAGTATCATAAAAATTAATACCAGGCATGCATAATGTGATTGGGGCAGTATCATATGTAAAATTCTTATCGTTTCTAACATGGGACAAATTGATCGAACACAAACAATAAATCTTGGTAAAAGCACAAATTCTCAAGAACTTGAAAGAATTTATTGAATAATAATAATGTCGAATGAAGAAAAATAAAGCAATACAAGTATTTATTTAGTTTTAACAAAGGTAAAACTTAATCAGAAAAGAAACTGAAACTGACTAAGAAAAAAATAGATTCGAAAATAGCCAAAATAAAGGAATTTGCATCTAAATCAGGGCAAATCACGGGGTCACGCTGATGAGTTTGTCATCGTCCATTCAAAATGTCTAGCAACAATACCGACTTTGAGTCGGAAGTAAAAAGTTATACTTGTTTGAAGTGAAAAACGCAATTTTGGCTCTTCGCATTTTTACTTTTTCTTAGACAGATTTGCATAACTCAATATGCATCTACACCTCGTTACACATTAGTTTCTCATTTGATATGCTTTTCTCTTTTGCCTTATAGGAAGATATTAAGCTCCTGAAGGGAATGAACATGGACTCCTATCGCTTCTCAATTTCTTGGTCAAGAGTTTTACCTTGTAAGTTGACATTTCCATTACTCCCTCTTGTAAATTTGACTGCTAGACGCAAAGATAAAATCCATTTTTATGAGTGAAGATTACAATAAAGATAATAAATCAAGTAATTAAAAAGCTTAACATTTTTGTAATTCGAAATTTCCATAATATGCAGGTGGCAAGCGAAGTGGAGGAGTAAATGAGAAAGGAATTCAATACTACAACGATCTCATAAATCACCTTCTAGCCAATGGCATGTTAATTTTCATCTATGCTCTAAGATTATTATTCATTGTGTCATTCCAATATATTTTCTAATTTTGTTTTAATTAATATCACAATTTGATCCTATGTATATATGCATAGGTCTAACACCGGCTGTAACTCTTTTCCATTGGGATCTTCCTCAAGCTTTAGAGGATGAATATGGAGGTTTTTTAAGCCCTGAAATAGTGTAAGTAAAATATTGTATATTGTTGTAAAAAACAAAGACAATAGTTATATTATATCTGTGATATGTCCGCATGCATTAAGTACGTACGTAGTTGTTGGCATTATAACTTCTTGTCTTTCTAGTCAGTGGCCTAGGTATATATAGATCAAACGGCTGCAATTACTGTGGTTTCTATTGTCCATCAAAGTGGCACACTCCTACGTTAATACTAATGATGCTCAAGAAATATCAAAATCAATCAAAGGAATTTTCAAGTTTTAAATTGAAAAATTCAAACCAATCAAGAAAAATTCTTCGATTAATTAATATATAATATATTGAGTAGTAGATATACATAAACATTGAGTTTTTCTATTAAATAGGACTCTATTTAGTATTTTGTGTGTTTCATTCATTTGTTGATCCTTGAGCACACATTATTTTGGGGTAGGATTAATTGAAGCTAGATTAACCGAGGGAAGTTTTCAAAATTCAAAAAAGCTTCCATATTTTATATAACTATCTTTGTAATTCCTAGTGAATTCAGTATATGCTCCTAGGCCTATAGCATAATATAAAGTATAAACGATGAATATCAAATGCGTTATTGTAAATGAGAATGACTAGATAACGATACTCACAAAATTGATTGACCATATGTGCAATTTTAGCTTTCGAAATAAATCGATTTTCTCCCTCTTTTTCATACAAGTTGTTAAAAAAAAATTGTATGAATTGCACGATTATATTGCTTTCCGTGTCTATTTTACGTGACATTGTACTGTAAATGGAGGTAAAATTGATGCATATATGATCCCTGAAAGGCTGAAATCCATGTGTAGGAATGATTTTCATGACTTTGCAAAACTTTGCTTTGAGAGATTTGGCGATCGAGTAAAGCATTGGATTACCTTCAACGAACCATGGGCCTTTAGCTCATTTGGATATGACAGTGGGATTCATGCCCCAGGTCGCTGTTCTTCTTGGATGAATAAGAATTGCACAGGCGGAAATTCAGGCACTGAACCATATATTGTTGCACATCATCAGCTTCTTGCTCATGCAGATGCAGTAAAATTGTATAAGACAAAATATCAGGTTAATTATTTACAATTTGATCTTCATACTAATAACAAGCACATAATTATTGTAAATTTTCCATCATATATATATAGATCTAATTTTTTTTTTTTGGAATGGTTTTAGTCTCATCAAAAGGGAATCATTGGAATCACGCTTAATTCAATGTGGATGGTGCCCAACTCCAATTCCCTTGATGATTATCGTGCTTCTATCAGAATGCTCGATTTTATGCTTGGATGGTAAGGATTATTAATTTTTGGGAAAAATACACTTTTGGTTAATTTTTCAAGTTTTACTTTTTTTTTTCAAAAGCGATATTTTGATTTCATATAGAAATGAAACTGCAACTCATAAGTAGCTGTAAATTTGATTGCACAATAGTCCATAATCAGGAAGGGAAGTGATCTAAGTATGTGACTGTGGTGCATTACAAGCACACATTTTCGTTTTTTTTACATGTAATACACATATTTTCACACACTACACGTATTTACACATGCGACACATTTTCACACACTATATATATTACACATATTTTAATATACCACATTTTTATACATACTACATAAATATTCATAATACTATATATGTACATTTTCACATACTATATAAATTCTGATACATTACATATTTTCACATACTATATTTTCATAAGTGAAAATTAGTTGGACTATCAAATACATGTAATTTAATGAATTTATAAACTTATTATTTCATATTTCAAACTTCAAAATTCAGTCAATTTTTCAATTTTATCAAACGCATCCTAATTAAGCTGAAAAACGATATGAAAATAGCATTTGTCTATCAAGAATTCAACAAGCATGGATCAACCATAGGGTTTTACACAAAATAAATTTTTATTTGAGACATCTAATGAGAATATATATGAATTAATGATATTAATCCCCTCATAAAATTAATGAACACAACAGGTTTATGGACCCTTTAGTCTTTGGTGATTATCCCTATTCAATGACAACTTTGGTTGGAAATCGTCTTCCTAAATTCACAAAGGATCAGTCTGAGCTACTGAAAGGTTCTTATGACTTCATTGGCATGAATTACTATACTGCTTTTTATGCGATTGATGCAAGTCTCACAAATGACAACATGGGAAATGCAAGTTACACAACCGATTCTAAAGCTCGTGTGACGGGTATTATTCTTTAATGATGAATTTCTAGCTTTGTATAAGCTTAATGATAGATTATCGATCGGATTCTCTAATGAATCAAATCATCTGCTTGTATTTTTCTGCTCATGATCTGCAGTTGAACGCAATGGAAAACTTATCGGTGATGCATATGGCGATTCCTGGATTCATTATTATCCAAGAGGAATTTGGAAGTTGTTGCTGTATATAAAGAGAAAGTATCATAATCCCATCATTTACATAACAGAAAACGGTAAGTTACTTATAGTACCATATGATAAATTATGCATTATAATTCATTGGGAAAGATATAGTTTTTATCCCTCAAAGTTTAAGTAATGGCATTTTTCATTGTTAATGATTTCGAACCATCTAATTTGATTTTAAAAATTTTAATTTGTGACCAATATATAAGATAATTAACGGATTTTTTTTGTTGATCGACAAAACTTATCATGTGTTTAACACGTGTCTATTAGTGTTCAACTTTATATAAATTTTTATAATAAAAAATGGAAGTTTTCTTTTTTAGAAAATAAAAAAAAAAAATCCTCACTTTCGTCTTCTTATTTTTATGTATAAAATTGTCACGGGTTTAATTTTTTATTATAAAAATAATACGACTTCTATTTTTTTTATTAGAAAAAATGACAGGAAGTTAATCATTAATGAACATGCTTCAACATGTAACAACTTTTATCAATAAACAAAAAAAAATCTGTCAATTGTCTTATATTAATTACAAACTAAAATCTGGAAGATTAAATTGAATGATCCAAAAATCACAAGTGAGCAAAAGTGCCACTATTTAATTTAAAATTTTTGAGAATCAAAATTGCATTTTTTCCCCAATTCAAATTGAAACTTAAATTTCAACCTTTTTTCAAATGTTACTATTACATGACTGAAATGTTTCATATACTTTGATGCTTAGGTGTTAATGGGATCGATAACTCTACATTGCTTTCCAATGAACTCAACGACAATTTCAGGATCAAATACTTCCATGGTCATCTTTCTTACCTACACAAAGCCATTCTGTGAGTAGTACTTATATATAATTGCCAATAACTCTTGGGAAACTCTTTTATCGATCAAACAACTAACATTTCATGGCATGAATTAATGTTCTTAATTTCTTGTACATATATAGTGATGGAGCCCGAGTGAAAGGATTCTATGGATGGTCAATAATGGACAATTTTGAATGGTCTTCTGGATTTACAGCTCGTTTTGGACTCAATTTTGTTGATTTTAAAGACGGATTGAAAAGATATCCAAAGCTCTCTGCCAAATGGTTTCAAAGTTTCCTCCAAAAATGAAACAATATTATTATCATATTGTTTATCTTGGACATTGGAAATTGGTTAAAAGATCGATCCTTTGATCAATATTTACACAGTTTCATTCAATTTTTGTTCCCTAAGAAGACTAATAATTTCCAAGAACGATTCAATTAAGGAGGAGGAGGAGATTGCTTTCTACATCCTCACTGAATTAGCTAGAGAGAATTGGCATTGGTTCTTGTTCACTATTTATCCATTTTTATGCTTTTGTATGCAACAAGATTTTGTTCTTTTCTCATGAATTTTTTTTCTTTTTTGGAAAGAAAAAGTTATACATAAAAAAAAATGAGTTTTTGGTGTGCTATTATAGCTAGCCTCTAATTTTGGGCAATAAATCGAAACATTTCCTTTATATAACTTTATGCTCGGATTTTGTTCTGAAATCTCTTTTATTTAACTCTGTTTTTTTTTTAATTCCTATCAACTAAACTGCCGCCATGTAATTTGATGGGAAGTGAGGAAGGAGGGTTACTTGATTATTTGTGCCATTCTCGATGAGATATTATAGAAATATTAATACTAGATTTTGTTGGAGATAAACATCTCTTCTATGTAACTTTAGAACTAGAAATAGTTCTATCAACGCGATAATATGCAGAAGTGATTTTATCTATTTATCACAAGAATATGTGTTTAGGATGAGAGGATTACAATCACAAATCACACGTATGACACAACTGCCACACAACAATAATATCCGCTGATCCACAGAATTTTTTCAAACCATATGGTTTTCTCCACACCTTTTTGAGGTATCTAATCTTACTCCTACCTCTTATCACCCATTACAAAAACATCTAATACCCTTTATATATAGAATAATAACAAATCTAAAACATACAATGATTTGGAGAGTGTATTCCTCACAAATTCTAATTCCTAAAGGAAAATAATCTAATAAACAAAATCCTATTAGAAATATAATTTCTAATTAATAAGCCTTAATTAGTTTAATTTTCAACAAATCTCCCTTTAAACTAAGCTTTCCATATATGATCAATACCTTCAAGATCACGTGCTTGAATTCTTTTTGCAGTCTCTATTGCAGTTTGGATCTTGTATTTGGTCTTTGTCTTCATGTTTGTCTTTATATGTAACTTGAGACAAATTTTGTATCTCCAGATCTTGAAACTTACGAACATGTTTTCGACTTCCTTTTCTTTATCAAAAAACTTTTATATATTTAACATAAAATGGCCAACATAATTATCATTAAATTTAGCAATATTACTATCTTTAGTAATATTTTTATCCTCTTCAACCATGTATATAGTTTCTTTTTCCTCGTTAAAATTGATGATTTCTACCTTCTCTTTATGAGTGAAATCACCAATCTTCTTTTCTTCTTTATTTACAAGAACAACAAATTTATCTACTTCTTCACAAACCTGAAGCCACCATAATATAATCATGATGATCAATACAATCTCTTTCCTTGAGCTTTTCAATTTCTATAGTGGATTCAATACTTGAAGACGAAGGATCAACAGTTGATCGTTGAACTTGCTCAATTTTTTGTCCACTGTCTTCATCCTCAATATAGAAAGGCATTGGTATTTGCCCAAATAATGTTGTTGGTTTTTTAGAATACCAATTCCAATCTTCATGTTCATCAAAGGTGACACATCTGTTCACAACAATCTTTTATGTATTCTTTTCCTGATCATCCAATTCTTCATTAATTCTTTGTTCATGTAGAATTAATGAACTATGCAATTCTTTAATTATCAATGTGGACCAATCTTTGTTCTCTTGTATCAAGGCTACAATATGATCTAACTTCACAGACAATGTGTTGAAAGCTTTATCAACAAAAGTTTCATGTGTCAAAAGAAACCCATTTAATTCCATCTCGTCTTTGATCGCTGACAGACAAGAAAAATATGACTCAATGGATTCTGTTTTCTCCATTGTGCAAAGCTCAAACCTTCTTTGTAACATCAACAAATTATTCTACATGATGCAAAGTTCGAATCTCCTTTTTAACATCAAGAAATTATTTTGTTGAATTTGATTGATACCCATGTATATTTTCTCCAAAATATTCCATGCCTGTTTTGATGTTTTAGCCATTGAGATTTTCCAAAAAAATTGACATATCAACCGCCTGGTGAATTTGGGATAACGCCAATCTTTTTTGTATCTTTCCATCTTCATCATCAACATCTTCTGTTATTTCTTCTTGAATATATTGGAACAAGCAAAAGCTTCAAGATAGGTTTTCATCATAACCCTCAAATAATAATAATTTTGTTTTTCCCCAAGTTTAGGAATAAAACAAATTAAATCCAATTCTATCATGACTAACAGATATGAACCTAGTTCTGAGAAATAAATATGATCTTGATTTGGATCTGATATACAATCCAATATCAATTTACCTAGATTTGATACCATTATTAGAGATAAAAATCTCTAACTTTAGAACTAGAAATAGTTCTTCTACCAACGCGATACTATGCAGAAGCACTTTTATCTATATATCACAAGAATATGTGTTTGGGAGGAGATGATTATAATCACAAATCACACGTATGGCACAACCGCCACATAACAGTAATATCCGTTGATCCACAAAATTTTTCAAGATTGTATGACTTTCTCCACATCTCTTTGAGGTATCTAATCCTACTCCTTTACCTCTTATCACCCATTACAAAGATATCTAACACCCTTTATATACAGAATAATAATATATCTAAAACATACAATGATTTGGGGAGTGTATCCCTCACAAATTCTAATTCCTAAAGGAAAATAATTTAATAAACAAAATTCTTTTAGAAATATAATTTCTAATTAATAAAGCTTAGTTTAATTTCCGACAGTTTTGAAAGAATTCTAACTAAATTAAAGAGTCAAATGAAAAAAAAAACACTTTCGAACTATAACTCCATCACAAAATACCCTTTTAACTTTGTCACCTTAATGTTTCATTTTTTTTGGCAATGTAAAATAATTTCAAACAATTTATATACACTATCAACACCTATCTCAAATTTTACATTTAGTTTTGATTTTAATTAAATATGCTAGATTTTTTTTATGTATCTCTTCTCTTGAAGTTTAACATCAATATATCATTGGTGGCTACTATATTTGTAGTAATTTTAAATAATGTAAATGATAAATGTAATGTATTTTCAAATGAAAATGAACTTCTGTTGATTTCTTACAACATACATTTCTTCCCTAAATGTCTCTCCAACCATTTAGAAGTTCACTTACCACTCATTTAGTAATAGGAGAATATTAACGATGATGACCTTTACATATTAAGTGTATAGTAAAGGAAAATCAGTGCTAAGAAATGAGTTTTAAATTATTAAATTTCAAGGTTTATCACTGTGAATCATCACTGTGAAAGTCATAGATGTACTGCTCCGGATCTTATGTTGCATTCAGTGTTTTATTTTATGGATACACACTACGGTGTTTAACTAAAACCCTATCAAGTGATTAGTGAATATCAGGGAAAGTGTTAAAAAATATGTCACGTGTATCTATAGATTGAAATAAAGAATAAAATATTGAACTTAACAAACGATCCATTGCATAAATGTACTAATAATTTTTTAATAGATAATCAACAGCAGTACATCTGACAAAAATATACATCAAAATGTATATTACCTATTGACATAACAAAGTGACAATGGCATTCTACAGTAGCATTCTTCTTGCTATTTAAATCTAAAAGAAGGAAAACCAAAGTCTATCTAAATTAAGAGCCCCGTGAACTTGAAGAGAAAAATTCATAAAGGCTTCATATTTAACAATACCACCATGTTCAACCCTCATATTAGCAAGTAGGTCTGTGGGATAATTTCCCTCACGACACACATGATCAATATGTAGCACATTAGTGGAGAGAGGTGCATTGGCAGTGATAATTCCACGTAATTGCCAACGAGCATGTGCAACATCCATAAGAATTTCACTAATTGAAGAGAGTCCAGCTCAACAACTAAAGGCCAGCTCCACTCCTCACAAACTCGCAAACCTTCTAAGAGAGCCAACACCTCATCTTGCAAGGCAGTACACCTATCAAAACTCATAGAAGCTGTGAGAACGAATTTCCCATTTGAATATCGGACCACAAAGCAACCGCCTGCACAGCCCGGGTTACCTTTTACGTTTTCATTTGTATTTATTTTAAAATTAGGCTAGGCAGGTTTAAGCCAAACAACATGACAAATCTTAACATGAATAGTATATGATTCCACCATTTGAACCAAATGAGACCAACTAACCAAAGGCCATTTTATATCCGAAAATTTACACTTAATTATATCATTCAACTCGCTCAGGATTAAACAGTGAACCTCTGTCACTAAATGATACACTCCATTAAAGAAAGCACTATTTCGTTACTTCCATAAGTGCCAACACACAATCCAAGGATAAACCTTAAAAATAAACTTAACAAAGGTGTTATCTTTATGTTTCCACTAACCAAGACACCATCCTCTCCCACCCAAGCCTATAGGAACAATCTCACAACAGCTAGCGAAAGATTTCCAAACTAAATCTGTGAAGTTGCCTTCCGCAAAGAGATGGTGTATTGTCTCATGTTCACGAACCTAACAACAGTTGCAAGAGAAAGGCCGCAAAAAGTCAATGCTGGGCGGCCAATCCGCCAACGAAAGACGCCTAAAAGATAGTTTTAATACAAAAAAGGAAATCCGAATAGGAAGAGTATCACTCCACATAGCTTTAAAGAATTGAGAAATGATCTTGGGCCTACGAACCAAATTGAAAGCTGATTTAACAGAAAACTTACCATTATTTGCTAGCATCCACACCATTTCATCATCAACAGAACAAGAAGGTGGAGCACATCAAATAATCTTTTGGGATCAGTGTCCATAAAGCCAAACCATTTGAAGATGCCTGCAAGATGCACCAAAAACTTAATTTAAGTATTAAAAGTAAAAAAGGGAGGGTAATAAGAAGTTATACATGAGCGATCAACGCTATGAGCAAGATTGATTTCGGCCCAGACGATCTCGGTCTCAGAAAAGTCGGGATTGACAGAGACAAAGGCCGTAGACAGAAGGTGCATATCCTCCTCGATCTCGGCGGAAGGCGCATGCCGAAGCTTGTCTCCAATAGCATGCTGGGTATGCCACACGTCAAGAATTCCTTGCAATTCGGTGGAGACAAAAAAGAACTTCGACTTCCAGTAGGGAGTGGAAGAAGGTCCTCCACGAACAATGAGAGGAAGTCCATTCTTCTTGCTAAGCAGAACCAGTTAGGTCGGTAACCGTTGATCTTCATGTTGTAGTAGCGTAAGAATAGTTCGACGTTAGGGGTCACCACCACATATTTACAGAAGACTTAAAAGCCCACTATTACCCTAATCGAGTTGAGAGTGAGTTGTCCCAGCCAACCCGATAATGTTCAAAAAGATCTTTGAGGAACGAGGATAAGGGAAACCGAATTCCGGTGACCAGTTGGTCGAGGTATATCCCAACATAGCCTTTAGGTGCAAACAGTACTCGGTCTGAGGGTTTGGGGGGGGGGGTAATAAGGTCATAATAAGGGGAAGGCAAAATTGGGTGCGATACCGACGAACGTCACTCGTCTTCAGAGTGGAGGGCATATGTGCAGCATCACGCTCTTCTAGAGTAGAGTTTTTCTTACTTTCTTGGTGATAAGGAGACGTCGGGGTCTGACCGACGATCATTATTTTAGGGGAGGGGTTCTTGGGTTGAAGGTCCGGTGAGGTAGTAGGAAGCAACGTTTTCTGAACAAATTTAAAAGAAGGCTTTTTACTTGTTTTTGAAGAACCAGCAGCTTGAGTTGAGGAAGCCATGAATGTTAATCGGAAGAATTTGCAGAAAATGGCTAAATAAACCTGAGAGAATTCAAGAACGGATAATAGCAAAGAAACCCTAGAAGAAGAAAAGTTCTTTGTGTTGAGAGAAAATGTGAGTCAAAATCAGAGAAGTGGTAAGACTGAAATGGCAAAAAACATCTGCATAAACGTTGATTTGTTTTGAATTTTGAACCGGCGTAATTGTTAGAAACAAAGCGACAAATTTTTTGAAATTTGAAAATGTAATGATAACAGCTGTCATAAGTGACAGCTAATAAGTTGACAGCTGATATTACAGCTGGAGTACATTAGAACGGAAGACAATAAGAGATTGAAGTTGCAGTTCGCTCGTCGAAAAGCGACTTGGGGGATTAGTTAATAGATCCTAATCCTTCTTTAAGAATAGCAATCTGAGACAATAAGTTCTGAAAGATAATGTATAAAGTACATATGTTTTCTAAGATATTCTAAAAACTTCTAAGATAAAGATAAGTACAAGAGATGCTTAATGACTCTTAGCACAAGACTAAGACCCTTGAGATAAGGATAAGAGTTATCAACATAAGGACACAGGTATGTCTATAAATACCAAAGTACAACCCCTCAGAGGGTAAGCAACTTTATTCATATTCAGCATACTTTTTAGTATAAGTGAGATCTAACTTAAGCGAGTCATCGGAGTCTTCTCGAAAAAGATCCCTTGGAAGATCTAACGAGTGTTATTATCCCAGGTAGTTCGTCCTGACGCCGCACTCCATATTCACAAGGTGGTGGTCTCACACTTTATCAGACACTTTCCAACACAATTTGACAATCGAATCCATTTGAAAGTAAAAACCAGATTCTACCTTCATTATTACTAAGGCTCCGTTTGGATAGGCCAAATTTATATCTATTCGTAAAATAAAAAATAATAACGTTTGGCATTGCATGAGTGTTGCGTTTGCAATTGAGATTGCAAAAGAGTGTACAGTAAAAATTTTTGTGGCCTGTTATTAAAAAAATGAATAGTACTATGTCAGATGAACAGGGCACAGTGAATTTTGTCGGACGACCTATTGCAGCCTTTTCTTCCTTTTCTTTCTTTTCTTTCTTTTCTCCTTCACCAATTTTTCTGCACTTCTGAGAAGAGTTCCGATTGAAGCACGTCGAAGACCCGATCTCAAGACCTGGCACCTGAACCCCTTGAAGAGTGAAATCAGCCTACCGAAGAGAGCTCTGATATGAAATTATTGAATCAGTCCATTGCTCTCCCCTTTCCGGCTGGACCTGAACAGCAGAACTAGAAGAAAACTCGACGAAGGAACTCACTCTCTTTGTCCTGGGTAAGTGTTTCGGTTAGGTTGATGTTTGGCCCATGACTGCTGAAGTTTGGTCATATTGGCCTCTTTTCATGTAACCTTAATTGTGAGCTTTGAGTCATATTGCTGGACTTGATTCGTGCTTACAGAATGGGTGGTGGGTTATGCTTCGTTTTGGGTTTGAGTTGTGTGATTGTGGAAGTACTTTAATGGGTATTTAATAAAGTTGGGATCTTTGTGTTGTTTTATTATTGTTTCGCCTCTTTTTGGGTCATTGAGAATAATTTGTGAGTTATCCCAAAAGAAGTTTCTTTCTGTTTAAATATTAGTTTGTAGGAATATATTGTTGTGTGAATTGGGAGCCTATTGAGATAAAGATACACTGAAGGTTTTGGAATCCTAAGTTGGAGTCTCATATTAATCTCTTCAAATTTGGTTCTCCTTATAGAAAATTTGGAAGAACTCATAACACTCAATACGAGTGTGATGACCATTAATTAATTCTTGTACCCATTGTTGGCCAGTAAGAGATGAAGTACAGCAAGGTTCTCTAGGAATATATGACATCGTCGACGAAGATAATATATAAGCAAAGCTTGCAATTGCATCTTCATTGTCCAAATTATAAGAACTATTATTATGGCTAGACGAACTGTCCATATTCTGCAAGGTGTGAAAATTGTTAAAAATAAAAAATATGTGCATAGTAAAGGGCACTCTAATACCCAACGAGCATAATAAGTGAACATATACAAAAGTTTGAAATTTTATGCATGAAAGGAAAAAATTTCACCCGTAACAATGAAAAGGATGTTATTCACATGTTCAAATTTCTTTTCTTTATACATATAACTAAAATTAGTACGACAACATTATCATTCAAAACATGTATACATATGATTTATTTTATGAAAATAAATGTAAAGTGTACTTTCAAAATGTGTGTGAGCTCATAAATTTGGATATAAACTTGAAGCAAAAATTGAATATTTTCTCTGGTAGTAATATATTTTATATTCATAAATTCATATAATTCTTGGCAATATCAGGGAAGAAATTATTTAAATTGCGATATTGTAAAAAAAAATTACAATCATTTAATACAACATGGATAAAATACAAAAATCAAATAAAATCAAAAGATGTAAGTGATAGTAGCATTTGTAACTCACTGTTGCTGCTGTTGATCGTAGATAGAAATGCTTCTTATACTGAGACGAAGTTTTGCCGGAGATGGAAATTTTCTGAAGAAAAGAATAGCTTTGTTCTTGAGACAAGAAGAGCTTGCAAATTTGTTCGGCAGTCCAGCGGCTCCAGCCTTCCAACAAACAAGAGAGAAATAATTAGAAGGATGGAAGGGACTATTAGTTTGGCCCACAATTGTCCTTTGTCAGCTTTTCTTCTTTAATGCAGCATATGCATGTGAATTTCGTACAGACACAATTCAATGTTCAGCGTGCAGACTTATAAAGTCATAGAGCGGGATCCACTTGTAAAAATATAATAATTATATAGTTTTATATAAAATAATTATTATATATATAATAATAATTTTTTTATACACAATTTTCAATAAATTAACCAAATTTATCTATCCAAACACATCTAATCATTTTATAAATATTCCTTTCTCATAACAAAACTCGATAAAATCATTTCATAAATAAAACAAAAAGAAAAACACCTTATCCAAGCGGAGCCTAAAAGACTTCATAAAACCTAATTTCCTCTGAAGAATCTTTATCTTAGAGAGATCAATTTTTGGTTCACAAATACGCAAAATATTTAGCATATATTGTTGCTTCATATATTTCAGTCTACGAATGGTTGCCATATTGGAGACACCCGTAACATTCCCTTCATTATATATTAATAGCTGAAGAACATAAAGATTGTGTAGTACTTGTTGATGAACGAAGGTTTCGAGCAAGTTGGTTAGCAGTATTTTTTGTTTTCTTCCTTTGCTGCACCTGCTTTTTAATGGCAGAATCCAGATTAAGCATGAATCCATGCCATTTGATAAGAATGATACATTCAATACAAATGATGCTGATTAATTGGTGATTAATGCTGTCATTATTGAAGATTGATATTGCCATTATGATGATTGGTGATTGATGCTGTCTTTATTAATGATTGATATTGTCATTATGATGATTGGTGATGGATGTGAATAATTATGGTAATTGAAGATTGATATTGCCATAATTATGATATTTTCATTTATGATAATTGATCATTAATTAGATTGATAGAGTGAGTGATCAATTTAATTAATGTAATAGATTTGTATATGCTTTTATCACTTTACTCCACCCCTATATAATGGGGTTCATTGTAATAGATTCAGTCAAGAAAATACTAACAGTCTTTTTCTTCACTTCTAATTTTCTTCATGGTATCAGAGCCTTCTAGTTCTTCAAACATTAGATCAACTATGAAGGAACCCACTCTTATCATTCAATCTTTTCATCAATGTGTCAGTTTGGTATCAACCAAATTAGGCTCAAATAATTATCTTATGTAGAGATCACAAATCCTCCATTTATCTCGCAGCCTAGGAGTTCTTCATCATTTACAAAAGGATGGTAAAAAACTAAAACCACTGCTAGATGACAATGAAAAGGAGAATCCGGCATATCTCTTGTGGTTGACAAACGATGGACTTCTTATCTCATGGTTACTCAGTACAATAAAGGAGGAAGCTCAACCCTCAATTAGTGAAGAAGCCACTGCCTATGATGTATGGAGTTTATTGGAAGAAAAGCTATTGCCAACTACGATTGAAAAGGAAGGACTTCTGAAAAGTGTATTGATGACTATCAAGAAAGGATCAAAATCCTTAGATGACTATTCAAAAGAATTCAATTCAATCTGTGATAATCTTGCAGCATTCAAGAAACCAGTTGATGATCTTGATAAAGTTTTTCAATTTGCTCGCGGATTAGGAGCAAAATATGAAGGATTTTGTCTTGCTATGGTAACAAAACCACCTTATCCAATTTTCAATCAATTTTTGATTTCTCTTCAGGGGTACGAACAAACTATTGCTTCTTAAAAAGAAGAAGAGAAAAGTTACATTGAATAGAATCAAGTTTTCTTCAGTCAACGAGGACGAGGTAGAAATGGTGGCGCAGGTAGATGAGGCAGTTTTAGTTCTAGAGGTAGAGGATTTACCCAGCAGAACGATATAACAATTTTGATTCGAGTTCAAACAACCTTACAAATGGAGGAACCAAAGAACTCGAACGACATCAAACAAAAGGTGACAAACCTATTTGCCAAATTTGTGGTAAAATGAACCATGTTGCTCTTGATTGTTGGTACAGGTTTGATTATTCATGTCAGTCAGCAGATATACCGCAAGCTTTGGCTGCTTTTAGCTTAAACAATAATGATCCATCTCTTTATATGGATTCAGGATCAACAGCGCACATGACCAATGATGCAGGTATCTTGTCTAATTTAAAGCCATACAAAGGAAATAATGTTGTTTATGTTGGTGATGGAAATAAATTGTCTATAACACATACTGGTACTACATCTGTTATAGAAGTGAATTTAAAGGATGTTCTTGTGTTGGTACATGTTTGATTATTCATATCAGTCAGCAGATATACTGCAAGCTTTGGCTGCTTTTAGCTTAAACAATAATGATCCATCTCTTTATATGGATTCAGGGGCAACAGTGCACATGACCAATTATGCAAGTATCTTGTCTAATTTAAACCCTTACAAAGGAAATGATGTTGTTTATGTTGGTGATGGAAATAAATTGTCTATAACACATACTGGTACTACATCTGTTGGGGAAGTGAATTTAAAGGATGTTCTTGTTGTATCTCAATTGAAAAAAAATTTGGTTTCAGTAGGCAAGCTTACTACTGATAATATTTGCACAGTTGAATTCACGCCCTCTAATTTTGTTATTAAGGATCAACACAGGTGACAAATAGGGAAGTGGCGTAAGCATGGGCAACTCTATGCCTTGGATTCAAATTTTCAAGAAGCATTGTCAGCAATAAAGAAGGGTGACTCTTTTTCCTTGTGGCATCAACGTCTTGGACATCCAAGTGCGAAGATACTTTCTTTATTAAAAGGAAAGAAAATTATTGATTTTTGGAAAGTTAAACCATCCATTTGTGTTAGTTGTCAGTTTGGAAAAAGTTGCAAGCAACCTTTCAGCTCGAATAATAAAATTTCTGATTTTCCTTTAAAAGAGGTGCACTGTGATCTCTGGGGACCAGCCCCTAATGTTTCAAATCAAGGTTTTAGTTTCTATGTTATATTTATTGATGATTTCTCGAGGTTTACTTGGTTGTATCCATTGAAACATAAATCAAACTTCTATTCTTGCTTTCTAAAATTTCAACGATTGGTTGAAAATCAGTTTGATAGAAAAATCAAGATCTTTCAATGTGATGGAGGTGGAGAATTCAACTCTCTTGAGTTTCTTAATCATATTGGTCAATGTGGAATTCAATTACAAATTTCATGTCCAGGAACACCAGAACAGAATGGAGTTGCTGAAAGAAAGCATCGACATATTGTTGAGACTGGTTTAATAATGTTGTTTCATGCTAATTTACCTTTATTTTTGTGGATTGAGGCTTTTCTTGCAGCCACTTATTTAATTAACAGGATGCCATCACAAGTTCTCAAAAATCAGTCTCCTTACACAAAGTTATACCAAAAGGAACCTGATTATCAAAGTTTGCGAATTTTTGGATGTCTATGTTTTCCTTTCTTTGAGACATCAAGGAAGAAATAAATTTGTTAAGAAAACTTATCCATGTGTGTTTCTTGGATATAGCCCAGTTCATAAGGGGTACCAATGCTATGAGCCTCAAACAAAAGAGTTTATCTATCCAGACATGTTGTTTTTGATGAAGGCAAATTTCCATACAAATCAGTTTCCTAAGAATCAACTTCCATGTCTTTATCTCTGGCTGAATTTCCATCACTTGACGAATGGTTCAAATCAAAAACAAATAGTGATCCTAAAACCTTTCAGCAAAAAAGTGAGACTATGGACAACTCTACAAATGTTAATGTTGATATTTGTTGCACTGATGATTCTTGCGATACAGATATTGGTGGCTCTCCTCATAATCCATGCAACTCTGTTCCACTAGTAAATAATGAAGACCAATTTATTGAGGAAGAAGTAATTGTTGATCCAAGTGACAATGTTAATAATGATGTTCAGACACGTCCGCAACGATTTTGACAAGCTCCAAGTTATTTACAAGATTATGAGTGCTATTCAATTCAAACCTCATTATTAGTTGAACCTCAACATTATCTAATTGCACTCAAAGATCCTCGATGGATTGCTGCTATGAGAGAGGAGTTAGAAGCACTTCATTCAAACAAAACTTGGTCACTAGTTCCTCGACCCTCTGATGCAAATATCGTTGGATCTAAATGGGGCCTAAAACAACGTGAGGATGGATCCATTGATCGATTCAAAGCTCAACTTGTTGCTCGCAGTTTTTCTCAAATTTCAGGTATTGATTTTGATGAGACTTATAGTCCAGTTTTTCGTCATACTACAATTAGACTTGTTATTGCTTTCTACCTCTCAAAATTGGTGTATGAGACAACTAGATGTGAAAAATGCATTTTTGCATGGTCATCTTAAAGAAACGGTGTATATGGAGCAGCCACTTGGCTTTGAAGATCCAACCAATCAGATTTCGTCTGCCTTCTTCATAAGTCACTTTATGGTTTGAAACAGGCTCCTCGCGCTTGGTTTTTTCGTCTATCTCATTTTCTTCTTCTTCTTGGTTTTTATTGTAGTAAGGTAGATTCATCATTATTTGTCTATGATAAAAATCTGATTAAAATGATGCTTCTTATCTATGTTGATGATATTTTGGTGACTGAAAATAATGAAACAACCAATTCAGATTTGATTTTGCAGTTGAGTTCAGAATTTGCCATCAAAGATCTTGGTTCTCTGAGTTTCTTTCTAGGTGTCGAGATTAAATACTTTCCTGGAGGTGTAATTCTTTCACAAGGGAAGTATATTAAAGATCTGCTCGCCCGCACTGGCATGACTAACTGTGCTTCCACTGCTACTCCAATGGTTTTCAAGGATACATCCTCTGAATCAAATGAAATATCTGTAGACATCACTTACTACAGAAGTGTCATTGGGGCTCTTCAATATCTTACATTTACTAGTCCAGATATTCAACATGCAGTGAACAAAGTTAGTCAATTTTCTCACGACCCTACTGCAACAAATCTTCAGGCTGTTAAGCGTATTCTTCGCTACATTAAAGGCACGAAAGATTTTGGATTACGTTTTATTTCTCAAAGTCCACTTTCTTTATATGCATTTTCAGATGCAGATTGGGCTGGATGTAATTTGACTCGACGAAGTACAACCGAATTTTCTGCATTTTTAGGTGCAAATTGCATCTCATGGTGTTCTAAAAAGCAACCTACAGTTGCTCGTCGAGTTCAGAAGCAGAATATAGATCCATGGCATCTACTGCTGCTGAATTAACATGGCTTACATGTTTATTACGGGATATTGGTATCCGTCTACTTCAGCCTCCACAATTATTTTGTTATAATATTTGTGCGCTTCATATGTCTGTTAATCCATTGTTTCATGCTCGAACGAAACATATAGAAATTGACTATCATTTTGTTCGGGAAAAGGTTGCTATGGGAAATCTTGTCACCAATTTTGTGCCTTCTAATCAGCAACTAGCTGATATTTTTACGAAACCTCTGTCCAAATTCTCATTTTTCTACTTTCGAAGCAAGATGGGACTTGATCTGCTTCCCGTCTCTATCTTGAGAGAGGCTTATAAGAATGATACATTCAATACAAATGATGCTGATTAATTGGTGATTAATGCTGTCATTATTGAAGATTGATATTGCCATTATGATGATTGGTGATTGATGCTGTCATTATTAAAGATTGATATTGTCATTATGATGATTAGTGATGGATGTGAATAATTATGGTAATTGAAGATTGATATTACCATGATTATGATATTTTCATTTATGATGATTGATCATTAATTAGATTGATAGAGTGAGTGATCAATTTAATTAATGTAATAGATTTGTATATGCTTTTATCACTTTACTCCATCCCTATATAATGGGGTTCATTGTAATAGATTCAGTCAAGAAAATACAAACAGCCTTTTTTCTTCACTTCTAATTTTCTTCACCATTAACATTAGTCTTGTCTGCAGAATTATCTAAGGATCGAACCGATAGTGTATCATCACTAATAACTGCTGGTTCCTCCTCCAAGTCTTCTGAGTTGTCAATCATTGTATCCAAAGTTTGGACCATTAATAACTCCCCATGTTTTGTTCTACCTCCAAAGGGGGTAGCATGACTTTGATGGTGATTGGCTTCGCAAGAACGATCAAAAAAGTCTGAGCCACCCCATCAGCCTTAGCACAATTAACAACCTCCTGCGGAACATCAAACTTTTACCCTAAAACATTATTTTCAGGCCTTAAATTCATAGCAGCAGATGGAATCACCTCAGAATTAGATATAATGATATTAGTAGCATGACTAGTATCACCAATATTTGAAGTTATTCCATCAGTTTGCTCATTGAGGCGATCATTCTTCTTCTCTATCCAGACTTTCTAACCAACATTTTTCTTTTGAGCATAAACCTTACCGTGATTACACTCGTTATCATCATGTCCCTGTCTGAAGCAGGTAGAGCAATATTTAGCTTTATTCTTAGGAATAATCGGCTGCCAAATCCCTTCCCTATTATCACCTGGCGTAACCCAAATTCTCGACGGGATATCCCTCAGCAAATCAATCGCAGCACAAACGAGAGCCCCACTTGGCCTAGCCAAGTTGGCTGTGGCAGCATCCACAATTGTTGGAGTACGAACAGCATTTATAATATAGAACAAGCACAACTTATCATAGAGGTGAAAAGGAAGTCAAGGTAAATTAAACCAAACTGGTGCAATGGAAGATTCTTTTCCCGTTCTGAAATCTGGAATCCACTTAAACACCCACATAGGAAACTTTCTAATGTGCGATACCACATATGTCCAAAGCCTATGATAATCACCCTCATGCTCCACACGAATCAATATGTGACGATAATCAATTAGGCTAATAGTGAAATTCCCTTTCAAATCAAGCGTCGCAAAGAATTTTCGAATAAGTTCCAAGGATGGTCGTCCATGTGAGAACTTCCCAACAAGGTCCAAACGTAAAGGGAAAATCAGCTTTTTAATGTCCTCAGAAGAAAAGTGCATAGAGACTTCCCCTTTGTGAGTACCGAGCGGTTTAAGATCAATATTTTATGAAAAATTTGGTTTGAAAAGATTGGCAAAAGATTTTTTATGAAACGTAATAGGTTGTGGTTGTTGTAGACTTGTAGTCGTAATATAGAGTGGGGTTAAGGAGGCGGCAAAGAGTTGGCTGAAGGGCCGCCATTTCAGATGCCACGATTTGTAGATGCAAAAGAGGTATTTGAATAAATGTTTCAAAGATAATCAAAGAGAGTTTATTTGGGCACAAATGGTACATACTTCGTACTAATAATTATCCTTTATTAATTTGGATACTTTCAATTTCATTAATGATTAGATAACTTACAAAAAATCCCCTTGTGGTTTAAGAAAGTTTCAAATTAACACCCTATGATTTAAAAGCGTACATTTTACCTCCATGTAGTTTGCTTTTTTTTTTTCTTGAAAAATGTTAAAAAAAATTAAATGATTTAAGAAAATACAAAGTTCAATTTACTTCAAATCATTAGTCAAAACATTTGTCAATATATTTGACAAGATAGATTTATAAAAATAAATATTTTAAATATATATATTTTTGTGTCTATTTTTTTTAAAAAAAATACGAAAATACAAGGAGGTAAAATGTAGGTTTTTAAACGATAAAGAGGTAACTTCAAAATTTTTAAAACCAAATAGAGGTTTCTTGTAATTTACCTTTAATGATTTCATAAAAAATTAAAAAAATGTTTAATTTCTTGAAAATATCACTTTGTAAATCTAATCAGCACCTATTTCCTCTCGTCTCCCCACTCCCTCCCTTTCCTCCTCCTACTACTCCACCACCACATTACACCACCCTCACTCTCTTCTCTGTTGGATATTTAATATAGTCCAATAATATGTTCTAATATAAGCCCAATAGATAATGAACCTTTGTAACGGGCCTGAATGGGTAAGAGCCCATTAACTGGTTTTAACCCTAGCGTACCTCTATATATATGCTAGCTGGTGGCAGCATGCTAGGTATTCAAAACTAGATACCTAAGGTGTAATGCTTCAAGCAATTGCATATTGAATTGCTTGACCTAAAACTCTAACAATCTTGAAGCATTATAAAGTTAGAGTACTGTTCCGGCAGCGGCGGTACTACTGTAGCGGCGGCGCACTGTTCTGTCGACACTGTAGCAGTTACTGTTCACCCGACTGTAGCAGTTACTGTTCACCGATACTGTAGCAGTTACTGTTCACCCCCGGCACTGTTCACCGACACTGTAGCAGTTACTGTTCATCAGGTGCACTCTTTCCAATTTTTATTTAAAGAAAAATGGAATAATATGTGTCAATTAATATGGTTAAACTTTATGTGCCAATTGATATGGTTAAACTATATGTGCCAATTGATATGGTTAAACTATATGTGCCAATTGATATGGTTAAATTTTATGTGCCAATTGATATGATTAAACTATATGTGCCAATTGATATGGTTAAACTCCAGTCTTTTAGTGGATCTGGTTTTAACTTCTGGAAACAAAAGACAAAGTTTGGTTTAAAATATGAAAATATTTTTTATACTGTAATGAGTACTTTTGCTGATACCACTGAGGATGTTGATGAATCTGACTGCTAAAGAAATCTGGGACAATTTAGATACTCAGTTTAAGAAGGAGGAGGAATTGTCAAAAACAAATCTCGTTGACAAATTCATGGATTTCAAATTTAAGGAAGATATGGAAATCACTCCTCAAGTCACTGATCTAGAAAACTTGATATCTAAATTCACTACTGAAAACATCAATGTTTGTGACCCTTTTATCGTTGGTGCTATTATCTATAAATTACTATCTGCACGACTTTCTTTCAAAACTGAGATGTACAGGAAGAAAGTTCAGGTGAGACTGGATTATCTTAAACGATTAATTAGAATCGAGGATGAGAATTAGGTTAGGAATACATTGGAGATGGTTAGACAGCAACAGTCAGCTGCTAACGAGGTGATATATCCCAATAAATTTTCTAAGAAATCCAAGTCTCCTAAAAGTGAGTCTCAACAATTAGAGGTCAAAAGTCTATCTTTAAGAAAAAGAAGGGCAAGTGCAATAATTGTGGGAAATGGGGCCACTTTATAGCAGATTGTAGGCTACCAAAGAAGAACAAATCTGACACACCATTGGAAGCACATATGCTGCTGCAAAAGACTGAGCCTCAAAATTTTGTTGCTATGGAATGCAATCATGGAAAGGCCAGTACTTTTTCAGAATGGTGGTAAGATTCTGGGGCAACATGCCATGTTTGCCAAACTAAAAAGTTTCTTGATGATGTTGCTGAGGCCAATGAAACTATTGTTGTGGCTAGTGGGGCGACGAAGGTCGTGACTCACACTGGTACTGCAAATATCAACCTCTCTTCAAGTAAACTTTTAACTTTAAAAGATGTTAAAGTATGAATTGAGTACTGGAACTGAAACGGTCAGCCAATTTAGTTCAACTCTAATTGATCCTATAATATTGCATAATCGGTTAGGACATGTGAACTACAAGAAAATGGTTAGACTAGTTAAAAGTCATAATATACTTATCGATACTTCGATCAGATTTAACAGATATGAAGTTTGTGCTCAAACTAAAATTACTAGAAGACCTTTTCGTCCGGTCTCTAGGAGTACACAACTTCTTGACTTAATACATTCTGACCTCTGTGACTTTAAAAGTTCTTCCACTAGAGGTGGTCGGAAGTATTTACTCATTTTTATAGACGATTTTTCTCGATATTGTCATTTCTATCTGTTAAAATCAAAAGATGAAGTTTTTAATAAATTTAAAATTTTCAAGAATCGTGTTGAAAACCAATTTATTTTGAAAATCAAAAAGTTGAGGAGTGACAGAGGAGGAGAATATACATTGACAGGGTTCAAGGAATTTTGTGCTTCAGAGGGCATAATCCTTGAAACTACTGCTCCTTACTCACCTCAATCAAATGGCGTAGCTGAATGTAAGAACAGGAAGTTAACAGAAATGTTAAACTCTATGTTATTGACGGCTGGCATGCCTTCCTGTTATTGGGGAGAGGCAGCTTTGACTGCTAATCATATCCTCAATAGGTTGTCGCACTCTAAGTTGTCTTCAACACCTTATGAGATATGGCATAAACATCCTTGTAAATATGATACTCTTAAGACTTGGGGCTGTATTGTTTATGTAAGGAGGGCCTAGGATTAACACTTGTGTGTACCTAGGTAGTGCAGAGGATAGTACTGCTGATCGGTTCTTGGATCTATCAACCAATGTGGTTATAGAATCTAGAGATGATATTTTCTTTGAAGATAAATTTCTTTGAGATAAAGGGTTGACAGTACCAGACACTATCAAAATTATTTCAGAAACACTTATTGAACCTAAATTGACTTCTTCTGACACTCGGATCCCTTCTGAATTTGTACCTTTAAGAGTATCTACAAGACAACGAGTTCCCAGTACGTTTGTTGAGGATTTTGTCACTTACCATTTAGAAGATGATCCATCTACCTATAATGAGGCGATGAGATCTAGGGACTCCCTATTATGGACAGAAGCCATTGATGATGAAATGAGCTCTCTGTTACAAAATCAAAATTGGGACTTAGTCAATTTGCCGAAAGGGGCTAAGACTATAGGTTGCAAGTGGATTTTGAAAAAGAAACTTAATTCTGACGAATCTATAGTTCGGTATAAAGCACGTTTAGTAGCTAAGGGCTATACCCAAGTATATGGGATAGATTATTTTGAAGTCTACTCCCCGGTCTGTCATTTGACTACGATAAGAATTCTTCTTGTTTTGGCATCTATTGAGCACTATGTTGTGCATCAAATGGATGTAAAGACAGATTTCCTATATGGAAATCTGACTGAGAAGATCTACATGAACCAACATGAAGGGTTTGTCATGAAAGATTTCGAGAACAAAGTTTGTAAGTCAAACAAATCTTTGTATGGTATGAAACTACATTTTACAGAGCAAGGCATTACTCTTAGCTCATTACATTGACAAATGGCTTTCTACATGGGGATACAGTGAATATGCCGTGGTTGAGACACCGTATGATTCTCATATATGGCTGAGCCCCAATGAGGGAGCTAGCATGAATCAATTGTCTTATTCTAAATAGATTGGTAGTCTCATGTATGCAATGACATGCACTAGACCAGACATAGCCTTTTCTGTAGGCATGCTGAGTCATTTCACTAGTAATCCCGGACATGAACATTGGCATACCCTTATGCGACTTATGCAATATTTGAAGGGTACCTCTAACCATGCATTATGTTATAGTTGTCGTCCTCCTATATTGGAAGCATTTTCTGATGCTTCATGGTGCTCATCCTTTGGGGATAGTAAGTGAACCAGTGGTTATATTTTCACACTGGGTGGTGCAGCTATTGCGTGGAAATCCAAAAGGCAGACTTGCATTGCTTTGTCGTCTGTGGAATCGGTACTTTCTACTTTAGCTTCCGCAGAAGGAGAAACAGAGTGGATAAGAGAACTGATCCTGGATATTCCACTAAACCGCTTAAAGATTACGTCTTTAAGTATGTTCTGTGATAATCAGGCTACAGTTTCAGTAGTACAAAACTAACTCTTTAATGGTAAGAGGAGACATGTTAGACTGAGACATGCCTTTGCGATGTATCTCATAGAACATGGTATTATTACTTTGGTCGATGTGAGATCGAAGGATAATCTGGCTGATGCTCTAACAAAGGGACTGAACAAAGCTCGTCTCTTCAAAATTGTGGGGGATATGGGGTTAAAGACTATATAGATATGTCTTAACCTATATTCCTGGGGTTAAAGACTATATAGATATGTCTTAACCTACATTCATGTTAATTTTGAAATTTTCGAATCTCCCTTTGATAGATAAGATACGCACTTGATAATATTTCGCCGATGATTATAGTTGTTAATATATCATTCCACATCTGATGATATATCCTTTTTGGGTGCGTTGTCTCATTCCACATATGATGAGGTGATTTTACTCATTCTGGATGTTCTGTTTAGAGCGGTAGTATCATTCCATATTTGATGATGCTGCTTAACTAAATTTGGACTTGACAGCTGTAACATTCCACATAGAAATATTGGAAATGGTTCTTTTGGAAAAGAAACTATTAGGTCTTGTTCTTATAAAGAAACTGGACATTGATGCTTATTGGAAATGGTTCTTTTGGTACAGAAACTGTTAGGTCTTGTTCTTATAAAGAAACTGGACATTGATGCTTATTGGAATATGGTATTGATGCATTTTGACATTGATATTTTCAATCATTGAGATATTGTGCTAAGTTCTTCTATTTGAACTAGACACTTTATTTTGTTACACAAATGATTAAGTTCATATTTGGTAACTTATAGAAAATGATGGAAATGGAGGAGCTTATTCCAACTGGAATCCTGAAGCGGATGATCTACTTGATGGATAATTCCTCTAGAGCTAGGGACTGTGGGGGACTATTATTTGAATAATTGGTCCACTTACATATGCTTTGCCCATTTAGTTTGAGTTTAGATTATTTTCTAAAACTCTTGTGTTCGAAGTTTAGAGATTTCTAAAACTTTGATCTTGGTAAACTTTTTGTGTTTGGTTGAGTTTAGATTGTTTTCTAAAACTCGTAACTGTGTTTAAAGAATTCATATTTTGAGTAATGAATCTTTTGTGCTATGAATGATTCAATCATATGTTTTGAACATTACATTATCTATCTATTGGATTGTGCTATATGTAGAACATAGGAGGAGATTGTTGGATATTTAATATAGTCCAATAATATGTTCTAATATAAGCCCAATAGATAACGAACCTTTGTAATGGGCCTGAATGGGCAAGAGCCCATTAAATGGTTTTAACCCTAGCGTACCTCTATATATATGCTAGCTGGAGGCCGCATGCTAGGTATTCAAAACTAGATACCTAGGGTGTAATGCTTCAAGCAATTGCATATTGAATTGCTTGACCTAAAACTCTAACATTCTCTTCTAAAAGCCATTCTCAAATCTTAGTGTACTAAACACTCTATAAGTTCTCCTAAAAACCTACTGTGATTAACTAGATAATCAAATCTATAGTGATAGAGATAAATAAATTTTGACCAAATAGTAATTTAGCTTATTAAAAATTAGAAACAATTTGATATTGTATATTTTTATGTTTTTTACAGTATTGAAAATTTGAGATAATTTATTATAGTCTTTCAAGTATTACAAATTTGATATTTATATCTTTCTTGTGTAAATGCCATAGTTATATTTTCAAATACAATTACATTTTTAAGCGTATAAAAAATTCTCCAATATATAGTATCTTTTTAATTATTAATTTCTAACTTGTAATTTTTTTGGTTTAATTATAAAAAATAAAATTAAAAATCAGAACTAAATTGAAACTAGAATCAAAACTGAAACCATAAAAAAGGTCGAGATGGGATCCTTTATCAAAGATTATCCTGTCTTATTCTGTTCAATGCTTAAAATTATGTCGTTTTACAAAAATCATAATTAAAATCACGTCACAGAGTTCACTCATATCTGAATTAGAATATAATAATTATAAATTTGATTTGGCGATATTTATTCCTTAATTTAGTTCATATTTTTAGTGAATGACGTCATTTTGAACATTGAACAGAATACGACACGATAAACTTAGACAGAGAATCAGATCTAAAAAAAATTCAGAATTAGAGTTAGAATCATAGTCTCTATTTTGGTTTTGGTTCCACCATTTTACCGAATTGGAATTGCTCTAAAAAATTGTACTATTTTTTTGTGAAAATTTTTCAGTTAGTTCTTTAAGAAAATTAGGCTTTTATCCCTCAAAAATATAACTTTTATAATGCTATGTAATTTCGCCTTCCTAATTATACATTCTATCTGCCACTAGGTAAGGCTATCATTTGTCGAAGTCTTTTTTTGAATAATCAATATACATTGGTGATTAATAATGATCAATCATACCCCAACAATATTTTTAATATTGGTTTATTAAACGAATCTTAATTAATTAAGAATTATCTTTTTGAAGTAGTTAGTAAATGTGAGATACCTCAAAGAAGTTATGAGAAAAGTCTTTTATGGCGTGGGAAAAGTTCCGTGGACCAACGAATTCATAGCGATCAAGAGGATGGTGTTGTGGGCGGTTATGGTTATGCCATATTAATATTAGAATTGTTGTGATTTTATTCCTTTACTTTCAAACATATTTTTGTCATATAAATAAATATTAAATGGCTTCCGTTTTTGTTCTAATAGTAAACGGACTAAGTCACCATTAGATTGTTATTCTTGAAATGTTTATAGAAAATTTGGTGTTTACAACCAACTCATCCGGCAGCCATATATACCATTTGATGTAGACTTTGTTAGTAGTGGAAAATTTTTCAGAAAGGACAGGGCGACTCAATTGGCTAAATAGCAAAAGTAAATAGATTGAAAGAGAGACAGATATAATAAACATTGAAGACTGTTAGAGTAGCAATTAGATTTGAGACAAAGATTTGAAGAAATATGTATTCTTTTGTACTATTCGCCAAATGCAATTCATTTCCCTCGCTAAAAAATATTAGGTGGTTAATCTACACCCAATGGGTAACTATCAATATTTTCTTTTTATGTTTATATTGTGATCCACTATTATGTAGCCCTTATACTGAGTAAAGAGTCAGCCTCATATAATAATAATAGGTTATTAGGAAGAAAATATTGATAGTTGTTCACCAACTCAACTGGTGAGTTGGTATGCATTAACCAATAACCACCCAATACTTTCTCAAAAGCGAGAGTCAAATTAATCCAATGAACAGTTGTTTTTATTATTTCAAATATATTTATTCTCCAAACATTTAGGAATCATTGTTTATAACATGCACTGATGCACATAAGTCGACATGAAAGTTTGCTTTGTTACAAAAGGCTATGCAGTTGAAGCCCAAACAATTTTAAAAAACAAAACTGGTTCAAGTTTGTACTTCGCCGGCAATATTAGCAAAAATGGAGAATCTGCAGGCGATAATAATATAGTATTCAAAAAGAAAACGGGTATACTTGATCGTTACTAAGTCATTTGTGATCATCATCGAGTTTCCCAAAATCTAAATTAATGAAAAGGAGATCTATATATAAAGAAATCCATGATGGAGCTGTAACAATTGGCATGAGAAACAAGAAACAGTACTCATGGAATTCTTCTCTCATTTCCTCCTAGTCCTAGGACTCCTGTTTCTTGCACAGGTCCATGCTGATGGCAACTCAAAAACTTTATCTCCAAGTTATGGAATTCATAAGCTCAACCGAAGCAGTTTTCCTCCAGGTTTCCTGTTTGGTGCATCATCTGCAGCATATCAGGTGGATATGTAATAAAGTTATTATAACTAACTCTTAAAATTTCTGTAAATGGTTAATTTTTTTAGATTCTATTTTTTTGCATGATTTTTGTTACAGATTGAGGGCGCATGGAATATTGATGGCAAAGGTCCTAGCGTCTGGGATAACTTCACTCACAAATTTCCAGGTTTTATAATATTGATTGTACAAATTAAATTTCTTTATCCATTTGTGTCTATTTTGTTCATTTTAGTGGATATAATATCGATACAGGAGAATTATTGTTGTGAAAATAGTAATATAAGATAATCTGAACTTTTACTCTTTGCTATTGATATGATCCATTTGGAAGAGTTCCCACTGAATAGTTCAGCTTGTGATTTTCGTTTCCATGGATTCTAAATGAACTTCGATCCATTGTTTGAATTGAAAGAAACTAATCATGTTTGGAAAATAAAAATTACTCTCTATACCATTCAAATCAAATCAGATTCAAGGTCGAATTCTCTGCAAATACTACTATTGCAGCATTATATATGTTTATTTGTTTACTACAAAATCAATGTTTTGAAACAATCATTTACGTTAGTACAGTACTCATATTTCAATCCTTATTGTTTTTGGTTATATATTTCAAGTTCTTTATTGTCTTTCTTAATGTCTATGTTCTGGCATCTTAGCATTTCCAAGATTTTTTTTCTTCTCTTTCTTTAATCCTTGGCTTTTCAAAGTGTGCGTGACATTTGGCATGAACACATTCATTTGGCATTATTGACAAACCATTTTGCTTAAATTGCAGAAAGGATAAAGGACCACAGCAATGGAGATGTAGCAACAGATTCTTACCATCTTTACGAGGTAAATACCATGTTTATTTTTGTATATTTGACAAGAATCCTTTTTCTCTAGCTATGATTTTCAACAACATGCAGTATCTCTGAAAAATCAATTTCTCTATTATATATATGATAGGAAGATGTTAGGCTCTTGAAGGAAATGAACATGAACTCTTATCGATTCTCAATTTCTTGGCCAAGAGTCTTACCAAGTAAGATGCCAATGTACATTATTCTCCGCATAGCAGTTTGATTCAGATATGCTGCCAAAAGATTTAATCTTAGCAAATTAATCCATAGTCCAACACTCGTTTTTGTAATTCAAAATTGCTAATTTCTGCAGGTGGAAAGCTAAGTGTAGGTGTAAACGAGAAAGGAATTGAATACTACAATAATCTCATAAATCATCTTCTTGACAATGGCATGTTTCGTCCTATGCTCTCAAAATGTTAATTCAATTATCATTCTAAATGATTTAGTTTTAATGTAATCATGATCATTTTTTTTGTCTATAATTATATATATAGGTATAACACCAATGGTGACCCTTTTTCACTGGGATCTTCCTCAAGCTTTAGAGGATGAGTATGGCGGTTTTTTGAGTCCTCAAATTGTGTGAGTAGTTCAATTATTTGTTTTTCTTGAATACGTAGGTTTATATCAAACATAAAATGTGGATTTCTATTCAAGTATGGAAAACAAAATAACTTCTAATTCCTGCCAAGAATTGATTAACAAAAAATTGGTTCCTAGTCTTGCACAAACATTTGATTTGTAGGAACGATTTTCATGATTTCGCCAATCTTTGTTTCGAGAGATTTGGCGATCGAGTAAAGCATTGGATTACCATGAACGAGCCAACCGGCTACAGTTACGCGGGTTATGCTATTGGATTTCTTCCTCCAAATCGTTGTTCTTCTTGGATGAATAACAATTGCAGTGGTGGAGATTCAGGCGCTGAACCGTATATAGTTTCACATCATTTGCTTCTTGCTCATGCTAAAGTTGCCAAACTCTATAAAACAAAGTTTCAGGTTGTTTATCAGTATCCATTTCTTCATGCTAATTAATAACAAACATATCATTGTTCATTTATTTCAATCTCTTGGTTTTGGGCTCATCAAAAGGGAGTTATTGGAATCACACTTGTTTCAGTATGGGTGGAGCCATACTCCAATTCGCTTGATGATCGTCGTGCAGTAAATCGATTCCTCGAATTTAACCTCGGATGGTACTTATTATTTCTATGTTCTCTTGATTACAAGACTAAAATATGATTTTTGTTTTTTTTTTACAATATCGCTAACTAGTTGAGAAATATTGCATTATCTTAGGTTCAACCTGAAAGAATAATGCATTACAACCATTTTCATAAATAGCCTAAAGTCATACAGCAAAATAAGACCTTACAAGAATGGCAAATGGCCTAAAATCATAATCTAGCCACAATCCACAAGCATAATGCAATTAGTGACAAAATTACATATCTAAAACTGAAGTAGATTTTTTTACTTAGAAACAAAGTTAAAATTGAAGTCAAGTTATACTACTACCTAGTAGTTAGATCAAACCCACCACTCAACTTCAAAGAAATAACACCTATATCATTAACCCATTTTTCCTTGTGTTGCAACAATAAAGTTTGAAGTCTATCGGAACAAAATTGAATATTTGATACCGATGAAGATGAAACTGCTCTATCTCATCTCCATCCCTATGACTGTCTTTGTAACCTTTTATCTCAAACACCAAACCCATTTCCAAACCTTGAAATCTCAAAAATAGGTAGGTGGAGATGAAATGTTATTCATAATCTAGTACCATTACGGGTACTGACCCCGATCCAAAGTTAGGAAACGATCAAATCTATTTTATTGGTTATAGTTTTGTTTTGTATATATGTATATAGATTTACAAGAAAAAATTTCCAAAAAAGTGACAATGACTCTCAAAAAAAAAAAAGAAATTGTTAAAAAAATCTTGTGCATTCAATTCAAAACCAATTGACGATGAGTGTAGTAACCTAAGTATTTTATCAATTATTTTATGAGTTCTTACGCAAATTGATAGGTCGTTTTTCTACCAAAATAATTACTCTCCTAATACCAATAAATTAGTATAGGGTAGTGAAGATCGTTCCCACGAGGAACACAATATTTTCTTAATAAACCAATTTGCAAAGAGTAACAATAATTAAATTGGTGATTTAAACAATTAAATGTAAGAAATTAAATTACGAAATAAGTAAATAACAAAATTCAGAAATTAATCAATTAAAAGGAAAAGATCCAGCCTTAGTAAATCCACACTAATCACTTTTCAATTGTTCATTGACTCAAGAATAACAATCTCTATTTAATCAATTAGTTATAGGATGCCGAGAATCAGCTCTGACACATCCCAATTCTTCCTTAGTTATTCGTTAATTGACAAGTATCTGCTTAATCAATTAATTCTCTATTCATAATACAACCCGGCCGGAATCAGCCGAATACCAGATTTAATATTATGAAAGCATTAAGAAGTGAAGAACCTAATTCTAACAAATTATATTATGATCAGCATGCAATAATTCGTTAACCAATTATTTCCGTCTACCGAGACAGTAGCTTCGCCACTAATTAATCTTACTTATCAAATCCAGTGACTTGACAAGGGATTAATTGGCTCTACCTAATTAGATTAAAGGTGGCCATTCTTTAATTAAATTAGATAATTAACTTTAGGCTTAGAAAACTCTTGGAATTAAATAAGAGAAAGTTTATGAAGAACATTTTGGTCTCACAATTTATGCGGGATTAGTGCTTCATTACCAAGGCTAGATAAAGAACTACTCACACTTTATAACTAAAAACAAAACAAGAATTATAATTGCAAACAGAAATTAAATTAAACTAAAATTGCAAACCAGGTTGCCTGCCGTTTGGGCAAACGACAGGGTCTGATTGCTGGAAAATCTGGGCTGCCACAAGTTCAACAACCCAGCTGCTATTCAAACACTCCAAACGTAAAAACTGCAAAATAAAGTGCGAAAAAGATGTTTAAACCCTAAACTATCTTCTCCTTATATAGGAGAAAAGAATAAGATTCCTAAAACAACACAAAACAAAGAAATCTCTTTGTTTCCAGAAACACAAAAACCACATGCGGCAATAGAAAGTAATTTCCTAATCTATTTTCTCCACTAATTTGGTAATTTCCAGCATCCCTTATAGCTGATATCTTCTTCCTTTAAACCTTCCAAAATATTCCAATTTCTTTACTCTTTCTCACGGATCTTCCATCTTCTACAAATCCCCAAATCTGCACATATTAATACCATTAAGCACATGTTTCACCACACAAAGCACAATAAAACTAAGATAATAAACTGAACAATTATGTGCTTATCAAGATCCCCACACTTGAACAATGCTTGTCCCTAAGCATTCAAACAAAAATTGAAAACAAACTAAACAAACAAATAAACATTCTCACTAAATAAACGTCAATCTAGCCAAAACAAATATCCTTCAAAACAGTTAGGTTTAATTCAAGTAACAAACTCATGCATCATCAAGTCCTCCAAGTCAAACTATAAAATTCTGAGTAACTCTCTAAAATCTCCCCAAGCACTCACAAGATATTCAAAACTGGGTTCAACCACTCAATAAAATCGCACATAGAAAACTTCAGCAAACTTGCAATTTTGTCACCAGACACTCAAAACATTAAAACCGAACCTGAATCAAAAGGTCTTTACAAGGGCTGTAATGGGGCTAGGGTTTTAACAAGGTATGGTTTAAGATAGTTAAAAGGCTTAAAAATAAAAACAAAGGTGTAAGCAACACACTCAAGTACATCCCCACACTTGCATTGCACCAAGTCTCAAAATCAATAAATTCTCAAAGTAACTTTAGTACAACAAATACTTTTCCTTCCTTTCTGCTTTTTCACATCATTTTTCTTTTTCTTTTTCTGTTTCCATTAGCAGATCACAAATTTTTTTCTATTATTTTTGCTGCTGTTCTTCCTCTTTCTTGCCACTGTTTAGGCAAACAACACAGATAAACTCTTCAAAAATTTTTCTTTCATTTTTTCTTCATTCTGTCCAAGTGCTGTTCGGGCAAACAATGAACTTCAAAATTTCAGTTCAGAAGAGCATACTGAAATACTTCCATGATAGAGACTTATTCATGCTGTTTCTTTCTTTTCAACCAAGGGGAGACAAATTATACTTGAGTTACTTACACCCCAGTGGGCACAAAGAAAGCAAAAAGAGTTTTAGGTGAAAATTTTAATGGTGTGACAACAAAGAAAGGGGTTAAAGGCTCAAATGGGTTGACTAAGGGTAGATGTAAAGGTAGATAAGAAAATTAAAGTCAAAAAGGACGAAATCCTAAGTGCCTTTATCATTTTCAAATTCAATTCCAACAAATGACATCCATGCACAACAAAGCAAGTTTAAGAAATCAACTATGCGCGATTTGCACTTAATTCAAAGAATAATTCATATAAGCATGAACAAAGTGGTCATTCAATGCTTGGCTCAAAATCCTCACTTTAAGGTGGGCAAAAATACTCAAAATCAATAGTCATCATACTTGGAATCATACTCAACTATCACAACCCATTACTATGAATTAATCCATAACTAAACTTTTCTTCTCAAAAATAGTTTGGCTAAACAATGCTTATAAAGTGAAAATAAGTTAAACAAAACTAACAAATCCTAAAACACACTAAAAATGTAAACTGTTTTTTTGTTTTTTCAAAATTTTCTGAATTTTTTTTCTTTCTTTTTGTTTTGTTTTTAAATTTAAGAAAAATAAAACAACTAAACACATCAAACCCTCCCCACACTTAAACATTTCCATGTCCTCATAGGAGATAGGCAAAAACAACACAATTATATAAAAAAAACGAAATAAGAAACAAAAACAACGAAAAAGGGAAAAGAGACAGCCTGAATCGGTTGGGGGCACTTGGTGGTGTGGGCAAACGATCTTGCGCGAGTTGCAAAAATCTCGCCGGCATTTTATATTCAGGAATATTTAATAAATAAGACCACCCCACATTGGCAAAATATTCACGAAGCTGTGGTTCCACAGTCAAAATAGATAAACTTTGCCAATCAAAAAATTTATAGTTAACCACAGATTGAGCTTGTACTACTGCGTACCTCCGAATGTCATCCTGTTTCGTGAAGGGCTTAAACATGGGATACAACGCACCACCAATATTCTCAGTTAATGGAGTAGAAGAGGACGAGGGACGCTTACCCTTATCAGAAACTGTGGCTCGCTTTGGCGAAGAAGTAGAGTTGCCTGGTGGGACCGAACGAGTGGAACTCTGAGCAGCGAGTCTGCGAGACTGACGCCTGCCAGTCGGCGTAAACGGCACCTGGATTGGTTCTCTCTCAGTGTCAGAGAGAGAAATGGTCGTCGGCGAGTCGGAATCCGAATTAGTGGTGGCGGTAGGACTGCCGGAACTGGAAGTGCTGACGTGCGGCATGGCATGCTTGATTGCCGCTTGTTTGCGGCGTTTCGCCGGCGGTGGAATAGGCAGAGCCGCGGCTGCCGGGTTGGACTCAGGCGGTGAGGAGTCATCGGGAGATGGAATGGGTTCCGGAGGGGGAGTAGCAAACTTGATATTCACCATAGCGGAAGATGGTGGTGGTGAAATACGGCCCAAAAGAAATGTGGTGGCGGCGCGTGAATGTTGGTAGCGACAGAGGGAATGACGGCTAGGGTGTAGGAGACAAGACAAAAGGGAATAATGGATTTGGGGCTACCTTGACTATTAGTGGACAAAATAAACTAGTGGGCCTGTGTAATAAATCAAAGGAATATATGTGCTGGCCCAATTCCCATGGCTAACTACATATCTCCATTCCTTAAAAACAGGGACCACTCAATCCATGTCTGCAACTAATTTCTCCCTGGTTTTAGTCACGATGGCCCACAAATCTAGACAAAGAAGACAACTAAGTAAGTGTTAAAAAAAAACGAAAACAATAAGAAATTAAAACAGAACTGAAAAGAAAAATAAAATACGCAAAACAAGTATAAAAAATGGGTTGCCTCCCACAAGCGTCAGTTTTTAACGTCGTAGACTAGACGATGCCTCTCAATTCAGAAATTGAGGGGAAAAAGCTTCACTTCTTCCACCACTTCCACTGGGGCAGATTCATAAAAGGGCTTGAGTCTCTGGCCGTTTACTTTAAACAATTTTCCACTCTCAAGTCCCTTTATTTCCACAATGCCGTTTGGGCAAACGGAGACTACCTCAAATGGTCCAATCCACTTGGATTTCAATTTGCCGCCCATAAGTCTGAGCTTGGACTGGAACAACAGGACTTTATGTCCAACACATAATTCTTTCTTCCTTAGAAGACGATCATGGTGAAGTTTGGTGCGATCTTTGTACCACATAGCATGATCGTAAGATTCTAATCGAATTCCTTCCAACTCCTTCAGCTGAAGTTGCCTTTCTTCCCCACACTTAGTTTCATCCATATTGAACTGTTTTATTGCCCAATATGCCTTGTGTTCAATTTGTACCGGAAGATGACAGAGTTTTCCAAAAATAAGGCGATATGGGGACATTCCAATTGGGGTCTTGAAAGCGGTCCTATCAGCCCACAAAGCATCATCGAGACGAAGACTCCAATCCTTCCTTGAAGGATTCACTGTCTTTTCCAGAATTCGTTTAATTTCTCGATTGGAGACCTCGGCCTGTCCATTGGATTGGGGGTGATAAGGAGTGGTGAGGCGATGATGCACTCCGTACTTGTTCATGAGAGCTTCAATGGTGCGATTGCAGAAATGGGTTCCATTATCACTAATTATCGCACGAGGAATGCCATAACGGCTAAAAATAGTAGACTTTAAAAAGCCTGCAACCACTTTTGAATCATTAGTACGGGTGGCTTTTGCTTCCACCCATTTGGAAACATAATCAACAGCTAACAGAATGTAAACATTTGAACAAGAACTATGAAAAGGACCCATGAAATCCATGCCCCAAACATCAAATATTTCACAAACAATGATTGGCAATTAAGGCATTTCATCACGTTGAGTAATGTTTCCTAACTGTTGACAACGGAAACAGCTCTTGCAAAATAGATATGCATCACGAAAAATAGATTGCCAATAAAATCCACTATCAAGAACTTTCCTAGCTGTACGTTTTGGCCCAAAATGACCACCACATGCAAATGAATGACAATGTTGCAAAATATCATTTACTTCATTTTCAGGGATGCATCTACGGATGATTTGGTCATTTCCAATATTCCACCAAAATGGTTCATCCCATAAGTAATATTTTGCATCACTCTTGAGTTTTAATTTCTGAGCATGAGTTAGACGAGGAGGAATATCCTTGCTGACAAGGTAGTTAACCAGGTCCGCAAACCAAGGGTCCTTACCAGTGTTACCTGTTATGGCGTACAATTCTTCATCAGGAAAGGTTTCCCGTATGGGCAAACGGTCGTCCTTTGAAATCACTCGACTTAAATGATCAGCCACATGGTTTTCAGCACCCTTCTTCTCCTTGATCTCCCAGTCAAATTCCTGCAAAAGTAGTATCCAACGGATAAGACGCGGCTTAGATTCTTTCTTAGAAAAGAGATACTTAAGAGCAGCATAGTCAGTGTAAACAACAATCCTAGAACCTAGCAAATATGATCGAAATTTTTCAAAAGCAAAAACAATTGCTAAAAGTTCTTTCTCAATGGTGGTGTAATTGCACTGAGCACTGTTCAAAGTCTTGGATGCATAATATATGACATGGCTCTCTTTTCCGGATTTTTGGCCAAGAACAGCTCCTACGGTGTAATCACTCGCGTCACACATCAACTCAAATGGAAGATCCCACTGAGGTGGCTGAACTATGGGAGCTGAGGTCAATCGACTTTTAAGCTTGTCAAACGCATCCTTGCAATCAGCTGTAAAAGAGAAAGAAACATCTTGTTGCAGAAGTTTTGTCAAAGGTTGTGCAGTTTTCGCAAAATCGTGAATGAATCGTCGGAAAAACCCTGCATGTCCTAGAAAACCACGCACTTCATGCACATTAGTAGGATAAGAGAGTTGTGAAATCAAATCTACTTTGGCCTTATCTACTTGAATTCCTTTATCTGACACAACATGTCCTAATACAATGCCTTCCCGAACCATAAAATGGCATTTCTCATAATTTAAAACTAAGTTCTTTTCAATGCATCTTTGTAAAGCCTTGTCAAGGTGATTAAGACAATCATCGAATGAAATACCATAGACAGTAAAGTCATCCATAAAAATCTCAATGCAATTGTCAATCATATCAGAAAAAATACTCATCATGCATCTTTGAAAAGTACCGGGAGCATTGCATAAACCAAAGGGCATGCGCCTGTAAGCAAAAGTTCCAAATGGACATGTAAATGTGGTTTTCTCTTGATCTTCTTGAGCAACAAATATTTGGAAATAACCACTATACCCATCAAGAAAACAGAAAAACATTTTTCCAGCCAACCTTTCTAACATTTGATCAATAAAAGGTAAAGGGAAATGGTCTTTTCTAGTGGCAGCATTTAACTTACGATAATCAATACACATACACCAACCTGTTTGAAGACGCATAGGAACTAACTCATTCTTGTCATTCTTTACCACTTGAAAGCCTGATTTCTTAGGAACCACATGAACTGGACTTACCCATTTACTGTCAGAGATCGGGAATATAATGCCAAGTTCCAACAACTTGAGTATTTCTTTGAGAACCACTTCCTTCATGTTAGGGTTAAGCTTCCTTTGAGCATCACGAACTGGTTTGGAATCTGATTCAAGCAAAATTTGATGCATACAAACAGTTGGGCTGATCCCCTTAATATCCGCGAGGGTCCATCCAATGGCTTCTTTGCGATCTCGTAAAATTCTCAACAATTTCTCCTCTTCGACTTGAGTTAGATGCTTATTGATGATCACGGGAAGCGTCTCTGCAGCACCTAGAAAAACATACTTCAGATTATCAGGTAAAGGCTTTAATTCCAAAACAGGAGCTTTTAAAATAGAAGGAAGAATTTTCTCAGTTGACTCCTGTTTGGGCAAACAGTGAAAATCAGCTTTTGCTGATTGTTCGCCAAGAGATTGCAGCGACATGATTGCATCAGTGATCGTTCCATAGCTGCACTATTGAGGTTCGATTTCAGTCCACCCTTGGGTAATTGCTAATTCAAGTTTATCCTGCACAAATTCAGTCTCAAGATGTTCTTGGACAAGAGAATCTATAACATCAATGGAAGAAACATTTTCTATATCATTTGGAAACCTCATAGCATCGAAAATATTAAAAGTAAAATGCTCTCTATTAAATTCACAAGTTAATGTGCCTTTATCCACGTCAATCTTTGATTTAGCGGTTTTTAAGAATGGTCTTCCTAGCAATAAAACCGCTGCCTTTGTATCATGATGGCTACCTGAATCAATAACATAAAAATCTGCGGGATAGATGAAATTGTTAACTTTAACCAAAACATTCTCAAGAACACCCAATGGATAGACTAACGATCTATCAGCAAGTTGAATCACCACATTTGTCTCAGCTAATGGGCCAATGTTTAAATCCACGTATGTAGAAAGAGGAGTGACATTAATGGAAGCTCCTAAATCCAACATACATCTTTTAATTTTCGTGGTGCCAATAACACATGGAATAGAACACATACCTGGGTCTTCACATTTGGGAGGAAGTTTATTGTGGATCACTGCTGAGACATTCTCACCCACTAATACTTTCTTTTGGCTTGGATACGGTATTTTCCTTGCAATGAAATCCTTGAGGAATTTGGCACACTTTGGCATTTTCCGGATAGCATCCAAGAATGGTATGTTGATTTCAATCTTGCTAAAAATGGTCAAAATATCATCCAAATCCTCCTTCTCGGCGTTCTTCTTCAACCTGTTGGGAAAGGGAGGAGGAATTTTAAATTCAGGAGTTAAAAGTTTCAGTTTCGGAATTACCTCAGTTTCATGCTCAATCGCTGTTTGGGCAAACGGGGCGGGGTCTGAAATTCCCTCAGTCGCCGTATGGGCAAACGGAGTAGTCTGATCTTTCTGTTCATCAGCTTTTGATGCAGCAGTTGGTTCTTTAAGCAGTCTTCCACTCCTCAAGCTGATTTGACTGACGTTCTCTCGAGGATTGATCTGTACTTGAGAAGGTAACTTCCCTTGAGATCCTTGGAGCTCATGGATGGCTTTTGCCATCTGGGTCATTTGGGTGCTCAACCCATTATAGGATGTCCTTGTCTCTTGCTGGAACTTACTAAATTCCTCTTGGTGCTGTGCTTGGGAATTTTGCATTCTAGTTACATTATTCGTCAGAGCTGCCATCATCTCCTCAAGAGGAATTCCTGACCTTGCTATAGTCCCAAAATTTTGAGAACCAGGTGGTGGTTGTCTCTGCTGGGTCTGTTGTGGAGCTTTCTGTGGAGGCTGAAAATTCTGTTGAGGAGCACGATTTTGTTGAAAATTTTTGTAGCTGAGGTTAGGGTGGTCTGCCCAACCTTTGTTGTAAGTGTTCCCATAAGGATCATATTTCCTTTGTTGGTATCCTCCCAGAGCATTAACTTCAGCAGCCTCAACTTCTTCTTGGGTCTTTTGGCATTGATCTGTGGAATGTGTTGGGCTGCGACAAATTTCACAAACTTGTTCCTTTTGAACTGGACCTTTTCCATTGATCAACTACTGGACACTCGCTGTCAAAGCCGCCAATTGGCTTTCTATAGAAGAATTGGAAATTTCTCCAACTTGCTTTGTGGAGCGACGCAAAGGTTGGTATTGTTGGCGTGACTCACAGGTTTTTATAATCAAGTTGGTGGCTTGAGTTGTGCTATTGTCCATGAATGCTCCACCACTTGCGGCATCTAATGTCCTCTTCTCCTCGGGCTGCAAACCTTCATAAAAGTATTGAATTAGGAGTTCGTCAGATATCTGATGTTGAGGACAACTCTCACACATACGCTTAAACCTGTTCCAATATGCAGTTAAAGACTCGTCATACTCCTGCTTTATGCCAACTATTTCCTTACGACCAAATGCAATTTTTGAAGCTGGGAAGTAATTCCTTAAGAATATTCGTTGCATGTCATCCCATGTTGTTATAGATCGAGGGGTTATTGTCTTAAACCATGCACTAGCATTTCCAGTTAATGTCCAAGAAAAACTAGCTAATTTAAAATATTCTTGTGAGACTCCTCGATTATTCACAGTTTCACAAACTCTAATGAAGTCATGCAAAAAACTATGAGGGTCTTCCCCTGCATCTCCATTAAATTTAGGCAATAAATTCAGGAAAGATGCCTTAAGTTCATAATCAGCATTAAGCGGAGGCAAAACAATACAAGATGGTCTATAATTAATAATAGGATTTGTGGACTCCCTTAATGGTCGATCTGGTAATGGAGCTTGGACTTAGATTGGCAAGACTGGAGGAATCACAGGATTCCGTGGTGGCTGTCCATGCTTTTGTTGTCGTACATCACCTCCAGGAGGCGGCACATTGTTGCCAAGAGGCGGATCTTGCTGCGGAAATTCAGCCATTGAAAGTCCTGCGGTGCAGAATTCAGAATCAGCTGGGTCTCTGAATTCAGAGGTCGTCGTTTGGGCAAACGGGACAGGGTCTGAATCAGAAACTGCTCTGTGGCGCTGTTCCTTCGTGTTCTTCTTCAATCTACGTGCTGTCTTCTCGATTTCTGGATCAAACAGCAGGTCAGGGTTAGAAGATCTTGACATAAACCAAAAACAAAAACAAATTAATTATAAAGAAAATAATTTATGTTCCCCGGCAGCGGTGCCAATTTGATAGGTCATTTTTCTACCAAAATAATTACTCTCCTAATACCAATAAAATAGTATAGGGTAGTGAAGATCGTTCCCACGAGGAACACAATATTTTCTTAGTAAACCAATTTGCAAAGAGTAACAATAATTCAATTGGTGATTTAAACAATTAAATGTAAGAAATTAAATTACGAAATAAGTAAATAACAAAATTCAGAAATTAATCAATTAAAAGGAAAAGATCCAGCCTTAGTAAATCCACACTAATTACTTTTCAATTGTTCATTGACTCAAGAATAACAATCTCTATTTAATCAATTAGTTATAGGATGCCGAGAATCAGCTCTGACACATCCCAATTCTTCCTTAGTTATTCGTTAATTGACAAGTATCTGCTTAATCAATTAATTCTCTATTCATAATACAACCCGGCCGGAATCAGCCGAACACCAGATTTAATATTATGAAAGCATTAAGAAGTGAAGAACCTAATTCTAACAAATTATATTATGATCAGCATGCAATAATTCGTTAACCAATTATTTTCGTCTACCGAGACAGTAGCTTCGCCACTAATTAATCTTACTTATCAAATCCAGTGACTTGACAAGGGATTAATTGGCTCTACCTAATTAGATTAAAGGTGGCCAATCTTTAATTAAATTAGATAATTAACTTTAGGCTTAGAAAACTCTTGGAATTAAATAAGAGAAAGTTTATGAAGAACACTTTGGTCTCACAATTTATGCGGGATTAGTGCTTCATTACCAAGGCTAGATAAAGAACTACTCACACTTTATAACTAAAAACAAAACAAGAATTATAATTGCAAACAGAAATTAAATTAAACTAAAATTGCAAACCAGGTTGCCTGCCGTTTGGGCAAACGACAAGGTCTGATTGCTGGAAAATCTGGGCTGCCACAAGTTCAACAACCCAGCTGCTATTCAAACACTCCAAACGTAAAAACTGCAAAATAAAGTGCGAAAAAGATGTTTAAACCCTAAACTATCTTCTCCTTATATAGGAGAAAAGAATAAGATTCCTAAAACAACACAAAACAAAGAAATCTCTTTGTTTCCAAAAACACAAAAACCACATGCGGCAATAGAAAGTAATTTCCTAATCTATTTTCTCCACTGATTTGGTAATTTCCAGCATCCCTTATAGCTGATATCTTCTTCCTTTAAACCTTCCAAAATATTCCAATTTCTTTACTCTTTCTCACGGATCTTCCATCTTCTACAAATCCCCAAATCTGCACATATTAATACCATTAAGCACATGTTTCACCACACAAAGCACAATAAAACCAAGATAATAAACTGAACAATTATGTGCTTATCACAAATCGATGTGAGATATTATTTGGTAACACCCCTTCTCAAACATGATTAAGATGATGGTAATGATAGAAGGGAGAGAGATACAAACCAAACCCAATGCTAATGGCCAAGAAGGAAGAGAGATACAAATCAAATCCAATTCTAATACCCAACAAAAAAGAGAGATACAAACCAAACCCAATGCACCAATGCTAATATTGCTAGAAAGAGAATTGAGAGAAGAGATATCAAAGGCATGTATGAAATGCCCAAATTCAAACGTAAAGCACTGATACTATGTTAATTAATCACATCAAGAGAGAAAAGGATAGAGAAAAAACCAAGAAGAATGAATATTTTATTATTGCAAAGTCGTAAGTGATTATACGCTAAATAGGATATTTATAGGCAAAAGGAAAAAAAAAGGAAAAAAAAGGAATACTAAACTACACTAAAATAATATTAACACTACTGATAGAAATACTCCAAAATGGGAGACACAAACTCCCAATAGAGAATACAAGAAAAAAACACAACAAAAGTAGAGTGCTGGGGGTTTTTGGGGAGTTTTTTTTGAGACAGAAAAAGAAATGATTGTGTTGATCGACTAACAAAAGATAGATTTTGGTTGATCACATCTTGAAAGACTTAATTCTTCTATTGAGTCCTTTTGAGTTGCCAAATCTATGAAAATCAACACATTTGAACTACCAGTCCTGACAATTAATAGGTCATAATTGGTAGGCTAATGGATTAAATCAATCATTGTGCAACTTTGAAGAACCAAATTAATCCATCTAAATTGAAAAACATAACACAGACAAAATTAGATATTAAAACACATTTCTTAATCTGCTCCTATGCGCATGGAACATTTAACAGGTTTATGGATCCATTGTTTTTTGGTGATTATCCCAAGTCAATGAGGACTCTAGTTGGCCATCGTCTGCCAAATTTCACAAAAGAGCAATCTGAGCAAGTGAAAGGATCATACGATTTCATTGGCATGAACTACTATACAGCCTATTACGTGATTGATCAAAGTCACACAATTGGAGTCGAAAACAAGAGTTTAGTAACTGACCTTCAAGCTCAGACAACAGGTACAACTGTTCTTCAATCGTCTTTAATGCTGTTATTTTCTGGGATTCTATGCCTCATTTGCATGCATGCATGATGCAGCTTCTCGCAATGGGACACTGATTGGTGAAGAATATGGATCGGGCATTGTTTATTTTTATCCAAGAGGAATTCAGAAGCTGTTGTTGTTCATCAAGAGAAAGTACAAGAATCCCATCATTTACATCACAGAAAATGGTAATTGATTTATTATAAGACTTGCTGATTAATTAATTTTATTGCAATTAGATCAAATCCTTTTTGGATTTTTTTTTTTGAGAATGTTTTTTTTTTTTGGTCCATAAATTATTAACTTAACAAAATATTAGTGCTAGATTTATTAGAATTTGAATTCAAAGTTTACTATTCCACTTAATTGATGATAAATTTTTAAAAGTACCAATGCAATGTCTAATAATTACTAAATATAACTCAACATTTATTGTACGTAAAGTATAATATTTTGTTTGTTTAATAAATTCTTGTAATTCTCACAATTTGGATGTTTGTAGTTATACACAAATTTTCACTCAAACCAGCTAGAGAGGATGCAAGAGTTGGCCTTCATTGGGAAAGCATTTAAATGTAATTTGTGGGAGGATTACTTTTTGTGGTTTTAGAAAATATTGGGGAGTCAATTTTATTTTAACTTAGGACCCAATTGAATATTTTAATTGTTCATGGAGCTAGATATATGTAGATGAATTTTAAAAATAAAACGAATTATGTGTACAAAAGCAGTCATTAATTACTTACTTTTATTACGGTAATTATATATATTTAGAATTCAAGATTCTTTTTGAAAAAAATTAAGAAGTAAATAAAAGAGAGAAATACAGTTTATATATAATAGGGTTATATTCAATTTACCCTTATGAAAGATAGCCTCTAATCACTTTGCCCCCATAAAAGTTTTTTATTAACACTTTGCACCATTGATTATCAATTAAAGATGCTAATTGATAACATCATTAATTATTAATTTTAAATGATAATTTTATCCATTAATAATAAATAAATTAAATTATATTTGTCACTCTTATATTTAAACATTAATTTCAATTTATCTACTCCATAATTTTGTATTAACACTAAAATATTATTAGTTTGAGGCATAAAATATTTGATCAATTTTTTTTTAACAAATTGAAATACTTGTTTATTTTTTTCATCTTTTTTTCTTTTCCTTTTATTTCATCTTCTTTTATATAAATAAATATGTCAAGTTTCTTGTAATTTATGTTTTTTTTTTTTACTTATTTTAGTTTGTTGCCTCTTTACAATATGATTGTTTATCTTATTTGTATTATTGACAATTTAAAGCATTGATTTAATATCTTAAAAAAATTTTATTATATTATTATATATATTAAAGTAATCTAATCAACATAATAAAATTATATAATGACAAAATAAATAAATAAAATAATTATTTGTTTATTAGTTGTAAGGTGTATATTTATTATAAATATATATTTTTCTAATAGAGATATCTTTTATACTTAATAAATTTAATAAAAAAAATTCATTCACTATAAATTAAAAATCCATAGATATCAGAGTGGTAAAATAAAATGTTTCATTAATTTTTTATTAAAGAATTAAAAATATTGGACAAAGTATGTATTATTTTATTACATTCCAAAAAATTAAATAATTCATATGAGGTTTTTATTGACCAAGTAGATTAAAAATAGTTAACAAATTATAAAAAATAGTAAACCGTATCCAAAATCTAATATTTTTAGTAAGATTATATATATTATTCTATTATTTAAAATAATAATAAAAAAGTTAATTTGTTAAAGTATATATATGAAGCAAAGAGAAAATAAAATGATGACAAAGTAGGACAAGATGTTGAAACTTAAATTTAAGGGTAAAATAGTCTAAAACATAAAAAGAAATAAAAAATAATAATTTTTTAAAGGCAAAATTTAAACTTTTCATTTAAATATAGTAACAGGATATCCTTATCGGTGCAAAGTGCTAATAAAAATCTTTGATGGGGGCAAAGTGATTAAAGATCATCTTTTATGGTGTTAAATTGAAGATATCCCTATATAATATAGATATACATATTACACACTTTAATTTCAAATTTTGCCATGACCAAATTTTTTTTTCTTGTGCTGTCAGGTGTCAATGATATATACAATTCTAGCATGAAATTTGAGGCACTCAATGACAGTTTCAGAATAAAGTACCACCATGCTCATCTCTCTTTCTTACACAAAGCAATACTGTAAGTAAATTTCCTAAAACTACAATGTTTATGCAAAAATCTCTTTTGAAATTTGAAGATCTCTCAAAGCAAAGAAACAATTCAATATTGTTTTGGTATCCTTTTTTCGAAAAAGTTATATAATGATTTTTCAATTTGAACTTTATAATATAAACAATTCTCAATTTATTTTCTATCCACTTGATTAATGGTTCAATTTGGCACTAATTGGGAACATTTAACATTTAAAACGATACCATTTAGTGCCAAAATGACAAATCAAGTGGTAAATTAGTGGGATGAGAAACGAATTGAGAACTATATGTACATAACAAAATTCAAATTAAAATACCATCATATAACTTTTTCAATAATGATTAGACATCAAATTAGTTCCACCATTGAGATTATCTATCCATAAAAGAAATGCTTTTGACTCGTTGTTGGTATAAATAAAATTTAACGCCATGAGTGCTCTTTATGGCACAGTGATGGTGTACAAGTGAGAGGATACCATGCATGGTCACTTGTGGATGATTTCGAATGGACTGCTGGTTTTACCAGTCATTTTGGACTCAATTTTGTTGATTTTAGTGATGGATTAAAACGATATCCAAAACTCTCCGCAAAATGGTTCCAAAGATTCCTCACAAAATATTAGTTGGAGCAGTGCACTCTTCATCAAATAATCTCCCTACAAAGCAAAATTGTGTAATTTTATTCATGTTTGCTATTTTTTTTTAAATTTAAATGATTATACATTTGAAATCAAATTGAGGAAGTGATATCAATAACATCAATCTTTTTTAACTGAGTATGCCTATTTTTGTTTTCAATAATGCTATGAAATTTTTTATTTCAGAAATCAACAAGAAATTAAATGTACAACGGATAGAAACAACTCAACAAATTAGTTGAGTTTTTATTATAATCTCAAACTAGCAAAAATATACAATGCCATAATCGGCCATAAAAAGCATGCAGCCATGCATGAAGAGCATATACAACTTAAAAAAATTTCCTTGGTGTGTATTATTACAAGATTATAAAAAACCATTAAAACTATAATGTTGAAAAAGGAAATAATTTTGTTTCTTAACCAAAAAAAGAAGAAATGGGACAAATATTTCCCACATTTATAAAAAAAAAATTATTTTGCCACTCATATTTAAAAGTGATGCAATTTAACCGTTGATTTTAAAACTCGTACCAAATTAACCATTCAACTTTAACTCCGTTCACTTTCTTTGACAGAAATTAATAATGCAAATGCATGACACATGACAATTTTTATGAATAAATTTGAAATGAAAATTTGTTCTATATATTAAATCACGACTTCTTAAGTAAAGGATTTTTATTTGACATCGTGAAAATTTTCTATCCATTACTCGTCTATTCAAACAATAGATGTTGTTTATGATAAAACCAAAGAAAAAAAATAGGATTTTGCTTATTCATGAAAGTTTAAGAAATAAAGGTACATAATAAGAGTATTTATAGAAACAACAAAACTATCCTATAAATAGATAAAAGATGAAACTACCAAAAAAAAAAGATAAGCTAACATCCCCCACCCCCTCCCACCCCCCTCAAACTCACGATGCTACAGCTAGAAGCATAGAGAGTTTGCTAAACAGAAAACAAAATTGCGAAGTAGAATGCGTTTTGATAAACATGTCGACAATCTGCACAAAAGAAGGAACAAAAGGTAAGGTGATGGTACCCAGTTGAAAATAATATCGAGTTACATAATAATCAAGCTCAATATGTTTGGTCCGCTCATGAAACACCGAATTATGCGCAATCTGGATAGCACTCTTATTATCGCAATACAAATGAGTAGGGTGTTGAAACAAAACACCCATATCCGTAGGCAATCAACATAACCAGATTATTACACAATTAGTAGAAGCCATGGCACGATACTCAGCTTCTTTGGAAGATCGAGAAATAATATCCTATATTTTACTCTTCCAAAAAATAAGAGAATCACCAAGGAAAATACAAAAGCCGGTAGTAGATTTGCGATCGAAAAAATCACCAGCCCAATCAGTATTAGAGTACGCACGCAATTCTAAAGATGAAGTAGACAAAAGAAAAAGATTTTGAAACTGAGTGCCCCAAAGATACCTTAAAATACAAAGAACAGCAGTCCGATGAACTGTGGTAGGTGTTGTAACAAATTGACTAACTACATGAACAAAATGTGCTATATCGAGACGAGTACTAATAGTGAGATAAACCAAATTATAAACAATTGTGCGATATAAGTTGGAATCCAGCAAAAGAGAACCATAAGACGGAGAATATCGAGCATTAGTCTCAATAGGGGTATCAACAACCTTTTATATTTTTTATTATTATTATTATTGTTATTATTTTAATCTAATAATATATTTATTCATAACTAGATCAAAGCAAAATACAGTGCCGGCTATACCCGTTCACACTGTTGATACAGTGCCGGCTGTACTAGTACACTTGACAAACAATGCTGAATCATGATTACTAGAATAAAACCCAAGTGAAGTAAGCACAGTAGAGAGCTTTTCAAACCAACCTCATGGTGTCTGTTTGAGACCATAACGAGTTTTTCGAAGTTTGCAAACTTCACCTGGTTTGTGAGAAAGACCAGGATGAGGATCCAAATAAACTTCTTCATGAAGATCACTATTCAAGAAGACATTCTTTACATCCATTTGAGATATATTCCATCGACGAACAGAGTCAACTGCAATAAGTGTATGAAAAGTAGTTATTTTAGCAATAGAAGCGAATGTTTCCTCATAATCCATGCCATACTCTTGAGAGTTACCTTTAGTAATAAGATGAGCTTTGTATCTCTCAATAGATTCGTCAGATTTTGTTTTGATTTGGTATACCCAACGAGAACCAATGGTGCGTTTTCCTAGCGGTATGGTACCAAGTCCCAAGTATGAGTTTGATGTGAAGCAGTAAGTTCCTCATCTATAGCATCTTGCCAAAGTGAGTCACAGACTGCCTCTCTACAGGAGTAGGGCTTAGAAAGACGATGAATAGATTATAAAAATAAGGAAAAATGGCTAGAATAACAAGAGTAAGAAAATTCAGGGAGGCTAGTCGACTTATGAACATGTATAGTTTGTCGAATGGGAGGAGGAACCACAGGCTCAAGAGACGATTAGGCAGGTGCAGGGAAGGGGAAACAGTTGCATAAGAAACAAATGTACCAAACGATGTTGCCTCATTATCAGTGATGAAGGGATCAATGTGAACAACATCTAACTTTGTCATATTATGGGAACTAGCAGTAATAGAGAAGAATGGAATATACTCAAGAAAAATAACATGATGAGAAACATATAGTTTTTGACTAACAAGAGCAAAACAACGATAGACCTTTTAACCAACACTATAACCTAAAAAAATGCGTAAAAAAGACCGTGATGACAATTTATTATGCTCGGCATGAGGTCAAAGTACAAAACAAGTAGAACAAAAAACACGTAAGGAAGAATAATCAGGAGCATATCCATACAACTTTTGAAAAGGTGACAAACCAAAATTGTTTGAAGTTGGAATCCTATTAATTATATGAGCAGCAGTAAGAATTGCTTCTCCCCAAAATGCATTAAGAACATCTGCAGACAATAAAAGAGAACGGTCTGTTTCAAAAAGATGCCTATGTTTTCGTTTTGTAACATCATTTTGTTCAGAAGTATCTGTATAAGAAGTTTAATGAAATGTACCATCAGAAGCAAGCAAGTTAGAAACGGCAGAGGTGTATTCTCCTCCTAAATAACAACGAAAACATTTAATAACAGCTGAATGTTGAGTTTTTACAAGAGATCTAAAGTTGTTGAAAATTGTGAGATAATCATAACGACATTTCATAAGAAAAATCCAACAATAACGAGTGCAATCATCAATAAATGAAATATAATACCGTGACCCTCCTTTTATGGGTATGGGGGAGGTCCCCACATGTCAGAATGAATAAGATCAAATGGAGCAATTGAAAAGAAAATACTTTTATAAAAAGATAAAGCAGAAAATTTTGCTAGTTTACAACCACTGCAATCAGAAATATCACGACCTTTCAAATTGCCTAAAGCTCTACTACAGGCTAAAAAATGTAAACGATAAGATGAAACATGACCTAAACGAGAATGCCATAAATAAAAATTAGAAGAAGAACGACTCAAACAAAACGACGACAAATCAACACAAAAATGTGCAACATCTAGTACTTTCAAATGATCCAAAATATATTGTACCCCTTGCCTACAGCCTATCCCAACCAGCTTTTGAGAGCACTGGTCCTGCACAGTACAATCAAAAATAGAGAAACACACTGAGTATTATGATTGACATAATTAACTAACAGAAACAAAATTCAAAGTAAGATTAGGAATATAATAAACATCTAGGAGAGACACAGAAAATGTAACAATTGAACCAACACCTGTTAATGGCATAAGAGTACCATCAGCAGTTACAATAGACAAAAGAGAATCAGGACAGTATGAAACAAAAGATGACGCATTATGAGACATATGATGAGATGCACCAGAATATAAAATGTATAAAGAGAAAGGTATACCTGATGTACAAGAGAAAGACAAACCTATATTAGAGGAAGCAGACATGGCATGTGATTGTGACGCAAGGAACTGCTAGAATTGTTGAACCATACTTGGATCTAATAATGGTGCAACCATGACATTATTAGGCTGCGGTAGTCGGAATATCCATTGAGGTGGAGGATGGGGTGGCCTAAAGGTTGAAATATGAGGTGGTGGCTGAAATCATTATTGCTGTGGTAGTTTGTTTCTATTTTTCAATAGACACTGAGCCTTCCAGTGGCCTTTCTGTTCACAGAAAGCACATTCATCAGTAGAAACCAGTGAAGGTGGTCTATTTTGAGGTCTTTGAGGTGTTGCAAAAACAGGAGTAGATGTTGGAATGATTTCCTTATCTAGCTAAACCTTGAGATATATCTCCTCGGCTAAAAGCTCATGAACCACATAATTAACAGAAGGGAGTGGACTACGATGCAGCAGCGACCCATGCAATCCCTCAAATTCATAACGGAGGGCCATAAAAAATGGAACTAGTCGCTACTCTTCCCTACGAGCAAAATATAGGGAGCGAAGTTTCGCAACTCGTCAGATTTTGTAAGTGCCTACTGATCCCATAAATCAAACATAGCCAAATAAAACTTTTGAACACTTAAAGAATTCTTTTGTAAGGCTCGAATGTCTGTCTCCAACTGATACTATCTCACAAAATTAGATTGCGTGTAGAGTTTTGCCAAATGATCCCAAACCTCTTTAGCAGTTTCATATTTTACCAACTAAGATCCTATGAATGAGTAACTGGATTATTAATCCAAGTGATAATCTTCAAATTATCACTTTCCCAAACTTATAACAAATCTGCATAATCACCAACTTTCTTATTGTCGGGTTTTCCTCATGTTCCTGTAATAAAACCCCATATAGATTTGCCTCGCAAATTTTTTTTCATAACGTAACTCTAATACGAATAATTTTTTTCATCTAATTGTACACTGATCGACTAAAGGGAATCATCATTACGACTAGCCATAATTAAAATTAGAAAATGAAATAGTAATAGGCCAACAAATAATTACCAACAATAACTGAAATCAAATCAGAGCACGATAAAAACAACTTGCAGAGGGGATGAAAAATACCAAAAACCAAAGAATCCAAAGTGCAATCGCAATACAAACGCACCTCCCAAAAAAAAATTTCGCGGCTCTTCGATCCGCGAGAGTTGTGGCTATGAATAAAATTTCTCCTACTATATAATATGGAGGTTTTGATACCATGATAAAACCAAAGAAAAATTAGGGTTTTGCTTATTCATAAAAGCTTAAGAAATAAATGTACATAACAATAATATTTATAGAAACAACTAAACTACCTTATAAATAGACAGAAAATGAAACTATCAAAAAATAAGATAAGCTAACAGATTATTTTGTAATGGTAGGATCTTAAGTAAATGATCATCAATCCACACAATAAATATTTCTCCCTCTAATGGTAGGATTTTATTTTACAAAATAAATATTAATTTGACTATTACTAAACAATTTAATTACAATTTTACCATTCAAGATCATCTTTCATTCCCTATTTTAATCTCGGTTTAATTTTATAAGAAAATATAACAAAATATTCATTTGACAATTTTACACTTATCTAGATATTTAATTAAAAAATTGCGCTGCTCATTATTGATTTAATCATCATTAATTAAACATTCTTTAATCATTTATTTTGAATTAGAGGGGGTTATTTGTTAAGCCTAGGTTTGATGTTAGGTAAAATAATTAGTAACGCCTTTCCATTACCATTCATATATGTTGCATTAAAATTATCCCAGTTTCGTGCATACATTTAATTAACAAATAAGTAAAGTGATCATGGAATCAAATGAGAACACATTAAATTTTTCTTTAGACAAATTAACTAAAAAGAGATTAAATTTAGCTGTATCACACAATAATTAGTAATTCAATCTCTCTCTTTTTTGGGTTAATTGCTAAATACCTCCATGTGATTTATAAATCTGCATTTTTCTCCCTATGTTTTGGTTTTTTTTTTTGCAAAATTGACGGATTTAACAAAGCTAATCACAAATTTGATGTGCATTTACCTCTATTACATGACGAACTCATGCTTTCAATACTTAAATATGTTGGCATATAATAAATTGGTTAAGGAAGAAAGAAATTGGTCAAAAGGAGGAAGATGGTATTTTGCAATAAAGAACTCGATTGATTGAAGAAGAGATTGAAGAAAGTGATGTATTTAACACAACAATTCAAGGCTATGTTTGTCCTTTTATATATAATATATAAATTAATAATTAAATATTCGTTTTGTTATAGCGTTTTTTATTAAACCACAGGAAGGTAACCAGCAACTTCGATAAACCACAGGGAGATATTTAGCAATTAACCCGTTTTTTTTTCTTTTCGTGATCAGTAAAGAAGTGAAAAGTTTCAAGATGCTGGAATGGTATCTAAATTTTTGTCATACTTATTTGTCCAGCACATTTTGGCTTATACAATTAATCAAACTTGTTTTCGCTTAGCAAGTCTAAGAAATTATTTAATTATTAAAATTAATTATATGATTAGAAAAAAAGAATTAAAAAAAAAGCATTTGTAGTTATTTATACAAACTGAATAGAATTTGAGCATCTGAAATTAATGACCGGCCAGTGAAACTATTATTAATTTCTCACTTGTTATGAGTTCCATAGATTTAGTACTTTGAAATTGTGGGAGCTTATTTGTTTGGCTGCAATCTTTTGTTTTTTCTTTTTTGTTTCATTGATATTGTGCAGTATATAGGTAGTATGATACTGTAACCATTGCAGATTGTAACTTCAATTCAGCTTCGTATATACAGTACAAAACATTTTGATTGTAACGTCCGCCAAATATTGAAGATGGGTAGTCTAAATCAAGATCAATCATTGCTGAGCAAACACGAGCAAGATTTCTTTTGGTCTTTGTATTTTGATTGTGGTTACGTTCTTGGCAACGTTTTCAGAACTGCTTTGCAACTTAATTTGTTTGAGATAATTTCAAAAGCTGGCCCTGATGCAGAGCTTTCCCCCGGAAGAGATTGCTACTCATCTTTCTGCTCAGCATGAAGGAACTCCGGCAATTCTTGACAGAATGTTGCATCTTCTTGCTAGCTATTCTATTCTCAAGAGCACTCTTGTTTCTAACAAGAATGGAGATCATGGATGTAGCACAAGATTATATGGGCTGACTCCCTTGTCCAAGTGCCTTGTACCCGATCAGCAGGGATTGTCTATGGCTCCCCCAGCTGAATGGTTTAGTGACAGAGCTCTCAATTATAGTTGGTATGCCTTCTTGAGCTTTTAAGCTCATATATTCATGTGGGAAGCTTAGATATTTGAGTATGATCCTCTGTCCTGTTTTATTTTTCATGGTTAATAATTAAGTTTGTATTGCAACATATTTGTCATTGCAAAGTCTAAAAAGCAAGGAACTGTTTTCATCTTCATTCTTCACAGTGGAAAAGAAAAAGAATAATTCCGCCTTGTTATAAAACGTCTGTCTATTTACATATAGTCAGTTATAAACTCGATAAAAAGTTGAGGATTGAGAATTGGCATTAAAGTTTTGTCAAAACTCTATAATATGGACCACGTTAGCAGTCAACTAGTACAGTGACAAAATGTGATTGATAGTGTCGTTATGCCACCAAAATTAAAACCTACTCTTCACTAGTATAGCAATGGAGTAAGGTCGTCTCCCAAGGGAACGGATGTAACTTTTCTTCGGACTTGTCACAAAAAGGGATTAGAAACAATTAAACAAAATAGACTATTAGAGAATTTAATCAATAAGAAAGAAAACCCGGTTAAAACATTGAATCCACACTAATTAATAACTTGATCCTTGATGCAAATATTAAATCTATTTGACAAATAAATCAGTTATAGTTATCGGGAACGCCACTGACATAACCTAATTTCTTCTTACTTGTTGGTAATTAAAAGGACGCCTTATTAATTACTCTCTAATTGATAAACAACCTAAGAGGACGCCTCATTAGATTTAATTCATTAAAAGCATTAAGATAAAAGAAACCTGATACTAATATGCCCACATGGACGCCATATGCCCATACTAGCCCCTATGCCTACTGTCGATGAATGACAGCTTCACCACCTATTAAAACTAAATGGACAATTACGGATCCACTGTTTTAATTGGCCTTAGAACTTCATGCAATTAATTAAACATTGTACACTATTTAACAATTACATAAAATTCATAAACTATTTATCACAAGACATAAAAGGTACTTGTCTAACAAATTTATTTAAATTCAAATTAGATCTCACAAGATTTTTAATTAGTGCTTCATCAATATCTTAACCGGATAAATAAATCTAGCTAGAATACATAATTAAATAAAAGAAACAAGAATTAAGAAAACTAGAATTCATATTCAAAGACAAAGATTAACTTACTAGCTATTTAAAAACTCACTACAAATAGGGAAACCACTAAAATTGATGTCTAATTTGAATACCAAGACTTGATGTAATTTCTGAGTCAACAACTATGAAAATCGAATTAGAATACTAAATTAAATATAAAACCATGTAGACTAAAATCAAAACACTTTCATTATGAATAGTAAACAAATCATTGAAACAGAAACTTGAAAACTGAAGCTTACTCAAATATTCATCAACTTCACTTATAAATTCGAATTGGAATCAATATTCAGAGTCAAACCAATTTGATCAGAATCAAAGCAAAGCAATTCACTTATGAATACGAATTGGAATCAATTCTTGAAAAGAACAAATTCTAATAAATCCTAACTTTAAATAATTTGAAATCAAAACTAAAGAGTTTCTTAAACTTGACTAATAGAAAACTGAATGAAAAACTGACTACTAACTAATAGAAAAAATGAAAGATTAACTGACTGCCTCTCTTGCGTAAAAGCTAATTTATAGAGCTCCTAAACCAAATTCTACTCAAATTCCTAATATTAATCTAATTCCCCAAAAGTGGGAATTATCCATAAATATTGAAATTATCCTAAAAACTATAATTATCTAATTATCTCAAGAGATAATTATTTGGAATAAATCCCATAAAACTAATGTCAACCCCAATCTCAATCTTCACACGTCTTTGACAGAATTTCTCCAAATAAATAGGAGACTTTTTCTCCAACTTCTTTGCTTGACCTTTTGTTCTTCAACTCAACTTCTTCAATTATCCTTTAAGCACATGTCTTGAATCTTCCCAAAAATATGTCTAGATCCATTTTCCACCATTCTTGCACATTTATTGCCCAACAACTTCTTCCAGATAAATCTGCAATTATCAACACTTTTTACTATTAATAATACCAATATTATCCAAAATAAATATAGATAAGTAACAAAATATTGGTATTATCAACTCCCCCACACTTGAATCATTCTTGCCCTCAAGTATGGTTAACTAATTAAAACTACAACGACAAACAAGACTCTTAAAAGAAAACAGAGATTTAAATGATACATTTAACTAACATGAATAACAACTTGGACTTGAGCACTTCCATCTTACCAACAAACCCTTCTCTATTTCAAAAATAATTCAAACACCCCTTAATTCCAGTTAAAATAAACAAGAATTAACATCTTCTCAATTTTCACTCATGATATCACTCATTGATGAATAGGAAATTTCACACCTCACAATCAAATGACATTACCATAAGTTTGCAATGAGGTCATATCTCCACCACATAAGAAAATGATGTTATGCATAAATCAAGAAGGTCTTTATATGGTTGAAACGGGGCTAAGGTTAAGGGAAGGATAAAAGGATATTAATTGGCTATAATTTATCAAAGAATAAGTAACCAAATCAAAGTCTTTACAAACTTCAAAAACTACTCCTTGAGCTCTTTTTTACGATGCTTCTCAATCAACTTTTCAACCAACAACAATTATTATGCCTCTTTTTTTTTTCTTTTTTCTTTCTTTTTCTTCTTTCCTAAGGAGATTTCTTTCATTTTCTTCTTTCTTTTCTCCTTTTCTTTTTCTCTTTTATTATTATTTTTTTTTATTTTTTTATTTCCACAACAAGGATTTCATAACGTGGAACACATATACCCAAGGAGTATTAAATAAATTCAAGACTTAGCCAACATATTCTTTGACAAAATGGGCTAAACAAGAAAGTTAAATAATAAGGTTTATGGCTGATTTTTGTGGTTTTTAAAAGCAAAGAAAAGGTTTAGGCTCAAAGGGGTTCACTAGGGGTCAATTTAAAAAGGTAGGAATTTTTAGAAAGTTAAAAGGGTTTAATCCTAGGTGCCTTAATCATTTTTATGCATAAATCACAAATAATTTCAACATGTACCTCAAAGCAAATTCTAGAATGTCTATTTAATTATGACATACTCTCAAAAAAATTCATTAAGTACCAAGAAAGTGGTTCTTGTGTACTTAAGTTCAAAACTCACCTCAATAATTTACGAAAAATTAATTCTTGAAATTCATCATTCCGGAATACATACAAGGTATTTAAATTATTCCAAAATAGAGACTACAACCAAACTTCCCAAACCATGCTCAAATCCAATCGTATGTTATTCACAAAGTTTCAAGGCATCATTTAAACAAGACAAACAAAATCCAAACACTAAACACTAAAATTAAAAGAAAATCAAACAAAATCCCCCCACACTAGAAGTAGACATGGTCCTCCATGTATAAACTAGGAAGGAATCACAAACAACATATGAAAAACAACACATAGAAAACACAAGACAAACACTTTAACAGTAATATAAAAATAAAAAGAGAAGAGAAAGGACTCATTCTGGAGGGTATTTAAAACCCTTATGCTTGAAAAAGGCAAGAAGAGCAGCTTCCATTGAATGAACGCGTGAATTCAAGGTATCAATTGAAATTTGAAGGGAGGTGATAGTATCATGGTCAGCAGGTTGCTTCTTTTGGAAATTCCTCACGAGTACCTGTAGAATGTGGAATAGAGCTACTCGGTGGAGATGTCACCGGTTCACAAAATGTAGGAACGCTATCAGTAGAAACTGAAATTAAATTCATTTTAGCTAAACAAGATATGTCCAGAGGTGCAGGTTCAAGAGCTAATGATAAATCAGGTTCAAATTGAATTCAATTAGTAGTCTTGTGTGTGAAGTGTCATTATCCTAAAAGAAAAGAACTCTATTATTATACGAACATTGAAACCTAAAGAGAAACAAACATGAACATGAAAATATGATAACTAATGAAAACAAACTCTAAGATTGCATTAAAAATTTTTAATTTTTAAATTTTAATTTTTAATTAATTAATTTTTTTTAAATAAAATTAAATAAGTAAAACTAAAAAAATAAAACTAAAATAATACTAATAATAATAATATGGGTTGCCTCCCATTAGCGCCTTTATTTAATGTCTTTGGCTAGACAGTGCATGTGACCTCAGACGGTTGGTGGGAACACAAAATGGATCTCTTCCACTATGCCATGTGGTGTCTCATAAAAAACCTTTAGTCGATGCCCATTTACTTTAGATATCTTGCCAGTGACAAGACTCTTGATTTCGAATACTCCGTTTGGGCATAAGGATATGACTTCAAATGGGCCCAACCATCTTGATTGTAACTTCCCTGCCATAAATTTCAATCGAGAATTGAACAACAATACCTTCTGTCCTACCAAAAATTCTTTGTGGCGTAAATGCTTGTCATGGAGGTATTTTGTACGTTCTTTGTAGTGCAAGGAAGTATCATATGCCTCCATTCTGATTTCCTCCAATTCTTGGAGTTGGAGTTTTCTTGTCTGTTCAATGGAGGTTGAATCCATGTTGCATGCCTTCACGGCCCAATATGCCCTGTGTTGGAGTTCAACAGGTAAATGACAAAGTTTTCCAAAAACTAACCTGTACGGGGACATGCCTATTGGTGTTTTGTAGGCAGTGCGATATGCCCATAGGGCATCTTCTAGGTGCAAACTCCAATCTTTGCGCTTTGGATTTACCATTTTTTCCAAAATGCCCTTGATTTCTCTGTTGGAAATCTCTGCTTGACCATTGGTTTGTGGGTGATATGTCGTGGCCACGCGGTGGTGCACGCCATACTTTTTCATAAGTGCTTGAATAGTCTTGTTGCAGAAATGCGTGCCTTGATCGCTAATAATGGCACGTGGTACACCAAACCATGGTTCTTTTCCATTTTGGACTGTCACTGAGTATAAATACTCCTCTGGAAATGTCTCTGTAATGGGCATCTCGTCAGTTCTTTCATTGATGATGCGACTTAGATGATCTGCAACAAAATTCTCTGCTCCTTTTTTATCTTTGATTTCCCAATCGAATTCTTGGAGCAAAAGGATCCATCTGATCAGCCTTGGTTTGGACTCCTTTTTTGCTAGTAGATATCGCAATGCTGCATGGTCAGAAAAGACAACTACTTTAGAACCTAATAAATATGAACGAAATTTTTCAAAAGCAAAAACTATAGAAAGTAGTTCTTTTTCTGTTGTGGTGTAGTTGCATTGGGCAGGGTTCAATGTCTTGGAGGCATAGTAAATGACATGACTTTCTTTCCCAATTTTCTGCCCCAAAACCGCTCCTACGGCATATTGACTGGCATCACACATGAGTTCAAAAGGTAGACTCCAATTTGGAGGTTGAATGATGGGGGCAGTGGTCAATTTCGTTTTGAGCAAATCAAATGCCTCTTTGCACTGATCTCCAAATTCAAATGTAACATCATTTTGGAGTAAACGAGTTAGTGGTTGAGCAATCTTCGCAAAATCCTTGATAAACCGCCTGTAAAAACCTGCATGGCCAAGAAAACCACGAATTTGTTTAACTGTTGAAGGATATGGCAATTTATCAATAATATCTAACTTAGCTTTATCAACCTCTATGCCCCTTTCAGAAATAATATGCCCTAAGACAATCCCCTCTCTTACCATGAAATGACATTTTTCATAATTAAGCACAAGGTTATGCTCAATGCAACGCTTTAACACTAACTCTAAATGATGAATGCATTGATCAAATGAATCCCCATAAACAGTAAAGTCATCCATGAATATTTCAATGCATTGCTCAATTAAATCTGTAAAAATGCTCATCATGCATCGTTGGAAGTTTCCAGGGGCATTGCAGAGTCCGAATGGCATACGACGGTATGCAAATGTGCCAAATGGGCATGTGAAAGTTGTCTTCTCTTGATCTTCCTGTGCTACAAAAATTTGAAAATATCCTGAGTAACCATCAAGGAAACAAAAGAATAACTTTCCAGCCAAACGTTCTAACATCTGATCAATAAAGGGCAAGGGGAAATGGTCTTTTCTGGTGGCGGCATTCAATTTTCTATAATCAATGCATATCCGCCATCCAGTCTGAAGTCTCATGGGCACAAGCTCATTTTTTTCATTTTTCACAACTTGGAAACCAGATTTCTTAGGCACAACGTGAACGGGACTAACCCATTTACTGTCAGATATAGGGTAGATTATGCCTAACTCTAACAATTTTAAAATTTCTTTTAAAACTACCTCTTTCATTGGTGGATTGAGCTTCATTTGAGGGTCACGGACAGGTTTGGAGTCATTTTCTAATAAAATACGATGCATACATACCGTAGGACTTATGCCCTTAATGTCTGCCAAAGTCCATCCAATTGCCAATGTGTGCTCTCTCAACATTCTCACTAACCTTTCTTCTTGTGCCAAAGTTAGGTCCTTATTGATGATTACTGGAAGTGTCTCCCCATCTCCTAAGTAAGCGTACTTTAAATGAGTAGGAAGGGGTTTTAGCTCTAATATTGGTGCCTGCAAAACAGAAGGAAGAAGTTTTTCATTATTAACTGAAATAGGTATAAGGGATGGTGTTACCTCCTTTGAAATTTCTTCCAAGGCATATAAGCTCATGATAGCATCCCTTATCTCATCATCTTCTTCTTCTCTTGCGTTTTTGTCTGTCTGGCTTTGAGTCATGGTCCAATCAAGGGCATCCTGCACAAAAGTTCTTTGAACAAATTCATTAATCAATGGTTCAATAATATCTACGTGAAAAACAGACTCTTGGTCATATGGGCATTTCATGGCTTCAAAAATGTTAAAAGTAACAATTTCTCTATCAATTTCACAAGTCAATGTTCCTTTGTCCACATCAATTTTTGTTTTTGCTGTCTTCATAAAAGGTCTTCCTAAAAGAACAACAGAAGTATTAGTGGAACTTGAAATGCCCATATCAAGAATATAAAAATCTACCGGAAAAATTAAATCATTAACTTTTACCAATACATCCTCTATTACTCCTTCCGGGTAGACATTTGAACGGTCAGCCAATTGAATTATGACTCTGGTCTCTTTAAGGGGTCCCAAATTTAATTCTTTGTAAATTGACAAGGGCATCACATTGATGGACGCGCCCAAATCAAGCATGGCTTTCTCAACTTTCTTATTACCAATTAAACAGGGAATAGTAAACATACCAGGATCCTTACACTTTTGTGGCAACTTACGTTGTATGACCGCAGAGACATTCTCACCAACTATCACGTTTGCATCATCATTATGCCTTATCTTTTTAGTACAGAGTTCTTTTAAAAACTTGGCATATTTGGGGACTTGACGAATTGCCTCAAGGAGTGGAATGTTAATTTCCACTTTTCGAAAAATATTCAGGAGATCTTGTGTTTCCTCTTCTTTCTTTTCTTTAGCGAACCTGCCAGGAAAAGGTGGTATTAGTACAACTTCAGATTTATCAACTTTAGGTTCACTACTTACCTCGAATTTTTGCATTGAATCTGATATGGGCAAATGAGTTGAGTCTTCCGAATCTGAATTTGAAATAGGCATTTTGTTTTCATTTACTTTCTGTTCAGGATCCTTTAGTTCCCTACCACTCCGAAGTGTTACAACACTTACATTCTCCCTCGGGTTGACTTCCACTTGTGATGGCAACTTACCCTGATTAGCTTCCAACCTTGCTATTGCTGTGGCCATTTGAGTAATTTGTGTGCCCATATTGACAAATCCTGCACGTGTTTCTTGTTGAAATTTGACGTTCTCTTGTTGAAATTTGATGTTCTCTTGTTGAAATTTGATGTTCTCCTGTGCCATATACTTCATCATATCTTCTAGATTTGGGCCTGTTTTGGGCGCTGGAAGTGTAAGTGGTTGTTGTGCATTTAGTAAAACCATTTGGTATTGTTGTGGAGGAGGATGGCGAAATTGGTTGGGTTGGGCATTCTGGAATCCTGGTGGTTTATAGCTAAAATTGGGATTGTATTGGTTGGGGAATTGTCTCTGTGTTTGTTGGCCTATAGCATTTACTTGCTGGGTCATATCATCCTGAATATTTGGACATGTGTCTGTTGGATGCTCATTCAAACAGACCCCACAAGCTTGTACCTGTTGAGCTTTTCCTATTCCTGTAACCAATTTTTCAATAGATTTGATTAAATCATCTACACGGAGATCTTTAACCATGCCTACCTCATACATTCGACGTGATGTATCTTCGCCAAATTGTTGTCCATTATCTGCCATGTTGGAGATTAATGCTTGTGCCTCTGTGGGCGTCTTGTTCATGAGAGCTCCTCCACTGGCTGCATCGATCATGTCCCTTGCTGTGGACAATAGACCTTCATAAAAGTATTGAATTAGCAACTGTTGGGAAATTTGATGTTGTGGGCATTTTGCACACAATTTTTTAAATCTTTCCCAGTAACTATGAAAAGTCTCTCCATTATTCTGTTTAATGCCACAAATTTCCTTTCGTATGTTAGCAGCCTTAGATGCAGGAAAATATTTTTCAAGAAATTTTCTCGTAAGTTCATTCCAAGTAGTAATTGACCCTGCAGGCAAACTAAACAACCAGTCCCTAGCATCATCATGTAAAGAAAATGGAAAAGCTAATAGTTTAACATATTCAGCCAAATTCCCATTATTCCTTATAGTTGAACACACAAGTTGAAAGTCCTTTAAATGTTTATGTGGGTCTTCTCCAGCCAAATTATGAAACTTAGGAAGGATTTGTATTAAACCAGATTTCAATTCAAATTGCTCAGTAGTAGTAGGGAGTGTAATGCCCATTGGTAAGAAATTAATGCGAGGATTAGCTAACTCCCTGAGGGTTTGTTCTTGTTCTTGTTCAGCCATAACTGCTTCGTCTGGTGGAGTTGTTATGCTTGTATGCTGATTTTCCAAATCGCCCTCCTGTTCAACCACAGTGTTTGAACTAGAGGCTTGTTTTGCCTCTTTTGTCTTTTTCGTTCTTATCCTTGCAGACTTTTCGATTTCAGGATCGTACTCCAATTGTCCTGTAGGATTAGAACGTGTCATAAACCAAACAAAGATTTTACAAATTAAATTAAATGAAATGAAATATGAAGAAAAATTAACAAAGCGCCGCTCCCCGGCAACGGCGCCAAAATTTGATAGTGTCGTTATGCCACCAAAATTAAAACCTACTCTTCACTAGTATAGCAATGGAGTAAAGTCGTCTCCCAAGGGAACGGATGTAACTTTTCTTCGGACTTGTCACAAAAAGGGATTAGAAACAATTAAACAAAATAGACTATTAGAGAATTTAATCAATAAGAAAGAAAACCCGGTTAAAACATTGAATCCACACTAATTAATAACTTGATCCTTGATGCAAATATTAAATCTATTTGACAAATAAATCAGTTATAGTTATCGGGAACGCCACTGACATAACCTAATTTCTTCTTACTTGTTGGTAATTAAAAGGACGCCTTATTAATTACTCTCTAATTGATAAACAACCTAAGAGGACGCCTCATTAGATTTAATTCATTAAAAGCATTAAGATAAAAGAAACCTGATACTAATATGCCCACATGGACGCCATATGCCCATACTAGCCCCTATGCCTACTGTCGATGAATGACAGCTTCACCACCTATTAAAACTAAATGGACAATTACGGATCCACTGTTTTAATTGGCCTTAGAACTTCATGCAATTAATTAAACATTGTACACTATTTAACAATTACATAAAATTCATAAACTATTTATCACAAGACATAAAAGGTACTTGTCTAACAAATTTATTTAAATTCAAATTAGATCTCACAAGATTTTTAATTAGTGCTTCATCAATATCTTAACCGGATAAATAAATCTAGCTAGAATACATAATTAAATAAAAGAAACAAGAATTAAGAAAACTAGAATTCATATTCAAAGACAAAGATTAACTTACTAGCTATTTAAAAACTCACTACAAATAGGGAAACCACTAAAAATTGATGTCTAATTTGAATACCAAGACTTGATGTAATTTCTGAGTCAACAACTATGAAAATCGAATTAGAATACTAAATTAAATATAAAACCATGTAGACTAAAATCAAAACACTTTCATTATGAATAGTAAACAAATCATTGAAACAGAAACTTGAAAACTGAAGCTTACTCAAATATTCATCAACTTCACTTATAAATTCGAATTGGAATCAATATTCAGAGTCAAACCAATTTGATCAGAATCAAAGCAAAGCAATTCACTTATGAATACGAATTGGAATCAATTCTTGAAAAGAACAAATTCTAATAAATCCTAACTTTAAATAATTTGAAATCAAAACTAAAGAGTTTCTTAAACTTGACTAATAGAAAACTGAATGAAAAACTGACTACTAACTAATAGAAAAAATGAAAGATTAACTGACTGCCTCTCTTGCGTAAAAGCTAATTTATAGAGCTCCTAAACCAAATTCTACTCAAATTCCTAATATTAATCTAATTCCCCAAAAGTGGGAATTATCCATAAATATTGAAATTATCCTAAAAACTATAATTATCTAATTATCTCAAGAGATAATTATTTGGAATAAATCCCATAAAACTAATGTCAACCCCAATCTCAATCTTCACACGTCTTTGACAGAATTTCTCCAAATAAATAGGAGACTTTTTCTCCAACTTCTTTGCTTGACCTTTTGTTCTTCAACTCAACTTCTTCAATTATCCTTTAAGCACATGTCTTGAATCTTCCCAAAAATATGTCTAGATCCATTTTCCACCATTCTTGCACATTTATTGCCCAACAACTTCTTCCAGATAAATCTGCAATTATCAACACTTTTTACTATTAATAATACCAATATTATCCAAAATAAATATAGATAAGTAACAAAATATTGGTATTATCAGTGATCAATATAGCTAACACAATTGTGGCATAAAGGATTAAGTCTCGTTGTTGTAGTGAAAAAAAAAATTCTTTTGTGGTGCACAATTACACTTTAAGCTCTTTCTGGATGATCAATACTGTTGTTGTTTTGCAGGAGTTACTTGAAAGATGCTGTAATTGAGGGAGGAACTCCATTTGATAAGGCACATGGAATGAATATGTTTGAATACTTGGCTAACAACAACAACAGTAATATGGCTTTTAATGATGCACTGCTCTCAACTTCCACCGTTTGGCTGAGAGAAGTTCTTGAATCCTACAGGGGATTTGAAAATTTACGAGAGATTGTCGATATTGGTGGTGGGTATGGATCTACACTTAAGATGATAATTTCTAAATATCCATGGATTAGAGGAATCAACTTTGATTTGCCTCATGTAATTGAGAATGCACCAACCTTCCCAGGTAATTAATAATACACATTCCCCTTTCATGGTCCATTTATCAAATTCATGTTATGAAAGCTTTAAACCTTTATCAAACCATAACATCAATTCTTTTTGGATGGATGAATATTCTACACTTTATCTCAGGGATAAATGACTCCAAAGCCTGTCAAATGATAAGTATGATTTTGGTATTAATTGTTGAAAAGTTACATTTTGCTCATTCAATTTAAGTTTTGTTGTACAAATTGCCTCCATTTCATTTTTCATATATTTGAAAATAACACTATTCGTCTTGTGATATAAAACGACATCTTTCTTAATAATGAATAGTTTTACATAAATAATGATACTTGTCGGGTGGATAAAAGATGAGTTTGGAACTAATTGTATGAAAAAATCCAAATTGAGTGGTCAAAATATAATTTTTTTAATATTAATTAGGGATCAAAAGGATGTATATTTACCCCAAATTAAGGGATATTAGGGCCATTTGCCGTTATTTCCGTGAAATTTTTGTTTAATTTTAATGCAATCTCATGATACTTTGTCCAATTATGTGGCTGAACATAGAGAAGAGGTTATTGTGATAGGTTTAATTTATTCACTCACTGATAATTTGATGTTGAATACATTTCAATCAAATCTTATTAATTATGTTGTTTTTTATAGGCGTGCAACACGTAGCGGGTGATATGTTACAATCAATTCCAAAAGGAGAGACTATGCTAATCATGGTTAGTGCTTATTAATGAAGAATGTTTTTTTTAGTTGGCAAGATCCCGTAATGAAATGTTAATCTTAATTTTATAGATAGTTAATAGAAAGAAATTTGCAGGATTCGAAGATGAATTGTCTATGAACAAAATATAGATAAAAAAATACACCGCCACGACACTGCTAACTGCCCCTCTAATTTTGACGCCAATTCTACCTATGAATAAAAACTATATATTTGTTAGTACCACTCATTTTGTGCTATATTAGCATTTTTTAAAGTTCCACCATAATAAAAATATATTATACGTACACTATATAATTAAGCATGACAACTCTTTAAACACTAAATTAAGCATGAAAAAATTTAAATATATACGTTTCAGCATCTTTGATTTTCTCAAATATCTTTGATCTTATTCTATGATTAAAATCACATGGTATATTTCACTCATATTTGGGTTAGTACTTAATAATTGTAGATTTAATTTTTGTGATATTTTATTATTTTAATTCATAATTTTAGTAAAATAATGTCGTATGATTCACCCACATTTGGGTTAGAACTTAATAATTTTGGACATAATTTTAATGATATTTCATTTTTTAATTACTTATTTTAATAAAACAATGTCGTAGGTTCACTGACATCTCGATTAAGCTTTAATAATTATAAATTTAATTTTAGTGATATTTTTTTTAAAATTTTGTAGAGATTTGAACATTAGATAGATTAAATACATGATAATTTTAAATAAATGATATGGATGAATTATGGAAAATTTTAGCACCTTCGTGCATTTAATTTTTTTTCCTTAATTTAAGGATTTCAGTTAATTATATGGAATAAGTGGAGTATATAATTATTATGGTGTAACACTAAGAAGGGCTTATATATATGCACCAGAATTAGAGAGAGTATCAGCTTATTAACGAAGAAGTTCATTTGCTATGTTAAAGAAAAAATGCTAGTGAAAGTAATGATGGGATCGAGGTGGGAACTAGGTGGGGGTGGTGTGGGCTTCAGCCCCCACTAAATTCCATAAATAAATGTTTAGTAGGTTAGAAAAATTAAAATTCAATCCACATTTAGCCAAATAACTTAATTTAGCCGCACCAAGTTTTTCAACATTTAACAAATTAAAAAACATTCCAAACTAAAAAATTTATGTGTTTTTCGTGAGATTTTTTAGTCCAATAATATAGTTTAGTTATTTAAGTTGCTGAGCATAATTTGATTTTGATTTTCTTGTTATTATTTATTTTCCTTGTTGAAAAAAGATATTATTTCATATGTATTTTAGCGGTTTGAATAATTATTTGTTTTATCATTATTGTTATAAAAATTATATCCTTAAAAAACTCTTCTACACACCCTAAAATTCATATTTTTAAAAACTTTTACATAAGTGACATGTAAATTGTAATATTACAAAAACTTTTTATGCGAATTATAAAAGTACGTTAATAATCTAATTTTTTATACGTTATATGCTAATATTTGATACTTTATACGCTAACACGCTAATTTTTTATACTTTACACACTAATTTTTATACTTTATACGCTAAAGTGAAATTTATACGCAAGTCTCTTGTATGAGACGGTCTCACAGGAAAATACTAACCCTTGTAACAATTAAGATACCCAAAATTTAAAAAATTCTATTTTATCTATAAAAATTAAAATTTTATTAATTTAGTTGAATTTACTAATTATTAAATAATTTATATAATCGCGCAAAAACTTTTATTTTTAAGTGAACCCCCAATAAAATTTTTTTCTAGTTCCGCCCTGATGGAATCGATGATAAATAATGCATATATAGACATTTAAAAAAAAATTAAGAAATTACTTTCAATATTATTTGGAATTCTTGTCCATCCATGCATGATCCACTTCTTCTAGCTCTAACCATTTATTTTCCTCAACCATTGGATTCATAGCGTGTGCTTCATAATTGGATGGATGAACACTGCATGAATGTACTGAAGAAATGTTGGGAAGCATTGCCTGAAGATGGCAAAGTCATAGCCATTGAGATGCTACTTCCTAAATCATCAGAAACTGATATATCGTATAGGATTGCTTTGACTGTGGACTTAGTCATGTTTAATGTTCATCCGGGAGCCAAAGAGAGGACAGAAGAAGAGTTTGATGCTATGGCCAAAGCTGCCGGTTTTGTATCTTCCAAAGTGGTTTGTCGCACATCTCTCCTGTGTGTTCTTGAATTCTACAAGAACTAATTAACCAAGCTCGATCTATTCATTTCAGTGTTTACGAAATTAGAAAAATGTCTTGTTTGTAATACCTTTTTTTTTTCGTTTTTTGTTTGTAATTCACTAAAATTTAGGAGTTGATATTCCACAAAATAAACATCATCGTAGACAATTTCTTTTATATGGGATTTTTAAAATGTTTGTCATGGTGAAAACTTTACTTATGGAAATAATCAATTGGTTGTATACTTGTATTCCGTCTATATACATTTCTACTTTGCTTATTTGTAGTACAGTTGATATCATGTGAAGCGGGTACATATATGTAATGATAAGTTAATCGCAACGATCTAATAAATATGATAATAAATTAGAATCACAATTTCAATTGTAATTAATTATACATTATATATATATGAATTATATATAAACTGTTTTTAAATAAGTTTTCGTGTTTGTTCGTAACTGTGCGATTGTTATTTCTCATAGAACTTAAAGTAAAGGATAATTATGGTTCAGCGATTATTGACAATATGGAATGGACCTATGGTTATACAGTTTCATTTAAATTAAGTTGATTTCAAGACTTTACAACTATATCGTATGTTATCTACACATTGGTTTGAGAGATTCCTCACCAAGTAAATCATCTCCATTAATGTCTAACATACCCTCTTTATTCTCTAATGAGTGTAGTTATGACCAAAAGTACATTAATTAAGAAAATGAATACATTGTCTTATTTATCCTTAATTCTTTGTTAAAAAAATGAACAAGTGCAATTAATGTCATGTTATGTTAGATAAATTAAATACTAAAGGATAAAATTGAAAATTTGCATATTTTTTGTATTGAAATATGTAAAATGATATTTATTTGAAAACAAAAAAAAAAGTTGAAAACGACATTTATTAAATAATAGAGGGAGTAAATAATTAAGCCTTGGTAATTAAAGGGCCAATAAAAGAGAAGAAAACATAAATAAAGCCTTGGTAAAAGGCCAATAAAAGAGAAGATTACTATGAATTAAGTATATGAATGCATGCATTAGTTATTTGTATTCTTAAAAAACTGTACTCATATATATATATATATATATATGGAGACAATGAGATTACTATGAATTAAGTATATGAATGCATGCATTAGTGAAAAACTTTTGTTTGATGTTATCAATGAAAGTGAAAATGCAAATTAAGCTTTCATTTCAATTACATTCTAAAGAGGGTTGAATTTTATTATTAGTATAATACCTCATAAATAGACTTCTAATACAACAAGTACTCTTCAGTTCATAGGAGTCCAACTCTTTCTCAGCTATTATTTCTATCTTTTATGTATACTAAGAGTTACAATCTTATTACAACTCTTACATTACAACCAACCCTTTTAAAGGTACGTTACTAGAGTTTCATTACAACTCTAACTCATGTATGTATTCTATAAATACCACCCCGTTCATCACTTTGGGAGGGGGGGGGGGGGATTCGACATTTATACTCCCGATTTTATATCACAAAAGGCTTAAGACTCATTACTGACTTAAACTTCGGAGTTTACTCCCTGGGAACAATTCCGGGGACTTTTTGCAGGTATTTGGTACGCCTAGACGATCAGAAGACCTGCCAGACAACGTGAGATTTTTAAACTCATCAATTGGCGCCCACCATGGGGCAGAAGACAACATGCCTACTACTCGTTTACAATTGTCAAAACGTGGCAAACAGTCAGGTCAGAATTCTCCTTATCCTAATCATCAAGAGGAGGATAATCCTCTTTTAAGGGAAGATCATGCGAGTTCAACCACCAGAACTCCTATTCAGGACGGAAGAGGTCCTGATCCTAAAAATCAAGATAGAAGTTCAATCCCATTCATTAACCTGAATTCGCCTGATGTACTCATGTTTCTGATCGAAAATGGAGAGCAGATTCAAACAATGTAGCAAATCATGTTCCGGTTAATTTAGCCAAACGAGAAGCTCGTACTGCTTAACAACGAGAAGAATGGAATCAAGCTATTCGCGAACGAGATCTTTGTCAGAGGCTTCGGGAAGAGCATGAGCTCAGGGTGAGAGCTGAGGATCGTGCCAAAAGAAAGGATCAAGACCATATCTCAGTTTCATCTCGTCAAAAAGATTCAAGATCTCCGATCAGAAACGAAAGACAGGCGCATTATCATCAGCGAACAAGAGCAGCAAATCAACTTGATGACCTTTATATGCCATATGAACAGCCAAGGGATCAGAATTTCCGTTTTGGGGATATAGGACCGTCCGACCTACCAACCACTTCACGACCAAAATGTAATGGCGCTTCAGAGGTAAATTCTCCATTTATGGATGATGTAGAAAATTATCCTCTTCCACATCGTTTCAAAATGCCAAATTTGTTGCTCTATAATGGCGAAGCGGATCCATCAGAACATTTGCATCATTATTTGCAAAGTATGAGGATTTATAACTATCCAAATCAAATCCTATGCAAATGTTTTGGCATAACGATGATGGAAACTGCCCGATTGTGGTATAACAATCTTAAGCCTAAGACTTTCCATGATTTCAATGGCATCTCAACAGCTTTCAAAAATAGATTTGTTCAACATGAAAAGTTTGTGAAAACAAGCGTTGAGTTACTTAATGTAAAACAAGGAGATTCAGAGTCATTAACTCAGTACGTTGATAGATTCAAAAATGAAAGTTTAGAAGTGGGGCACAGATCGGAGGAAGTAGTAATTGGAGCTTTCACGAACGGTTTACGACCTAGAAGATTATACAAAGATTTTGTAATAGATCCTCCTGGTAGTGTTAAAGATATGATGAAGCGAGCTCGGAAATTCGCAAAAGGTGAAGATGCGGATAAGCGAAAAAGAGACAATGATAGAGGACCTGAAAAGAAGAAGGAAGAAAAAGCTAAAACACCCGGTAGTGGAAACCAAAAACAAAAATTCAATAAAGTGCTATACAACACGCCTACAACTGGTGAAGACAAGAATTACACTTTCCTGAATAAGACGCGAACTAAAGTACTTGCTATCTTGGAAAATCGAGGAGCGGTGAGGTGTCCACAACGAATGACAGATCCAGAAAACAAAAGAAGCAAGAAGTTCTTTTGTAAGTTTCATAATTAACACAGTCATGATACTGAACATTGTAAAGATCTTAGGAAGTATATAGAAGAACTGATTCAAAACGGCCACCTAAAAGAGTTTGTCCGTGTTGAAAATTCATATAACCTACCTGAAGATAAGAAAGACCTAGATCATCTTGATGAAAAAAAGAGAAGAGATAATGGTAATGACAGAAATTCCGACGTGGATAAGAGTATCAAAGGAGTAATTCACACCATTATTGGAGGGCCCTATGATGGGGATTCAATGACCTCCAAAAAATCGAAGAACGGAGGAATTCCCGAACAAGAGCCAGTTCATAAACGGTTCAAAGCAACAGATACCATCACATTCTCAGAAGAGAATGCAGTACCGACCAGATTTCCACATGTCGATGCATTGCTAATTAAAGCAATCATTGCTAACAAGGAAGTCCATAGAGTATATGAAGACTACCGCAGTTCGACCGATATTCTCTATTACGAAACTTGCCAAAAAATGGGTATTGACAAAAAAGAGTTAAAACCTTGTCATTCACACCTTATCGGCTTTTCAGGAGAAACATCGATGCCAATCGGAAAGATAAACCTGCCAGTCACGTTGGGAGAATATCCCAAGGAAAGACTCACCTATGTTGAGTTCACGGTCCTTAATGTCACGTCTCCATACAATGCCATTCTGGGCCGACCTGCCATGTTGAAATTAAAGGCTATCTGGTCCCCATATCATCTTGTTATGAAATTTCCTACAGAGGCTAGAGTTGATACAATACGAGGTGATCAGAAGTTGGTAAGAGAATGCCATATGATTGCTTTGAAAGGAAACAAAAAGAAGCAAGTGGTAAATGTAAACTACATCGGCACAGAAAACCGAGCTGAACCTATTGTGTTGACAGAAAAAGTAGAAACTATTTCTTTAGATGAATTTGAAGTAGACAAGACGATTCTTATCGGTTCATCTTTACCAATAGGAATAAAACGATCATTAACAAATCTCTTGTCATAATTCAAAGATGATTTTGCTTGGAGTCCATATGACATGAAAAGAGTATCTGCCGATCTGATGGTTAATAAGTTGAACATTGATAAGTATGCTCAGGTAGTTAGACAAAAGAAAAGGAAGTATGCGCCATATCGTAATCGGGCCATATCTGAATAGGTTGATAAGTTACTAAAGGCAAAGATAATAAAAGAAGTTTTTTATTCAACCTGGCTTGCCAATTCTGTCATGGTTTCGAAACCAGACACTTAATTAAGGATGTGTATAGATTACACAAATTTGAACAAGGCTTGTCCAAAAGATTGTTATTTATTGCCAATAATTGATCAGAAGGTGGATGCGACCTCCGAATTTGAGGTCTTATGCTTTTTGGACGCATATAAAGGATAGCATCAGATTCAAATGGATGAAGATGATGCGAAAAAGTCAGCTTTCATAACTGAGAATGGTGTGTATTGCTACACAAAAATGCCGTTCGGATTGAAGAATATCGGGGCCACATACAAACGGTTGGTGGATAAGATATTCTCTAATAAAATTGGGCGAAATATGGAAATCTATGTTGATGATATGCTTATTAAGAGCAAGAGGATAGAAACTTTCTTAGATGACGTGAGGGAGACTTTAGAAAAATTGCGAGAAACTAGTCTAAAGTTAAACCCAAAGAAGTGTACATTTGGAGTTGGATCAGGAAAATTTCTTGGTCATATGGTCTTAAATCAAGGAATTGCAGCAAATCTAGAGAAAGTTAAAGCTATTTTGGACATGAAATCACCTCAAAATTTAAATAAAGTTCAGAGGCTTACAGGTCGTTTAGCTGCTGTAAATCGAGATAGGCTGATCGCAGTCTCCCATTCTTTAAAGTGTTAAAAAAAAGCAAAAGCCTTTGAATGGAATGAGAGTTGTGAAAAGGTGTTTGAAGAGCTGAAAACATACCTGACAAAACTACAATTGTTGTTCACCCAGTTCATAGAGAATTCTTGTACTTGTATTTGGCAGCAAGTAAAGCAGCGATCAGTGTAGTGTTTGTCAGAGACAATCAGGGGATACAAAAACCAATGTATTACACAAGTCGTGCTCTGCAAGGAGCCGAGCAGAGATATCCTACGATGGAGAAATTGGCACTTGCACTCATTCATGTTTCAAGAAGATTGAAACCGTACTTTCAAGCATATGAAATTCATGTCTTAACAGATAAACCGCTAAGGCAAGTTCTGCGAAAACCTGATTCCTTAGGAAGGCATATGAAGTGGGCAATTGAATTGGGAGAATATGACATCACATTTTCACCTCGGACGGCAATAAAAGGTCAGGTACTTGTTGATTTCATAGCAGAAGTTTCTGTCACAGAAGATGACCTTTTAAAGGAGGATGATTTGAAAAACCCTTGCAAGGAAACAGAAGGTTTTTCGGTATTATTTGTGGATAGAGCCTCGAGCAAGGACAGTTCAGGAGCTGGGTTGATATTAACAAACCCAAAGGGACAGGAGTTCACGTATGCTTTACGTTTTGAATTCAAGGCAACGAATAACGAAGAAGAATATGAGGCATTAATAACTGAGATGAAGTTAGTCTATCAAATGGGAGTGAAAAAGTTAGAAGTTTACAGTGATTCTGAACTTATTGTAAACCAAGTAACTAGGGGATTTGAGGCTTAAGATCTGAATATGAAGAAGTATTTGGAGAAAACTGAAGACCTCAAGGAAAAATTCCTTAAGTTTTTTTTTGAACGAGTACCCTGAGCTAAGAACAAACAAGCAGATGCACTCAGTAAGTTGGCGTCATCAGCACATGTTCACCTCACAAAGAAAGTTTTGGTCGAGGTCTTGCCAACTCGAAGCATTGAAGAGCTGCAAGTAGTAGTTGTTGAAGACGTGGGTGATACTTGGATGACTCCAATTATTAAATTCTTGACAAACAGAGAATTGCCACAAGACAAAGCTTCAGCTCGAAAATTGGTCTTACGATCAGCCAGGTACGTTATCAAAGATGGAATCTTGTTTAAAAGAGGGTATCATATGCCTTGGTTGCGTTGTATAGGACCCGATCAGGCGACATATGTTTTGAAAGAAATCCACTCAAATTGTGTGGGAGCCATGTCGGAGCTCGCATGTTGGCCAAAAAGGCAATTCGATCAGGCTATTACTAGATTACGATGAGTGCAGATTCTCATGAATTGGTGCAAAAATGTCCCAAGTGTCAGATTCATGCCGTTATCAGACATGTTCCACGAATCAAGATAATCACTATCCAAAGCCCCTGGCCATTTGCTCAATGGGGAATTGATATCACTGGACCTTTCCCTGAGGCCCTTGGACGGCTAAAACACTTTGTGATAGCTATCGATTACTTCACAAAGTGGGTAGAAGCCGAGCCACTAGTGCAGATTTCTGGAAGAAGTATGGTTAAGTTCGTCTAGAAACAAATAGTGTGTAGGTTTGGAATACCGAACACAATTATATCTGACAATGACACACAATTTGCAAGTGACCCGTTCAGAAGTTGGTGCAAATAGCTGAATATAAGACAACACTTTACCTCAGTAGCACATTCTCAAACAAATGGGCAAACTGAGGTCACTAACAGGATAATAGTTCAAGGTTTGAAGACAATGCTGGAAAAAGCTATAGGAGATTGGTTGAAGAACTCCCAAATGTTCTATGGGTGTACTGAACTACCCCAAGAATGGCAACCTGAGAAACTCCATTCAGTTTAGCTTATGGTTCTGAAGCCGTAATACCTGCCGAAGTTGGACTCCCAAGCTCAAGGACAATCCACTACATTTCAAAAGCAAATTCTGAAGAGCTGCGATTAAGCCTGGACTTGTTGGAGGAAAAACGAGATATGGCACACCTTGCAGAAGCTAAGTACAAGACTGAGATAACTCGTTATTATGATCGGCGAGTTAGAAAAACTCAAGTTCAACCGGGAGATTTGGTTCTACGGAAGAACGAAGCAAACCGAGTTGAAGGCCTCAAGAACCTCGATCCGAATTGGGAAGGAACTTATAAGGTAGCTCAAGTCAGAGGAACGGGAAGTTATAAGTTAGAAACTCTGGATGGACGAACTATTCCAAGGATGTGGAACATCACCAACTTACGAAAATATTATCAGTAACTTTAGTTACTTTTTCAGTTCATTTTTATCAAGTCAAGCACATTGATGCTTCAATAAGTGCAATTCAGCTTAAATGCTACACATCAATAAAATAATTCATTATGAGTTCATTTTTATAAATTGATAGAGTATTCACCTCAATTATGCTCATCTTATACAATTTCATATCATATCAATTTTCCGCCAAAAAGGAAAAGTGCAAATCAGAAAATTCGATTTAGTTCGAATTATACGATTTCATGTCATATCAATTTTCTGCCAAAAAGGAAAAGTGCAAATCAAAAAATTTGATTTAGCTCGGATTATACGATTTCATGTCATATCAATTTTCCGCTAAAAAGGAAAATGCAAATCAGAAAATTAGATTTAGTTCGAATTATACGATTCCATATAATTTCATTAATTTTCCACTGAGAAGGAAGAAATATGAATTGAAGTTTGATTCAGTTTGGATTATATTATTTCAGATCATATTGATTTGGATCAGACTATTCAATTGCGGTCAAACAAAGAACTAAATTTCGATTCACTTTGAATTATTCGATTTCAGATCAAATCGTCAATTATTCACTAAAGGAGAAACATCCAAATTCGATTTAGTCCGTATTCTATGACTTCGCGTCATGACGATGATTTGAATTTGAATTATTAAATCATAATCCATATTCTAGATCCCTTGCGAAGGAGAAACTAAAGTTTGTTTTGATTTTGAATATTCAGTCTAAGGTTGATGCAGTCCGAATTGCTTGTCGAACAGATATGATTTAATTCATTCATTTGATAAATCAACTCAAAATAAATCAAATTGCATAAGACGACATCAACATATGAGAATTCAAATATATTAATAAAAAGACCAAAAATTGGTTAACCAGTGTTCAGGAAAATTGTCAAATAACCTACAACAACTATTACAAAAAGAGATTGGAAAAATTAAAATTATTTTTTGTTCTCTTCATTAGGTTTTTCTTCAGCTGTTGAAGAGATTGGAGGAACATGCTGCCGACCATTAACCTTCACGAGCTTCAGATCGGCGAAGGCTTAGTTTAATGCGTCCTGAGACTTGACATTATAACCCTTTTCAGAGGTTATGTCAAGTTCAGGATATTTTTCTTTAAGGTTGACCAAAGCCTTGTGATAGCCCAGGTTACGAGCTAGAGAGCATAGTTTGGCCAAAAGTTTCCTCCCCTCATCAGACGAAAACAATTTGGAGATCAGTTGAGAAGAGCCTTCTCTATCCAAGAAAGCAACTCTTGCTTCCAATAAAGCCGCTCGAGCAAACAACTCTTCATTGGATGCCCGAACAGCGTTCAGGTCGTCCTGAAGAAGGTTGTTCTCCTGCTTCAAGTAAGCAGTTCCCTTTTTCTCGGCTTTAAGCAGGGAAGTAAGAGTTGAGATATCCAACTGATCAGCATCTTTCTGGTGTGTCGTTTTGTACCAAATTAAATTACTTACTCTCAAACAATAAATCAAGTAAAGTGTGAGTAAGGTCGATCCCACGAGGAACAACACTATTTTCTAATTCAATTAATTTGCTAAAAGTAACCACAATTTAATCAATGATTTAAAACAATTAAATTAAAGAAATCAATTACGGAACAAGCAAATAACAATATAATAAACTGCAGAAATTAATTAATCAAAAGAAAGATCCAGCTGTAAATAAATCCACACTAATCAATTCTTAATTGTTCATCGACTCAAAGATAACAATCTCGATTTAACCAGTTAGTTATAGATTACCGAGAATCAACTCTGACATAATCCAATTCTTCCTTAATTATTCGTTAATTGACAAGTATGAGCTTGACTCAATTAATTGCCTATTTATAACACAACCCGGCCGGAATCAGCCGAACACCAGATTTAATGTTATAAAAGCATTACGAAGTGAAGAACCTAACTCTAACAAATCATATCATGAATCAGCATGCAACAATTTGTTAACCAATTATTTCCCTCTACCGAGACAGTAGCTTCGCCACTAATTAATCTTACTTATCAAATCCAGTGACTTGACAAGGGATTAATTGGCTCTACCTAATTAGATTAAAGGTGGCCAATCTTTAATTAAATTAGATAATTAACTTTAGGCTTAGAAAACTCCTGGAATTAAATCGAAGAAAGTTTATTAAGAACAATTAGGTCTCACAATTCATGCATCGATTAGTGCTTCATTACCTACAGTCAGATAAGAAAACTACTCACTAAACATAATTAAAAACAAAGCAGGAATAAAAATATAAAATAGAAATTAAATTAAACTAAAAATTATCAAACCAGAACCCGTCGTTTGGGCAAACGACGAGCTCTGAAATTCTGGGCAGCAACTATTCTGCAAACCCAGTTACTGTAGCAAAACTCTAAAACGTGAAAACTAAGAATTCTGAAGTAAAATTCAAACTCCTTAAACCCTAAATAATCTTCTCCTTATATAGGAGAAGAGAATTAAACTTCCTAAACAAATACAAAGAGTGAAATCTTCTTGTTTCCAAAACCATTAAACCACATATAGCTGTAGAATGTAAACTTCTTAATTGTCTCAAACACCAATTTGGTAATTGCCAAAACTCCTTCTTCTTGCCAAATCTCTCCAACTTTATCTCCAAGTCTTTGATCTTCTAGAAAACTCCAAATTAGTCATCTTTTCTCACGGCAATCTCCCATCATGGGATCTTCTAAATTCTGCAAGAATAAACACAATTAAGTAAACAATTCCTCCAATTCAGCACTAAAAAGAATATAAAAGATATGAACAATCTGTGCTTCATCAAATATTCCCACACTTAAACTATGCTGGTCCCTCAGTATTCAAACAAAAACCAAAACTCAAAAACAAACTAAACTAAACAAACAAATAAATATTTTTGCTATACAAACATCAATCTAGCCAAAACAAATATCCTTCAAAATAGTTGGGTTTAATTCAAGTAACAAGCTCATGATCATTAAGTCCTCCAAGTCCAACTACACAATTTTGAGTAACTCTCAAAGCTCACTCCAAGCACTAATAAGATATATAACATTGGGTTCAATCACTCAAGATAATCGCACATAGAAAACTTCAACAAACTTGCAAATATGTCAAAAGACAATCATAACATTAAAATTAAACATGAATCAAAAGGTCTTTAAAAGGTTGTAATGGGGCTAGGGATTAACAAGGTATGGTTTAAGATGGTTTAAAAGGCTTAAAAATAAAAACAAACAAAGGTGTAAGCAACACTTGTAAAAACATCCCCACACTTGAACTGCACAAAGTCTCAAGATTAGTAACTGCTCAAAGCAAATTCAGTCCTGCATTCATTCTCATCATTTTTTTTCTTTTCGCATCAGCCAGCAGATCTTTTTCCTTTTTGCTGCATTCTTTTCTTTCTTTTTTTTTTTTCAACTTTTTCAGCAATGTAAGCAACAACACAATCAACATTCCTGCAGAAATTTCTATTTATATTTCTTTGTCCAATGGTGTATGGTTGAACAACAGGTTTCAACATTTCACTTCTTAACACATACTGAAATACCTCAATGCATAGAGACTTAAAAGATGCAGTTTTCTCTGTTCAATCCAAGTGGGGAAACAAATCATAACCAACTTAGTTGCTTACACCTTAAGGGCCAAAAGAAAGTTAAAAAGTCTTAGGTGAAATTTTTAGACGTTTTAAATACGAAGAAAAGTTCAAGGCTCAAAGGGGTTCACTAATGGTCAAATGAAGGAAGGAAAGAAACTGAAAGTTAAAATGGGTGAAATCCTAAATGCCTTTATCATTTTCAAGTTTAATATCAACATATGACATCCATGCACAACAAAGCAAGTTAAAGAAATCAATTATGCGCGATTTTCACTCATTCAATGAATAATTCATATAAGCATGAACAAAGTGGTCATTCAATGCTTGGCTCAAATTCCTCACTTAAAGGTGGGCAAAAATACCCAGAATCAGTAGTCATCATACTTGGAATCATACTCAACTATCACAACCCACTACTATGAATTAAACCATAACTAAATTTCCTTTTCAAAAACAGTTTGGCTAAAGAATGCTTACAAAGGGGAAGTAGTTCTAAAAGAATAACATAAACAACGTAAAATTGCAAAACTGAATATTTTTCAAAGATTTTATGATTTTCTGATTTTTTGTTGTTTTTTTTTATATTAAGAGATTGAAGTAAAACACATAACAGCTAAACCCTCCCCACACTAGACAATAACATGTCCTCATGTGAGAAGAAAAACAAACAACACACAAGAAAGTACACGAAAACAGAAAATAAACAAACAAGTAAAGAATAGGGACAGCCTGGGATTATTGTGGGGGTGGTGGCGGTGGCAAACGAACTTGCAAAATCGGGAGAATCTCAGCTTGAGCAGTGCGGATATCCGCGATAGCAGTCGTCAAATGAGTGATACGCTCATCAGTGTCAGCGTATCCAGCAGCAATGGCAGAAACTAAAAAATGTAAATCCTTCACATCCTGACGTAAAGTAGCAATACCTGTAGAGGGAAATTGCTCGAAGGTGGATCCCTCGGCTTATTAAAACACAGGTGACCATCCGTTTCAACTAACAAACCAGCAGTCTTCAAGTAGGGAATATCAATTGCAGAAGAAAGACAATCATTAGGCCAAGTATGACGAAACTGCACAGAAACGGGATCACGCGATAACAGAATAGCAATGATATGACCTAAAACCAGATTCCGCTTATCATTTTTGGATGCTCTATGCCACACAAATGTAAACCAATAAGGAAAACTCAATTTGACTGCTCTTTTCATAGCCCACAAGATGATTAATTCATACGAGGACACGACTGTTGTTTGATCATTACGACCAAACAATGTGTAAGCTAGGAACCTATGCGATAAAAGTAAAGCAGGGTCAGCTATAAAGTGGGCTCTAGAACGAGAAGGTTTGTACGAATCGGTGTCAGATGGTGCAATCTCTTTCCAAAAAACAGCCAAAGGAACTTTGGGAAGCCCAGTTTTTGCAAGAAAGTAATCAGCAACAATTTCACCCTCAGCATCTTCTTCGACAAGTTCTAACAGTTCGGCCAAATCATGTAAGGACAGATTGTAAGGCACATTCAACAAACAAACATAGCAGGAATAGTAATTTTGGCAGAAGACTCACTAATCTCAGACGAAAAAGAAGCATAAAATTCCTGCAAAAATCGCACAGGCATTTTCAAAGAAGGGATACTCAACAGCCATGTCCAACCTACATTAGCAAAATATTCACGGATTTTTGGTTCCACATTCAACACGGATAAACTGGAAAAATCAAACACTTTATAATTAACCGCATAGAGTTTTTTAACTACCACATACCGCCGGATATGGTGTTTGTTGGTGAACGGCTGAAAGATAGGGTAAATGGCACCTCCAACATTTTCTGTTAATGTAGTAGATGAGGAAACTGGAGCCTTACCCTTTTCCGAGGCTGTTGCACGTCGAGGGGCTGAAGTGGAAGGCGGTGATGGGACCGAACGAGCAGGGGTCTGAGCGGCAAGTCGTCGCGATTGACGCCGGCCAGTGGTGGACGGTGTGAAGGGAACCTTGATTGGCGACCTCTTCGTGTCAGAAAGAGAGATAGTCGTAGGAGAATTGGAATCCGAATGGACGTCGGGATCAGAATTGGCGGCGGCGGTTGAACTTCCAGAATCGGTATTGCTGACGTGCGGCATAGCATGCTTGATCGCCGCTTGTTTGCGACGCTTCGCCGGCAGGGGAGTAGGCGACGGTTCGGTGGTGAGAGTGGGGGTCTCGAGCAGTACGTTCGGTTGCGGCGATGAAGAGGGTTCCGGAGGTGGGGAGGACGCGAACTTCATGCGCACCATGGCGGGGTGCGGTGACGGCGGAGATGAAGCGGCGCGTGGTTGCGTGACAGTCGGCTGATGTTTGTGGAAACAAAGGAAGGATCGGCTAGGGTTTATGAGACAAGACAAAAAAGTAGGGAATTAGGGGACCACTTGGACTTTGTTAATAAAGTCTGATGGACTTATGTTAGAAAACTAAAGGCATGTAAGTACTGGGACCGAATCCCATAGCGAAAGACATGTCTCCAATCCCCATTACTTAATCCACCAACTCCATGTCTGCAACTAATCTGACTCCACGTTGTATACCACGAGTTCACACAACCTGAACAAAAAGACAACCTTTATTAAATGGGAAAACAATAATAAAGCAAAATAAAATTAAAATAAACAAACGTGCGAGAAAAATAAAAAATAAATAAAAATAAAATAAACGTGGGTTGCCTCCCACAAGCGCCATTATTTAACGTCTTAGACTAGACAAATTCTGACAACTTAAGGAATGTTTGGAAATAACTGCAGTTCTTCTACAACTTCCATTGGAACTGCCTCGTAAAAGGGTTTAAGCCTCTGTCCATTAACCTTGAAGATTTTCCCAGTATCTAAACCTTTTATTTCCACAGTCCCGTTCGGGCAAACAACAACTACCACAAAAGGACCAATCCACTTAGATTTCAATTTTTCACCCATGAGTCTGAGTTTGGACTGAAACAACAAGACCTTGTGACCAACATGAAACTCCTTCTTTCGCAAAAGGCGATCATGGTGAAGTTTTGTGCGATCCTTGTACCACATAGCATTATCATAGGAATCCAAACGAATTTCCTCTAATTCCTTCAATTGAAGCTCTCTCTCTTCCCCACACTTACTTGCATCCATATTGAACTGTTTAATGGCCCAATATGCTTTGTGTTCAACATATACAGGGAGACGACAGAGCTTCCCAAAAATAAAGCGATAAGGGGACATTCCAATAGGAGTCTTGAATGCTGTCCTATAAGCCCATAAAGCATCATCGAGACGAAGACTCCAATCTTTTCGAGAGGGGTTCACAATTTTCTCAAGAATCTGTTTTATATCACGATTTGAAACCTCAGCCAGCCCGTTAAACTGGGGATGGTAAGGAGTGGTGAGGCGATGATGTACACCGTATTTGGACATTAGAGCTTCAATGGTGCGATTGCAGAAATGAGTTCCGTTGTCACTGATTACAGCACGAGGAATTCCATAACGGCTAAAAATAGTGGACTTTAAAAATCCTGCAACCACTTTAGAATCATTAGTGCGGGTGGCTTTAGCTTCCACCCACTTCGAAACATAGTCAACAGCTAAAAGTATGTATATATTGGAACAAGAACTAGGAAAATGACCAATGAAATCCATACCCCAAACATCAAATATTTCACATACAATGATAGGCAATTGAGGCATTTCATCACGTTGGGTAATGTTTCCTAACTGGGTAATGTTTCCTAACTGTTGACAACGGGGACAGCTCTTATAGAACAAATATGAGTCACGAAAAATAGATTTCCAATAAAATCCACTATCAAGAATCTTCCTAGCAGTACGTTTAGGACCAAAATGACCCCCACAAGCAAATGAATTACAGTGCTGCAAAACATCGTTAACTTCATTTTCTGGAATTCATCTTCTTAAAATTTGATTAGTTCCAATATTCCACAAATATGGTTCATCCCATAAGTAATATTTTGTATCACTTTGAATTTTTAGTTTCTGTGCATGTGTGAGATCCTTAGGAAGTTCCTTACTGACTAGGTAATTAACTAGGTCCGCAAACCAAGAATCCTTACCTGAATTACCTGTTACAGTATACAACTCTTCATCTGGGAACGTTTCTCGTATGGACAAACGGTCATCGTCTGAAATTAATCTGCTTAAGTGGTCAGCCACATGATTCTCAGCACCCTTTTTATCTTTAATCTCCCAGTCAAATTCCTGCAAAAGAAGAATCCAACGAATAAGGCGAGGCTTCGATTCCTTCTTAGAAAACAAATATTTTAACGCAGCGTGATCAGTGTGGACAACTATCTTAGAGCCTAACAAATAAGATCGAAAGACAATGGCTAAAAGCTCATTCTCAGTAGTCGTGTAGTTGCACTGCATGATGTTCAAAGTCTTTGATGCATAATATATCACGTGACTTTCTTTGCCAAATTTCTGACCAAGTACTGCTCCTACAGCGTAATCGCTGGCATCGCACATTAACTCAAAAGGCAGGTCCCATTGAGGAGGCTGAACTATGGGAGCTGAAACTAATCGGCTTTTCAACTTGTCAAAGGCAACCTTACACTCAGTGTTCATGTCGAACTGTACATCTTGCTGCACGAGTCGTGTCAAGGGTTGTGCAATTTTTGCAAAATCATGTATGAATCGGCGATAGAACCCTGCATGACCTAAAAAACCACGCACTTCACGCACATTAGTAGGATAAGGTAATTGTGAAATTAAATCGACTTTCGCCTTATCAACTTGAATGCCTTTCTCTGAAACAATATGACCAAGTACAATGCCTTCCCTGACCATAAAATGACACTTTTCATAATTTAGAACCAAGTTCTTTTAAACACAACGAAGTAACACATTATCAAGGTGATTAAGACATTCATCAAATGAATTACCGTAAACAGTAAAATCATCCATAAATATTTCTATACACTTCTCATCATGTCAGAAAAAATGCTCATCATGCATCGTTGAAAAGTACCAGGGGCATTGCATAAACCAAAAGGCATGCGTCTATATGTAAATGTACCAAATGGGCATGTAAAAGTGGTTTTTTCCTGATCTTCCTTAGACACATAAACTCTGAAATAGCCACTATACCCATCAAGGAAAACAGAAAAACATTTACCAGCTAACCTTTCTAACATTTGATCGATGAAGGGAAATGGGAAATGATCTTTCCTAGTGGCTGCATTCAACTTACGGAAATCAATACACATACGCCAACCTGTTTGAAGGCGCATTGGTACTAATTCATTCTTCTCGTTTTTCACCACTTGGAAACCTGATTTCTTGGGGACGACATGAACTGGGCTTACCCATTTGCTGTCTGAAATAGGAAATATAATGCCAAGCTCTAACAATTTGAGGATTTCTTTGAGAACCACCTCCTTCATATTCGGGTTGAGTTTCCTTTGCTGATCACGAACAGGTTTGGAATCAGCTTCAAGTAAAATCTGATGCATACAAATGGTGGGGGCTAATTCCCTTTATATCAGCAAGTGTCCAGCCAATAGCTTCCTTCCGCTCACGAAGAACCCGCAACAATTTCTCTTCTTGGCCTTGAGTGAGATGTTTGTTAATGATCACGGGCAGTGTTTCACCAGCACCTAAGTAGGCATATTTCAGATTATTAGGCAAAGGTTTCAATTCAAGAACTGGAGCCTTTAAAACAGAATGAAGAAATTTATCATTGGACTCCTGTTTGGGCAAACAGTGAAGATCTGATTTGGTTGTTTGCTCTTCAAGAGAGTGAAGAGACTTAATTGCAGCAGCAATCTCATCCGTGGTGTGGGGCTCAACATCTGATTCACCCCAGCTTCTGGTAATCGCCAGCTCCAATTTATCCTGCACAAAGTCAGTCTCAAGATGTTCTTGGACTAAAGTATCCATTAGATCAAGTGAATAAACATTTTCAACATCAAGGGGGTGATCCATAGCCTCGAAAATATTAAATGTATAATACTCCCCATTGAATTCACAAGTTAATATCCCCTTATCCACATCAATCTTTGATTTAGCTGTTTTTAAGAATGGTCTTCCTAACAATAAGACTGCAGAATTAGAGTCATGACGACTGCCTGAGTCAAGCACATAGAAATCAGTTGGGTAGATAAAATTGTTAACCTTGACCAACACATTTTCAAGAATTCCCATGGGGTAGACTAGTGACCTATCAGCAAGTTGAATAACCACTCATGTCTCAGCTAAGGGTCCTATATTCAAACAGTGGTATGTAGAAAGAGGCATTACATTAATGGAAGCTCCTAAATCCAGCATGCATCTTTCAATTTTTTTCTCTCCAATAACACAAGGGATAGAGAACATACCTGAGTCCTTACATTTAGGTGGTAACTTTTGTTGTATAACAGCTGAAACATTTTCTCCGACCACAACCTTGTCCTTTGCTGCGTAAGGATTCTTTCTTGAAAGAAAATCTTTCAAAAAATTTTGCACACTTGGGCATTTTCTTAATAGCATCAAGGAATGGAATGTTGATCTCAATTTTGCTAAAAATTGTCAATATGTCATCCAACTCCTCATTCTTGGAATTCTTTTTCAACCTGTTGGGAAAAGGTGGAGGAATTTTAATATCTGGAGTGGACACATTCAGTTTTGGATTTACCACTGATTTCTGCTCTTTCGCCTTATGGTCGAACACCCGTGACTCTGATTGCTGCCCAGACGTCGTATGGTCATACGACGGGGTCTGATTTTTGTGTTTTACAGCCTTTGCCTTGTTGACTGGTTCTTCGAGTTGCTTCCCACTTCTCAAGGTGATTTGACTTACGTTTTCTTGTGGGTTAATCTGCACTTGAGAGGGCAACTTTCCTTGAGATCCTTGTGTTTCATTGAAGTATTTCGCCATCTGGGTCATTTGGATACTCAACCCACTTATAGCCGCTCTTGTTTCTTGCTGAAACTTGTGAAAATCTCCTTGATGCTGAGCTTGCGTGTTCTGCATCAAGGTTACAGAGGTTGCTAAATTAACAAGCATATCTTCAAGAGGAATTCCTGACCTTGAGGTAGCTACAAAGCTAGGATTTAATTAGGTTGCTGGGGCAAGCTGTTGAGCTTGTTGTTGCGTTGGCTGTTGGGAAATATTTTGTTGAGGTGAGCGAGGTCTGTAGCTCAGATTCGGATTGTCTTGCCAACCTGGATTGTAGGTATTTGCATTAGGATCATAGCGCTTTTGTTGATATCCTCCCATTGCACTTACTTGGGCATCTAACTCCTCTTGAGTCATTTGACATACATCTGCAGAATGGTTAGGACTTTTGCAAATCTCACAAACATTTTTCATATGAGCTACACCCCTTCCATTGATCAATTTCTCAACACTTGCTGTCAAAGCTTCCAGTTTACTTTCAATTGAAGAGTTTGAAATTTCACCAACTTGCTTAGCCGATCGACGTATCGGTTGATATGTTGTCGTGATTCACATGTTCTGGCTATCAAGTTCGTGGCTTGGGTTGTGCTATTATCCATGAAAGCTCCACCACTTGCCGCATCAAGAGTTCTTTTCTCCTCAGGCTGCAAACCTTCATAAAAGTATTGAATTAAGAGTTCTTCAGAAATTTGGTGTTGAGGACAACTCTCACACAATCTTTTAAATCGATTCCAATAAGCAGTCAAGTATTCATCATATTCTTGTTTAATTCCTACTATTTCCTTCCTACCAAATGCAATCTTGGAAGCTGGAAAATAATTCATCAAAAATTTTCTTTGCATACCTTCCCATGATGTAATTGACCTAGGAGTGATAGTTTTAAACCAAGCACTAGCTTGTCTAGTTAAAGACCATGAAAAACTAGCTAGTTTTATGTATTCTTGTGTGACTCCTCGGTTATATACTGTTTCACAAACCTTAATAAAATCATGCAAAAAACTATATGGGACTTCACCTACATCCCCATTAAATTTAGGTAATAAATTCAAAAAGGATGCTTTCAACTCATAGTCGATTGCAAGTTCAGGCAAGACAATGCAAGAAGGTCTGTAATTAACAATTGGGTTAGTAGACTCCCTTAGAGGTCGATCTTGCATTGGAAGTGGAACTGGAATCTGAACTCCTGGAATAACGACATGTCCTGGTGGCTGTTGGTTGCCTCCAGGTGGTGGCACGTTAACTACAGCTTGCTGGTTCCCAGGTGGAAGATTGGCCATCGAAGTTTCTTCAAGCAGAAATTCTGATTCAACTGGGTCTTCAATTCTGCTGGTCGTCGTTTGGGCAAACGGCGAGTCTGTTACTGAACCAGAATTGGTTCTTTGGCATTGTTCTTTCGTCTCTTTCTTCAATCTACGCGCTGTCTTTTCGATCTCTGAATCAAAAAGTAAATCAGGTTTAAACGATCTGGACATAAACCAAAGAACAAAAACAAATTAATTAAAAAGAAAATTATGCCGTTCCCCGGCAACGGCGCCAAAATTTGGTGTGTCATTTTGTACCAAATTAAATTACTTACTCTCAAACAATAAATCAAGTAAAGTGTGAGTAAGGTCGATCCCACGAGGAACAACACTATTTTCTAATTCAATTAATTTTGCTAAAAGTAACCACAATTTAATCAATGATTTAAAACAATTAAATTAAAGAAATCAATTACGGAACAAGCAAATAACAAAATAATAAACTGCAGAAATTAATTAATCAAAAGAAAGATCCAGCTGTAAATAAATCCACACTAATCAATTCTTAATTGTTCATCGACTCAAAGATAACAATCTCGATTTAACCAGTTAGTTATAGATTACCGAGAATCAGCTCTGACATAATCCAATTCTTTCTTAATTATTCGTTAATTGACAAGTATCAGCTTGACTCAATTAATTCCCTATTTATAACACAACCCGGCCGGAATCAGCCGAACACCAGATTTAATGTTATAAAAGCATTACGAAGTGAAGAACCTAACTCTAACAAATCATATCATGAATCAGCATGCAACAATTTGTTAACCAATTATTTCTGTCCACCGAGACAGTAGCTTCGCCACTAATTAATCTTACTTATCAAATCCAGTGACTTGACAAAGGATTAATTGGCTCTGCCTAATTAGATTAAAGGTGGCCAATCTTTAATTAAATTAGATAATTAACTTTAGGCTTAGAAAACTCTTGGAATTAAATCGAAGAAAGTTTATTAAGAACAATTAGGTCTCACAATTCATGCATCGATTAGTGCTTCATTACCTACAGCCAGATAAGAAAACTACTCACTAAACATAATTAAAAACAAAGCAGGAATAAAAATATAAAACAGAAATTAAATTAAACTAAAAATTATCAAACCAGAACCCGTCGTTTGGGCAAACGACGAGCTATGAAATTCTGGGCAGCAGCTATTATGCAAACCCAGTTACTGTAGCAAAACTCTAAAACGTGAAAACTAAGAATTTTGAAGTAAAATTCGAACTCCTTAAACCCTAAATAATCTTCTCCTTATATAGGAGAAGAGAATTAAACTTCCTAAACAAATACAAAGAGTGAAATCTTCTTGTTTCCAAAACCATTAAACCACATATAGCTGTAGAATGTAAACTTCTTAATTGTCTCAAACACCAATTTGGTAATTGCCAAAACTCCTTCTTCTTGCCAAATCTCTCTAACTTTATTTCCAAGTCTTTGATCTTCTAGAAAACTCCAAATTAGTCATCTTTCCTCACGGCAATCTCCCATCATGGGATCTTCTAATTTCTGCAAGAATAAACATAATTAAGTAAACAATTCCTCCAATTCAGCACTAAAAAAGAATATAAAAGATATGAACAATCTGTGCTTCATCACTTTCTCAGCTGATAGACTGTCCAACTTCTCTGAAGCCACGTCACTATGATCAATAGTCTCCACAGTCAAACACATAACCTGGAATACACGTCGATAAGCCATAATAACATGCAAAAAACATATATGTATAATGTATGTGTAAGTTACCTGTGCGATGCCGAGAGCAAGACGTTGGTGTACAGACGAGGAACAGAGTTGACGATGAAATCAGATGCCGTTTCTACGGTGAACCTGTCATTGATATCCATCTTCACATCGGACGAAATGAAGATAAAGGATAAGAGGCTTCGCTTTCCAAAACCTTGGAAAAGGGAACAAAAATGTCCCCAAGCAGTGAAGGACCAGTCACCTCAGCTTCATCGACTTCAATTTCTACAGTTCAGGGCTTCTTCTAAGCCTTGTCTATGGTGCTAACTGGTTTACTATTTTCGACCACCTCCATTACCTTTTTAAAAGATTTCCCCAACCTGAGGGGAGGCTTTTTTCCTTTTCCTTTGACCGACGAGAAAGTCAGTTTGGAAATTTTGATTTTCGACTTCACTTCATCGGTGGAGGCTGTGTTATCCTCATTTTTGGCAGGAGCCTTGTCCTGAGCAACAGAAGGCTCTGGCAGCTTGTCCATGAGGTCCTCAATATTGATAACAAGAAAAAGAAAATAAATAACCGATCAGAAATATATATATAGTCAGATAAAGACGTGATGAAAAGTTAGAAGTTGTACCCTTCTTCCCTTTTATTAAGTGATCTGTGTGGTCATATGGAAGAACTGATGGACTCATTTTAGAATTTACCAACACCCTTTCAGGTAAGAAGTTGGTATTGAGAACTCGTTTTTCGATCTCAAATTTTTCAGCAAGTTCCTTAGGGAATTTCTTCGTGGATATCGGATCGGAGACGAGACCAGCGTCCTTCCAATACCACATGCATTCTAATGATTTGAGGTTAAGGAAGAAGAATTTATCTTTCCACACATGAATGGAACTCGTTTTACCACTCAAGAGCTGTTGTCTTCTAGATCGGCGGGTGAAGTAGTACCAGCCCGGATCTTTTCTAGAAGACTTTAGGCAAAAGAAATACCTAAAGTATGGAACAGAACATTTATAGTTAAGATGTTTGAAGAATAACTCAAACTCGAGTTAGCCGGGTTAAGCTGATCATATAGTCAGCAACTTCCCCCTTTACAGGATTCTGATCGCGTTTGGAGTTAGCCGGGTTAAGCTGATCATATAGTCAGCAACTTCACTCTTTACAGGAACCCTAATTTCAATCTAGGGGCTGATGTAAAAATCTCTAAGGATATGTACTGAAGCAGAAGAATCTGTGGTTAAGCTTAGGGTTTCTAATTTAATGACAACGGGTTTTTAATTTAATGACAACGGGTTTTTTGGTCAGATTTGATGATTGACGGTCCTCAGGTTGAGGTCCGCTAGATGAAGGCTGGTCTTTAGGAAATTCTACTGCTAGAGGAATAGAATGGGTGACGAACTGATCTAAATTTACCTCTAGATTTTCCTATTGTTGTGCTGAGTCATCAAACCCTATGTGTTCAGTTTCGTCCATGTCTTCTTCGCCAATCCGAACTAAACTATACTTTTTGGTAGTTTTCAAGGTTTTAGCTGGATTGGGTTGACTATGTGAACTACAAATGAGTCCGAAGATGAATCAGAATCACTACTGCTAGAAGTGGTATATGCAGATTCGTGTGTGGGTGAAGCAGTATTATTCAAGTTAAATTCAGAATGAATTTCAGACGAAGAATTAGAATATTCTGAACCAGACATCACTTGTAAACAGGAAGATGAAGATATCGGATGGGAAGCTGAGGTCGGAACTCTACGGTAGCTAAAAATAGATAGACGATTTGAGAAATTGCTGGAAGCCGAACTGAAGTTTGAGAGCTCTGAATGAAGAAAGTAGCAAATGAATTCTGAAACGCCCTATTTATAGGAGAAGGGTGTGGAAATTCGAAAAGACGTGACAGCTGTGTTGAAGAACGTGCCGCCGAAACTTCAGATAGGTAGACGTGTAAGCGCGTTTCTCGGGCACGAAACTCAAAGCGGTGAACGTGTACATAACATATCGGTATTATACCAATATATTATTATTCAGATCGGAATGGATAAATACAATCCGACCTGAGGGGCTATTGATGAGTGTTGAATTTTATTATAAGTATAATACCTCAGAAATAAACTTCTAATACAACAAGTACTCTTCAATTCATAGGAGTCAAACTCTTTCTCAGCTATTATTTCTATCTTTTATGTATGCTAAGAGTTACAATCTTGTTACAACTCTTACATTACAATCAATCCTTCTTCAAGGTACGTTACTAAAGTTTCATTACAATTCTAACTCAGGTATGTATTCTATAAATACCACCCCTTCATCACTTTGGGGGGAGGGAGGAGGGGGGGGGGGGGAATCGACATTTATACTCTCGATTTTATATCACAAAAGGCTTAAGGCTCATTACTGATTTAAACTTCAGAGTTTACTCCCTGAAAATAATCTCGGGGACTTTTTATAGGTATTTGGTGCGTCCAGAAGACCTGCCAGACGACGTGAGATTTTTAGACTCATCACATTCCAAGATTGAAGTCTTAATCAAACCATCATCCCAGCTAAATAGAATTGTTTATCCTTCTTCTATGGAGATTGGAATCATTAATTGTGTGATTGCATAACTTGGGATACGAAATCTATGTGTTTGAAATCAATTAACTCATCGTTAAATATATGAATCTATTGAACAGGAAATCAATATAATAACAAAATAATAGTTGAATCATACTACCTTCAATCATTAATTATAAGTCGAATAACAGGGACTATAATTTTATTTTAATTTTCCTGAGAATGTAATTTTGCTTGCATGGAGTATCTAAATCTAAGTTCTACGAGACATTACAACCACACAATTACCACAAATAGGCAAACTAGAAATGTATATAGACACAATACAAGTCTACAAACCGATTGACAATTTGAAAGGTGAATTTTTCATCATGACAAACATTTTGAAAATCCCATATAGAAGAAACTGTCTATGTTGATGTTTTTTGGTGGAATATCAATTCCTGAAATTTAGTGAATTGCAAAAGGAAAAAAAAAAAAGAGTAATAAAAACAAGACATTTTTCTAATTTCGTAAACACTGAAATGAATGGATCGAGCTTGGTTAATTAGTTCTTGTAGAATTCAAGAACACACAGGAGAGATGTGCCACAAACCACTTTGGAAGATGCAAAACCGGCAGCTTTGGCCATGGCATCAAACTCTTCTTCTGTCCTCTCCTTCGCTCCCGGATGAATATTAAACATAACTAAGTCCACAGTCAAAGCAATCCTTGACGATATATCAGCTTCTGATGATTTTGGAAGTAGCATCTCAATAACTATGACTTTGCCATCTTCAGGCAATGCTTCCCAACATTTCTTCAATACCTTAATGCAGTGTTCATCCGTCCAATTATGAAGCACACGCTATGAATGCAATGGTTGAGGGAAATGGTTAGAGAAAAGTAGTGGATCATGCATGGATGGATAAAAATTTCAAATGTCTATGCATTATATATCATCCCATCATTAATTTCACTTGTATTTTTCTTCAACATGTTCAATTATATAACATGGTAATTGGCTTGATTTTTTTTATTGGACTGATCGTTTTGAATCTTCTGTTTCATTCCTGTATCAATGTCTGTTTTATTTTATAAATATATCCCACATGTATTTAACTAAAATGCTATCAAATTATTAGCGAATTTCAACAAAAAGTATTAAAAACACGTGGTATATATTATAAAATAAAACAGAAGCTCCATTGGAGGAATTGAATCCAATTGAAAATTGTCCGTATCACAAATATAATTAAGCTGGTATTCTTACTAATTTTGGCACATATATTAACCAATATATTTTTTTTGCTTCAGACTCATAACTACTTGTCAATATCAGGATTTATAATCAATTCATTTCTAAATTTCGTTTGTTTTTTTTTTTCTTTAACTATCTATGAAATTAAAGTTGACATCCTCATGTACATTGATTTTGCAAACGGAAAAAAAAATCTTCATTAATAAGCACTAACCATTATTAGCATTGTCTCTCCTTTGGGAATTGATTGTAACATGCTACCCGCTACGTGTTGCACACCTATAAAAAAGGACACAATTAGTAAGGTTTGATTGAAATATATTCAACATCAAAATATCAATGAGTGAATAAATTAGATCTATAACAATAACCTCTTCTCTAGGCTCAGCCTCATAATTGAACTGAGTATTTTGACATTGCAGTTAAATTAGGCAAAAAAGGGTAAATGAGCCCAATACTCCCATTAGTTGAAAATATATGTCGTTTTGAGTTTATTGTTGAAAAAAATTACATCTTGATACATCAATTTAAATTTTGTCGCACTAATAGTTTTTATCTCATTTTTCATTCACGGCAATGTTGTTATTTATGTGTCACTGTTCATCATTCAAAATATTGTTTTATACTTCATTACTGGTATTACTTGTTAAATAAATAAAAAATAATTAAAAACTATTTGTACAACAAAATTCAAGTTGATAGCCCAAAATATAACTTTTTCAAGATTTCATTATCAAAACCAAACTTATCCCCTAAGTTGAAAGTATAGCATATTTATCCATCCAAAAAGAATTGATGTTATGATCTGATAAAGGTTTAAAGCTTTCTTAACCTGAATTTGATAAATGGACCATGGAAGGGAAATATGTGTATTATTACCTGGGAAGGTTGGTGCGTTCTCAATTACATGAGGCAAATCAAAGTTGATTCCTCTAATCCATGGATATTTTGAAATTATCATCTTAAGTGTAGATCCATATCCACCACCAATATCTACGATCTCTCGTAAATTTTCAAATCCCTTGTAGGATTCAAGAACTTCTCTCAGCCAAACTCTGGAAGTTGAGCGCATTGCATCATTAAAATCCATATTGCTCTTGTTGTTGTTACCCAAGTATTCAAACAAACTCATTCCATTTGCCTTATTAAATGGAGTTCCTCCCTCTATTACTGCATCTTTCAAGTAACTCCTGCAAAAACAACAGTATTCATCATCCAGAGGTAGCTTAATTTTTATATATGTTACATCAGACAATATATCAACGGCGAAACAAGTGTAATTGTGCGCCGCACCAGACCTTTTCTTTATTTTCCACCAAACTTAGCCTTTATCTTACTAAGCGGGGTAGAATATATGGATCATATTTTGCTATCGCACTAAACAATTTCTTATGTGATTCATATTACAGAGTTTGACAAAATTTTTACACCACTTACCAGCCAGTCACAATCATCCTCCACTTCTCGAGTTTAGAACCACTTACTTATAGATAGGCATGTTGTTTATAACTAGATAGAGTTTTTTTTTTCCACTATGAAGACGAAAACATTCCGTACTTTTTGGACTTTGCAATGACAAACATATTCCAATGTACAAACTTATTAACCATGAAAATAAAATAGGATATAAAATCATATTGAACATTTTACTTCCGACATGAATATATGAAATTAAAAACAAGAGTGCTCTTGAGAATAGAATAGCTAGCAAGAAGATGCAGCATTCTGTCAAGAATTGCCGGCGTTCCTTCATGTTGAGCAGGAAGATGAGTGGCAATCTCTTTCGGGGAGAGCTCTGCATCAGGGCCAGCTTTTGAAATTATCTCAAACAAATTAAGTTGCAAAGCAGTTCTGAAAACGTTGCCAAGAACGTAACCACAATCAAAATACAAAGACCAAAAGAAATCTTGCTCATCTTTGCTCAGCAATGATTGATCTTGATTTAGACTACCCATCTTCAATATTTGGCGGACGTTACAATCAAAATGTTTTGTATTGTATTGTATTGTATGAATGAAGATCACTGATGCTACAATATATATTGGATAGAGTAACACATTAACCATATACTGTACAATATCAACGAAACAAAAAAGAAAAAGAAACAAAAGATTGCAGCCAAACAAATAATCTATGGAACTCCTAACAAGAATTTAATAATAGTTTCACAAGCCGTTCATTAATTTCAGATACTCAAATTCTATTACAGTTTGTATACATAACTACAAAAAAAAAAAAAAAAATATTAAAATTCTTTTTTATTCATATAATTAATGTTAATAATTAAATAATAATTCTTTGACTTGCTAAGAAGCGAAGACTTTGATTAATTGTGTAAGCCAAAGGTGTTGGACAAATAAGCGTGACAAAAATTAGATACCATTCCAACAAAGCTCACTTTAATTTACACATTTTTCACTCAAATCAGCTATAGAGGATGGAAAAGTTGGCCTTCATTGGGCAAGTATTAAATGTAAATTGTGGGAGGATTAGTTTTGTGGTTGTTTTAAAGAAAAAATGTTGGAGAGTCAATTCTATTTTTACTCACGACCCAGTTGAAAATTTTAATTGTTTATGGAGCTAGATATAGGGAGATCAGATCATCTATCCAAAATTATTGTATTTTATTATGTCCAATATTCAAAACGATGTCATTTCACCAATGTTTTTTAAAACTAGACCGAAGTACAAACCGAACAAGCTACTTGGTCATCGGGTCACTGAGCCAAACCAGTCGGACTGGACGAGAAAACAGAATGATGTCATAATGATGTCATAAATATTTTAAATTATAAATATATTAATAATTAAAAAAATTCTTATACCCAATCATAAATATTTACTAAATTATAAATAAACTATATAATTTAATAAAACATTGGTCATTCACTCAAAAATTAAGTATCATCATTTAGAACTAAACATAATTTTAAATCATTAGAATATAATTTTCATATGCAAAATAATTAATATTAATTAAATATCATCCATTACTCTAAACATTGCATTGACCAATTAATATGTATTAATAAAACACCATCATTTTTCCTATGGGTCATGGACTAATTAATATGTATTAATAAAATGCCATCATTTTTCCTATGAGTCATGGCCTAAACTAAACTTCTCTTATTTTCTTATTTTTCTCCTTCCACACACACAACCACCCCCTCCCCCCCTCCCTCCATTGACTTGGGACCATGGAGATACTCAACATCTTGTTTGGATTCCGATGATTCCTCAATCTCCGGTGCTTCACAATCATCTCTCAACTTTAAAGTGAAATTCATGTGTATCAATGGCGGCAAAATCAAGCCTTATCCATATTATCTATATGTTAGAAGTTATTTAATTATGTGACAAATATTAGTTAGATAGTTTGTTTTCTTGTTTTTAAGGCTTAAGACTATAATTTATATTTTTTTTAACCGGATCAAACTCCAGTTTTGACTGGGTTTTAAGAAATCTAGATATTAATATAAAACTGGACCGAACACTAGTCCAGTCCTTGATCAAATCGGTCCCATTTTAGCAATACTGCATTTCACTAAAACGAATGACTAAAAATATAAATATTATGAAAATTAAATTTACAATTATTATGCCCTAACCCAAATTTGAGTAAATCTTATTTATACTTTTAGTTGCTAGTTTTAGTATAATAGCATCGTTTTAATCATTAGACAGAATAAGACAGAATAATTTTGGACAAAGGATCTCATCTTTAGACATATGTAGATGAATTTTAAAAATAAAACAATTTTTGTGTACATTAGTAGTCATTAATCACTTACTTTGTATTATGGTAATTATATATATTTTGTGAAGAATGTGTTGTTAGCAAACAACATCGCAATCAATTTCCACAAGGAAAATCATGGAGAGCAAAGAAATCACCGGAATTGGTTCATTCTGATCTTTGCGGGCCAATGAACCCAACTTCCAATGGAGGTAAAAGATATATTATTACCTTCATTGATGACTTTAGTCGAAAAATGTGGGTGTATTTTTTGCAGGAAAAGTCTGAAGCTTTTGTTGCATTTAAAAATTACAAAGTGATTGTTGAAAAAGAAGTTGGCTGCCCAATAAAAGTTCTTCGCACTGATCGGGGTGGAGATACAACTCAGTTGAATTTGCAAATTTTTGTGAGAACTATTGATTACGAGATCGAGGTCATACGTCAAGTTTCGATGAATTCAAAGTGCTCATTCCAGTTGTAGAAGACGAGTCTTTCATTTGGAAACCTGGGATTGAAGAAAACGACGTGGACAAGAAATCTACGTCGTGACGTGGAGAGTCTCCGACGTCGAGACGTCCACCACGTCGCGACGTCCATTCGTCATCGTCGAGACGTCCAGCAGCGACGAGATTTTTATTTTTAGGGTTTGTTCACCGACGTCGCGACGTCGGGCTCCCCCACGTCGCGAAGTGCCGGGATTTTAATTGCGTTAATTATTTTCTGTTTTTTAGAAACTAGAGTTTTAAGTTATTTAATGTTTCCTTTTATGTGTTATTTCGTTTAGGGTTTGTAATAAGCCTATAAATAGGCCTCTTATCAGTTGTAAATAGATAGAGAAGAATTTTGAGAATTGAAAACACAGAGTTGTTTTTACGTGAGTTGTTTTCCTGAGGAGGGAAATTCAATTTACTTTGTGAAGATTATTCCTGAGGAGGGAGTTCTTTTCACACGACTGTCGTGTTAATTGTATGTGAGGAGCATCCAATTAATTGTGCATACTGTCAGCCCTACAGAGATAGGTTGATTCGACTTGTTCACATTGATTCTCGAAAAGATCAACACGTTATTCCGAAACAACTATCAATCCTACGTGAGGAGCGTGGTGAGATCGTTATCAACTATGGAATCAAAAAGACAGCTTATTGCAGCTTATACGCCTCAACAAAATGGAGTTTGCGAGCGGCAAAATCGCACTAATCTTGAATATGGTGCGAAGTCTTTTAACAAGGAGTGGCATTCCCAAAAAGCTTTTTATGGCCTGAAGCAGCTCAATTGAGAGCATTCACCACCCCTAGTTTTGGACAGCCTGTCCCAACACTTTGCTGTTCAAAGACATGATCACCTAGAGGAAGCATGGAGCAGACAAAGACCCACGCAGTAGATCATTTCAGAACTTTTTGGGGTGTATGGCTTATGCCCATATTTCCACGATCCAAAAGAGAACAAAGACCTTGATAACAACGGGAGAAAGATGCATTTTTTTAGGTATTAGTGATCAATCAACAGGCTTTATAAACTTTACAATCCTATCACAAAAAAGATTGTTATATGAGTCGTGATGTCATTTTTTGATGAGGACAGGTTTTAGGTCATGGAGTAACAGCTATTGGAACAAAATAACTTCCCTTTTGTAATGTCCACAATCCTCAATTATTTTCTCTCAATTGATACAGGTTCAGCACTAATTCAATACTAATAACGATACTAGTATGCCAAATGACAAACAGTTCAAAATAGCAAACAGCCAAATGGATAAAGAATCAGATGTAAGAACTAATTTTTCCTTAATAAAATCTAAATTAAATGAACCATTTTATCCTTCTAAGAACAAACATCGTAATTGTCCACCATTGAGAATTATCCATCCATCGCAAAGTAAATGTCATTGACTACTCGACATTGGTATAAATCTAATAAGAATGTTGGGGATAACTCTTTAAACCCAAATCCAATTTGAAAGTACGGCTATAGAGTTTATATTTAGTATAAAATATATATTATTTGCAACTAAATTTTGTTGTGGAAAAAAGACATAACAGAAGAATAGAATTGAAGTTGGTGGGGTTTTGTGTATATGAGAGAGAGCATACTTTGTGTAACTCTTTAACTTTCACAGTGAATGAAGTAGACATTGTCTGCCTGCGAATTAGATATATTGAAATCAAGCACGTTAAATTTTTGTATTTTTGTTTGTTTTGATTATTGTTTGTTGTGTTTTCCCCAACAAGTAGCATTTGGGATTGAAGTTGTAAATCCCTAGAGGATACAATGCATGGCCACTTGTGGATGATTTCAAACGGACTGCTGGTTTACCCGTCATTTTGGACTCAATTGGTTGATTTTAATTGGTGGATAAAAACGATATCCAAAATCTCCTCAAAATAGTTCCAAAGATTCCTCACAAAATATTAGTTTGGAGCAGTGCACTCTTCATCAAACTCATTCTCCTACGAAGCAAAATTGCGTAATTTTATGCATATTTGCTATTTTTTAATTTAAATGATTATACATTTTGAAATCAAATCGAAGGAAGTGATATAATAATCAATATATTGTGAGTAGTACTCGGCTATTTTGAGTTGTTGAGGGAACATAAGTTCATTTAAAAAATGCAACATTCACCGTCTAAAGGTAACTTAAGATATGAATATGTAACATACACTCCAAGTGATTATTTTAGAGAGTAATCAGACTCGATACATGATCAAGAAATAGTGGATAATGTACCAATCTCCACTTCTACTGATAATCAGGCTCAGGCCCACTATTACTAGGCTGACCAGGTAAGTCAGAACCTCCCAGTAAAGAGTTCCAAAAGTTCCATCCTTTGTTAATGTGTTAGGAGGTAGACACTTCATCAGAGGAAGACAAGGACGAACCCAGGAACTATTTCTGTGGTGCTGGCTTTTCCTTCGAAGGATATTTACTCTGGATGCCCCCAATGACGCAGGTCCTAAATCCTGGGCTAAATTCCCCCTCTAGCATTATCACTAGAAAAAAAGGTTCAGGTACTCCTAATCCTCAATACCCCCGTAAATGATTAATATGCTTTATTGGAATATCAGAAGTGTTACCAAAAGCCCCCAACATCAGAAAATTGTGAAAAAACATTATCAGTAAGTACAAATGTGATTTTGTTGTAGTGCTGAACCATTTGCAGCTCCACAAAAATGAATGTCGTTAGGAAAAGATTAAATTTTTAACATGCTCTAGGAAATTCTGCTAACTCTTTATGGGTCTTGTTTAGGTCTCCATTTTCCTGTACTATTGTGGAAAACTCTTTGCAGCATATCTCCTTATCTGTCACACACCCATTGCTGCCTTTCCCCCTACTAATTTCTAACATTTATGCTAGTTGATCTGACCAGACTAGGAAAGAATTGTGGAATTCCCTAGCTGATCTCAAAAGGTTAAACATGTCATGGCTGCTTTGGGGGGACTGGAATTGCATAAGATTTAGGGAAGAAAAAAAGGGGGGAAGGGCTTTCACGCAAAAAGAGGCTATGGATTTTTCTGAGTTTCTCAATTCCCAAGACTTATGTGAGGTTACTTCTCATGGGGCTAAATTCACTTGGTGCAACAATAGAGAAGGGAAGGCAAGAGTTTGGAAAAAACTTGATATATGTCTTGTTAATTCGGGTCTGATTAATAGCAACTTCTCTCTTTGCATTGACCACCTAGCCAGAACCCCTTCGGATCTACGCTCCATTAGTATTAAAAATCAGCAAAAGGACCAAGTTAATGTCAAGTCTTTCAAATGTCAAAATTTCTGGTTTTCTCAATGTCTCTTGTCTTCCCCTCATCAAATCAGTTTTGGGGATGCTTCAGGTCCCTGGTAATTCCTATCAGGAGATTTAGTGAGAAACTTAAATTATTAAATCTGCATTAAATTATGGAACAAGAAGCACTATTTGGGGATATTTTTTCTAATGTAGACAAGGCTGAAAAGGAGGTCCTTCGGCTGGAAATGGAGGGATGAGTCTAAAGGGGTCCTAGGGAATCTTTGAACTTAGCCAAAGCTAACTTACATTTCCAGCTTAGCCTGTAGATCAGTTTCTGGCAGTAAAGCTAAACATTAAGTGGTTTGTGGCTGAGGGGGATAGAAACTCTAAGTTTTTTTCCATTCATATGTTAAGGAAAGACAGGCCAAAGCTGTTCATTTTACAAAGTGCAGGATCATTCTAGAAGGGGAGAGCCAAGTTAGTGATCTAGCTGTTAACTATTTTACCAACTTTTATACTCCCTCTGAACCTCAGAACCTGGCCCTGAAAGCTCATATTTTCCCCAAATTCCTGACTTGAAAATGACAGAAGTTTCTTAACTGAATTCCTGATCTGGAAGAATTGCATCAGACCATATTGAATATGAATAAGAGAGTGCTCCAGGCCCGGATGGATTCAATGGCCTTTTTTATATTAAAGCCTGGGACATCATAAAGAAGACTAACTTCACACAGCCCAATATTTCATGAATGGAGGAGATTTGACTACGGCCATTCACTTGCCATCGTCTCTATAGTATTGATTTCTCAAAAGTCCAAAACCCTGCGCCACCTTTCAGCAATTTAGACCTATCAGTTTTATGCCAACTTCATAAATTATGATAGTGTCAAAATTACTTGCAAACAGACTTGCTACCCTACTGCCTATTCTTATTTCTGAAAATCAAAGTGGATTCGTTAAGGGCAGAAATATTTCAGACAGCTACTTGCTAGCTAGTGAACTAGTGTCTACCATCAATAGAAAAAGAAATGAGGGTAGCGTGGTGTTCAAACTAGATATGGAGAAGGCATATGATAGAATGGAATGGAATTTCTTGCTCCAAGTCATGAGACTAATGGGTCTAGGGGAAGTTTGGATAGACTTAATGTGGAGGCTTCTCTCTAACGTTTGGATGTCCGTATTGATAAATGGGGTTCCTAGGGGATGGTTTCACTCCACTAGAGGTCTAAGGCAAGGTGATCCCATTTCCCCTCTCTTATTCATCTTAAGGGCTGAGTATTTATCTAGAGATCTTAATGACAATGGCCACAAGGGATTTGAATTCAAAGTTCCAAAAAATTGCCCCAAGATCACTCATCTGTCGTACGCTGATGACATGATGATTTTTGCTTCCTCTCGTCCTCAAGTCATCAAAATTGTTCTAAACAAATTGAGACATTATGAACAGGTATTAGGGCAAAGAGTTAACCCCTCTAAAACCAGCTTCTTTGTGCATGAAAATGTCCCAACAGCTAGGAAACACATGATTGGAAGGCTAACCAAAGTTTCTAGAGGTCTTTTCCTACCTCCTATCTAGGAATACCTCTACACTATAAAAGGATCCCAACTGCCGCTTTTAATGGTTTAGTTCAGAAAATAGGAAACAAAGTTCAGGTTTGGAGTTCTAAATTTCTGTCCAGGGGAGGTCGAATTACTTTGATCAAAAGCGTCTTTACTTCCATCCCTGTATACACTATCATGTGCCTTAGCCCTCCCAAGAAGGTCATTTACCGAATAGAGTCTATTATGTCTAACTTTCTATGGTCTTCGTATGATAGGAGCTCCAGTTATCATTGGATGAGCTGGAAAACCTTATGCTTAGCCCAAGAAGAGGGGGGCTGGGTCTTAGTGATCTCAATTCCCTTGCAGTTGCCCAAACGTATAGGTTGTTGTGGAAATTTAGGAAAAAATACACTTTATGGGCCAACTTTTTATGGTCCAAATACTGTTCAGAGAATCATCCTTTACAATGTCATATTAAGAGAGGTAATTCCAGCACTTGGAAAAGATTGCTACACCATGGTCAGAACACATCCTTTTCCAAGTTGGATTAGGTGAATGCAGCCTGTTCTTTGATAGGTGGAAAGAAGAGGTGAGTATCTATGACAACTTTCATTGCTCTGAACAACAAAAAATCAAGGAAGTACTCACTCCAACAGGGTGGGATATACAGAAAATCAGAACCATCTGTCCCCAGGTCCCCTCCTCTTTCTTTAACTCGGTGCCTATATCGCTGTCTAATTGCTCTGATACTCTTATATGGTCTTTGACTGAAAATGGTGATTTCAGCATGAAATCTGCACTCCAGGTTAGTGGTATCTCCTCTGGTCCTCCCTTTCCCAGTGCTGCATTTATTTGGGATGCACACATCCCTATCAAAGTTTCATTTTTCATGCTGAGATTATTGCAGAATAGAATCCCCCTCGGACAAAAGCTTTACAGAGTGGGTTTCATTGGCCCTTCTTTCTGCCCTTTCTGTTATTCTCATGGTGACACACCCACTCATATTTTTAATGCATGCAGCTTCACCTCTCAAATCTGGAAAATTTTGGCAGCAGAAGTAGGCATTACTTCACACTCTCCTTCGTTATACTGTAATCTATATAACTGGTGGTATTCTGCTGTTCAATCTGAAACTCTTGCAGTTTTGCACAAAATTATTCCATCTTTGATTTGCTAGTTTACTTGGAAATTGAGAAATAAAATCATCTTTGAGAATGCTAAACCTAATATATCAGTTATCATTCAGAGTACATTTCACATGATTAAGCAAATTTTACATCTAAAATGTCAAATTAAAGAACTACTGCCCTTGGATTGGAATTGTTTCTGGTCTGCTGTACCAAAAATTAGGAGAGCTGTCAGGATCTTTATGATCAAATGGCATCCCCCTGATACATCAGGCATCAAAATTAGCATTGCCTCATCTATTTCTGATGACCTAATTCAAGGAGCAGCGTTGGTAAGAAACTCTACAGGTATATCTCTCTTCCAGACTACTGTTGTCTGTCCTCTCCAGGGTACAACTCTAGAGGTGGAGATTAATTGCTGCTTGGAAGGAATCAGATTCTGTAAAGCGCACGGATTCCATAACATTATTATTGAATCTCATTCCACTCTGCTGATTCAAGCCTGCAAGCCATATAAACTTTGGAGACTCAGGAAGTGGGAAATCCTTCTGCAGCAGATCAGAGATCAAGCCACTATATCTTTCATCCCTAAGGTTGCTAACAAGTCTGCCATATACTTGGCTCACCACAAAGAGCCAGAGCACGATACCCTCGGGAAACTGATTCAGAATGACAGATCCTCTCTCCCTCACATTGCTAGAAAGCGAAGCAAATCATACATCATCCCATAATCAGAGTCTCCTGCAGAATCTCTTGGCCCACTTTTGCTCATATGGAGTCACGGACACTATGACCACTCGGCTGACCAGACAACTCTCAAGGAAGTTGCTCTTAAGCGAAGAATCCAAACTGATTTTACTCAGGCATTACTGAAGGCCAATTGCTGACATCTCAAGAAAGCAGCCTAAGCCCAGTCTTGTACCAAAGGAAACACCAGTACTTCAACCAGGATTCTCACTCCTTTACAAGTGCTTAATAGCTGAGCCTAGTGACCTACACAAGTGGGCAGAATTTAGATCCAAAGACTCCAAACTTTTTGGGGCTTATTTTGTTTATAACGTCACATGTCACAAGAAGGGCAATCCTCCTTTAACCTTTTGCTATGTTGCAAATTTCGTTAGCTCTGTAGTAATCAATATCTTTTGTAAAAGGAGTAGTACTCCTCTTTTGTGCTCTCCGCTTGATCACCTTTCCATTTGGCTTACGCGTGTAAATGGTGTAGTGATCAAGTTGGTCGACTTTTGTAAAGGTGATTTTAGGATATATCCATCACCCAATTCAGATATTAATATAATCAGGAGTGGCGTCCCACCTCGCGATAGAGGCTTTGCCACATAAAAAAAAATCAGACTCGATACATATGTCGGTATCCGTGTCAAAAGTCATGAATAATAGTTAGAAAATTGAGATGCGAATTTGTAGAACTATTTAATTAATACTCTTCAACATAAAATTTTGTTACACAAAAACTGATTATTGTTTAAGATCAACAGTAAAGTAATATGTGAAAAATAGTGTTACGTAAAAATTGATTATTGTTCATTATTAATTTTGTTTAACATAAAAATAATACATAAAAAAATACACATGCATAAATTGCATATATGAATTTGTTTCACATTGGAAACTACTCTAACCTTTAAATTTAGGAGTAGAGGTGTTCGTGGTAACCGCATTTTTGTTGAGATTTTTTTTAATTGGTTAATTGGTCAACAGAGCAGGCATTAAAACTTAACTAAATAATACGACTCCCATACAACATTAATACTACTTTCTAACATAAATATTGCGACACTTTCTAACTCTAGAGATTGGAACTTGCATCCGGTCCATATTAATAGAACCACATACAAGGACAAGTAAATCACAAAAATGTGCAAACAACAATTGAATTTGCAAAGCACACCCAATAATATTTGCCAAAATATCTACCGGTTGATTAGCTTCTCGGAACACATGATCAATTGAGAGAAAAGGCATTGCCCTAATTTGGTTCAAATGACTATCAATTTCCAATGTATTGCAATTTCACTTCGAACCATTCCAACCAAAGACAAAGAATCAGCCGGTTGATTAAGTTGAGTTTCAAACTAGCAAAAACATACAGTGCCATACACGGCCATAAAAAGCATGCATAAAGAGCATATACTTAAAAAATTTCCTTGGTTGTGTATTATTATGAGATTAGAAAAATCATTAAAACCATAATATGCTGAAAAAGGAATTATATTTGTTTCTCAATTAAAAAAACATCTCTTACATTTGCCAAAAAAAAAAAAAACAAAAACTTAGTTTGCGTCTCATATTAAAAGAATGATAAAATTTAATCGTTGATTTTAAAAATCATATCAAACTAGTCATTCAAAGCAACTCCTTTAACTTTTTTGACATAAACAATGCACATGACAATTTTTAGGGATCATTTAAATTTAAAATTTATTCTTTACAAAATCAAGACTTCTTAAGAAAAGGATTTTTATGTGACATCAGACACCAAAGTTTTATATCATGATTAAATTACTCATGTATCCACCGGTGGATACCTCCCGCTCTCAAGATTTAAAAAATTTACTATATGTCTATAAAAGATTTAAAATTTTTAATTAAATCATTTAAAATTAGAATTTCTCTCATGCTTCTATTAATTATTACACTTTTACCTTTTTTATATACTCTTCAACATAAAATTGATACACGAATTTTTATACTTCCTTGTACAAGTATTAGATTGATATTCTCCAACAAAAAATTGATACTCAAATTTTGTACAAATATTTGATTGATAAATAAAATTAATACGTGAATTTTGTAGAAATATTTAATTAATACTCTTGAATGTAAAATTAATACACGAATTTTTTATTGGATTGGTACTCTTTAACATAAATTGATACATGAATTTGATACTTCATTTCAAAAGTATTGGATTAATACTGAAATTTTACAGAAATATTTTATTAATACTCTTTAACATAAAATTAATTTTGGTACGCAAATGGCTCATCTCGCATTCCTTAGCCGGAAAAGTGAGCATGGAATCAAATGAGAACACATATTTTTCTTTTGACAAATTAACTAAACCGAGATTAGATTTAGGTATATCACACAATAATTAGAAAGAACACCCACACAACACTCTAGATCGATTCTCTCTCTCTTACTTTTTTTTTTACTTTTCTAGATCAGTAAAGAATTACAAAGTTTGAAGATGTTGGAATGGTATCTAAATTTTTGTCATACGTATTTGCCCAACACCTTTGGCGTATACAATTAATCAAAGTCTTCACCGCTTAGCAAGTCAAAGAATTATTATTCAATTATTAACATTAATTATATGCATAAAAAGAATTTAAAAAAAACATTTGTAGTTATGTATACAAACTGTAATAGAATTTGAGTATCTGAAATTAATTAATGAACGGCTTGTGAAACTATTACTAATTTCTTTTTAGGAGTTCCATAGATTATTTGTTTGGCTGGAATCTTTTGGTTTTTTTTTTTTTCTTTTTTGTTTCGTAGATATTGTACAGTATATAGTTAATTTGATACTTTATCCACTATATATTGTAACATCAATTTGATCTTCATTCATACAGTACAACGCAAAACATATTGATCGTAACTTCTGTAAAATATCGAAGATGGGTAGTCTAAATCAAGATCAATCATTGCTGATCAGCAAAGATGAGCAAGATTTCTTTTGGTCTTTGTATTTTGATTGTGGTTACGTTCTTGTTAACGTATTCAGGGCTGCTTTGCAACTCAATTTGTTTGAGATAATTTCAAAAGCTGGCCCTGATGCTGAGCTTTCCCCAGAAGAGATTGCTGCTCATCTTCCTGCTCAACATGAAGGAACACCTGCAATTATTGACAGAATACTGCATCTTCTTGCTAGCTATTCTATTCTCAAGACCACTCTTGTTTTTGACAAGAATGGAGATCATGGATGTAGCACAAGGTTATATGGGTTGACTCCTTTGTCCAAGTGCCTTGTAACCAATCATGAGGGATTCTCTATGGCTCCCCCAGTTGAATGGTTTGGTGACAGAGCTCTCAATCATAGTTGGTATGACTTCTTGGCTTTTATGTTATATATATATATATGTCTTATTTTGTTTTTCATGGTTAATAAGTTTGTATATTGCAACATATTAGTCATTGCAAAGTCCAAAAGGCAAGGAAATATTTTCATCCTCACAGTGGAAAAGAAAAAAAAATAACTCTGCCTAATTATAAACGGTTAGTCTCAGTGGCGGAACCAGAGAACCAGAACATTTTTCTAAGAGGGGCTCAACTATATTTTTTTTTAATAAAACAAATTGATAATATTGGAAAATATATAAAAAAAATTAAACATTACTAATATTAAAAAAAAACAACATAAAAAAAACTTTACAATAGGAGACGGCGGAATAACCTCTAACGAAGGAATGAGTTGAGAGGTGAGGTTTCGGAGAGGAGTAGGATGCAGATGTTAGGTGGGAGCAATAGAGAGAAATTCACGTTTATAGTTTAGAAATTATGGTGGAGATTAGAGTTTAGTAACAAGAGTTTGAAAAGTCATGTTTAAAATTTTTTTTTAAAATTACTCTTAAAGTAAAATGATGGCGTTTTACTTAAGGGTTTTTTATGTTTTCCTTCTAAGCAAAAGGACGTAGTTTTACAACATAGCCAAAAATAAATAAATAAAAATAAAAGGCAATATGAGTCGTTGTCATCGTCATCATTGATCTTCAATGCTGGAAGGCTTTTGCGTCTGTTGAGCACCACTACGTGGCCGCGGAGGAGGGGCGAAAGTGGCGGAGACGAGTACTACTCCTCTCTTCTCCAAGAACAAGGGGGTGCTGACATACCGGTTCGCACCCCCTGATTCCGCCACTGGTTAATCTGTCTATAAGTAATCAATTCTAAAATTGAAAAATAGAAGGAGGGTTACCATAGTCTGGAAACCAGTGTAAAAAATTTTGTCAAACCATCTATAAATCACATTTGAAATTATTGAATATGATGATGAGACATGATTCATATAACCAACTTCAATTAGTGTGATCAATCTTGGGCGGCGCACAATTGCACTAGTTAATTTTCACCGTTGATATAATATTGTATGATGTAACATATATAAAAATTTAGCTCATTCTGGATGATCAATACTATTGTTGTTTTGCAGGAGTTACTTTAAAGATGCTGTAACTGAGGGAGGAACTCCATTTAATAAGGCACATGGAATGAGTTTGTTTGAATACTTGGCTAACAACAGCAAGAGCAATATGGATTTCAATGACGCAATGCTATCAACTTCCACACTTTGGCTTAGAGAAGTTCTTGAATCCTACAAGGGATTTGAAAATTTAAGAGAGATAGTAGATATTGGTGGTGGGTATGGATCCACACTTAAGACGATAATTTCTAAATATCCATGGATTAGAGGAATCAACTTTGATTTGCCTCATGTAATAAAAAATGCACCAGCCTTCCCAGGTAAAAATACACATATTCCCCTTTCATGCTCCATTTGTCAAATTCAGGTTAAGAAAGCTTTAAATCCTGGGTAAAATATCAGTTCGGAATTTCTGTTTCATTTATGTTTCATCATCTGTTTTATTTTATAAATACATATTACGTGTGTAACTAATGTCATTTCAAGTGAATAATGAACTTTAAATAATAAGTATTAATTAAATACACGTGACCTGTATAAATAGAATAAAATAGAAGATCCATTGGAGTAAATACAATAAACCATCTAATACTAATACTATTACTATGTTCCACAATTATTTGCTGTAGTTTTAATTATAGAAATTAACTTCCTAACTTTTTAAATTAAAGAAATTTAATAACAATGTTAAAAATAATCAAAGAAAAGACAACTTTAATCATGTTGAAATTGTTTAATACCTACCATAAGCAATTAAACTCTGAAAAAGTTCCGAAAGAATTAGATGATGTGAAACTCACTAATAGTGAAAAAGATTTTTCAAAATATATGTCATAATCTATGTCATAATCTCTTCCCCTACAAAATCACAAAAAGATTACTTCTTACTTAGTAGGAATTTGATTTTTCAAGCACAAAGTTTTATTTCAAATGTAAAAGTCATTCATAAGAGTAAAGTATTTAACTCTATGCTTTATATTATAATTGAAGTCATTTGCACAATGAGAGAAAAATTTTGTCGTTTATTTTTGTAAGAACAAAATTATTTTTCTTTCTCTAATTGTAATAGTAAGAAAATAAGAATTATTGTAGAGTTGACAAGCATGTTGATGCGAGAAGCAAGAATCTTCTTATTGTTGTAGAAATTTATTAGTGAATTGCATATAAATTTATTTAATAGAGAATGTAAAGATGATCATCAATAAGAATGGAATTCATCGAATTTCAATAGTAATCAATCTCAATTTATACCAAATAATTCGTTATCTTAAAATTACATTTCATTATTTTACATTAAGATAGGTTTTCAATTTCATTAATTAGTTACTTGACAACAATTAACGTATTATATTAATTATTCTTAAATTTAAAAAATTAAGAAATTTAATTATTGTAATTATACGAGGGATGATTACGGAATTAATAGATTAATAGTATATGGAAATTTAAGTATATTTTGCCCTTAATCTTTATCAATCCATAACATCAATTCTTTTTGGATGGCTAGATTAATATGTTAACAATATTCCTGTCAACTTTGTCTCCCTTTTTTTATTAGGTGTGCAACACGTAGCGGGTGATATGTTTCAATCAATTCCAAAAGGAGAGACTATGCTAATCATGGTTAGTGCTTATTAATGAAGTTTTTTTTTTTAGTTGGCAAAATTCCGTAAGGAGATGTCAGTCTCAACTTTTATAAATAATTAATGAAAAAAAAAACACGTTCAATATAAAAATGAATTGTCAATAAATTCTGATATTATCTCGGTTAGAGCAAAATATAGACAAAAAATTTACAAAGCATTTACACAAAATGTATTCTCTCCATAAAGGAGGGTAGAACAAGTTTATTTATTCCAACTGCAACTATAACTTTGACTGGTAGGCAAAAAGTATATATTTGTTAGTATATGTACCAAAATTAGCAAGAATATCTTCGTCTTAACGAAAAAGTTAATTAATTTGCCGGAAGTGATACGTACAATTTTCAATTGAATTCAAATTCAATATATAAATACATCTAACGTGTATTTAACATTTATCCCATAAGATTTATTAGTGACTTGATAAAGTTTTAATAAAATATACACAGTATGTATTTATAAATTAAAATAGGAATGAAACAGATAATGAAACAAAAGATTTGGAGTGTAATTGAACATGTTGAAGAAAAATCCAAGTGAAATTAATGATGAGATCGATGATAAATAATGCATACATATATAGCCAATTTAAAATTAGAAATTAAGAAATTAATTAATATCAATATTATTTGAGATTCTTGTCCAATATTCATGAATGATCCACAACTTGTCTAACCATTTTTCTTAACCATCGCATACACAGCGTGTGCTTCATAGTTGGACGGATGAACACTGCATTAACGTATTGAAGAAATGTTGGGAAGCATTGCCTGAAGATGGCAAAGTTATAGTTATTGAGATGCTACTTCCTAAATCATCAGAAACTGATATATCTTCTAGGATTGCTTTGACTATGGACCTAATCATGTTTAATGTTCATCCGGGATCGAAGGAGAGGACAGAAGAAGAGTATGATGCCATGGCCAAAGCTGCCGGTTTTGCATCTTCCAAAGTGGTTTGTCGCACATCTCTCCTGTGTGTTCTTGAATTCTACAAGAACTAATTAATTTCTAGAATGTTGGCTTTTCATCACACTGCTGAGTTTCAGTGTTTATGAAATTAGAAAAATGTCTTGTTTGTATTACTTTTTTTTTTTTTTTTGTAATTCACTAAAATTCAGGAATTGATATCGACAAAATAAACACCAAAACAGACAATTTCTTCTATCTGGGATTTACAAAATGTTTGTCTTTTTTTTTTTTTTCAATTTGCAAACCCTTTGCACGAAGAAGATGCCAGCACCAAAATGTTTGTCATGATGAAAAAATTCACCTCTGGAAATGATCAATTTGTTTGTATACTCGTACTCTGCCTATATACATTTCTAGTTTGCGTATTTGTGGTAATTGTTTGGTTGTTATTTCTCAAAGAAATTATGTTTACAAAATTTTCTGGATTATAAATTATAAAAGTTTCTTTTATGCGAGATTGTAATTTTACTCATGTGAATGAAAGACTGATGATTTATTGCTAAAAAAAATTTATACTCCCTATAATGATTCATTCGCCTTATAATTAATGATAGAAGGTCGGATGATCCAACTATTATTTTGCGATTTCACTTAATGTTATACAACGTAACTATTATTAGTTATTAATTTCACTCATCAAACTAAAAGACTTCAAATCTGTTTAAATAAGGTGCTTTTTTATTTTTATAAGAAAAAGTAAATCTTGATATGCCATTTAGAGAAGAAATATTTTTTTAGTTGAGAAGTGCTTGTTTGGATTAATAAGTTTTGTTTTTGTATTTTTTTTTTTTTTTTGTAAGAGATTATTTTTTACTTAAATATTTTTTTCATATTTTATAAATTATTTTGTTTTTAAAGTTGACTGGAGTTGATCAATGGTTCATCGCGGTCCGCTGCTTAGAATTTTGTCGAAATTTCGGTCATCAAGTTGAAAAAAAAAGATTGATAAAAAGACGAAAATAACCTTGTTTCAAAATTTGAAAAAAAAAGGTTGCAAAATTATTTTCCATTGAAAAATTCTGGCACAAAGACTATATTTTCATTTGAAAATAAAAACTAAAAAACAAGGCTTGTCCAAACATAGCCACGTAAAAATTGGAAAAAATATGTAAGTTGATTAATAATACAGTTCAAAACACGTAAAATAAGAAAGAAGAAAGCAATGAGTAAGAGAAGCAACAAACTTTCTATTATAAAAGCTATAATTTGTAAAATGTTAAACTTGTCATAATTGCTTGATTGGAGTAAGAAATATATAAGCTCTAAAAATAATTGATGTATTAATTCAATGATAGAGCATCATACTTTTGAGAAGATGAAATTATTCTTAGAATTCTTTTTTCGTTCAATTTACTTGAATTTATTTCTATTCTTTTTCTTAATTTAATACGAAGTTTGTATATCAGATTTAAAGAAATTTATTTTTGTGTATCTAGCTTACTATAGTTCAAATAAAATTGTAAAAAAAAAAAACGCCTCTTTAGCTTTTTGATGATCGTGCCTAGCCGGCTAGTTTGCTATATTAAGATTTGAGTAAACTACACAAAAAATCATTATACTTTCTAAAAATTACTATACATTTACTATACTTTTTTTTTCCCCAAAAAAAGTCACTATAATCTAAAAGTGTTTTATTGATCAGGTCACTCTCTATATCTACTTTATATGTTTGAATAGACGAATTTGATTGATTACAAATAACTTCTTTTGGTGCTTTTTTGGTCCAAATTAACACATATAAATTTAAAGAATAAAAAAAAAAAAAAAGTACACCATTTCCATTTACCACAACCCAACTACCTCAAAACAGCAGCCATCACCTCAAAATTGCATTCATAATAATTCATAGTCACAAAGATTATTTTTAATCTAATTTTTTTTTTTAAATAGATCAATCTGCATTTCATCTCATATGCAATTAATTATTTTCTTCACAATCAAAATTTGTTGACAATTAAGTTGACAAACCATAGAAACCATTAAACCACAATAAAAAACAAACCACACACACTACAATTCATCACACCACTACATACAAGACAAACTATCACACCACCATCACACCTTGTGTGTTTGGATAAAAACGGCAGATTGATATGATGATGGAGGTGGAGGTGGAGGAGATGATGTTCTCTATTTCTTTGTAGTAGATTTTATTGACAACAGTTTGTTTGGTGGGTTTGTAGTAGATTTTTGATGAATTTGGTTAACAGTTTGTTTGATGGAAGTGATGATGGTGGTGGTGGTGGTGGGCTTTTATGGTGGTGGGTGGCAGCTTCTATTGGTATTTGCCCAAATAATGTTGTTGGCTTTTCAGAATACCAATTCCAATCTTCATGTTCATCAAAGGTGACACATCTTCACAACAATCTTTTATGTATTCTTTTCCTGATCATCCAATTCTTCATTAATTCTTTGTTCATGTAGAATTAATGAACTACGCAATTCTTTAATTATCAATGTGGACCAATCTTTGTTCTCTTGTATCAAGGCTACAATATGATCTAACTTCACAGACAACGTGTTGAAAGCTTTATCAACAAAAGTTTCATGTGTCAAAAGAAACCCATTTAATTCCATCTCGTCTTTGATCGCTGACAGACAAGAAAAATATGACTCAATGGATTCTGTTTTCTCCATTGTGCAAAGCTCAAACCTTCTTTGTAACATCAACAAATTATTCTACATGATGCAAAGTTCGAATCTCCTTTTTAACATCAAGAAATTATTTTGTTGAATTTGATTGATACCCACATATATTTTCTCCAAAATATTCCATGCCTGTTTTGATGTTTTAGCCATTGAGATTTTCCAAAAAAATTGACATATCAACCGCCTGGTGAATTTGGGATAACGCCAATCTTTTTTGTATCTTTGCATCTTCATCATCAACATCTTCTGTTATTTCTTCTTGAATATATTGGAACAAGCAAAAGCTTCAAGATATGTTTTCATCAAAACCCTCCAATAATAATAATTTTGTTTTTCCCCAAGTTTAGGAATAAAACAAATTAAATCCAATTCTATCATGACTAACAGATAATAACCTAGTTCTGAGAAATAAATATGATCTTGATTTGGATCTGATATACAATCCAATATCAATTTACCTAGATTTGATACCATTATTAGAGATAAAAATCTCTAACTTTAGAACTAGAAATAGTTCTTCTACCAACGCGATACTATGCAGAAGCACTTTTATCTATTTATCACAAGAATATGTGTTTGGGAGGAGATGATTATAATCACAAATCACACGTATGGCACAACCGCCACATAACAGTAATATCCGTTGATCCACAAAATTTTTCAAGATTGTATGACTTTCTCCACACCTCTTTGAGGTATCTAATCCTACTCCTCTACCTCTTATCACCCATTACAAAGATATCTAACACCCTTTATATACAGAATAATAATATATCTAAAACATACAATGATTTGGGGAGTGTATCCCTCACAAATTCTAATTCCTAAAGGAAAATAATTTAATAAACAAAATTCTTTTAGAAATATAATTTCTAATTAATAAAGCTTAGTTTAATTTCCGACAGTTTTGAAAGAATTCTAACTAAATTAAAGAGTCAAATGAAAAAAAAAACACTTTCGAACTATAACTCCATCACAAAATACCCTTTTAACTTTGTCACCTTAATGTTTCATTTTTTTTGGCAATGTAAAATAATTTCAAACAATTTATATACACTATCAACACCTATCTCAAATTTTACATTTAGTTTTGATTTTAATTAAATATGCTTAGATTTGTTTTTTATGTATCTCTTCTCTTGAAGTTTAACATCAATATATCATTGTGGCTACTATATTTGTAGTAATTTTAAATAATGTAAATGATAAATGTAATGTATTTTCAAATGAAAATGAACTTCTGTTGATTTCTTACAACATACATTTCTTCCCTAAATGTCTCTCCAACCATTTAGAAGTTCACTTACCACTCATTTAGTAATAGGAGAATATTAACGATGATGACCTTTACATATTAAGTGTATAGTAAAGGAAAATCAGTGCTAAGAAATGAGTTTTAAATTATTAAATTTCAAGGTTTATCACTGTGAATCATCACTGTGAAAGTCATAGATGTACTGCTCCGGATCTTATGTTGCATTCAGCGTTTTATTTTATGGATACACACTACGGTGTTTAACTAAAACCCTATCAAGTGATTAGTGAATATCAGGGAAAGTGTTAAAAAATATGTCACGTGTATCTATAGATTTAAATAAAAAATAAAATATTGAACTTAACAAACGATCCATTGCATAAATGTACTAATAATTTTTTAATAGATAATCAACAGCAGTACATCTGACAAAAATATACATCAAAATGTATATTACCTATTGACATAACAAAGTGACAATGGCATTCTGCAGTAGCATTCTTCTTGCTATTTAAATCTAAAAGAAGGAAAACCAAAGTCTATCTAAATTAAGAGCCCCGTGAACTTGAAGAGGAAAATTCATAAAGGCTTCATATTTAACAATACCACCATGTTCAACCCTCATATTAGCAAGTAGGTCTGTGGGATAATTTCCCTCGCGACACACATGATCAATATGTAGCACATTAGTGGAGAGAGGTGCATTAGCAGTGATAATTCCACGTAATTGCCAACGAGCATGTGCAACATCCATAAGAATTTTCACTAATTGAAGAGAGTCCAGCTCAACAACTAAAGGCCAGCTCCACTCCTCACAAACTCGCAAACCTTCTAAGAGAGCCAACACCTCATCTTGCAAGGCAGTACACCTATCAAAACTCATAGAAGCTGTGAGAACGAATTTCCCATTTGAATATCGGACCACAAAGCAACCGCCTGCACAGCCCGGGTTACCTTTTACGTTTTCATTTGTATTTATTTTAAAATTAGGCTAGGCAGGTTTAAGCCAAACAACATGACAAATCTTAACAGGAATAGTATATGATTCCACCATTTGAACCAAATGAGACCAACTAACCAAAGGCCATTTTATATCCGAAAATTTACACTTAATTATATCATTCAACTCGCTCAGGATTAAACAGTGAACCTCTGTCACTAAATGATACACTCCATTAAAGAAAGCACTATTTCGTTACTTCCATAAGTGCCAACACACAATCCAAGGATAAACCTTAAAAATAAACTTAACAAAGGTGTTATCTTTATGTTTCCACTAACGAAGACACCATCCTCTCCAACCCAAGCCTATAGGAACAATCTCACAACAGCTAGCGAAAGATTTCCAAACTAAATCTGTGAAGTTGCCTTCCGCAAAGAGATGGTGTATTGTCTCATGTTCACGAACCTAACAACAGTTGCAAGAGAAAGGCCGCAAAAAGTCAATGCTGCGCGGCCAATCCGCCAACGAAAGACGCCTAAAAGATAGTTTTAATACAAAAAAGGAAATCCGAATAGGAAGAGTATCACTCCACATAGCTTTAAAGAATTGAGAAATGATCTTGGACCTACGAACCAAATTGAAAACTGATTTAACAGAAAACTTACCATTATTTGCTAGCATCCACACTATTTCATCATCAACAGAACAAGAAGGTGGAGCACATCAAATAATCTTTTGGGATCAGTGTCCATAAAGCCAAACCATTTGAATATGCCTGCAAGATGCACCAAAAACTTAATTTAAGTATTAAAAGTAAAAAAGGGAGGGTAACAAGAAGTTATACATGAGCGATCAATGCTATGAGCAAGATTGATTTTGGCCCAGACGATCTCGGTCTCAGAAAATCGGGATTGACAGAGACAAAGGCCGTAGACAGAAGGTGCATATCCTCCTCGATCTCGGCGGAGGGCGCATGCCGAAGCTTGTCTCCAATAGCATGCTGGGTATGCCACACGTCAAGAATTCCTTGCAATTCGGTGGAGACAAAAAAGAACTTCGACTTCCAGTAGGGAGTGGAAGAAGGTCCTCCACGAACAATGAGAGGAAGTCCATTCTTCTTGCTGAAGCAGAACCAGTTAGGTCGGTAACCGTTGATCTTCATGTTGTAGTAGCGTAAGAATAGTTCGACGCTAGGGGTCACCACCACATATTTACAGAAGACTTAAAAGCCCACTATTACCCTAATCGAGTTGAGAGTGAGTTGTCCCAGCTGATAGTGGTTAAATTGTACTAGGATTCTACTTGTGCAATTCTCATGTCAACCCGAGTTCTTTGGGATAAGATTCCTATCAGACTAAGATTTTTAATCCTATTGCAACTCTACTAGGTACGATTTTATAAAAGTAACCTTTCTGTCTCTTGAGAGGGTTACATTCTTGATTGTTACTTTACACTTTACGCTTATTGCTCAGGCACTTATACTGACTTAAGCATCGGAGTATACTCCCCGGTACAGCCCGGGGGTATTTTCTGACTTGTGTTTTACAGGTCTTTTAGATCTCAGACGACGGTATCAGGAATAGGAGATCTTGTGGAGGCCTCAAAGTATATTGGTGAATCCAGACATCATCAAATTGGCGCCGTCTGTGGGTTTTGATAAATCAGTTATATCGATGACGCTCACTCGTTCACAGCGGAACACTACCGAGGTCCCTAATAATCAAGCAACTACCAGTAGACCTCCACGGGGAGCAACTACTGGTAATGGGGGCAATATTCGCGCAGATCCACTTAATACGCAAGGTCAGCAAGATCCTCCATTGCTGTTGGGTGGAGGTAGTAATATTCCACGAGGTGAACCAAATCCTCCAGTGCTTAGCGCTGGAGAAAACAATCCTCCTATTGATATTCATTCTCCAGAGACGATCAGATTTCTCTCCGAGAATTTCGAACATATCAAGGCTATTGTTGAAGGACCTGGTCGGCGACTTGGTAAAGAGTCGGAGCGAGCTTCGGATATGTACGACCGAATGCATGTGTCTTCATCTTATAGTCCGGAATCTCAAGGAGATAATGACCTAGAGCGTCGCCGACCTTTGAACCGATCCCTAATTTGGAATCAACGCAACAATACTCATGGATATCGGCATTTGAATCCTTCTTCCCCACGATATGGACGACACCAAAGTCCTGATCATTGTAATGACCAGGATGATCGTATTACGAATCGTATCCGAGACAAAGTTCATAACATCCTAGGGATAGGAGCTGGGGGCGCTTATCGGACGGTGTCACCATTCGTGGACGCTATTAGCCGCTTTCCTAAACCCCATAAGTTCAAGATTCCATCCATGGAAATGTACTCTGGAGATACAGATCCCTGAAATCATCTGGCACGCTTCACGTCACTTATGAAGTTTGAGCAAGCCCCAGAAGCGACTATGTGCCAAGCCTTTGAGACAACCCTAGTTGGTAAGGCACGTGGTTGGTTTGAAGGACTCAAGCCGAATTCCATTTCTTCTTATGAGCAACTTTCTCAGCTCTTCTACCAAAGATTCTTGCAAAGGAAGAAATTCGATAAGTCTTCCGCAGAGTTATTGAATATTCGGCAACGGGACAATGAATCAGTTCGGGAGTACATAGATCGGTTTTATGATGAGAGTGTACAAGTTAAGACCCGATCTCAGGACGTCGTGGTTGGAGCCTTTATCAACCGCTTACGAGCTGGGAGACTTTATCGAAAACTTGTTACTAATCCACCTAAAGACATGCATGAGCTTATGGACCGAGCTGATAAGTTTGCTAAGGGAGAAGATGCAGACCGGACAAAGCGAGATATGCACCGAGGTCCGGAGAACAAGAAGGATACTCTTCATAGCCGAACTGGATCTGGAGGCAAGCGTGCTCCAGTTTTCGACAGATTATCCTTCAGCAAGCCTCAAACTCAAGGTTCGGTTGGACAAAAGAATGCCTCAGTTCCTCGTAATCAAACTGAGATGTTAGCTATCATGGAGAAGAAAGGGTTGATCAAGTCCTATCCGAAAATGAATACTCCCGAAGGCAAAAGGAATAAAAATCTTTTCTGTAAGTTCCATGACCAAACGGGACATGATACAGAAGATTGTCGAGACCTCAAAAAGGAAATTGATGAACTCGTCGCAAGTGGGCAACTACGTGAATTTGTGCAGCAAGCTTATCAAAAAGGTCGTCGTAGATGCCGATCTCAGGATAGAGGACGACATGATAATGACAAGCCCAAGGAAGATGGGTATGCTAAACCCAATGAGGAGGACAAGAATGTCACAGGAGTAATTCATACAATTGTGGGAGGTCCGATTGGAGAATCTCGATTAGCAAGAAAATCTTCCTCGCGGCGAATTCCTGAACAGGAGCCAGTCCATAAGCATTTCAGGCATTCGGAGTTCTTTACTTTTTCGGAAGAGGATGAGGTACCAAGTAAGTTCCCTCATTGTGATGCTTTGTTAATCAAAGCAATTATAGCAAATAAGGAAATCCATCGAGTATATGTGGACGATGGGAGTTCTTCAAATGTGATTTATCGCAATGCATTTGAGAGGATGGGAATCCCTCGAGAACAATTGCAGAAATGTCCCGGTCCATTGATCGGATTCTCTGGAGAGGCAACGCAGCCTATTGGAATGATTACTTTACCTGTTACCTTGGGGGAAGCCCCAAAGGATAGGTTAATATATACGCATTTTGCAGTTCTTGATGTGATGTCGCCATATAATATTATTCTTGGGAGGCCTACAATGGTTCAACTTAAAGCCATTTGGTCCCCTTACCATTTAGTGATGAAATTTCCCACAGCTGGGGGAATAGCTACTATCCGAGGTGACCAAAATATGGCACGGGAATGTCATATGATTGCTTTGAGGGATGCGAACAAAAACAATAATGCCTCGAAGGTAAATTGTATATCCGGCGAGCTGCAACAGATATCGCATGAAGCCCAAGCTGGAGAAGAGTTGATGAACTCCGGAGGTCATGAAGTGATAATTGATAGCTTGGAAGATGTCGTACTTGATCCAACACTCCCGGATCGAACTGTGAAAATAGGTGCAGCTCTACCTCCAGAAGTAAAACAATCTCTCGTCAGTTTACTTCAGAAGTACAAGGATGTGTTTGCTTGGGGACCTGAAGACATGAAAGGCATTTCGCCCGATATTGCAGTTCATAAGTTGAATGTAGATCCTGAGAAACCCCCAGTTCGGCAGAAGAAGCGACCATTTGCTCCAGACAGGAATAAAGCTATTGGTGAAGAAGTGGATAAACTCCTGAATGCTAAAATTATTCGAGAGGTCTTCTATCCGACCTGGCTCTCTAATCCCGTTATGGTGAAGAAACCAAATGCGGGATTGCTGATGTGTATTGATTATACGAATCTAAACCAGGCATGTCCAAAAGATTTCTATCCCTTACCTATTATCGACCAAAAGGTGGACGCAACTGCAGGATATGAAATCCTTTGTTTTCTTGATGCATATAAAGGATACCATCAAATTTTCATGGATGAGGAAGATGCTGAAAAGACCGCGTTCATAACTGAAAAAGGCATTTATTGTTATGAGAAAATGCCTTTCGGGTTAAAAAATGCGGGGGCGACTTATCAACAAATGATGAATAAAGTTTTTGACTCTCAGATCGGACGTAACATGGAAGTATATGCTGATGATCTCCTCATCAAGAGTAGAAAAGTGGAAAATATGATAGCTGATGTCAGGGAGACCTTCGAAACCTTAAGAGCAACGGATTTAATGTTAAATCCCAAGAAATGTACTTTTGGAGCAAGTTCGGAAAATTCTTGGGATATATGGTTTCGAAGCGTGGCATTAATGCTAACCCTGAAAAGGTGGAGGCCATTTTGAATATGACCTCACCTCGGAATGTTCATGAAGTTTAAACCCTCACTGGGCGTTTGGCCGCGTTGAATCGCTTCCTTTCTAAGTCAGCTGAGCGTTGCTTGCCATTTTTCGCCACACTGAAAAAAGCAAGAGATTTTTCATGGACAGAGGAGTGTCAGAGGGCCTTTGACGACCTCAAGAAGTACTTGTGCACCTTGCCATCCTTAGCTATTCCTGTTCAAGGCGAGACCCTTTCTCTGTACTTAGCGGCATCAGATAACGCAGTAAGTGCAGTTTTGATTAAAGAAGATGGTAACGTCCAAAAACCGGTGTATTATATTAGTAAGGCATTGCAAGGAGCAGAACAGAGATATCCCGGCTTGGAGAAGTTGGTATTGGCATTAATTGTCGCAGCTCGGAGGTTGCGCCCATACTTCCAAGCTCACCCTATCCAAGTTCTCACGGATAAACCATTAAAGCAAGTACTGCATAAACCTGATCATTCAGGTCGCTTAATGAAGTGGGCTATCGAGCTCGGCAAACATGATATCACGTTTGTGCCCAGGTCTGCTGTCAAGGGCCAAGTACTCGCCGACTTCATAGCCGAGACACCACAAGGTTGGGATGTTCAAACCCAGATCAACCACACAAAGTCATAGAGGTTGTAGCAAACACAACTCCAAATGCGTGGATATTGTTTGTAGATGGTGCTTATAGTGAAGAAGGATCTGGGGCAGGTCTTATTTTGAAGAATCCCCAAGGACAAGAGTTCACCTATGCTCTTCGTTTCGACTTCAGCGCCACTAACAATGAGGCAGAATATGAAGCTCTTATCACAGGTATGAAATTGGCTAAGGATATGGGAGCTCGAGAGTTACAGGTTTACAGTGACTCACAACTCATTGTAAACCAGGTAACAGGGGGATATGAAGCTCGTGACTTAGTGATGAAAAGGTACTGTGAGAAAGCGGCAGATATGTCCAAAGGATTTGATTTCTTCATGATTGAAAGAATTTCGAGAGCTTAGAATAAATGAGCTGACGCCCTCAGTAAGTTAGCCTCATCAGCCTATGCCCATCTAACTAAGCGTGTGTTGGTAGAAGTTTTGGGAGCTCGGAGCATCGATGAACTGACAGTTCAGTTAGTCGAAGAAGAAGAAAATTGGATGACCCCAATCCTGAGGTACCTCAGTTCGGGAGAAACCCCAACCAACAAAGTTGCAGCTCAGAAGTTGAGAATCCAAGCTGTTAGGTATGAAGTAAAGAACGGTATCTTATACAAGAAAGGATATTTAACGCCATGGCTGAGGTGCGTGGGCCCGAACCAAGCAGAGTATGTGTTAAGGGAAATCCACGAAGGGTCGTGCGGCAGCCATGAAGGAGCTCGGACAATAGCCAAGAAAGCTATCCGAGCAGGGTACTATTGGCCCACTGTTCACCGAGATGCACATAACTTGGTGCAGAAATGCGTTAAGTGTCAGCAGCATGCAATAATTCGCCATGTACCTCAGGCCGAACTAGTGACTATGCAAAGTCCTTGGCCGTTCATGCAATGGGGGATAGACATTGCAGGTCCCTTTCCAGAGGCTCCTGGACGAGTCAAATATTTGGTCGTGGCAGTGGATTACTTTACTAAGTGGATCGAAGCAGAACCATTGGCAACAATAACCGAAAAAAATATACTTAAGTTCTTTTGGAAGAATGTTGTTTGCCGATACGGTATACCAAAGATCATAGTATCTGATAATGGTACACAGTTTGCAAGCGATCCATTTAAGAGCTGGTGCGAAGAACTCAGGATCCATCAGCATTTTACCTCCGTAGCTCATCCACAAGCTAATGGACAAACCGAGGTAATGAACAGAATTATCATTCAAGGGATTAAGACTCGGTTAGAGAATGCTAAAGGAGAATAGGTTGTGCAACTTCCGAATGTATTATGGGCTTACCGAACCACGCCGAGAACAGCCACGCAAGAAACTCCATTCAGCTTGGTGTATGGATCCGAAGCAGTTATTCCAGCTGAGATTGGCATCCCTAGTACCAGAGTACTTAATCATGAGCAAGACAAGAACACTGAAGCCTTACTCCTCGATTAGATCTGGTGGAAGAGAAAAGAGAAGCGGCGTTTATCCAAGAAGCAAAATATAAATCGGATATGACGCGGTATTACAACAAACGGGTTAGGAGTACTTATTTTCGACCTGGAGATCTAGTAATGAGGAAGAATGAAATAAGCAAAGCAGAAGGAACTCGGAAGCTAGACCCGAATTGGGAGGGACCATATCAAGTGGTCGAGGCTGGAAGAACTGGGAATTATAAGTTGTCGACTCTAGACGGGAAAATGGTTCCAAGGATGTGGAACATCGCTCATTTAAGGAAGTTTTACATTTAATTATCTTTAATGTTATGATAGCAATAAAACCTGTGTAGTTCGGTTGAAACTGATTATTTAGGATAAAGCCGTGCAGCTCGGTATTTGCTTTTATTTTAGTAAGTTATTTTTTCAGAATGTCAAAGGAATTAGATGTTGATATTCTTATTTACCCTACGAAGTTTGGTCTATTCTCATTTTTTGCAGAACTGCCAAATACTGAATTCCGGAAAGAAAACAAAAGCATGCTATTTTAATCTCAAAATGTTTTTGAGAATTAGAAAACGGAGATGAACACATTCGTCTCTGAATCATAATCCCAGATGTTCTCGGGAAAGATAAAGCAGAAAAATAAGTAATAACTTATTAGCAGGATTAATTAACTGAGGGTCGCGACCTCGGAAAATCCACCAAGGAATCTGAGTTCGGAAATCCGCTAAGTAACCTGAATTCGGAAAAATTCACCAAGGAATCCGAGTTCGGTAAAATCCTCCAAGGATCCCGAGTTCAGAAAAAATCCACCAAGGATACCGAGTTCGGTAAAATCCACCAAGGATACTGAGTTCGATAAAATTCACCAAAGATACCAAGTTCGGTAAAATCCACCAAGGAACCCGAGGGCGAGAAATCCACGAAAGAACCGAAGCTTGGAATGGTTTAAAGTCAATCAGCAAATTGGTCCCGACCTACAGAGTTCGGAATTCGGATAAAACTAGTTTAAAGAACTAAAGTTCTAAAAACAAGTAAAGTGGAGATCGGATTCGTCAGTTGATAACAATTTTACCCACACTGCATATGATGTGGCGAAGTTGGTTTAAATAACTTAAGTATCGGGAGCTCGGACGTGTTAGTAGGTAAAGAATTATTTCCAAGTTACAAAGTATATCGGAAAAACCATTTTCAAGAACTGGAGTTCTAAAAGAAGTGGTAGAATTCCGAACTACGGAGCTCGGGCCTAATTTACCAACAACTAACACAAAATCAAAAATCAAATGAACAAATACTTGAGTTGGACGAAATTGATCGAAATTCCAATCTCAAAATACTTAAAATATATCAAAGGGAAATTGTTAGATGAAATATTACAAATATTCTCAAAAGTGACAAGTTGCACTATTGACAAAAATCCTAACACTATTACAATCATCCATTCAAAGCTGGGTAACAGTATCTTCAGCTCGGGAAGTACTTGCGACGTCTTCAGCTCTGGAAGTACCCTCGACATTTCCAGCTCGGGAAGTACCTTCATCATGATCAGCAACCACTTCTTCATCCGAGATCCAGTCGATCGAGGGAGAAGAAGGAACGAAGGACTCAATGGGAATAACTATCTTCCCCGCTTTCAGCTCGTCCAGTACCTCGTCCATATCGGTATCACACCCTGAGTCGTAGCCAGGCTCGTTCTTTAACCCAAGATCGGGATATTTGGTGTGCAAGTTAGCCAGGGCGAGGTGATAGCCATAGTCCTTGGCTGGCTCCATTATTTTACCAAGTAACTTCCCGAACTCGGTGGAACAGAACATCCGGTGGACGAGCTCGGATGAACCTTCACCTTTGAAGTAAGTCTTCTTGGCTTGTTCAGCAGAAAGTTGGCGTTCAAGTTGCAGCACTTTCGCCTCAAGTTTGGCATTTTTCTCCTCGACTACCAACAAATCCTCGTGGCTTTTCCCGAGATCGGTTTTCAGTTTCTGCTCTCTATATCCAAGGTCTTGGTTGAAGGATTCCAGATCGTCTCGTTCTTTCTCCAAAGCCTCATGTCAAAATAAAGTTTACTAATTACAGCTTCATCATTCTCTGAACGAGCTATCAACTCTCCGATCAAAGCCAAAGTCTGCGAAACCACAAGAAATGTAAATTTATGCATATCGAAATATGTGAATACACTCGGCCTTGAAATTAATCATTAAAGAAATTTACCTGGGAACCTCCCAATGCAGTTCGTCTCCTCAGCTCGCTCTTTTCGAAACTGCGAAGAGCTTCCTTATCCCGAGGTGGGATTGATTCTTTCACAAACTCAACTGAAGTGTCGACAGAGAGCCGGTCATTACCAGTTAACTCCCAATTCGGGAGCAACTGGTATTCTGGAACTTCAATTATGCCATCGCCAAAGGTTATCCTTGGCACGATCAATTCCCCGAACAGCGAGGGGCCTTGAAGCTCGGAGATTGTTTTCATCTTTTTGTTGGCCTCAACCAAGGCATCTCGAGTTCTTTTCTTCTTCTTCTCTCGAGAATCATTGACCGAGGTGGTCACCTGATCAGAAACTGTGGTCGTTATTTTGGAGCCTAAGGGCTTGCTTAATTTTCCAAAAGTATCTCTTGAGCTCGGTTGAGCTTGGTGGACGACTTCGGTGGTGATGACCCCTTCGGAAGCGTTCAGCGGGGCTGCAGGAGATGCCAGACCTAAAACTGCTTCAGCTGCCTTAGCTTTTGGAGCTCGATTTTTCTTGGTAGTCTTTACCGGACCAAGCATATCTTTGAGCTGCATGACTGCGAAGAGAACGAGGAGAAAGTTAGTAAACTAGTACAAGTGTTATATACAATATGAAAGCACTTAAAAGGAGATATGTACCCTTATGACCGAGCTTGTTCACTTCATCTTCATGATCAGGCCCCAACTTGGCCGGGACTTAGTCCTAAAGATTACTAACACTCGTTCTGGGATTTTAATAAGGTGTAGCTACCCACATTTGGTTTACAAAGGTTTTAATTTCGCTAAGGATTCTTTGATAGCCTTTGTACAATTTTGGTGACAGATCTGGAAGACACTTGCCAGAACGCCAAAATAGTTCATCTCCTACTGCTCGAGCTCCAATGGAAAAGGGAATTTATCCTTCCAGTCATGTATGGAGCTCGAATTCCCTTCAAACATTTCTACCCGACCTCTACGACGGGTGAAGTAATACCACCCGGGGGTCCGGACCAGAGGATTTTATGTTGTATAATACCTAAACAGAGAAGTAGTGCACGAAATGCCCAAGTACTGGCAGATCATCTCAAACCCTCTCAAAGTTTCGGATGGCGTTGGGAGTAAATTGAGTGATGGAAATACTGAATTCGCCTCAAAAATAGATTTTAAGAAATCAGAAAGGGGAAATCTTACCCCGCATACGAAGTGCTCTGCGAACACACTGACAAAGCCTTCCGGAGGTCGGCTGGCGACCTCACCAGGCAATGGATGTTGGACTCCAATGTCAGATGAAATAAAAACTCGACGAGCTAAGTTTTCTACTTCTACATATGATAGAATTGAATCTAGGGTATCTAACTTAGATACAGGATCTTCAGCAGTATTAGAAGTGTTTCCTAGTTCGGTGTTTTCATGAGCTTGGGAGCTAGTTACATTGGTGTGGAGATCGGTAATTTTATGACTAGGGGATGCGGTATTAAGGTCTCAGTTCGGTTTTCTATTACCCTAGGTTCTCCTAAAGCGCTAGGACTAGATTTCGGGGAGTTCGGACTACCTAATTCACCTGACCTAGATGCAGAGTTAATAGCTGAAGAAGAGTTCGAATGATTAGAGGCAAACATACTTACTTGGTTAAGATGATAGCACTGAGTTCGGGTCTAGATTGCAGGTCGGCAATATTTCGAATCCGAGTTGGGGAATGGCTGTTTACTTCGAAATACTCACTTGCAGGAGTAATTTGCACAGTGAGGTATGGGGCTATTTATAAAGGTTTAATGAGCTGATGGGCTGCGTGTTCTAAACCGTTGATATCTCTTTGGATCTGTGCCTGAATAGCTGGAGACAACTTCGAGGAATTTGAATGATTTGCAGAACTTCTGAGTTCAGTACATATTTCTTTGCTTTATATAGTGCAAGAATTAAATACCGAACTGGGGCTATATGTGTTATGATGGATTATTTCACATTTCAGTGTAACTAATGTGTGTACGTATGTGGCGATTTTCGGAGGTCGGTAACTGATGTGTGTATACATGCGGCGATTTCCGGAGGTCGATCCGCGGAATACTCAGCGTAGGGTCTTAATGCGTCTGAGGTCGGCACCTTCCTACTACTAAAAAAAAAAAAAAACCTGTATACTGCAGTTATGAAAACTAGCGGGGTTTATTGTTCTTGTGTGTGTATCCGGTACGGTTCTGACATACATGGGGCCGATTCGGAGAAAAATGCATATAGAGACCAAGCGTTGTGATGAACTAAACTGATCAGATCGGATAAGTAAAGGAAAATCTTAACCGATCTGAGGGGCTATTGATAGTGGTTAAATTGTACTAGGATTCTACTTGTGCAATTCCCATGTCAACCCGAGTTCTTTGGGATAAGATTCCTATCAGACTAAGATTTTTAATCCTACTGCAACTCTACCAGGTACTATTTTATAAAAGTAACCTTTCTGTCTCTTGAGAGGTTTACATTCTTGATTGTTACTTTACACTTTACGCTTATTGCTCAGGCACTTATACTGACTTAAGCATCGGAGTATACTCCCCGGTACAGCCCGGGGGTATTTTCTGACGTGTGTTTTACAGGTCTTTTAGATCTCAGACGACGGTATCAGGAATAGGAGATCTTGTGGAGGCCTCAAAGTATATTGGTGAATCCAGACATCATCACCAGCCAACCCGGTAATGTTCAAAAAGATCTTTGAGGAACGAGGATAAGGGAAACCGAAGTCCGGTGACCAGTTGGTCGAGGTATATCCCAACATAGCCTTTAGGTGCAAACAGTACTCGATCTGAGGGTTTGGGGGGTAATAAGGTCAGAATAAGGGGAAGGCAAAATCGGGTGCGATACCGACGAACGTCACTCGTCTTCAGAGTGGAGGGTATATGTGCAGCATCATGCTCTTCTAGAGTAGAGTTTTTCTTACATTCTTGGTGATAAGGAGAACGTCGGGGTCTGACCGACGATCATTATTTTAGGGGAGGGGTTCTTTGGTTGAAGGTCCAGTGAGGTAGTAGGAAGCAACGTTTTCTGAACAAATTTAAAAGAAGGCTTTTTACTTGTTTTTGAAGAACCAGCAGCTTGAGTTGAGGAAGCCATGAATGTTAATCGGAAGAATTTGCAGAAAATGGCTAAATAAACCTGAGAGAATTCAAGAACGGATAATAGCAAAGAAACCGTAGAAGAAGAAAAGTTCTTTGTGTTGAGAGAAAATGTGAGTCAAAATCAGAGAAGTGGTAAGACTAAAATGGCAAAAAACATCTGCATAAACTTTGATTTGTTTTGAATTTTGAACCGGCGTAATTGTTAGAAACAAAGCGACAATTTTTTTGAAATTTGAAAATGTAATCATAACAGCTATCATAAGTGACAGCTAATAAGTTGACAGCTGATATTACAGCTGGAGTACATTAGAACGGAAGACAATAAGAGATTGAAGTTGCAGTTTGCTCGTCGAAAAGCGACTTGGGGGATTAGTTAATAGATCCTAATCCTTCTTTAAGAATAGCAACCTGAGACAATAAGTTCTGAAAGATAATGTATAAAGTAGATATGTTTTCTAAGATATTCTAAAGACTTCTAAGATAAAGATAAGTACAAGAGATGATTAATGACTCCTAGCACAAGACTAAGACCCTTGAGATAAGGATAAGAGTTATCAACATAAGGACACAGGTATGTCTATAAATACCAAAGTACAACCCCTCAGAGGGTGAGCAACTTTATTCATATTCAGAATACTTTTTAGTATAAGTGAGATCTAACTTAAGCGAGTCATCGGAGTCTTCTCAGAAAAGATCCCTTGGATGATCTAACGAGTGTTATTATCCCAGGTAGTTCGTCCCGACGCCGCACTCCATATTCACAAGGTGGTGGTCTCACACTTTATCAGACACTTTTCAACACAATTTGACAATCGAATCCATTTGAAAGTAAAAACCAGATTCTACCTTCATCATTACTAGGCTCCGTTTGGATAGGCCAAATTTATATATATTCTTAAAATAAAAAATAATAACGTTTGGCATTGCATGAGTGTTGCGTTTGCAATTGAGATTGCAAAAGAGTGTACAGTAAAACTTTTTGTGGCCTGTTATTAAAAAAATGAATAGTACTATGTCAGATGAACAGGGCACAGTGAATTTTGTCGGACGACTTATTGCAGCCTTTTCTTCCTTTTCTTTCATTTCTTTCTTTTCTTTCTTTTCTCCTTCACCAATTTTTCTGCACTTCTGAGAAGAGTTCCGATTGAAGCACGTCGAAGACCCGACCTCAAGACCCGGCACCTGAACCCCTTGAAGAGTGAAATCAGCCTACCGAAGAGAGCTCTGATCTGAAATTATTGAATCAGTCCATTGCTCTCCCCTTTTCTGCTGGACCTGAACAGCAGAACTAGAAGAAAACTCGACGAAGGAACTCACTCTCTTTGTCCTGGGTAAGTGTTTCGGTTAGGTTGATGTTTGGCCTATGACTGCTGAAGTTTGGTCATATTGGCCTATTTTCATGTAACCTTAATTGTGAGCTTTGAGTCATATTGCTGGACTTGATTCGTGCTTACAGAATGGTGGTGGGTTATGCTTCATTTTGGGTTTGAGTTGTGTGATTATGGAAGTACTTTAATGGGTATTTAATAAAGTTGGGATCTTTGTGTTGTTTTATTATTGTTTCGCCTCTTTTTGGGTCATTGAGAATAATTTGTGAGTTATCCCAAAAGAAGGTTCTTTATGTTTAAATATTAGTTTGTAGGAATATATTGTTGTGTGAATTGGGAGCCTGTTGAGATAAAGATGCACTGAATGTTTTGGAATCCTAAGTTGGAGTCTCATATTAATCTCTTCAAATTTGGTTCTCCTTATAGAAAATTTGTAAGAACTCATAACACTCAATACGAGTGTGATCACCATTAATTAATTCTTGTACCCATTGTTGGCCAGTAAGAGATGAAGTACGGCAAGGTTCTCTAGGAATATATGACATCGTCGACGAAGACAATATATAAGCAAAGCTTGCAATTGCATTTTCATCGTCCAAATTATAAGAACTATTATTATGGCTAGACGAACTGTCTATATTCTGCAAGGTGTGAAAATTGTTAAAAATAAAAAATATGTGCATAGTAAAGGGCACTCTAATACCCAACGAGCATAATAAGTGAACATATACAAAAGTTTAAAAAGGATGTTATTCACATGTTCAAATTTCTTTTCTTTATACATATAACTAAAATTAGTACGACAACATTATCATTCAAAACATGTATACATATGATTTATTTTATGAAAATAAATGTAAAGTGTACTTTCAAAATGTGTGTGAGCTCATAAATTTGGATATACTTGAAGCAAAAATTGAATATTTTCTCTAGTAATAATATATTTTATATTCATAAATTCATATAATTCTTGGCAATATCAGGGAAGAAATTATTTAAATTGCGATATTGTAAAAAACAATTACAATCATTTTAATACAATATGGATAAAATACAAAAATCAAATAAAATCAAAATATGTAAGTGATAGTAGCATTTGTAACTCACTGTTGCTGCTTTTGATCGTAGATAGAAATGCTTCTTATACTGAGACGAAATTTTGCTAGAGATGGAAATTTTCTGAAGAAAAGAATAGCTTTGTTCTTGAGAGAAGAAGAGCTTGCAAATTTGTTCGGCAGTCCATCGGCTCCAGCCTTCCAACAAACAAGAGAGAAATAATTAGAAGGATGGAAGGGACTATTAGTTTGGCCCACAATTGTCCTTTGTCAGCTTTTCTTCTTTAATGCAGCATATGCATGTGAATTTCGTACAGACACAATTCAATGTTCAGGTGCAGACTTATAAAGTCATAGAGCGGGATCCACTTGTAAAAATATAATAATTATATAGTTTTATATAAAATAATTATTATATATATAATAATAATTTTTTTATACACAATTTTCAATAAATTAACCAAATTTATCTATCCAAACACATCTAATCATTTTATAAATATTCCTTTCTCATAACAAAACTCAATAAAATCATTTCATAAATAAAACAAAAAAAAAATACCTTATCCAAGCGGAGCCTAAAAAACTTCATAAAACCTAATTTCCTCTGAAGAATCTTTATCTTAGAGAGATCAATTTTTGGTTCACAAATACACAAAATATTTAGCATATATTGTTGCTTCATATATTTCAGTATACGAATGGTTGCCACATTGGAGACACACGTAACGTTCCAAAACATTCCCTTCATTATATATTAATAGCTGAAGAACATAAAGATTGTATAGTACTTGTTGATGAACGAAGGTTTCGAGCATGTTGGTTAGCAGTATTTTTTGTTTTCTCCCTTTGTTGCACCTGCTTTTTAATGGCAGAATCCAGATTAAGCATGAATCCATGCCATTTGATAAGAATGATACATTCAATACAAATGATGCTGATTAATTGGTGATTAATGCTGTCATTATTGAAGATTGATATTGCCATTATGATGATTGATGATTGATGCTGTCATTATTAAAGATTGATATTGTCATTATGATGATTGGTGATGGATGTGAATAATTATGGTAATTGAAGATTGATATTGCCATAATTATGATATTTTCATTTATGATGATTGATCATTAATTAGATTGATAGAGTGAGTGATCAATTTAATTAATGTAATAGATTTGTATATGCTTTTATCACTTTACTCCACCCCTATATAATGGGGTTCATTGTAATAGATTCAGTCAAGAAAATACAAACAGTCTTTTTCTTCACTTCTAATTTTCTTCATGGTATCAAAGCCTTCTAGTTCTTAACATTAGATCAACTATGAAGGAACCCACTCTTATCATTCAATCTTTTCATCAATGTGTCAGTTTGGTATCAACCAAATTATGCTCAAATAATTATCTTATGTGGAGATCACAATCCTCCATTTATCTCGCAGCCTAGGAGTTCTTCATTATTTACAAATGGATGGTAAAAAACCAAAACCACTGCTAGATGACAATGAAAAGGAGAATCCGACATATCTCTTGTGGTTGACAAACGATGGACTTCTTATCTCATGGTTACTCAGTACAATAAAGGAGGAAGCTCAACCCTTAATTAGTGAGAAGCCACTGCCTATGATGTATGGAGTTTATTGGAAGAAAAGCTATTGCCAACTACGATTGAAAAGGAAGGACTTCTGAAAAGTGTATTGATGACTATCAAGAAAGGATCAAAATCCTTAGATGAATATTCAAAAGAATTCAATTCAATCTGTGATAATCTTGCAGCATTCAAGAAACCAGTTGATGATCTTGATAAAGTTTTTCAATTTGCTCGCGGATTACTAGCAAAATATGAAGGATTTTGTCTTGCTATGGTAACAAAACCACCTTATCCAATTTTCAATCAATTTTTGATTTCTCTTCAGGGGTACGAACAAACTATTGCTTCTTAAAAAGAAGAAGAGAAAAGTTACATTGAACAGAATCAAGTTTTCTTCAGTCAACGAGGACGAGGTAGAAATGGTGGCGCAGGTAGACGAGGCAGTTTTAGTTCCAGAGGTAGAGGATTTACCCCAGCAGGACAATATAACAATTTTGATTCGAGTTCAAACAACCTTACAAACGGAGGAACCAAAGAACTCGAACGACATCAAGCAAAAGGTGACAAACCTATTTGCCAAATTTTTGGTAAAATGAACCATGTTGCTCTTGATTGTTGGTACAGGTTTGATTATTCATATCAGTCAGCAGATATACCGCAAGCTTTGGCTGCTTTTAGCTTAAACAATAATGATCCATCTCTTTATATGGATTCAGGGGCAACAGCGCACATGACCAATGATGCAGGTATCTTGTCTAATTTAAACCCATACAAAGGAAATAATGTTGTTTATGTTGGTGATGGAAATAAATTGTCTATAACACATACTGGTACTACATCTGTTGGAGAAGTGAATTTAAAGGATGTTCTTATGTTGGTACAGGTTTGATTATTCATATCAGTCAGCAGATATACTGCAAGCTTTGGCTGCTTTTAGCTTAAACAATAATGATCCATCTCTTTATATGGATTCAGGGGCAACAGCGCACATGACCAATGATGCAGGTATCTTGTCTAATTTAAACCCATACAAAGGAAATGATGTTGTTTATGTTGGTGATGGAAATAAATTGTCTATAACACATACTGGTACTACATCTGTTGGATAAGTGAATTTAAAGGATGTTCTTGTTGTACCTCAATTGAAAAAAAAATTTGTTTCAGTAGGCAAGCTTACTACTGATAATATTTGCACAGTTGAATTCACGCCCTCTGATTTTGTTATTAAGGATCAACACAGGTGACAAATAGGGAAGGGGCGTAAGCATGGGCAACTCTATGCCTTGGATTCAAATTTTCAAGAAGCATTGTCAGCAATAAAGAAGGGTGACTCTTTTTCCTTGTGGCATCAACGTCTTGGACATCCAAGTGCGAAGATACTTTCTTTATTAAAAGGAAAGAAAATTATTGATTTTTGGAAAGTTAAACCATCCATTTGTGTTAGTTGTCAGTTTGGAAAAAGTTGCAAGCAACCTTTCAGCTCGAATAATAAAATTTCTGATTTTCCTTTAAAAGAGGTGCACTGTGATCTCTGGGGACAAGCCCCTAATGTTTCAAATCAAGGTTTTCGTTTCTATGTTATATTTATTGATGATTTCTCAAGGTTTACTTGGTTGTATCCATTGAAACATAAATCAAACTTCTATTCTTGCTTTCTAAAATTTCAACGATTGGTTGAAAATCAGTTTGATAGAAAAATCAAGATCTTTCAATGTGATGGAGGTGGAGAATTCAACTCTCTTGAGTTTCTTAATCATATTGGTCAATGTGGAATTCAATTACAAATTTCATGTCCAGGAACACCAGAACAGAATGGAATTGCTGAAAGGAAGCATCGACATATTGTTGAGACTGGTTTAACAATGTTGTTTCATGCTAATTTACCTTTATTTTTTTGGATTGAGGCTTTTCTTGCAGCCACTTATTTAATTAACAGGATGCCATCACAAGTTCTCAAAAATCAGTCTCCTTACACAAAGTTATACCAAAAGGAACCTGATTATCAAAGTTTGCGGGTTTTTGGATGTCTATGTTTTCCTTCTTTGAGACATCATGGAAGAAATAAATTTGTTAAGAAAACTTATCCATGTGTGTTTCTTGGATATAGCCTAGTTCATAAGGGGTACCGATGCTATGAGCCTCAAACAAAAAAGTTTATCTATCCAGACATGTTGTTTTTTATGAAGGCAAATTTCCATACAAATCAGTTTCCCAGGAATCAACTTCCATGTCTTTATCTCTGGCTGAATTTCCATCACTTGACGAATGGTTCAAATCAAAAACAAATAGTGATCCTACAACCTTTCAGCAAAAAAGTGAGACTATGGACAACTCTACAAATGTTAATGTTGATATTTGTTGCACTGATGATTCTTGCGATACAGATATTGGTGACTCTCCTCATAATCCATGCAACTCTGTTCCACTAGTAAATAATGAAGACCAATTTATTGAGGAAGAAGTAATTGTTGATCCAGGTGACAATGTTAATAATGATGTTCAGACACGTCCGCAACGATTTCGACAAGCTCCAAGTTATTTACAAAATTATGAGTTCTATTCAATTCAAACCTCATTATCAGTTGAACCTCAACATTATCTAATTGCACTCAAAGATCCTTGATGGATTGCTGGTATGAGAGAGGAGTTAGAAGCACTTCATTCAAACAAAACTTGGTCACTAGTTCCTCGACCCTCTGATGCAAATGTCGTTGGATCTAAATGGGTATATCGCCTAAAACAACGTGAGGATGGATCTATTGATCGATTCAAAGCTCAACTTGTTGCTCGCGGTTCTTCTCAAATTTCAGGTATTGATTTTGATGAGACTTATAGTCCAGTTGTTCGTCATACTACAATTAGACTTGTTATTGCTCTCTCTACCTGTCAAAATTGGTGTATGAGACAACTAGATGTGAAAAATACATTTTTGCAAGGTCATCTTAAAGAAACGGTGTATATGGAGCAGCCACCTGGCTTTGAAGATCCAACTAAATCAGATTTCGTCTGCCTTCTTCATAAGTCACTTTATGGTTTGAAACAGGCTCCTCGCGCTTGGTTTTTTCGTCTATCTCAATTTCTTATTCATCTTGGTTTTTATTGTAGTAAGGTAGATTCATCATTATTTGTCTATGATAAAAATCTGATTAAGATGATGCTTCTTATCTATGTTGATGATATTTTGGTGACTGAAAATAATGAAACAGCAATTTCAGATTTGATTTTGCAGTTGAGTTCAGAATTTGCCATCAAAGATCTTGGTTCTTTGAGTTTCTTTCTAGGTGCCGAGATTAAATACTTTCCTGGAGGTGTAATTCTTTCACAAGGGAAATATATTAAAGATCTGCTCGCCCGCACTGGCATGACTAACTGTGCTTCCACTGCTACTCCAATGGTTCTCAACGATACATCCTCTGAATCAAATGAAATATCTGTAAACGTCACTTACTACAGAAGTGTCGTTGGGGCTCTTCAATATCTTACATTTACTCGTCCAGATATTCAATATGAAGTGAAAAAAGTTAGCCAATTTTCTCACGACCCTACTGCAACAAATCTGCAGGCTGTTAAGCGTATTCTTCGCTACATTAAAGGCACGAAAGATTTTGAATTACGTTTTATTCCTCAAAGTCCACTTTCTTTATATGCATTTTCAGATGCAGATTGGGCTGGATGTAATTTGACTCGACGAAGTACAACTGATTTTGTGCATTTTTAGGTGCAAATTGCATCTCATGGTGTTCTAAAAAGCAACCTACAGTTGCTCGTCGAGTTCAGAAGCGGAATATAGATCCATGGCATCTACTGCTGCTGAATTAACATGGCTTACATGTTTATTACGGGATATTGGTATCCGTCTACTTCAGCCTTCACAATTATTTTGTGATAATATTAGTGCGCTTCATATGTCTGTTAATCCATTGTTTCATGCTTGAACGAAACATATAGAAATTGACTATCATTTTGTTCGGGAAAACGTTGCTATGGGAAATCTTGTCACCAATTTTATGCCTTCTAATCAGCAACTAGCTGATATTTTTACAAAACCTCTGTCCAAATTCTCATTTTTCTACTTTCGAAGCTAGATGGGACTTGATCTGCTTCCCGTCTCCATCTTGAGAGAGGCTGATAAGAATGATACATTCAATACAAATGATGCTGATTAATTGATGATTAATGCTGTCATTATTGAAGATTGATATTGCCATTATGATGATTGGTGATTGATGCTGTCATTATTAAAGATTGATATTGTCATTATGATGATTGGTGATGGATGTGAATAATTATGGTAATTGAAGATTGATATTACCATGATTTTGATATTTTCATTTATGATGATTGATCATTAATTAGATTGATAGAGTGAGTGATCAATTTAATTAATATAATAGATTTGTATATGCTTTTATCACTTTACTCCATCCCTATATAATGGGGTTCATTGTAATAGATTCAGTCAAGAAAATACAAACAGCATTTTTCTTCACTTCTAATTTTCTTCACCATTAACATTAGTCTTGTCTGCAGAATTATCTAAGGATCGAACCGATAGTGTATCATCACTAATAACTGCTGGTTCCTCCTCAAGTCTTCTGAGTTGTCAATCATTGTATCCAAAGTTTGGACCATTAATAACTCCCCATGTTTTGTTCTACCTCCAAAGGGGGTACCATGACTTTGATAGTGATTGGCTTAGCAAGAGCGATCAAAAAAGTCTGAGCCACCCCATCAGCCTTAGCACAATTAACAACCTCCTGCGGAACATCAAGCTTTTACCCTAAAACATTATTTTCAGGCCTTAAATTCATAGCAGCAGATGGAATCACCTCAGAATTACATATAATGATATTAGTAGCATGACTAGTATCACCAATATTTGAAGTTATTCCATCAGTTTGCTCCTTGAGGCGATCATTCTTCTTCTCTATCCAGACTTTCTAACCAACATTTTTCTTTTGAGCATAAACCTTACCGTGATTACACTCGTTATCATCATGTCCCTGTCTAAAGCAGGTAGAGCAATATTTAGCTTTATTCTTAGGAATAATCGGTTGCCAAATCCCTTCCCTATTATCACCTGGCGTAACCCAAATTCTCGACGGGATATCCCTCAGCAAATCAATCGCAGCACAAACGAGAGCCCCACTTGGCCTAGCCAAGTTGGCTGTGGCAGCATCCACAATTGTTGGAGTACGAACAACATTTATAATATAGAACAAGCACAACTTATCATAGAGGTGAAAAGGAAGTCAAGGTAAATTCAACCAAACTGGTGCAATGGAAGATTCTTTTCCCGTTCTGAAATCTGGAATCCACTTAAACACCCACATAGGAAACTTTCTAATGTGCGATACCACATATGTCCAAAGCCTATGATAATCACCCTCATGCTCCACACGAATCAATATGTGACGATAATCAATTAGGCTAATAGTGAAATTCCCTTTCAAATCAAGCGTCGCAAAGAATTTTCGAATAAGTTCCAAGGATGGTCGTCCATGTGAGAACTTCCTAACAAGGGCCAAACGTAAAGGGAAAATCAGCTTTTTAATGTCCTCAGAAGAAAAGTGCATAGAGACTTCCCCTTTGTGAGTACCGAGCGGTTTAAGATCAATATTTTATGAAGAATTTGGTTTGAAAAGATTGGCAAAAGGTTTTTGATGAAACGTAATAGGTTGTGGTTGTTGTAGACTTGTAGTCGTAATATAGAGTGGGGTTAAGGAGGCGGCAAAGAGTTGGCTGAAGGGCCGCCATTTCAGACGCCACGATTTGTAGATGCAAAAGAGGTATTTGAATAAATGTTTCAAAGATAATCAAAGAGAGTTTATTTGGGCACAAATGGTACATACTTCGTACTAATAATTATCCTTTATTAATTTGGACACTTTCAATTTCATTAATGATTAGATAACTTACAAAAAATCCCCTTGTTGTTTAAGAAAGTTTCAAATTAACACCCTATGATTTAAAAGCCTACATTTTACCTCCATGTAGTTTGGTTTTTTTTTTCTTGAAAAATGTTTAAAAAAAATAAACGATTTAAGAAAATACAAAGTTCAATTTACTTCAAATCATGAGTCAAAACATTTGTCAATATATTTGACAAAATAGATTTATAAAAATAAATATTTTAAATATATATATTTTTGTGTCTATTTTTAAAAAAAATGCAAAAATACAATGAGGTAAAATGTAGGTTTTTAAACGATAAAGAGGTAACTTCAAAATTTTTAAAACTAAATAGAGGTTTCTTGTAATTTACCTTTAATGATTTGATAAAAAATTAAAAAAATGTTTAATATCTTGAAAATATCACTTTGTAAATCTAATCAGCACATATTTCCTCTCGTCTCCCCACTCCCTCCCTTTCCTCCTCCTACTACTCCACCACCACATTACACCACCCTCACTCTCTTCTCTGTTGGATATTTAATATAGTCCAATAATATGTTCTAATATAAGCCCAATAGATAATGAACCTTTGTAATGGGCCTGAATAGGCAAGAGCCCATTAACTGATTTTAACCCTAGCGTACCTCTATATATATGCTAGCTGGAGACAGCATGCTAAGTATTCCAAACTAGATACCTAGGGTGTAATGCTTCAAGCAATTGCATATTGAATTGCTTGACCTAAAACTCTAACAATCTTGAAGCATTATAAAGTTAGAGTACTGTTCCGGAAGCGGCGGTACTACTGTAGCGGCAACGTACTGTTCCGTCGACACTGTAGCAGTTACTGTTCACCGGACTGTAGCAGTTACTGTTCACCGACTGTAGCAGTTACTGTTCACCGACACTGTAGCAGTTACTGTTCATCAGGTGCACTCTTTCCAATTTTTATTTAAAGAAAAATGGAAAAATATGTGCCAATTGATATGGTTAAACTTTATGTGCCAATTGATATGGTTAAACTTTATATGCCAATTGATATGGTTAAACTATATGTGTCAATTGATATGGTTAAACTATATGTGCCAATTGATATGGTTAAACTATATGTGCCAATTGATATGGTTAAATTTTATGTGCCAATTGATATGATTAAACTATACGTGCCAATTGATATGGTTAAACTCCAGTCTTTTAGTGGGTCTAGTTTTAACTCCTGGAAACAAAAGACTCAGTTTGGTTTAAAATATGAAAATATTTTTTATACTGAAATGAGTACTTTTGCGGATACCACTAAGGATGTTGATGAATCTGACTGCTAAAGAAATTTGGGACAATTTAGATACTCAGTTTAAGAAAGAGGAGGAATTGTCAAAAACAAATCTCGTTGACAAATTCATGGATTTCAAATTCAAGGAAGATATGGAAATCACTCCTCAAGTCACTGATCTAGAAAACTTGATATCTAAATTGACTACTGAAAACATCAATGTTTGTGACCCTTTTATCGTTGGTGCCATTATCTATAAATTACTATCTGCACGACTTTCTTTCAAAACTGAGATGTACAGGAAGAAAGTTCAGGTGAGACTGGATTATCTTAAACGATTCATTAGAATCGAGAATGAGAATCGGGTTAGGAATACATTGGAGATGGTTAGACAGCAACAGTCAGCTGCTAACGAGGTGATATATCCCAATAAATTTCCTAAGAAATCCAAGTCTCCTAAAAGTGAGTCTCAACAATTAGAGGTCAAAAAGCCTATCTTTAAGAAAAAGAAGGGCAAGTGCCATAATTGTGGAAAATGGGGCCACTTTATAGCTGATTGTAGGCTACCAAAGAAGAACAAATCTGACACACCATTGGAAGCACATATGCTGCTGCAATAGACTGAGCCTCAAAATTTTGTTGCTATGGAAGGCAATCATGGAAAGGCCAGTACTTTTTCAGAATGGTGGTTAGATTCTGGGGCAACATGCCATGTTTGCCAAACTAAAAAGTTTCTTGATGATGTTGCTGAGGCCAATGAAACTATTGTTGTGGCTAGTGGGGTGACGAAGGTCGTGACTCACACTGGTACTGCAAATATCAACCTCTCTTCAAGTAAACTTTTAACTTTAAAAGATGTTAAAGTATGAATTGAGTACTAGAACTGAAACGGTCAGCCAATTTAGTTCAACTCTAATTGATCCTATAATATTGCATAATCGGTTAGGACATGTGAACTACAAGAAAATGGTTAGACTAGTTAAAAGTCATAATATACCTATCGACACTTCGATCAGATTTAACAGATGTGAAGTTTGTGCTCAAACTAAAATTACTAGAAGACCTTTTCGTCCGGTCTCTAGGAGTACACAACTTCTTGACTTAATACATTCTGACCTCTGTGACTTTAAAAGTTCTCCCACTAGAGTTGGTCGGAAGTATTTGCTCATTTTTATAGACGATTTTTCTCGATATTGTCATTTCTATCTGTTAAAATCAAAAGATGAAGTTTTTAATAAATTTAAAATTTTCAAGAATCGTGTTGAAAACCAATTTATTTTGAAAATCAAAAAGTTGAGGAGTGACAGAGGAGGAGAATATACATTGACTGGGTTCAAGGAATTTTGTGCTTCAGAGGGCATAATCCTTGAAACTACTGCTCCTTACTCACCTCAATCAAATGGCATAGCTGAACGTAAGAACAGGACGTTAACAGAAATGTTAAACTCTATATTATTGACAGCTGGCATGCCTTCCTGTTATTGGGGAGAGGCAGCTTTGACTGCTAACCATATCCTCAATAGGTTGTCGCACTCTAAGTTGTCTTCAACACCTTATGAGATATGGCATAAACATCCTTGTAAATATGATACTCTTAAGACTTGGGGCTGTATTGCTTATCTAGGGAGGGCCTAGGATTAACACTTGTGTGTACCTAGGTAGTGCAGAGGATAGTGCTGCTGATCGGTCCTTGGATCTATCAACCAATGTGGTTATAGAATCTAGAGATGCTATTTTCTTTGAAGATAAATTTCTTCGAGATAAAACATTTCAAAAACACTTATTGAACCTAAATTGACTTCTTCTGACACTCGGATCCCTTCTGAATTTGTACCTTTAAGAGTATCTACAAGACAACGAGTTCCTAGTACGTTTGGTGAGGATTTTGTCACTTACCATTTAGAAGATGATCCATCTACCTATAATGAGGCGATGAGATCTAGGGACTCCCTATTATGGACAGAAGCCATTGATGATGAAATAAGCTCTCTGTTACAAAATCAAACTTGGGACTTAGTCGATTTGCCGAAAGGGGCTAAGACTATAGGTTGCAAGTGAATTTTGAATAAGAAACTTAATTCTGACGAATCTATAGCTCGGTATAAAGCACGTTTAGTAGCTAAGGGCTATTCCCAAGTATATGGAATAGATTATTTTGAAGTCTACTCCCCGGTCTGTCATTTGACTACGATAAGAATTCTTCTTGTTTTGGCATTTATTGAGCACTATGTTGTGCATCAAATGGATGTAAAGACAGCTTTCCTATATGGAAATCTGACTGAGGAGATCTACATGAACCAACCTGAAGGGTTTGTCATGAAAGGTTTCGAGAACAAAGTTTGAAAGTCAAACAAATCTTTGTATGGTATGAAAGTACATTTTACAGATCATGGCATTACTCTTAGCTTATTACATTGACAAATGGCATTCTACATGGGGATACAGTGAATATGCCGTGGTTGAGACACCGTATGATTCTCATATATGGCTGAGCCCCAATGAGGGAGCTAGCATGATTGTCTTATTCTAAATAGATTGGTAGTCTCATGTATGCAATGACATGCACTAGACCAGACATAGCCTTTTCTGTAGGCATGCTGAGTCATTTCACTAGTAATCCCGGACATGAACATTGGCATACCCTTATGCGACTTATACAATATTTGAAGGGTACCTCTAACCATGCACTATGTTATAGTGGTCGTCCTCCTATATTGGAAGCATTTTCTGATGCTTCGTGGTGCTCATCCTTTGGGGATAGTAAGTAAACCAGTGGTTATATTTTCACACTGGGTGGTGCAGCTATTGCGTGAAAATTCAAAAGGCAGACTTGCATTGCTTTGTCGTCTATGGAATCGTTACTTTCTACTCTAGCTTCCGCAAAAGGAGAAATATAGTGGATAAGAGAACTGATCCTGGATATTCCACTAGTCCGCTTAAAGATTACGTCTTTAAGTATGTTCTGTGATAATCAGGCTACAGTTTCAGTAGTACAAAACTCACTCTTTAATGGTAAGAGGAGACATGTTAGACTGAGACATGCCTTGCTGATGTATCTCATAGAACATGGTATTATTACTTTGGTCGATGTGAGATCGAAGGGTAATTTGGCTGATGCTCTAACAAAGGGACTGAACAAAGCTCGTCTCTTCAAAATTGTGGGGGATATGGGGTTAAAGACTATATAGATATGTCTTAACCTATATTCCTGGGGTTAAAGACTATATAGATATGTCTTAACCTGCATTCATGTTAATTTTGAAATTTTTGAATCTCCCTTTGATAGATAAGATACGCACTTGATAATATTTCGCCGATGATTATAGTTGTTAATATATCATTCCACATCTGATGATATATCCTTTTTGGGTGCGTTGTCTCATTCCTCAAATGATGAGGTGATTTTACTCATTTTGGATGTTCTGTTTAGAGCGGTAGTATCATTCCATATTTGATGATGCTGCTTAACTAAATTTGGGCTTGACAGGTGTAACATTCCACATAGAAATATTGGAAATGGTTCTTTTGGAAAAGAAACTATTAGGTCTTGTTCTTATAAAGAAACTGGACATTGATGCTTATTGGAAATGGTTCTTTTGGAAAAGAAACTGTTAGGTCTTGTTCTTATAAAGAAACTGGACATTGATGCTTATTGGAATATGGTATTGATGCATTTTGACATTGATATTTTCAATCATTGAGATATTGTGCTAAGTTCTTCTGCTTGAACTAGACACTTTATTTTGTTACACAAATGATTAAGTTCATATTTGGTAACTTATAGAAAATGATGGAAATGGAGGAGCTTATTCCAACTGGAATCCTGAAGAGGATGATCTACTTGATGGATAATTCCTCTAGAGCTATGGACTGTGGGGGACTATTATTTGAATAATTGGTCCACTTACATATGCTTTGCCCATTTAGTTTGAGTTTAGATTATTTTCTAAAACTCTTGTGTTCGAAGTTTAGAGATTTCTAAAACTTTGATCTTGGTACACTTTTTGTGTTTGGTTGAGTTTAGATTGTTTTCTAAAACTCGTAACTGTGTTTAAAGAATTCATATTTTGAGTAATGAATCTTTTGTGCTATGAATGATTCAATCATATGTTTTGAACATTACATTATCTATCTATTGGATTGTGCTATATGTAGAACATAGGAGGAGATTGTTGGATATTTAATATAGTCCAATAATATGTTCTAATATAAGCCCAATAGATAACGAACCTTTGTAATGGGCCTGAATGGGCAAGAGCCCATTAACTGGTTTTAACCCTAGCGTACCTCTATATATATGCTAGCTGGAGGCAGCATGCTAGGTATTCAAAACTAGATACCTAGGGTGTAATGCTTCAAGCAATTGCATATTGAATTGCTTGACCTAAAACTCTAACATTCTCTTCTAAAAGCCATTCTTAAATCTTAGTGTACTAAACACTCTATAAGTTCTCCTAAAAACCTACTATGATTAACTAGATAATCAAATCTATAGTGATAGAGATAAATAAATTTTGACCAAATAGTAATTTAGCTTATTAAAAATTAGAAACAATTTGATATTGTATATTTTTATGTTTTTTACATTATTGAAAATTTGAGATAATTTATTATAGTCTTTCAAGTATTACAAATTTGATATTTATATCTTTCTTGTGTAAATGCCATAGTTATATTTTCAAATACAATTACATTTTTAAGCGTATAAAAAATTATCCAATATATAGTATCTTTTTAATTATTAATTTCTAACTTGTAATTTTTTTGGGTTAATTATAAAAAATAAAATTAAAATTCAGAACTAAATTGAAACTAGAATCAAAACTGAAACCATAAAAAAAGTCGAGATGGGATCCTTTATCAAAGATTTTCCTGTCTTATTCTGTTCAATGGTTAAAATTATGTCGTTTTACAAAAATCATAATTAAAATCACGTCACAAAGTTCACTCATATCTGAATTAGAATCTAATAATTACAAATTTGATTTGGCGATATTTATTCCTTAATTTAGTTCATATTTTTAGTGAATGACGTCATTTTGAACATTGAACAGAATACGACACGATAAACTTAGACAGAGAATCAGATCTAAAAAAAATTCAGAATTAGAGTTAGAATCATAGTCTCTATTTTGGTTTTGGTTCCACCATTTTACCGAATTGGAATTGCTCTAAAAAACTGTACTATTTTTTTGTGAAAATTTTTCAGTTAGTTCTTTAAGAAAATTAGACTTTTATCCCTCAAAAATATAACTTTTATAATGCTATGTAATTTCGCCTTCCTAATTATACATTCTATCTGCCACTAGGTAAGGCTATCATTTGTCGAAGTCTTTTTTTGAATAATTAATATACATTGGCGATTAATAATGATCAATCATACCCCAACAATATTTTTAATATTGGTTTATTAAACTAATCTTAATTAATTAAGAATTATCTTTTTGAAGTAGTTAGTAAATGTGAGATACCTCAAAGAAGTTATGAGAAAAGTCTTTTATGGCGTGGGAAAAGTTCCGTGGACCAACGAATTCATAGCGATCAAGAGGATGGTGTTGTGGGCGGTTATGGTTATGCCATATTAATATTAGAATTGTTGTGATTTTATTCCTTTACTTTCAAACATATTTTTGTCATATAAATAAATATTAAATGGCTTCCGTTTTTGTTCTAATAGTAAACGGACTAAGTCACCATTAGATTGTTATTCTTGAAATGTTTATAGAAAATTTGGTGTTTACAACCAACTCATCCATTTGATGTAGACTTTGTTAGTAGTGGAAAATTTTTCAGAAAGGACAGGGCGACTCAATTGGCTAAATAGCAAAAGTAAATGGATTGAAAGAGAGACAGATATAATAAACGTTGAAGACTGTTAGAGTAGCAATTAGATTTGAGACAAAGATTTGAAGAAATATGTATTCTTTTGTACTATTCGCCAAATGCAATTCATTTCCCTCGCTAAAAAATATTGGGTGGTTAATCCACACCAACTTATCAGTGGGTAACTATCAATATTTTCTTTTTATGTGTATATTATGATCCACTATTATGTAGCCCTTATACTGAGTAAAGAGTCAGCCTCATATAATAATAATAGGTTATTAGGAAGAAAATATTGATAGTTGTTCACCAACTCAACTGATGAGTTGGTGTGCATTAACCAATAACCACCCAATACTTTCTCAAAAGCGAGAGTCAAATTAATCCAATGAACAGTTGTTTTTATTATTTCAAATATATTTATTCTCCAAACATTTAGGAATCATTGTGTATAACATGCACTGATGCACAGAAGTCGACATGAAAGTTTGCTTTGTTACAAAAGGCTGTGCAGTTGAAGCCCAAACAATTTAAAAAAACAAAACTGGTTCAAGTTTGTATTTCGCCGGCAATATTAGCAAAAATGGAGAATCTGCAGGCGATAATAATATAGTATTCAAAAAGAAAACGGGTATACTTGATCGTTACTAAGTCATTTGTGATCATCATCGAGTTTCCCAAAATCTAAATTAATGAAAAGGAGATCTATATATAAAGAAATCCATGATGGAGCTGTAACAATTGGCATGAGAAACAAGAAACAGTACTCATGGAATTCTTCTCTCATTTCCTCCTAGTCCTAGTGCTCCTGTTTCTTGCACAGGTCCATGCTGATGGCAACTCAAAAACTTTATCTCCAAGTTATGGAATTCATAAGCTCAACCGAAGCAGTTTTCCTCCAGGTTTCCTGTTTGGTGCATCATCTGCAGCTTATCAGGTGGATATGTAATAAAGTTCTTATAACTAACTCTTAAAATTTCTGCAAATGGTTAATTTTTTTAGATTCTAATGTTTTTTTGCATGATTTTTGTTACAGATTGAGGGCGCATGGAATATTGATGGCAAAGGTCCTAGCGTCTGGGATAACTTCACTCACAAATTTCCAGGTTTTATAATATTGATTGTACAAATTAAATTTCTTTATCCTTTTGTGTCTATTTTGTTCATTTTAGTGGATATAATATCGATACAGGAGAATTATTGTTGTGAAAATAGTAATATAAGATAATCTGGACTTTTACTCTTTGCTATTGATATGATCCATTTGGCAGAGTTCCCACTGAATAGTTCAGCTTGTGATTTTCGTTTCCATGGATTCTAAATGAAATTCGATTCATTGTTTGAATTGAAAGAAACTAATCATGTTTGGAAAATAAAAATTACTCTCTATACCATTCAAATCAAATCAGATTCAAGGTCGAATTCTCTGCAAATAATACTATTGCAGCATTATATATGTTTATTTGTTTACTAAAAAATCAATGTTTTGAAACAATCATTTACGTTAGTACAGTACTCATATTTCAATCCTTATTGTTTTTGGTTATATATTTCAAGTTCTCCATTGTCTTTCTTAATGTCTATGTTCTGGCATCTTAGCATTTCCAATATTTTTTTTCTTCTCTTTCTTTAATCCTTGTCTTTTCAAAGTGTGCGTGACATTTGGCATGAACACATTCATTTGGCATTATTGACAAACCATTTTGCTTAAATTGCAGAAAGGATAAAGGACCACAGCAATGGAGATGTAGCAACAGATTCTTACCATCTTTACGAGGTAAATACCATGTTTATTTTTGTATATTTGACAAGAATCCTTTTTCTCTAGCTATGATTTTCAACAACAAGCAGTATCTCTGAAAAATCAACTTCTCTATTATATATATGATAGGAAGATGTTAGGCTCTTGAAGGAAATGAACATGAACTCTTATCGATTCTCAATTTCTTGGCCAAGAGTCTTTACCAAGTAAGATGCCAATTTACATTATTCTCCGCATAGCAGTTTGATTCAGATATGCTGCCAAAAGATTTAATCTTAGCAAATTAATCCATAGTCCAACACTCGTTTTTGTAATTCAAAATTGCTAATTTCTGCAGGTGGAAAGCTAAGTGAAGGTGTAAACGAGAAAGGAATTGAATACTACAATAATCTCATAAATCATCTTCTTGACAATGGCATGTTTCGTCCTATGCTCTCAAAATGTTAATTCAATTATCATTCTAAATGATTTAGTTTTAATGTAATCATGATCATTTTTTTGTCTATAATTATATATATAGGTATAACACCAATGGTGACACTTTTTCACTGGGATCTTCCTCAAGCTTTAGAGGATGAGTATGGCGGTTTTTTGAGTCCTCAAATTGTGTGAGTAGTTCAATTATTTGTTTTTCTTGAATACGTAGGTGTATATCAAACATAAAATGTGGATTTCTATTCAAGTATGGAAAACAAAATAACTTCTAATTCCTGCCAAGAATTGATTAACAAAAAATTGGTTCCTAGTCTTGCACAAACATTTGATTTGTAGGAACGATTTTCATGATTTCGCCAATCTTTGTTTCGAGAGATTTGGCGATCGAGTAAAGAATTGGATTACCATGAACGAGCCAACCGGCTACAGTTACGCGGGTTATGCTATTGGATTTCTTCCTCCAAATCGTTGTTCTTCTTGGATGAATAACTGTCACGCCCCGAATCCGCGAGACACGGCTACGCGATTGGAAACCGACTCCAAACGTGCGAAGCCTCCTGTTTGTATAGTTTACTACACCAACAGTACATATACATAGGCCACACTTTACTTAATATATTCAATATGTACATATTCAAATCCACGTTTCCAAAATCTCACATTCAAACCTACAACTTGATATATATCACATATTTCTCCAACAATCATAACCTAGTATACAACACCGTATATACCATTATAACTAAAGATTTCACTTACAATCTCAAACATACATTTCATATCAAACTATCTTAAAATATATACTCCATAATCAAGAAACAATGTTCCAATATTGTTCAACCCAAAACCTCTATTACATTTCACTCATCTAATATACACAACTTCAAACATCATCATCATAAGAATCTTTTACTACATCATAAGAAAGAACAAGAATAATTCCATATTAACCAATCTAACATCGTTTAACATTATCTCTACATAATTATACATCCACAAAATGCCTTCCTCTACTTCCAATCATCCTCATAAGATGCACTTGGAACTTTAGAATCTGTAAAGATAAACATTTCTGTGGTATGAGCAAACACTATGCCCAGTAAGTAGTTAAGACATTCCTTTATCGGGTTGAGCATGTTATATACAATATATTTTCTCAAAACATCATTTAACCCATGAAACCATCATTTAAAGAGCTTTTCAATCAAAAACACACACATACATATACATAGCAATGGCATCATCATTGATCAAAACATTCACAAATACATTGAGTATTTGTCATCATTTATCAACATTTCACATTTAGCTTATGAATCATTCAATTCACTCTTGGGTCAAAATACTGGATCCAGTCCTGACTTTTATAACCCGTCAAGTAGGCCATTACAAATGGTTCCTAGCTACTATAACCCGCTAGGAAGGGCCATTACAATAGGTGGAACATGTTCCCCCCAATCGTTCATTAAACATTCAAGAGCTCAAAACATTTCAAATCATTCAAATCATTTCACAAACACTTTACATTCGCAAAAGCCACTGCATACATTTCATATTCATCAAATTCACAATCTTATTCACAATTTTAAGATAATAACATAATCAACTTTCAAAATAAGTTTCATCAAAAGCTTTATAAAACATAAAGGGATATCATAACCACTTACCTTAAGCCACTTTCCAAAATTGTACTTGAATCCAAGATTTCCTCCACTTATTCAAATCATTTTCCTATAAAATATATACATATCAGAAAAGAATGATCAAATCGAGCCTAATACTTTTAAACATTATTCTTAACCTAATATCACTTCATTTCCTTATAAACTTTCTTCAACTAAATATCATCATAAATTGGCTTAAACCTATCAATCCATGTTCTATACTTAACTCATTGAATGTTACAATCCTTAGCTAAGTGCTCTTAAACCTATAGGATCAAAACCCATATCCCACCATAACCAAATCTTCAAACCCTTACTATTCTAGGATTCTTAATAAAGAGATTAACTTAGTTACATAAACCAAATAAGTTCCTTACCTTACTTAGAGTGAAGTTGGAATAGAAATTGAGCTCTTATCTCCTTCAATCCTCCCTTGTCTCTTGCCCTAATTAAGATGGAAA